>CM045762.1:18889141-19489141 GCA_025200525.1 Camellia lanceoleosa | reverse complement strand
ACATTCTCTTTAGGAAAGTCTTTCACTACTACAAACTTAACCCCATGCAACTAGCCATCAATTCCTATAGGGTTATTAATGGTATAATTGCCCTAGGCCGCTGAGAAAATGCTAGGATAACATTAGCTGACATCTAATATTACTATACCATGTGTGGTTTGAAGTTTGAAAAAGGCTACATTTAGTACCTCAAGCTGAGATCCACAGCCTACAAAATCATAGTCGTCCTCCCAGACTCCAACAAGGGTGTTGGAGATGACTACCTGATCATTTCGGGTAACTGGGAGTTTCCTCCTGACGATGATCTCCATCTTTCCCCTCTGAGCTGATCGGTGTTTAAAGAGGATGAGGGTAAGAACTAAGTGTTAACTTCTCTGCTTAAGGCTTTATTACTTTATTTTCCTCTATCTGTTCTAACGTCTGCTTTCTGTTCTCTGCAGCTCTTTCTTAACCATCCAAAGACTTCTGCCAATCTTTCTACCCTAGCAAAGACCTGAAAGGCTACTGGGCCTGCCTATAGACCAGCGCAAAGCCCCTCTACTACTCAATTATAGCCCAATATACAAGTCGACTTTGCCCAATGTCCCCCGAAGAAGTCAAACTCCACCGTCTACCTCAACCCCTCCAGTTATCTCTTCACCAAGGACTAATCAGGCTTCTTCTTCTAATCCAGTTGAGTTGCCATCAACATCTGCCCCCCAACTCATCCCGATATCACAACGCCGACGTCGATGTCAAGCTTCACCAAACATCCCTGCTGGTAGAAACCAAAGTCGCAGACGACGATATTCTGAAAAATCAGCTTTCGACCCAGCAAACCCACCAATTGCTTTGCCAGCAATTCATTTTGGCACTAAAATCACCGTTGTTGCAACCACTGAGGAAATGGGCCATAGCAAAGCCATTGTAGAGGACCTCCTAGCCGACTTACCAAGAGTGGTGAGATTCCAATCTTCTCCATCAGAATCCCAACCCAAACAAAAACCAAAAAGGGTAAAAAGGGCCAAGGTAAAGGCCTCTGTTACCCAACTTGATACCGATGATACAGTGCCAATCTCAAAATTGGTCGAGGTTAAAAAGTGTGCCTCCAACGTCGAGGACGAGCCAACCAACACCTCGCAATCAAAGAAGCCAAAGTCCCAGACGGCCGCAAGCCCAAGTGCCTTTAAAGCCGATGGTCCTTGGGCTCCTGCCATCACGATTAGGGACCAACCAATCAAGGCTGGTGACAATGCCATTGATAATATTGCAGTCGGTGTCGCTCTTTCCACTGTTATTTTTCTCCTAACTGATCTAAATCATATGGCCGAGATCTCGGGGTATGAAAACTTTGCTTTAACAATGCAACACTCTCTTCTGGTAAGCCCTCAACTCTTTTCTTCTTCTAGCTTTTTAATTCAAGTTCTCATATTTTAAAATTTTACTAACTTGTTCATTCTTTTTCTTCTCAAGCGATCCAGCATGCTTATTCCTTTGCGATGAAAGCTGAGGATTTGAATAAGGAATTGGTCTGCAAGACTAAGGAGGCTACTGGCTTCCTCATTTCCTTAAACAACGTCGAGGCCAAGATGAAAGTTCTGTTGGATCAGGCCAAGACAACCAAATAAGCCCAAGACCAGGCCAAAGAAAAAGCAGAGACGGCAGGGGCTGTGGCCGAGGT
This sequence comes from Camellia lanceoleosa, assembly GCA_025200525.1. Lineage (NCBI taxonomy): Eukaryota > Viridiplantae > Streptophyta > Magnoliopsida > Ericales > Theaceae > Camellia > Camellia lanceoleosa. The sequence goes on along the minus strand of CM045762.1, from coordinate 19,487,481 downwards.
TCTCAAAGCCGAGGCCAAGGAGCCGAAACAAAAACCGTCGAAGCCTAAGCAGAACTCCAAAAAGCCTTGGCCACTAAAGAGGCCGAAATCAAAGCTGCTGATGAGAAGGCTTTCTCAGAGGGGCAGGTTACCGTCCGTGATGCATACAAAGCCTAGGTTACCCAAGCTTGTAACTGAGGCTTTCTCCTTGGCCGAAATGCGGCTCTAGACAAACTGTCTATTCTTGTAGACTCCCTTCTTCGCGACACCAATCAATTCCAATTGCCATTCCCTCCTGCTCCTAAGGATTTAGAGGGCGAAGCCGAGGATGAGGACCTCGAGGCTAATGATGCTGATAAAGAAGAAACTGCTATTGGGGCCAAGTCCCCAACTCTGAATGAGCAAGTCCTGGACTTGACTTATGATGAGGAAGAGGACTTGGTTTCCAAGGGTGCCTCTTTCAAACAAACAACTTCTGAAGCCGAGGTCCTTTCAGTGAAGAAAAGCTTAGATAAGACATTTCTGGAAATTGACGCCGAGATAGTGGCGGAGAAGGAAACCACATTGCCAACTGAGGCTGACACAATGCCAACAGCCGAGGTTGAGCAATTTTGAAATTGATGCCTACGCCTCCAACACTTAGAATTTTCTTTTCTTTTATTCTGAACTTTTCTTCTTTCAGTTGTATTTTGTTTGAACAATTTTAAGTTCGAATTTGGTCGATGAACCTTCTTTTGTACCCGAACAAGTTGTTCTTTTTCCAGGCTGAAGTGCCTTTTTGTTTGCGAACAAATTCCAACTTCTGAGTGCAAGTCCTATATTTCCTTCTAAGTGTTGAATGTATGTCTTCTTTTCTTCTATGCATGTTTTTATACTTAGAATATTTTTTGCATGTCTTCAAAGCACAACTTAACTATATAATCGCCTCGGATATGAACGTTGACTGTTTATTTCAGCTAAAAATTGGAATACTTCAGCTAAAACTTAAAAATATTTCAAAATATTTTTACAAGTGCTCGTTTTTTTAAACTCATTCAGTCAAGTATTGCTTCTTTACTTCTACTTGCTATCTTCTATCAAGACTTCTTCCTTCCATCCTTTCCAAGCTTGGCAACCTGGTCAGTCATCTCGGCCAGTATGTATCACGGGTACTTCTTTCAATATCACCTCGGCTAACTTTAACTTGTAAATTTTCTTGAAATTTCAACAAGTGTCAAGCCAATTCTAGTTTTTAAATTCTTCCAAAAAGTTTCAATAAGTCCAAAGCTCTTAAACTTTTAAGTTTATTCATCATTCTCCCTGCCCCCTAATGTGAACCTAAGTTCTACTTAAGTTCACATTATGTGTTTATAGACTTTCGCCGAAGTCAGATTCAAACAAAGACTAGCCGAGGTGTTCAACCTTAGTTTCTCTGTTAATCCGATTAGAGCACACTTAGTTCCATTCGGAGTTTAACTCTACCGACATGGCAAGTGGAGGTTAATTTAACTTAGTTTAACTCTATCATATGCAAGTATAATTCAACTTTGCCATATAATAAGTCTAAGTTATTCGTTATGTTTCATTCAGAAACATCGCCAACTTAGTTCAACTCTATTATATGCAAGTATAATTCAACTCTGCCATATAATAAATCTAAGTTATTCGTCATGTTTCATTCAGAAACATCGCCAACTTAGTTCAACTCTATTATATGCAAGTATAATTCAACTCAGTCATATAATAAATCTAAGTTATTCATCAAGTTTCATTCAGAAACATCATCAACTTAGTTTAACTCTATTATATGCAAGTATAATTCAACTCTGCCATATAATAAGTCCAAGTTATTCGTCACGTTTGATTTAGAAACACTGCCATAGGATTGGTCAGTCCTATCACACAAATTTCAAATTCATAAAAATCAAGCTAAAATTTTATTATTACTTCGGTTAATGACATAAACTTTAAAAAACAAAAATCTAATGATAGAAAAACTTCAGGTTGCAAGTGTTCCAGGGTCTTGGCAACTCTTTGCCATCACTGTGCTCAAGCTGATATGCTCCATTGCCGGTGACCAAGATGATTCTATAAGGCCCCTCATAATTTGGGCCTAGCTTGCCCTCCCAAGGATCCTTCTTGTTGCAGACTACTTTTCTCAGTACAAGGTCCCTAACTTTGAACTCTCTTGGGTTGACCTTCTTGTTATAAGCCCTAGCAAGTTGTTGCTGGTGTACCCCCAGCCGAATTGCTGCTTCTCTCTTTTCTCCTCCAGTAGGTCTAGATCTTGGGCTAGAAATGCCTCATTAGTACCATTCTCTACTCCCTAGGTTCTGATCCCAGGGATGCCGACTTCTAGTGGAATAACTGTTTCAGTGCCATAAGCCATGGTAAAAGAAGATTCCCCAGTTGATCTTCTCGGCGTAGTTCGATATGCCCAAAGCACATTGGGCAACTCTTTCACCCACTTCCCTTTTGCTACTTCTAGTCTCTTCTTGATCCCATCCAAGATAGTTTTATTAGATGTCTCTGTCTGACGATTGCTCTGAGGGAAACTTGGAGTGGAGTAGTCGTTCTTGATTTTGTACTTTGCACAGAAGCTTTTGATTAGCTTACTGTCAAACTGTGTACCATTATCTGCTATTATTGCCCTTGGAATCCCAAACCTGGTGATGATGTTCTTCCATGTGAAGCTCTACACATCAATATCTCAAATCTTCGCAAACGGTTCAGCTTTTATCCACTTTATGAAGTAATTAGTTACTACTAGCAGAAACTTTCTTTGCCCAGTTGCTTAGGTTAGTTGTCTAACAAGATCCATGCCCCACTGGGCAAATGGCCAAGGGTTGGATACTGAGTTCAAATCTGTTGCTGGTTGATGTATCAAAGGTGTGAACCTCTGACACTTTTCACACTTTTTGACGTAGGTTTTAGTATCCTTCTGCATGTACGGCCGCTAGTACCCCTGAGTAATGGTCCTATGAGCAAGTGATCTGCCCCCAACACGACTTCCACATACTCCTTCATATATTTCATATAAGAAGTCTTCAACTTGGGAGGGATGCACACACCTCAAAAGGGGACCAGTAAAAGACCTTTTATAGAGATGTCCTTCTGTTGTTGGGCATGACTTGGCCGATTTCAACCTAATTATATGTGATTCTCTTCGGTCATCTAGCAGCTTGCTATCCCCAAGGAACACCGCTATTGTATCCATCCAACCTGGTCTCATCTCCACACACATTGCTTCATACTCTGTGATTAGTGGTTCCAAACTTGGGCCTGACAAATAATCAACCATTATTGTCCTTGCCTCTCCTAATTTCATTGCACTAGCCAGGTTAGCCAAGGCATCGACGTGGCTGTTATCATCTCGACTAACCTGTTGTAGTCGACAATCATGGAACAATGCTAGCAGTCTAACAACTTTCTTGACATAGGGTATCATTCTTTCCTCTCAAGTTGCATTCTCGCTTGTTGCCTGATTCACAATAAGTTGGAAGTCATAGAAGATTACCACCTCTTTGGCTTCTATTGCTGCTGCTAACTTCAACCATGCGATCAGTGCCTCATATTCTGCTTCATTGTTTGAGGCCTTGAATCCCAAATGAATAAACTGTTCTAACATCCGCCTATCTGGTGATATTAACACTACTCCTGCCCCTGTTCCTTGACGGTTTGAACTTTCATCGATAAACAGGCGAAATGAGTCACCGATGTAGATGTTGGAGGGTTTTGGTTTCTCTACCTTCTTCTGCTATACTGTTGCAGGGTTTTTCATTCCCAGCTGGGTTTCTTCTTGCTCCCCTGGACACCCTAAGCCGCGGCTCACTAGAGCCCGACGTGGAACGGTAACAGGTGTGAACTCGGCCACAAGGTAGCCAAAAATTGGCCTTTAATTGTCATCCTGGGCCTAAACTCTAAGTCATATTGGCCTAATACTACTGCCCATTTGGCTACCCTGCCTGTTAGATCTCCTTGCTGGAGTAGGGACTTCAAGGGATGTTCAGTCAACACCACAATCTTGTGGGCTTGGAAGTAATGATTCAGCTTTTTCGAAGCCATCACCAGGGCTAGTGTTAACTTTTCCAGGGGTAAGTACCTGGTCTCTACACTTGCTAGGGTTTTGCTCACATAGTACATTGCCCTTTGTTCTTCCTTTTATTCTCTGATTACCACTGCACTCATTACGTGCTCTGAAACTGTCAAGTATAAGAACAGTTCCTCCCTAGGTATTGGATTTGACAGAACTAGAGCTGTTGTCAAGTACTTTTTGAAGTCGGCCAAGGTGACTTCGCACTCATCCATTCACAAAAAATCTGTGGCCTTTTTTAACAAGCTAAAAAATGGTTTACAGTTATCTGAACTTCTACTTATAAACCGATTTAGGGCTGCGGCGCTTCCAGCCAACATCTACACTTGTTTAGCCGATGTCAGGCTTCTCAAGTCAAGGATGGCCTTGATTTGATCTGGGCTTGCTTTGATGCCCTTCTAGTAACCCAGTATCCTAGGAACTTACTAGACCTAACTGCAAATGCGCATTTCGAAGTATTGAGTCAGAGCCGATATGTCCTCAAGATGTCAAAAACTGCCTTTAAGTCGGCCAAATGATTCTCGGGTTCTTTGGTCTTCATGACCATGTCATCAATGTACATTTCCACTGTTTGGCCCATCAGATGTCTGAACATCTTGGTCACTAACCTTTGGTAGGTTGTTCTTGCATTTTTCAACCCAAAAGGCATCACTCTGTAACAGTACAACCCTTTTGGGGTGATAAATGCAGTCTTCTCCTCATCAGGGGGTGCATCGCTATCTGGTGATATCCCCTGTAAGCATTCAGGAAGCTCATCCTTCCATGCCTTGAAGTGGCATCCACTAATTGGCCAATCTTGGGCAGTGGGAAACTGTTTTTGGGACAAGCCTTATTCAGGTTGGTGAAGTCTACGCAGATCCTCACTTCCCATTCTTCTTTTTCACCACCATAGTGTTAGATAGCCAAGTAGGGTAGTTCACCTTACAAATGGCTTTGGCTTTTAGTAGTTTGTCCACTTTCTCCTTAACCGTCTCAACATGCATCAACGTTGGCCTCCTTGCTCGCTGGATGACAGGTTTAGCCGACCTGTCTACATTGAGCATATGGCATGTGACCTCAGGGTCAATGCTAGGCATCTCGTAAGGTGTCCAAACAAACACCTCTATGTTTGCTTGCAAGAATGTCTCTAATTCCTTCTCCTCTTCCTCAGCCAAGCCTGAGCCGAGAAGGAAGAAACGCTCTTCATCCACTTGTTGGATCAGAATTTTCTTCAAGGCTTCCTCACTTTTGTCGGTCGGCTGTTCGCCAACGTCATCCAAGACCTCCATGTCCTCATCCTCAATTTCTACTATTTCTGCCTCTTGCACGTTGCAGGTGGATTTCATTGCTGCCATGGACCAATTCTTTTCCTACACCTGATCTCTTCTAACCTCCTCAATTTTATGCTCCGTTGGGAACCGCAACAGCTAGTGCAATGTTGAGGGTACAACCCTCGTTGTGTGTAACCATGGTCTCCCCAAGATAACATTGTAAAGGGAGGGGGTGTCAATTACTGTGAACTTTGTGCTTACCTTCTTGGTGCCTGCTTGCACCTCCAAATTTATTGCTCCCAAGGGTCATGTCGGCGTTCCATTGAACCTGACCATTGGGCTGTTAGACTGCTCCAAAACATCTCGGTGAAGGCCGAGCTCCTTAAAACATCTGATATACATGATGTCACAAGAGCTGCCTTGGTCAATCAGAATGCGCCTTACCTAGCATTCTTCAATCTTGAGGGTTACTACCAGAGCATTGTTGTGTAGATACTACACTATGTCTAGGTCTGCTTCAGTAAAGGACACCATTGGTTCCTAGCACACGTCTGTCTTAAGCTTCTTCTACTGGACTTGATACACATGTTGTAAGTGATTCACCATTTGAGTCTCCCCACGTACCTCATTCTCATTGACCCTTGAGTGACTCACATTGATCACTCGAGGTCTGTCTGCTTCCTGTTGTGGTGCTGGTGAAGGCGGTAGTGCCGGTGCCTGGGGCAGCCTTGCCTGCTTTTCCTTCGTTTTGGCCTTATTTATTAGGTCCCTGTAGCTCAGCTTTTTGTGCTCCCTTTTGGAAGAATGAATAGCCCGTACAGTTTGGACACCACTTGTGGGTTCTGAATCTGATTTCACAAGTGCAATGTGAAATAGTGGAAACACAAAAAGAGTCCAAATCCGGCAATTTTTTTTGGAAAATTGATGTTTTGAATTAAATGTCAAGAATGGACTGCTTTGCCAGATATCAGAGTCGCCACCTAAATATTTATTTTGGAAAATTTAGGAAACCTGTAACTCGTGCCAAAGGCCATTAGTCCGTCGTTACCAAAGTGTCTTGGTTCGAGAACTTAGGTATGAGAGGGGAAGGTCATTAATTGAGCACCCCACTCACCTAATCAAAGATTGGCCTCTACAAATCATAATGTGATTCTTATGTACAGTATATGTTCTTATTTTATTTTTAACATACAAGTATAGACTAATTTCACTAGAAGTTAGAATGTTTAATTTCATGTTTGTTTTGAAAAAGTGTTTTGAAGATGTACCACTTGAAAAAGTGATCTCATATATATACATTAATCAAGGTATCCCAATTTCAGTGAATAGCCTTCATCCACAGGCATTCAAATAGGTACATCAAGTAAGCATTTAGCCTCGTGGTAGTATGTTTGATATGGCAGCAATCACACTCATGCAATATGACTAAAGCAAAAATGCTTATCTTATATCCGAAGGCGAGTCAAAAGAAAGCAAACAGTTAGAAAAAAATGCATGATCCTAATTAATGCAATATGACTAATGCAACACATACAACGTGCAAGTAATAAGCCCGGCTACTAGCATGACATGTGAGTCAATTCAAGGCATGTGATAGCCCATGTATTCAAGTAAATAGTTTGAATTTGACATTTGAATAATATGAAAGTCGAACTTTTATGCATGCAAAACAAATGGATGCAAGTCATGGAAATACTAATTTGAAAATATGATGTCCCTATGCCAATCATCATAAAAAGATAAATAAAAGGGAGAAAGAATGGAGGTTAGAAGACATATAACTTATTACATATTTGTCCTCGCAAAGGAGGGTTCGAATGTCCAAGCATTCGAATAAATAATTATTACAAATCCAAATGAATAATAACTAAAAGCGGCTGTCTAATTTATTACAACAAATATGCAATGATTGCGCGATGCTCCGTAGGAATTACTCTATCTGCCTTGTTGGGAATTGTTTTGTTTCACCCTATCACTGCTTTCAACCAAAAGTGTATTGTTTGCAATTTATTGGAGCCTTGCCGACCCAGAATACGACTCAATCGAGTCCTAAATAAATCTAATCATACCTTGTTTTCTTGCAGAAATCTGTTTTTTTGTGTCTGAGGTGAAACAGTGCAGACAGGGTATTCCTAGCCATGTTTGTCTCTTCTACCCTTCTCTATCATAGAAAATACTCAAGAGAGGAGCGAACTCAGTTCCCAAACCATCTATGGTTACAAGTTGATTTGCAAGATGATTTTGGACACGACAGGATAAAGATCAATAAAGGCAAAGCATAACAACCACCCCTCCCTCCTATCATGAAGTGAATTCAAGAAAGGAAGTAGAGACGTTTTAAGGTTTATCAAAATATCATGAATTGATGTAGGACAAGCCTTGACACAATAGACTCCGGCATAACGTCTGGCCATAAAGACGCTGCAAGATTCATCAAAACATCATGAATTGATACAAGACAAGCCTTGACACAATAAACTCGGTATAATGTCCGACCGAATCTAATATTAGTTCTTTATGTCGGTTGTAATCCAATTAATCAATTTTATTAGCCTTTTTTATTACCTTTCCATTTCTTTATCTTTTCTCCTTTTTGTTCAAAAATGATATTTACGTCTACTAATTCCAAAACATAATAAGGAGAAACAAGCATCAACTTAACCCGAGAATATAAACCTTATTTTCTTCGGGGGAAATTACAAAGGAAGAGTCAAACTCATTTACAAGCGATAAGGGATTTCAAGTCAAACCCAAAATGTGCAACAAGGACTAGTCAAACTCAAAAGAGTGATAATGACTTAGAAAAAACCCAAAGTGAGCGAAAATGACTTGAGATCCAAACTTGATAATAAGCTATAATGACACTCTCCTTGGTGATTTCCAAGGGTTTAACTAGAAAGTTAGGCCCCTTAAAAGTAAACACATCGATGATAAAAAGAAATAAAAAAAAAATATTGGCTTTAGTATAAGAAAGATGTATGATTTTGGTAAAGAACCACCGAAGAGATTATACCATTAAGCATGAAAAAAAGTTTTATGTCGTTGGTAATGAACCTCTGAAAAAGATTAAACAATTAGGTATGGAAAAATTTCTTTCTTATACTTGAATAACTTTTTAATCGAAATAAGTAAAGAATGGAGGGAGGTTGCAGAGATGATTATGCGAAATTGATTAATTGGTAAATACAACACAAACATAATATTAAAATAATAATTATTGACATAAATTAAACAGCCCCTAATAGCACAATTTAAGCTAGAAAAGGTAAATAAATTCAAGCTAGTAAACAAATTTAAGGAAGGGTGGCTAACCCCCCCCCTCCCCCCACTTTTATAACTTTAAATCACATATTTTAGATGTTGAAAAATAGCCCTAGATCAGTCCCAAATCAGCCCCAAATCAGTGGCAAAAATTACAGAAAACAAGTGGGAAACACAAGGATAAAAGGTTGGAATAAGGTTCAAACAAGAGTGATTAACCCCTCCACCTTTGGGTAGCTTTTAATCACAAGTTTCAACCCTTAAAACAGTCCCAAAATAGTATGAAAACACAAGAATAAGATGAACAAAGATTGAAATAAAACAAAGGAAGCTTTACCTCTTTTAGAGAAAGTGTTCTTGTTGTAAACCAAACTTAATTCCAAAGCACCCTCAAGTTTAAGTTATGATCTTTAAGTCTCAAATCAAGTTCCAAGTTCAAGCTCTTGTATGGTATGTATGGATGATATGAGAGTTTCAAGGCTGATATGAGAGCTTATGGAAGGATAAAGATGAATTGTATCTTTGATATTTTTTTTGGATATTTCTAAGATATTTCTAAACTCTTGATACTGTTTCTTTCTCTCTAACTCTTAATCTTGTTTTTCTTCACCCCCTAACATTAGGATGAGCCCTGTATTTATAGAACTTAAGCTGCTGCTCAAGATATCTGCAGAATTGGACAGCTGGCAGATTGCTGTACAAACTGCCTGAAAAGTCAATAGGTTCGTGTCACGACCCAAACCCGCCCCTATGGGTTTAGCAATCAGAATCGCCAAGAATCCGAGATTATCGGCTTGTTTAACAAGAAACAAGAATCTGATGCAGGCAAAGGAAGCCAAAACAAGAATTAAAAAGATGTCCAATGAGTCAGGATACAGTATGCAAAAGACTTTCTATAACATATTCACATAATCAAAACAGTATGTACATACACCATATACAGATATTCAGGTCATGGTCTACATCCCTAACATAACAGTACAGTATAGGTACAGTCTATACAATATTACAAAAACATATACAAGAAAGGGGCAAATCTAAAACACCTAAAAAGCCCTAACTAGATGGACTTGGAACCCCTCAGTGAGGCACAAGGTTGGCTTTTGACAAACGGGAGCTTAGCCCGACGCTTCTAGGAACGGTCCGGTGCACGAACACCTATATATATATATATATATGAGCAAAGGAGCTAAAGCCCAGTGAATAACATATGCGTAAAGAGGTTAAGAATGAATGTCCTTTCAGTATTGAAAACAGTCATTTATCAGTATAACAGTTATTCGATCATAGCAGTCATAAGTGGTACATCCAATAGCAACAAGACAAGAGGGTCTTAACAGATCAACAAATGATTGATGGCCATCATATCAGTAAACAGTAGTGGTTCCAGACATGGGAATTGACAGAGATCTCTGAAATAGTAGCAGTAACAGTTCAGTAATAGTAAATTGCTATGGATGTCACGAATACAGTTCACAAATAGGACAAACATTCATTCAGTAAACAATGTCATTTCATAAAGTAGTACACTCATTTGTTCAGAAAATAATCTCAATTGAACATATCTTTACAACATTGTTACTCACAGAGTTTTGGGCTATAGATAGGCTAGTGATCGTCCTCGGATGCCAACCCTACAGTTTTAGAATGAACACACACTAAGTCACATACTTGGGAATCGAAGCCTTAGTCCTTACTTAGACTCGGTGGGGTTTTACCTCAATATCCTCATTAAGATGCCTTAAACTAGGCCTAGGAACGCCTAGGATGAAATGAGGATACAAATATGCACTTTTAAATACTTTTCAAAATTTTGCTGAAACAGGGGTCCCACTCGAGCGTGGATTTCTCCGCTCGAGCGGACATGCAAACAAAAGGTCTCCGCTCAAGCGTGTATTACTCCGCCGAAAGCGATCAGAACTACAAGAAAATCATCGATGCACGAAATTCACGCTCGATGGGCGCCCGATACCCGCTCGAGTGTGAGACACAAGTCCTCGCTCGAGCGTGCATTCCCCCACACGAGCGGACTGTAAACACATGCAGAGTACTGGATACACGTATTTTCCACTCGAGCGTCACTTTACCCGCTCGAGCGTATCGCATGAACTTCGCAGGTACGCCGGCGTGAGTTTTCGCCGGCGTGAGTCCAAAATCTGGAATTTCCAGATTTGAACCTCAAGCTCAAAACCAACTTTTAAGGCATCAAATTCGATCCTTTTGGGCCAATTTTCTGGGAAACACTTGTAAATTCATAGTATAACATGGTTCAAAGCTCAATTTGTAAAATCAAGGCCCGAAGATGAGTCAATTAAACACAATTTCAAACAAAACTTCAAGAACATGATTTAAATGTAACATGCAAGTGTTTAATTGAAATCAAAGCTTCAACTACAAGCTCAAATGCAAGTTTAAGCTCAAAATCATGGTAAATTCATGGACTATAGCCACAATGTGGACTTGCATGCAAGAATCTCATGGAAAACAACCTTAAACTTCATGATATGCACATGCATGCATGATTTCCTACTCAATTCAACATATTAAACTAATGCATGCCTTTAAACTCTAAATTACCAGGAACCATGCAAGAACCAACTTGAATTCACAATTAAGAAGAGGTTTCTCCTACCTTAGGTCCTCAATTACAAGTATGGAAGCTCAATTATGCACTTATCCTTCAAATCTTCCAATTCTCTAAGCAATTCTCTAGATGAAGCCAAGTTTCTCTACCTCTCTCTCTCTCATTCGGTTTTGCTCTCAAAATGGCTGAAGAAGAGTGCTTGAAATAAACTCAATGTGTTTTATGAAGTGGGCCACTAAGTGGTATAATGGTGAATAAGGCCAACTATTGTAATTTAGTTTTATTTAATCTAATTTAATCGTTCCAAATCAAATTTCAGTTAAATATACAAGAAAATCACATAAATTCTAACTAGCATAAATCATTAATCAATTTCAGATTCGGTCGCCGATAAGGCCTTCAATTTACAATTTAAACATAATACATGAACAGATAATTTAACAGTCGAACAGATAGACATGCATTTAAACTTATACACTCAATCAATCCGTTCAGGATTTCAGTCAATCAGTCATTTAACATGCTTAATCATAGATTTGCACTAATCAGTGGTGAGGGTTGTCACAGTCTCCCCTCCTTATAAAGAGGTTGGTCCTCCAAACTCGAGTTACCTTCATTTTGGAAGAATACCGGATTCAGTGGAAACAGTTCAGGATATCTCTTCATCATATCGTCTTCCCTTTCCCAAGTGGCATAAACACCACCGTGGTTTTTCCAGTCAACTTTTACTAATGGAATTTCTTTGTTCCTTAACTTCTTGATTCGTCGGTTTACAATCTGGATAGGTTGTTCTTCATAAGTGTAGTCATCACTTAGCACTACACGGGAAGGCTCAATCACATGGAAGGGATCCCGAAGGTAATCCTTAACATTGAAATGTGGAACACGTTATGCATATGCTCCATTTCAGGAGGAAGCACTACTTGATACGCCACCGGATTGATTTTCTCAATAATCTCATACGGTTCGACATATCTCAGGCTAACTTGCCTTTAACCCCAAAACGGGTTTGCCTTTTCATCGATGTCACTTTAACAAAGACATGATCACCCACCTCATACTCTCTGTCTCGCCTCTGGACATCTGCATAACTTTTCTATCGGTTCTGTGCGGTATTTAGTCTCTGTTGAATCTGTTTCACTTTTTCAGTGGTTTCTTGTACAATTTCGGGCCCAGCAGATAGGAGATCAATATTTCCTGCCATACAAAGTCTCGAAAGGCGCCATACCAATGCTCGAGTGAAAACTATTTTTGTAGGCAAATTCAGCCAACGGTAAATGGCTTTCCCAATTTCCTTGGGAATCAAGAATACACATTCTCAGTAAATCCTCCAGAGTCTGGATGGTTCTTTTTGACTGGCCATCTGTCTGAGGATGGTAGGCACTACTCAGTTTCAGTTCAGTACCCAATGCAGTTTGCAGACTTTGCCAAAATCTCGATGTAAACTTCGAGTCCTTATCAGAAACAATGGACACAGGCACTCCATGCAATCTCACAATCTCATCAATATAGAGTATAGCCAATTTGTCCGCATTATAAATTGTTTTGACAGGTAAGAAGTGAGTAGATTTAGTCAGTCTATCAACAATAGCCCAAATTGAATCCATACCTTTACTGGAGTGAGGTAAACCAACAATGAAATCCATAGTGATATGTTCCTATTTTCACTCCGATATCGGTAAGGGTTGCAGTAAACTTGCGGGTCGTTGATGTTTGGCTTTAACTTGTTGGCAATGAAGACATTTCGACACAAAATTAGCAATCTCTTTCTTCATTCCCAGCCACCAGAAATTTAGTTTCAAGTTTTGGTATATTTTTGTATTTCCTAGATGGATAGACAATTTTGAATTGTGGCCTTCTTGCAGAATTCTTCTTTTCAGTTCGGAATCACTCGGTACACATAATCTTCCCTGCAATTTCAACACATTATTCTCAAATTTGAAATCCGGCCTTGGTTTGGATTCCCGTTCTTCGATGATCTTCTTCAAGAAGTCATCCTGTTGCTGTTTCTCCTTAATCTCTTTAATTAGCGCCAGTTGAGTAGAAATAGCGGCTATTGTTCCACCTTGTTCACGCAAAACAATCTCAATTTCAAGTCTTTCAAGATCACATAGCAATTCTTTCTACCCGGTGAGTAAACAGGCTAAATTTCCAATCGATTTCCGACTCAATGCATCGGCAACGGTGTTAGCTTTTCCTAGATGGTACAAAATTTGCAGGTCATAGTCTTTTATTAGTTCTAGCCACCTCCGCTGCCTCATGTTCAGTTCTTTCTGTGTAAAGAAGTATTTCAAACTTTTGTGGTCTGTATACACCTCACATGTTGCCCTATAAAGGTAATGACGCCAAATTTTCAACGCAAACACTACTGCAGCAAGTTCCAGGTCATGGGTCGGGTAGTTCTTTTCATGTGGTCTCAATTGTCGAGAAACATACGCAATTACTTTACTATTCTGCATTAAAACACATCCCAAACCCTTATAAGAAACATCACTATATACCGTATAAGCATCCGTACCTGAGGGTAAGGTGAGAATCGGTGCAGTCACTAGTTGAGTTTTCAACTCTTGAAAAGCTGATTCCCTCTGATCGGTCCAGTCAAATGGTATCCTCTTCTGAGTCAACTGTGTCAGTGGTAGGGCAATTTTGGAGAAATCTTTGACAAACCTTCTGTAATACCCAGCTAAGCCTAGAAAACTTTGGACTTCGGTAACATTTTTCGGTCTAGGCTAGTTTACTACTGCTTCAATTTTCTGTGGGTCAACTGTAATACCATCCTTGCTGATCACATGTCCCAAAAACATCACACTGTCTAGCCAAAATTCACATTTAGTTAGTTTTGCATAAAGTTTCTGTTCTCTTAGCGTCTGTAAGGCAATGTTCAAATGACGTTCATGTTCTTCCGTGCTTTTGGAATAAATCAAAATGTCATCTATGAAAACAACTATAAATTCATCAAGGTATGGTTTGAAAACTCTGTTCATAAGGTCCATCAATGCAGCAGGTGCATTGGTAACTCTGAAAGGCATAACAAGAAATTCGTAATGTTCGTACCTCGTTCGAAAGGCAGTTTTTTCGATGTCCCGTCTTGAATTTCAATTGGTGATATCCAGATCTAAGATCAATTTTGGAGAACACTTGGGCACCCTGTAACTGGTCAAATAAATCATCAATGCGAGGCAATGGGTATTTATTTTTCACTGTTACCTTGTTCAGTTCACGGTAGTCAATGCAGAGTCTCAATGAGCCATCTTTCTTTTTCACAAATAAGACTGGTGCGTCCCACGATGAAGTACTGGGCCTGATGAACTTCTTATCTAGCAATTCTTGTAGTTGAACTTTCAATTCCTTCAGTTTGGTAGGCGCCACTCTGTACGGAGCTTTGGAAACTGGCTGTGTACCCGGAATCACATCAATGGTGAATTCAATCTCCCTATCAATCAAATCCCCTAACAATTCATCTAGAAAAACATCTAGGAATTCTATGACTATAGAGATACTGTTCACATCAGTTTTAGCATCAGTAGGTACAGTCAATATAGAACATAGATACCCCTTACACCCCTTTCTAATCAGTTTAAAAGCTTTCATGGATGAAATCAGATATGGGAGAGGTACTACTCCAACTCCGTTAAACACAAATTCAGGTAAACTAGGTGGACGGAAAACAACTTGTTTTGTTACATAGTCTATGATAGCATGATATTTCGTTAACCAGTCCATCCCCAATATCACATCAAAATGATCAATATTCAATGGCAGTAAATCAATATACAAATGTGCATCTCCAACAATAATCTCACATGCAGGGTACATATAAGCACAAGTCATGGATCCCCCAACAGGTGAAGATACAGCTAACAGATAGTTCATAGGTTCCAGTGGTTTATTTAATTTTTGCGAAAAAACATGCGATACATATGAATGTGTAGACCCCGAATCAATCAAAACATATGCATTTTGAGCACAAATTGAGAGTATACCTGACACAACAGTCTCGGTATTGTGCACGTCTCCCGGTACAAGTGTGAACACTCGGCCTTGCCTCATACGCTCCTTTCCAGTGGCTTTAGGGTTGGGTTTTAGTGTAGCAGTTGATGTTGCGGCGCTGGTTGCAGCTTTACTATTGCCCGGAGGAGTGGAAGGGCAATCTTTAACCATATGGCCCACCTTGCCACACCTGTAACAAGCACCTGAAATTTTATATAGCAAACCCCTTTATGTTTCTTACCACATTCAGAACAGGGCGGTATGGAACCACTTCCCTGACTGGAACTGGTTGTCGACCTTGTATTTTGCTTTTTGTTCAATGGATTATTTCTGCCTTTCTTAAACTTAAAACCTCGTCTTTTACTACGCCACTCGATCGATGGTGTTTTAGTCTGTTTCAATGCCTCGATGTTTGACTCAGCCATTATTGCGCTGTCAAGAACATCTACATACTCAAGCAGTTTCAAAACGTTAATTCTATCAAGTATTTCCACATTAAGGCTGCCTTCGAACTTCCTGGCCTTTTTGTAATCAGTGTCAACCATGTGTGGTGCATATCTGGCGAGTTCAGTAAACTTTGACTCATACTCAGCCACGGACATGGTACCTTGTGTCAGCTGTTCAAACTCAGTCACTTTTCAATCCCTGACACAGTGAGGGAAGTATTTCTCAAAGAAGGCTCCTTTAAACTGAGCCCAAGTCATAACAGTGTTGGTGTCACGGACAAGCATCCACCACCTTCTAGCCTCTTCTTGTAAGGTGAAGGTAGCCAGTAGCACTTTGTGTGCTTCAGAATACAAAAAGACTTCAAATAATTTTTCGATTTCTAGTACCCATGCTTTGGCCTTCAATGGTTCAAGGCCTCCCTGAAATGATGGCGGTTTCATCTTACTGAACTTTTGTGTTAGAGTAATGATGTCATCATTCACATTCTGTTCCGGCTGTACCGGAGGAGGTGGGAGCTGTTGGTTCTGTTGCTGTTGTTGCCTTAAGGCCTCAGTTAGCAGTTCAACTATTCTTTCCAATCTTGCCATTCTGGCTTCGGATGATTCAGTTTCATCAGTAGTTCTTGCATTATCCATTTCACTATATGCAACATAATAATAATAAACATAGGAAGTTGCATACTTTAAATACATTAACACATTAGCACATATATTCATGTCATGGCCACACATACTTTTCCAACGTTAATGCAATGCCCTAATCACTTTTCTAGGACATCCTATAGCTCATTTGGACACGTGTGTGTGGTATAACTCGCGGTTTAGTATCGCTATGATACCACTTTGTCACGACCCAAACCCACCCCTCTGGGTTTAGCACCGTAACCGGCCAGTAATCCGAGATTACCGAAGGCCTACTTAACAGTAAAATAGTAATACAGAGTACAAGGGCTGGTGGAAGCCAAAACAGTAATTAAAAGATGTCCAATGAGCTGTGACAGTCTGTATGCAAAAAGACTTTTTATAACATATTCACATAAACAAAACAGTATGTACATACACCATATACAGATATTCAGGTCATGGACTACATCCCTAACATAACAGTACAGTATAGGTACAGTCTATACAATATTACAAAAACATATACAAGAAAGGGGGAAATCTAAAACACCTAAAAAGCCCTAACTTGTAGGACTTGGAACCTCTCAGTGAGGCACAGTGGTTGGCTTTGACAAAACGGGAGCTTAGCCTGACGCTTCTAGGAACGGTCCGGTGCCTGAACACCTATATATATATATATATATATGAGCAGTGAGCTAAAGCCCAGTGAATAACATATGCGTAAAGAGGTTAAGAATGAATGTCCTTTCAGTATTGAAAACAGTCATTTATCAGTATAACAGTTATTCGATCATAGCAGTCATAAGTGGTACATCCAATAGCAAACAGTACAGTAGGTCTTAACAGACGATCGATTGATGGCCATCATATCAAGAAATGAGAGTGGTTAGACATGGGAATTGACAGAGATCTCTGAAATAGTAGCAGTAACAGTTCAGTAATAGTAAATTGCTATGGATGTCACGAATACAGTTCACAAATAGGACAAACATTCATTCAGTAAACAATGTCATTTCATAAAGTAGTACACTCATTTGTTCAGAAAATAATCTCAATTGAACATATCTTTACAACATTGTTACTCACAGAGTTTTGGGCTATAGATAGGCTAGTGATCGTCCTCGGATGCCAACCCTACAGTTTTAGAATGAACACACACTAAGTCACATACTTGGGAATCGAAGCCTTAGTCCTTACTTAGACTCGGTGGGGTTTTACCTCAATATCCTCATTAAGATGCCTTAAACTAGGCCTAGGAACGCCTAGGATGAAATGAGGATACAAATATGCACTTTTAAATACTTTTCAAAATTTTGCTGAAACAGGGGTCCCACTCGAGCGTGGATTTCTCCGCTCGAGCGGACATGCAAACAAAAGGTCTCCGCTCAAGCGTGTATTACTCGCCGAGCGGATCTCTGATAAAAAATCTTGGATGCACGAAATTCACGCTCGATGGGCGCCCGATACCCGCTCGAGTGTGAGACACAAGTCCTCGCTCGAGCGTGCATTCCCCACTCGGCGATGTAAACACATGCAGAATCGGATACACGATTTCCACTCGGCGCCACTTTACCCGCCGAGCAGCATGCATGAACTTCAGTGTACGCTTTCGAAGGAGTTTTCGGCGTGAGTCCAAAATCTGGAATTTCCAGATTTGAACCTCAAGCTCAAAACCAACTTTTAAGGCATTAAATTCGATCCTTTTGGACCAATTTTCTGGGAAACACTTGTAAATTCATAGTATAACATGGTTCAAAGCTCAATTTGTAAAATCAAGGCCCGAAGATGAGTCAATTAAGCACAATTTGAACAAAACTTCAAGAACATGATTTAAATGTAACATGCAAGTGTTTAATTGAAATCAAAGCTTCAACTACAAGCTCAAATGCAAGTTTAAGCTCAAAATCATGGTGAATTCATGGACTATAGCCACAATGTGGACTTGCATGCAAGAATCTCATGGAAAACAACCTTAAACTTCATGATATGCACATGCATGCATGATTTCCTACTCAATTCAACATATTAAACTAATTCATGCCTTTAAACTCTAAATTACCAAGAACCATGCAAGAACCAACTTGAATTCACAATTAAGAAGAGGTTTCTCCTACCTTAGGTCCTCAATTACAAGTATGGAAGCTCAATTATGCACTTATCCTTCAAATCTTCCAATTCTCTAAGCAATTCTCTAGATGAAGCCAAGTTTCTCTACCTCTCTCTCTCTCATTCGGTTTTGCTCTCAAAATGGCTGAAGAAGAGTGCTTGAAATAAACTCAATGTGTTTTATGAAATGGGCCACTAAGTGGTATAATGGTGAATAAGGCCAACTATTATAAGTTAGTTTTATTTAATCTAATTTAATCGTTCCAAATCAAATTTCAGTTAAATATACTAGAAAATCACATAAATTCTAACTAGCATAAATCATTAATCAATTTCAGATTCGGTCGCCGATAAGGCCTTCAATTTACAATTTAAACATAATACATGAACAGATAATTTAACAGTCGAACAGATAGACATGCATTTAAACTTATACACTCAATCAATCCATTCAGGATTTCAGTCAATCAGTCATTTAACTTGCTTAATCACAGATTAGCACTAATCAGTGGTGAGGGTTGTCACGGTCCGGCCGGACCTTGGTGTGTCCGACCGGAGGTCACTAATGTACGGCCGAAGGTTAATGTATTCCTACTGTTCCTCACTTTTAGGTTCAATACAGGTACAAAATTGACTTTTTGGGTAGAAATAAAATGGGTATGGCAAGTTAGAATTGTTTAGAACTTGAACTCGGATTCTTTTATTGAGAATTAAAACCATGTACACAGTATAATCATCATCATCGAGTGCTCGGAATAAAGTTCCTAAGTCTTACAAGCGGTCAAAACTGGGATGTCTATAGTTGCCCCTCTTTGACAGAGCTCGAAGCAATTTCTTGACGTAAGTGAATGTCAAAGTCTGAAGATGACCCGTTTGACAAGATCATAAGAATTTGGGCAAATAAACAAATGTGTAAACAATTGGTTGAACCCGATGGTTGCCTACGTATCCCATTGCAAGGAATCAAACCTGCATAATTCAGGGGCAAGATGTAAAATGATATGTAAAACATAACTTATGATCATACAATGAAATGCAAAACATAACTTATGATCATGCAATGAAATGCAATCAAGACAATGATGTGACACTGAACGAAAGCATAAATCAGAGCAAAACAACTCTAGTCGTGTCTCACATGAAAGGAGAAAAGGTGAATTCGAGATCTAAACGCGCCGTGTGGAAGAGGAGGGATAGTAAACTTGAGATCCAATCGCGCCGTATACGAGAGGAGGGATAGTGAACTTGAGCTTGAACTTGAGATCTAATCGCGCCGTATGTGAGAGGAGGAATAGTGAACTTGAGATACAATCGCGCCGTATGCGAGAGGAGGGATAGTGAACTTGAGCTTGAACTTGAGATCCAATCGCGCCATATGCAAGAGGATGAATGTGAACTCGAACTTGACTTGAGATCCAATCGCGCTGTATGCCAGAGAAGGAATGTGAACTCGAACTTGAACTTGAGATGCACAAGACAGTGTGATGAAATGTGAAATGCACAAGACAGTATGCAATGCACAAAATAGTGCGATGTGAGATGAAATGGACAAGACAATGAGATGAAATGTGAAATGCACAAGACAATGCTATGCAATGCACAAAATAGTGCGATGTAAGATGAAATGCACAAGACAGTGCGATGAACTATGAAATGCATAGTGCGATGTAAGATGATATGCACAAGATAGTGCGATGAAATGTGAAATGCACAAGACAGTGCTATGTAATGCACAAAATAGTGCGATGTGATTGAAATTGAGGTGCACAAGACAGTGTGATGTGATTGAACTTGAGAACAGTCGCACCTAGCCGTCGTTCATACGGAGAGGACGAAGGATTTAATTAGATAAACATGAAATCCTAAATGTGAAGTCCAGACGCGTACGCGAATGGAAGAATGTATAATATTTCTTTGTTTTTTATTTTTGTTCTTTTGTTCTTTTCTTTTTTTGTCTTTTTTTTTTCTTCTTTTATTTATTTTGTTTCTTCCTTTTTTTTTTGTGCTTTTTTTTTTTTTTGTCATTTTTTTGTGTGTAAAATAACAATTAATAAAACAAAAACAACAACAAAATAAAAATAAAAATAAAACTTTTATCGAAGTCCGGCTGGATCTCGAAGAGGTTTAGCCGGATATACGGACCTTCGGCTAGACTTACGCGACGATAGGGGCAGATTCGGGAGAGCCATGACTTTTCCCTTTTAAAAACACAAATCAACCCTCATTTCTTCACTTCCTCCAAATCTGAAACTTCCCCTCTCTCTCTAGGATCCCTCTCTCTCTCTCTCTAGATTTCTCTTTTCTTGAATTTGTCCAATAATCCTCGCCATTTTTTTCTTTGAAACCCTTCTCGTCCTCTACATTTTGAATCGACTGGTTTTTGATTTGGTGGAGTTTGGGTTTTTCCTTTTGTTTTTCTCATTTTTACCCACATTTTCCTCTTCCTCCCTTTGATTTTACACACTTTTTTCACTTTCTCTCTCATAGGGTTTTGAAATTTTGAGATTTCTACCCATTTTTTCCTTTTTTTTTCTCACTTTTTCTTCATTTTTCTCTACTTTTCCCTATGGCTAGTGATGAGGTTCCTGTCCAAGACCCTATCATAGGTTTAGGAGCTGACCTTGGTGCGGATATAGAGGCAGAGGAGGCTGCTGCTTTGCTTCCTTTGCCGAGAGACCTTTTGATGCAGCTACCTACCAGCCGCGCACACATATCCTACCGCCAGGTAGGATTCTAAGATTTATGGGCTTCATCCCAAGGCTAGAGGAGGACACCCTATTGCGCGAGACTACGAAGCACTTGTCTGCAGATGCCTCCATGGTAAGCAACTTTCCTTTCATTTTGCACACATATTGAAACTTATGAACAGATCACTTGCCTTTACTGTATATATTGATACAATTCCCCATTTAACAGGTTGCAGCCAGGAGGATTATCAGTTATGCGACCATATCGAGGCCCCGGCATTGGTACGAGCGGCTTTTCGAGGAGGTTCACACAGTAGTCGATGCTGCCGGTTTTGGGCCCTTCTGCTCCGAGCTCATACAGATGCTGGCTGAGTCAGTGTTATACGGAGCTTTGGTCGAGAGACGGTGGCACACCACAGACTCGTTCCACTTTTCTTCGACCGAGGAGATGACGCTGACGCTATATGACTTCTTGATGCTCACTAGCCTGCGGGTCGAAGTTGGCGGCCCGATCCCATTTTGATCCAGACATGGCGTAGTGGAGAGCTGCACAGCTCCAACTTCTTGAAGCGATCCCGGACATCAGAAGTTAGGGGATGGTGCGCTATAGCTGGTTCTATGATCACTTCATCAACTGTCAACCAGCTACTGTAGATGAGGTTGCCCAGTACGCCCGTGGCTTTCTCATGTATCTCCTCGGTACTACCCTGTTTGCGAACAGGGAGAATACCTTGGGGATATATCTTCTTGAAGCACTGGTACACCTGCCGAGGGCAACAGAGTATGACTGGGGTGGTGCCAGCTTGGCCACCTTGTATTGCTACATGTGCTCCGTGTCCCGCCGCAAGACGGATTTACTTGGTGGCTACCGGAGAGTTTGGGAGGTACACATCTCACTCCTTACCTTTCTATTCAACTTTGCATTCTATAGTTTACATTTCCTGTTCATCTTTACTTTTCATTTTCGTTTTCTGCTTATCTGCTTTATTCATGCTTATCTATTTACTGCTCTAGGTTTACATGTATTTCACCACTCTAGCTCTGGTCCCAGTGAGGCCGATTGAGTTGTCAGTACCCCACTCCCGGTACTATAACTCACGGTTCGAGCGACGCCGCCTAATAGACCGGACCTTCCCATACTTCCGCCTCTTCTTTGATACGATCACTGCGGACCAGGTAACACAATATCATTCTTTCCATTCCTTATCACTGTTCCCATACTATACTAGCATCCTCATACTGTTGACATTTGCCATTGCAATATTTTGCTCATTATACATTGATTTTCTGACATTGTACTGATTTCTGACATTGAATGATATCTGACGTTGCACGGCCACTATACTGATAACACTGCACTGACATCTGACACTGTACTAATTCACAGGTTGATTGGCATCCCTGGGCGGGTATCCTCCCAGCATTAAGGACGACTTACACCGCCGCATGACATGTCTCTACCATGTGGATTCTCTTTGAGGGCCCCTTCGGCCGGGCATTTTACTTAGGGGAGAGGTTCATTCGCTAGACCCGAGGCATCGCTGACCTCGATGTTTCATTGCCTTCTCCATCGACTATGAGGGTAGTGGATGAAATGCAGGACAGACCTATGATTGACCTCTTGATAGAGTGAGAGGACGGTGACAGATACCATATGGCTAGCGACTTCACTACCTTCTTGCACACTCGGGTGATGGTGCCTCTCACCTCGGGCATGGCCCGTACTATTCTAGAGGTTGCTGTTGCTACTGCTGCTGCTGTTGTCCCTGCTGGAGATGCCCCTATTCTTGGGTTTCCTATGATTCCCACGAAGATCACATACAGGCCGCCAAACGGGGTGCTCGAGTAGATTCCGATTGATGAGATCGGGAAGAGGGACCACCGGATAGTGTTCGCTCTAGGCATCGAGCAGGTACACATTTCTTTATTGTTCCACTCATTGTACTTCAACTTGTTTTGCTTTTTACCATTTCTGTTCATCCTACTTTATTGCTTCTACTTCTGGCTATATTTCTCAAACTCTCACTCTTTCTTTTGCAGGTTCCTTGAGCATTTGCAGATGACCTTGCGCGGACAGTCGACCGACTACTCCTTATGGTGCGACGGAGTCAGACTACTCTACCCGCTCATGGGAGTGAGGTAAGCTTTGCCCCTAGTTTATAGTAATTTCATTCCGACTCTGTTTGACATCTTATAACTATTTGCACTCTCTTTTCTTTTTTTCTTTTCAGCTTGGACTAGCGCCCGTGGCGCCTACAGGACCGTCTTCAGCTAGGAAAAGGATGCAAGGCCCAATAAGGGGCAAATGAGGAGTTGATTGCGGGAGAGGCCGAGTGAGGCAGCACTCACCTTCTGAGGAGTCCTTTGACGGCTCTACGACCCTTGAGGAGTAGGGAGAGGAGTTTAACATTCAGTCCGGCAGTGCTAGTGATGACAGCGATGCACCTCCTCTACAGCCGAGGAGGAGGAGAGCTAGGATAGACTATTGATAATGATGACTTTCTTTTGTGGTGTTTTGCTTTTGTTTGTTTTTATTTTTGTTTCTATTCCTTTGCTTTGTAGTTTTAAACACTAACTTCAGGGAGACTTATTGCTTTTGAAAACATTTCTTTTGTTTTATATGTAAAACATGATCGGGGTTTGACTGCTAGTTTATAAAAACAAGTTTTTTTTTTTTTTTTTGTGTGTGGATGATCTCTTCTTGCGAATTTCTTATATTGCGTTTGCATATGACGCATGACAGCAATTACATGATAATCTTCCAGATAGTTGTGCTTGATTCATGAATTGGATAACAACTTACAACCGAACAAAATGTACAATATAACTCGATAACAAGAAAATATAAAAACAACTCAAAACTATTACAACAGACTTGGTATAAGCAAAACAAGACTCAAAATACATCCACAACACAAGAGGATAGAGAGCAGCCTTCTCTATTAGTGCACTGTCTGGCCCACCACTGAGGTACGGCCGGACTTTGATAAGAGTTTTGGTGAGTGTCCAATTATCACCCACTGCTCCATCTAAAATTCTATAAATGGTGCTCCCATATTGTTATTTCTGGCAAAAGAGCAAGTCTTTTGCATTTTGCTTTCAAAATGGAGATGTTGCTCATTCATAGGCTCCAAGACTAGATAACCACTTTAGATGGCTTGGACAAGGTGGACTTTTGTGGTTCCGGCCTAAACGCTCTTTTTCCATTGAGCCGCACTTGACGTTGTTTTCCATTTCTTCATGCCGTTGCTCAGTGCTGGAATCCAATCACGCATGTATTCCACTTTGGTTCACAAGAGATACGTTTGACACTCGAAGAATTCAAGTATTGATGGAATCTCGACGCGATAATGAAATCATGCCTCAACCCCGTTTTGGCTATGCTTAAGCTTTAGGAAAGATGTGTGGGCTTACTTTGCACGAGGCTCGATCCTTGGCTCACAATGGGGAATTAGACATTTCGGATTTGATTAGTCGGTTTTCCATTATTGGTGATAAAGAAAACCTCCTTTGGCGGGGTTATGGTTAGCATGCCCTCTCTTTATGCTTACTTGCACACTTCCTTCTTGCCCCTAGTCACGGTGGGCTAGTATTAAATTGATTGAAGTAGCCCAATGCCTTAAGGAGGGTAAGAGTTGTATGGGCTTAGTGTTGGACGAGACTTTGACAGGTTTAGATGCTTTTCATCGATGAGTGACTACTCGATTTGGGGGGAGTCCATTACTTCTCCAGGTATTATTTCCTGTCCTTCTTATTTATGATCCCCACATCACTTGGCACTCAATCTCTATTTTTCTCTCAAAATCCTTTTCATACTTTTCCCTCGCCGTACATCTCTCTATTCTTTTGTTCTCTCTTATTTTCCTTTCCTTCCCAGGTATAGTTATTGAATAAGCTGAAAGTAATGGACCCCTGCCCCGAGTACTCGGCCAGAACTTACTCTATTCGTCCACAACTAGTGGAGTTCTCTTCAGAGGGAATGTGGTATAACTAGATGCGCAATAGGTCCGCGGCTGACATTATTTGGCGTAGCCCTTGGCTTAACTTGACTAAGATGAGTTACAGCATGTCTCGACAACCAGGTATACAGTTTATTGGCCTTACACACTGTGTGTTCTATTTTCTATTCAGGTTCAGACGCCAACTTGGACATGATCAGACTTGTCTAGATAAAGGGATAAAGTACCTAGCTTCATTTCCCATTCGTAGTTCGTACTTGCCTCAGTACCTTACTGCTTGGAGGTCGAGAGAACTTCTGACTCATGCCCTAAATTTCAGTTACATCCTTCCTTGCGAGTACTTGGCTTGGCTCGAGGTCGAGGAGCAGATTAGGCCGACTTCGATTACAGAGACTTTCACGAATACGAGAAAGAGACAAAGAATTGGCACTTGACTCATTTATGCCCCTAGTTTATTGTTTTGTCTTTTTTTTCAAGTTTTTATGTAAAAGCAACTTTGTTTTGGAGAATGTACTTGTGTTAAAATCAATAAAATTAAAATGAGTATTGAGAAGTCTCCTTTTGTGTTGTAAGAAGTAGAATTTTGAGAAACTTTTCAAACCCATTTTCGAAAATGGTCACCATCGGATACACACGGAATCAATCCTAAGCTGTACAACCCCAAATCAGAAAATCATAACTGCCCCCAAATTGCATTGATCATTATTGCTTCATCTTGTAACTAACCTTTTGTAGACCCGACTTTCTTCGCGCACCCCCCCTTTTGGAGAAGGCGCAAATTGCTCTTCCTACAGTTTGGATTCCTATTGGGGTTCTGAATCTAATATCACAAAGTGCAATGTGAGACCGATAAACACCAAAGAGTCCAAATCTGACAATTGATTTTGAAAAATCAATTTTGAATCAAAAAGCGCCAAACGTAGACTGCTTTGCCAGATTACAGAGTCGCCATCTAAATATTTTGTTTTGGAAAATTTAGGAAACCCTGATTCGTGCTAAAGGCCACGTGTCCATCATTACCAAAGTTACCTCGGCTTGGGAACTTGGGTACGAGAGGGGAAGGTCCTGAAATGAGCACCCATGCTCGCCCGATTAAAGATTTGCCTCTACTAAACATGATATGTCATTTTAAAAACCTCATGTGTTCTTGTCTGATTATTAACCTCACTTACTATGTGATGCGCACATCATACAAGTATAGACTAAATCACAAGAATTGGAACAAAACAACTCATGTCTGTTTTGGAAAATGGTTTGAAAATGCCACTCTCATGATGGGCTAAAGTGCGGATTTGCCACCTTCAAGTGGGCTTAAAACATGATGATTTGCTACTTTGCAAAGTGGGCTTAAAACTCACATTTATCGAATTATCCCAATTCAAGCAATAAAGCCTTCATCCACATGCATTCATGCAGTTTAGCAAGTAAGCATATAGCCTGATGGCAAGCATGCGAAACATGGCAACACTCACACTCATGCAAGGATGTTAAAGCGTAAAAACTTACAGTGTACTCCAAGCCAAAACATAAAACTAGTTAGAAATATGCATGATCCTAACTATGTAAGATGCCTAATGCAACACATGCAATAAGGCAACTAAATAGGCTCAGCTATCTAAGATGGTATATGAATGCGACAATTTGATACACATATTCAAATAAGTATTGAAATACAATGCAGTTTGAATGATGCGCCGAGCCCTGTACATGCAAGACAAATGAATGATGCAAACATGCAAGCATAAGGTACGCTAATTGAAAATGATCCCTAATTTAACCATCGAAAGCGGATAAATAAAAGGGAGAAAGACGTGGGGTTGGAAGACATGCACACACGCACGCACCCTTATTACAACAATACATCCTCGAGAAGGAGGATCCGAATGAATAAGCTAAATAGCTAAGCTAAGCTACTTATTACAAACCAACTAATTAACTATTCTAGCTAATTAATTACAACACATTGAATTAATTAAACACTTAATTAATTAATTACAAAAAGACTAAGCTAATGAACTAATTAGCTAAGGAATTTAAATGAACAGCCTCGAGAGGTGAGGGATGCATGTATGTTTGGTCGGCTTCCTTATGAAAATCCACCTCCTTGCCCCTAGATGCCTCTGTTTGCACATCTTTGGACCTCTGAAAATTGTGCTAACTTCCAGACTGCTTCTGTTTGATCCCAAGAACATGCTGAGGGCTGATAAGCTAGAAATGGTGGCCATCGGCTACTATTGATGGCCAGTCGGCTGGCTTTGGTGGCCAGTCAGCTAGTACATGTGGCTGGTTGGCCACTGCTTCCCTGAAATTACTCCTTTTGCTACAACAGAGAGCAAACAGAGGCATGGTAGTGTATTTGCAAGGAAATGTGTGTACTACCACTCTCCTCATCATGTATCAAGCTCAAAGGAGAGTGGCACTCGGTTCTCAAGCCACCAACCAAGCATCTCAATGCATGATGGCCTAAAAACCAAGCTTATACAAGCTTAGTGAATGCACAAACAACATACAAAGAGCCTCCACCCTATCATGCATGATCAAGGGTGTTGGCAACCAAGAAACATGACACATTTCATCACTTTGAGTATGAAACGTCTCTCATTCCTCGTGTTTGGATTAACGTCTGATCCAAACACATGCAATGCAACACGAATGCTTATCTTGTTCATGTTTTACTTGGTCTATTTCTTGTTTACACATTTTACATTACCAAGCCATTCATTAACCGGTTAAGTCCAAGTGATTGTCCTCTAATGAGAGGAAGGTCAATCAAAAGATGACTTAAGACATGAGAGAGACTGTGCCTTTGACTAGGAGGAACCCTCAAAAGAGGGTTAAAGCCATTTAAGCACAAACCTCAATCCCAAGCTTAAACACAACTTTAAGACTAACCATCCCTCAAAACAAATATAAAATTGAAGAAATGAGGAAGGTGGCAGAATTTCAATGTTGAAATGGCATGAGACACAAGATTCTAACATGCAAAAAACTTATATACAACATGCAAAGGGACTTAAACATTAAAACTAGTAAAGGACACAATACTAGAGGCATGCAATACAATGCTCAAATGACCAAATCAGCTCAAAACAGAGCTACATCATGCCAAAACAGTGGCTAAAACATGCTGAAATTGAAGCTTAAAAGGCAAGAAAATCATGCGCGCAAAATGGCTCACAAGCAAGGCATAAGGCACAACTCTCAAAAGCATTTAAAGAGTGATATATGTGAGATTGTAACAGAGAAATATGCCCTGAAATCACATGCTAAATGATGCCACATCATGCAAATAACTCAAATAAGGCATGCCAAGAGCCTTAAAACACAAAGCTAGTAAGGGCCGGTTACACTATAGCTATACAAAGCGAAGCACATGCGACCAAGACCACTTGAAACAGAGTTAAAGCATACTAAATTAAAGCCAAAAACATGCTGGAGTCAAGCTAACACAAGCTAGAACGATAGGCTAAAACATCAATTACACTAGGCTAGTAATCAAGATTGCAGTACAAGTGCAAGATGCAAGCAACTAATGACTAAACTAGCCAAAAATAGAGTTATAACATGTTAAAATAAGGCCAAAAACATGCTTGAACTAGGCTAACATAAGCCATAAAAAGATGCTACTTTGTAGTGCTAACAAGTCATGGTATAGAGAGACAAGGAGGGGAGGCCACCCCCTCCCATTTTGGATCTCAAAACAAACTTTCTACCACTGAAATTCCCTTGGAATTCAGTAGTTTAAAGGCCAAAACAAGATTGTTTTAAAAGCTTTAGAAGATGGTACAACACTTAGCAAACAAGTTATAAAGGAGGGTGGATCACCGCTAACTCCAAAAATACTTTAAACCACCATTTAAGCCTAAAAACCAGAGGTTTTTACAGTTGGCAACTAGGCCAAAAACTACATGCAAAAGTGGCCAAGTAATGGATTAAAACAAAGCTTAAAAGAGGGTAAGGCCTTACCCTTGAAGCATAGCAATAAACAGCAACTTCTTTGAGCTAAAACCAAGCTTTTGACTTCAAATGGGACCTCCAAGGACCTCAGCAACAAGGTGAAGGTATTTGGTCAAGAGGTTGTGTGCAAATATGTGAAGAAAACTCACTTTCAAGCCTAATATAAAGAGAGAGAGAGATGAAGAGAATTCTAGAGAGAGAAAAATTTCAGCTCTGAAATTTTGTAACCCCAAAAATGGGGGAGAGGCCTCCCCTTATGTAGAAAAACAAGCCAAAAGCTTGTTTCCATCCCTCCATATGAAGGATGGCTTCAGTGACCAATAGCTAGCACAACTGGCATATAAAATATCTGAAAAATGAGAAAAATGGCCGTCGGCCATTAGTAGTGGCCGACCGGCCACACATGTAGCCGATCGGCCATCAATGTGACCGAGTGGCCACCACTGATGGCCAGCAGGAACAAGACATGGCCGATGAACATTAGGGATGGCCGATAAGCCATCTTCTCCTTCAGATTCAAAGCAACAAGCCCTTGGTCCACAACCAAGCACAAAACAGACAAGTTGAGAGGCTTTAAGGCAATGCGCTCAGCCGAGACCTTCAGAGACTCAAAACGAACACGAGCATACACAATCATCGGGTGTTCAAACGATGACGCCCAAGTCTTAAGGACGGTCAAAAATGGGGTGTCTACACCAATCCGCCTCCGTTATCTGACACTCAGCCATAATTCTCAATGACGGTACTTCAATCTCAATTAGCAGAACAACTTCTATCCCATAGACTAGAGAATAGGGGGTTGCCCCTGTGGATGTTTGTATTGACATTCTATAGCCCCATAGTGCACATGCTAATTTTTTTGGCCAGTTCCTGTAGGTTTCCACTATCTTTTGCAGGATTCTCTTGATGTTTTTGTTTGCAGCCTCAATGGCTCCATTGGTCTACGGCCTGTATGTTGATGACTTACAGAAAGCCACATTATATTTCTCAAGCAGGTCTACCACCTCTTTCTTGAAATGTGAGCCGTTATCTGAGATGATCTCGTCGGGCACCCTATACCTACAGATGATGTTGTTTTTGATGAACTTGGCCACATGCGACGCTTTTAGCACGGAATAGGACTGGGCCTCTACCCACTTAGTGAAGTAGTCGATTGCTACTAAAATGAACTTGTGCCCGTTTGGCCCATTTGGCATGACTGCGCCGATAACGTTGATTCCGAAAACTGAGAAAGGCCAGGTGAACTCATGTTGTAAAGCTTCGACGGCGGAATGTTCATGCAATTGGCATGGATCTGACATTTGTGGCATCGCCATACAAAGCCAATACAGTCCTCTTCCATGGTTGACCAGTAGTAGCCTTGTCTAAAGATTTTTCGAGCTAGCATCACACTGTTCATGTGAGCTCCACACTCTCCTCCATGAATAACTTCCATAAGGCGCCTTGATTCTTCTTCCTCAGCACACAGCTTATGCATTCCTAGATGACATTTTTTGTACAACTTGCCTCCACAGATGATAAATTGGACGACTAGACACCGTATTCCCCTTTTGTTCTTGGCATTTGCCCCTAGTGGATATGCCTCTTTTTCTAGAAAATTTCAAATGTCGTAATACCAGGGGTTCATATCTTGAACCTCATTTATCGCAGCAATAGTCTCGTAGGCCGGCGTATACTTCTATTTAATAATGATCGGACGCATCTTTACTCCAAGCGGGATGTCCACCATGGAAGATAGATTTGCCAGCACATCAGCAAACTGATTATTCTCTTTTAGTAGATGGGTGAACTTTAATTTTCAAACCTCGAAATTAGCACATCCAGGATCTAATGATAAACCTTTATTTTCTCTTCCTTAACCCACCAATCTTCGTTGGCTTGAGAAACAACCAAATTTGAATCCCCAATGATGTCCAACCTTATTGCCCCTAGTTCTAAAGCAGCTTCCAAGCCAGCAATACACGCCTCGTATTCCGCTCTATTGTTGGATACTTTGAACCGAAGTTTGAAGGCTAGAGGTATATGTGAATCATCGGGTGCTATGAGCAATACCCTTATCCCATAACCATATTGATTTGATGCTCCGTCAAAGTACATCATCCATGTTTCCTCTTCTATCTGTAGGATGTCTTTATCTGGAAATAAATACTCCACTACTTCATCATATCCTTCTACAGGGTAGTCTGCCAGAAATTCCACTACGGCCCTCCCTTTGACTAATTTGCGCGTGACATACTTGAGGTCGAACTCAGGGAGAAGAAGTAACCAAAGAGCTAGCTTACCCATAAGTGCTGGTTTCTCAACAAGATATTTGATGGGATCTAATCTCGAAACTAGAATTGCGGAATGTGCTAATAGGTGGTGTCTCAATTTCCTTGTTGCCCAAACCAAAGCTAGACAAGCTTTCTCTAGTGGTGTGTAGCAGGTCTCATACTCTAGCATTTTCTTACTCAGGTAGTAGATGGGCTTCTCCACTTTAGCTTCTGATTCTTACGCTAGTATGCATCCCATGGTTGTGTCCGTCACTGATAAGTACAGAATCAAAGGTTTTCCCGGCTCTGGTGGGGACAATACAAGTGGATTCTGAAGGTACTACATGACCTATTCGAAGGTGAACTAACATCGATCATCCCATTGGAACTTATTTCCTGTCTTCAACAGACCAAACAGTGGTTCACAAGTTAAGGTTAATTTTGAGATAAATCGCCTGATGAATTGCACTTTGCCTAGAAAGCCGCGCACCTCCTTTTCAGTCCTCGGTGGTGGCATTTCTATGATGGCCTTGATTTTAGAGGGATCTACTTATATTCCCCTTTGTGTGATCATATATCCCAAAATTTTTCCTATAGTTACCCCAGAGGTGCATTTTTGCAGGTTCAACCTCAATCTATATTCTCTGATCCATTCAAAGAATTTCTTTAGTGCGGTGTAGTGGCCTTCTCACTCTTTAGTCTTAACAATCATATCATCTACATTCACCTTAACCTCCTTGTGGATCATGTCATGTAAGATGGTGGTTGCAGCCCTCTGATATGTAGCCCCAGCGTTTTTCAATCCAAAAGGCATAACTCTATAGCAGTAGGTACCCCACGGCATGGTGAAAGCAGTTTTCTCTCTGTCCTCTGGTGCCATCGAAATCTACTTATACTCGGAAAACCATCCATGAATGAAAACAAAGCATGACTAGCTGTAAAGTCTACCAGTTTATCGATGTGGGGTAATGGAAAGTCATTTTTCGGACTAGCTCTGTTCAAATCTTGGAAGTCAACGCAAACTTTGATTCTGCCATCCTTCTTTGGAACTGGAACAATATTAGCCAACCAAATCGGGTACTCAGATACCATCAAGAAACTCGCATCAATCTATTTGGTGACCACTTCTTTAATCTTCAATGCCCAATCTGGGCGAACTCTACGCAGTTTCTGTTTGACTGGTCAGGCTTCAGGGTTAAGAGAGATCCGGTCTTGTACAATCGGCATGTCTTCATAGGACCACGCGAAAACATCCTCCTCAGTACCCACGTTAATTGCAATGATTTTATCTGTACAGGGCTTAATGCGCCTCTCCTTTTCTTGGTCAACCAAAATTTTCTAAGCCCAAGGAATTTATTCCTTTTCGTTTAAGTCAAAATTTTGAAAATCAAGATCAGTGTAACAAACTAAAGGCACAGAGAAGTAAGAAAAACCTACGACATTCCCATTAGTAAAGTCTGGGTCCTCAGTTACAGTTGACTCAAAAGAAAAACTAAAAGATAACTTCGACAGGACTTTGGTATCCGGGTTACCACCCCTACAGATACTGGGCGTAGACAAACTTGAATCTGACTCCGACTTTACAGACTCAGTGGAATCAGATTGGGACTCGTTATTCGATTCAGAACTGCTGATGATGCCCTTTTCAAATTTCTAAACAAGGTGTGAAGCCTCAGATGCATCCACAATAAGATTAGAGAAATACGCAGTTGGTTCATTCCCAATTATTGAGATAGTAAAACTTTCTCCCAAGTTGTCAGACTTAGTTCCAACAGTAGGCTTGGTTAGTAGGTTAGTCAGTGTTTTTCCCAACAACTTTTCTTCTTTAACATCCACATTTGCAGCCATGCCTTGATTTGTATTAATGTTCAGGTCTATCTGTTCAGCTTCCTCTTCTTGTAACTGGTGCCCGAAGAAGATCTCAAACCCCGGATACATTGTTTTTGTCTCCTAGTCAAACCAAGGCTCTGGAAATCCACAAAAAAGAAAATCTTCCCATTGGCAGACAAAGCGTCCGTTCAAGGTACCCCGTATTGGTTTGTGGACCAACTTATACTGTTTCCCAGCTTTCTTTGCTTTAATTCTTCCTCTCAACTCAACTCCCTTTCTTTGCCAATCTTCCGCAGTAGGTTCGTATCCCAGCCCAAAAGTATAGGGGTTGTGAATCATCTCCTTAGCAATAGTACCTCCTTGCATGCCACTCCTACCCAGTCTTGATCCAGGTATATACCCCTGTTTGTTCATCATGAAGATGGACTGAGCACTCACATAAGTTCCGTCACCTTCTGCTATGATGGTTTGAATCATTTGGACCTCTGTTAGCGAGCAGCTAGAAAGGAATACATCTTCTTTCCCATACATGATTTCCAACACTGGAGTGGCAGTTCCCTGGAGAGGATGGATCGCAGAAGTACCGTACATAGTAGCAATTCCACCTTTAAAGGGGTATTTCACCAACTGATGAACTGTTGATGACACAACCTTTATCTGATGCAACCAAGGCCTTCCTAGCAGTAGATTGAAATTTACTGGTACATCCATTACATGGAATTCTACCTCATGTTTGGCGGGGCCGATTAAGATATGGCTTTTGAACGTTTCCATAACATCTCGGCTCATGTTGTCATAAGCTCGAACGGATTGGGTTGTGGGCGTGAAGTCAACCGGCCTTAACCCTATAGCATAAGCAGTCCGTATCGGGCATACATTAATTGTTGATCCAGTATCTACTAACACCACTGGAATCCACTTTTTTCGACTCTCTAGAGTCACATACAAGGGTTGATTATGGTTAGCACCCTCAGGTGGCAGCTCTTTATTTGTAAAAGATATTACCAGCGTAACATCCTCGGTTATAACTAACGACACTAGTTGATCAGCGGTAGTGTCAATAGGAAGTTTGGTTCAATTCATTGCCTCTAACAGTGCTTGCCTATGCTCCTGGGAAGCCATTATCAATCCCCAGATTGATATGTCTACCTGAATCTTTTTGAGCTGTTTCAAGACTAGATTTTCTTCACAATCCTTCTTTTTCGATTTTTCAACCTCTTTGTTGGAGGATTCTGGTTGATCTAAAGCCTTGGGTTTGAAGTACCGACCACTCTGGGTTATGTGATTAATCTCATTTGTATACCACGTATCGTCGGGGGTATCAGATTTCCACCATTCGTCCGTGTATGCATGACTCAAATCATTATCTTCCCACCACTCTCCTGCAGCAAAGACTAGGCTTTTATTAGACTCTACCTAGAGGATGTTCACATCATACTATCCTTTTTAAACAATGGTTTTGGTTTTTGCTTTCCGGAATGGCATTTCTTTGCTCTCACATTCCTGCTAGAATTGTTCCAACATTTGTTCTGTGCTTATCAAGGATGTAGCCTCGGCCTTTTCCTTCTTGACCCTGCTTGTCTGTTCTACCTCATTTAGCTCTCCATGACTGAACCAACTGTTGTTTGTTTCCTGCTAACTTGGGTCCCACCAACTTATCTGGACACTGCTTGTATCCTCTTCGTCAAAGAAGTAGAGATTTGCTAGGTCTTCTTCCATCTCGGTTAGGTTTTCCTCCAGTTTGGCCAAGTCATTTAGGCCTTGTTCAGGCTAATCATTCTAGTGTTGCCCCAATTGGCCTTCCCTGATAGCATTGACACTAAGAACATCTAGCAATATGACCACTGGTTTTCGTTGATCAATGGCCACAATGTATAAGCTGGGGTCATACTCTTTCGCAAGCGAAGCCTCCTTTTCTATGATACAGGTTTCAGATAACCTTGTCTGTAATGCACTCTCCTCTTTCTCTGTTTCTGCCATCACATTCTTGGGTTGGATTTGTGGGGTTAAGTCCATCATACACATAACCGTGCCTTCTAGAATAACCACCTCCGATTTTGGTAGATAGGACAAGTAATATATGTGCTGGGGTTGAAGGTAGGCTGTAGTGTTTGGATTTGGTTAATATTTCTAGGGAGAGGGACTTGGTTATGTACGGAAAGTGGGTTAGTTGTCACATTTGGTTTAGGAGGGGTGATGATTTTGTTGTCAATGAGATTCTGAATCTCATGACGTAGACGAAAACATGAATCTGTAGGATGGCCATGTTGTTAGTGGAAGGAACAATATTGGGTTGGGTCATGCCTAGGTGGCAATGAGTCTGGGGGAGGTCATGGTTCGAGAAGTTTGAGATGCCCCCTTTCTAGCAACGTCTTGAGGACGCAAGGTGGACTCATAGGGAGAAGGGTGAAATTTCTTTGGTTCCAAGGTTGACCATTTTGTGCGGTTTGTGAATTTGTAGCAGCAGCAAAGGGATCGTCCATCTTAGCTGACGATGTGGCAATGGTACTGACATCTGCAGGTTGCGGAATAGTGCTAGTACTAGCATTGGTACTCCGAGAAAACGGTCTTCTTGCGGATTCACTAGTCTTGTGGAGGATGCCCTTTTTGAAGGCACTCTCAATCTGGACTCCCAACTCATGTAGGGAAGCAAAGGTGGTTCATGGTGCCACTATCATCCTTTGCAGCATATCTGGTTCAAGATTCTGAATGACCAGTCGGACTTGTTCTCTTTCCGTAGGTTGGTCTGTCATCTGGGCTGCCTTGGCTCTCCACCTGGCGACAAAATCAATAAATGACTCATTGGGATTCTGAGTAATGGCCTCCAGCTCACTAACGGTTACTTCTATCTGGGTATTATATGAGTACTGGTTAACGAATGTTTCAGATAGCTCCTCGCAGTTCCGTTTTGTAGAGTCCTCCAATTTGGCATACAAGATGGCCACTATATCAGACAGGGTCCTCCCAAATAATGAGAGCTTCTGTGTCCTAGATATACCCATAAGCCTTAGCACATCTGAAAACAACCGGACATGAACAATTGGATCCCCACTCCCATTGAACATGTTGATGTGGGGCATCTTGAATTTCTCTAGTAACCTAACTGAAGCCTTAGTGTACCCGTCCTCAATGTCGGGAATTGGATTGAAACCCTCGAATTTTTTTAAAGTTTTTTCAAGCCTAACAATTTTGATCAGAGCTGGATCAACTTCATTAATATCAAAAGGAAGAGTTCCCGCAGGGAGTTGTGCCGAAGGTCTATAAACTGAAGCTGTTGGAAACATCTCCTAAGGATCTAGGTCTTGAGGAGTTTCCAATGGCGGAGGTAGGTCAGGATTTGGTTGGGCAGCTGGGATTGGATGCACAGTAGATGCCGATGCCCCATATGGGCATCGCAAATCGGTGATGATTTCATCTTATGTGGCCATCCTTTGATTTACGGTATCCATGGTTCTCTGAAAAGTTGCCATCATGGCTGCAAATTCTTCTGTGTTCTGTGCCATCACTGGCCAGGGTGAGTTAGTCACTGGTGAAATACTAGAGCGAATAGGAGTTTGCCGAGCGCTTGATACTGTGAACTATTTGTTTTTTCTTCGCCGAGTAACTGGCGGGAGAGAAACTAACACTGGCTAACGGTTAACAAGATCTTGAGTTTTACATAGTCTGTAAGAACGAGTCCATACAACTTGGGGGATATCGGGTCTTTCTGAAGCTATGATGAAAAGCTACCTAGAAAAAGCAAGTAAGAAAACATAATAAAAAATCGGACAACACTTCGGCCCAATTTTCAATAATCACAACACGCAGCTAAACTGTGATGCCCACTGAACTATGTTCTCAAATT
This sequence comes from Camellia lanceoleosa, assembly GCA_025200525.1. Classification (NCBI taxonomy): domain Eukaryota; kingdom Viridiplantae; phylum Streptophyta; class Magnoliopsida; order Ericales; family Theaceae; genus Camellia; species Camellia lanceoleosa. The sequence continues at coordinate 19,450,640 of CM045762.1, read as the reverse complement.
GACTGCTTATTTGTACCACTGATATGAACCACCCTGTATAGTTTCACTATAAAAGCACATACCATGCAAAAGAACCAAAACACCCCTATGAGGGGGTAGGGTTACCCTATCCTAAATTTTGACATGATCTAGGTTGCACTATTTCAAGCAAAGGGTTTCATAACATCCTGTACGGGTGGCATCCTGTCCTAATTTGGAATAGTCACTAGAGCGTACTATATGCATTAGGTCAAATAGTCACAGAGGGTACCTCAGTAAGACTACCTAATATACCTCTCACACCTAACACTGAGAAGTGAAATGAAGATAAAACGGTACAGCGGTAATCTAGATCCAAGGGTTGTGTTCCCAACATGGTAGAGTCCATGACCGGTCTGCCTTTTGGCAAGCTTTGTAGGCAAACTGTCCAGAAATAGTAGATGGCAAACACAGAGACTTAAGCGCACCAATGCAAATGCAATGCAAAAAAGATATAAGTGTAGATAAAAATTCACATCATAAAGTTCAAGTCAAGTTCTCTAAATCCCCAGTAGAGTCGCCAGAAACTGTAGCTCGGCTTTTCGTGCTTCCTTTCGGAAGAATGAATAGCCCGTACAGTTCGGACTCTACTTGTGGGTTCTGAATTTGATTTCACAAGTACAATGTGAAATAGTGGAAACACAAAAAGAGTCCAAATCCGGCAATTTCTTTTGGAAAATCGATGTTTTGAATTAAATGCCAAGAATGGACTGCTTTGCCAAATATAAGAGTCGCCACCTAAATATTTATTTTGGAAAATTTAGGAAACCTGTGACTCGTGCCAAAGGCCATTAGTTCGTCGTTACCAAAGTGTCTTGGTTCGAGAACTTAGGTATGAGAGGGGAAGGTCATTAATTGAGCACCCCACTCACTTGATCAAAGATCGGCCTCTACAAATCATAATGTGATTCTTATGTACAGTATATGTTCTTATTTTATTTTTGACATACAAGTATAGACTAATTTCACTAGAAGTTGGAATGTTTAATTTCATGTTTGTTTTGATAAAGTGTTTTGAAGATGTACCACTAGAAAAAGTGATCTCATATATATACATTAATCAATGTATCCCAATTTCAGTGAATAGCCTTCATCCACAAGCATTCGAATAGGTACATCAAGTAAGCATTTAGCCTCATGGTAGTATGTTTGATATGGCAGCAATCACACTCATACAATATGCTAAAGCAAAAATGCTTACCTTATGTCTGAAGGCGAGTCAAAAGAAAGCAAATAGTTAGAAAAAAATGCATGATCCTAATTAATGCAATATGACTAATGCAACACATACAACGTGCAAGTAATAAGCTTGGCTACTAGCATGGCATGCGAGTCAATTCAAGGCATGTGATAGTGCACATATTCAAGTAAAGAGTTTGAATTTGACATTTGAATAATATGATGAGCCGAACTTTTATGCGTGCAAAACAAATGGATGCAAGTCATAGAAATGCTAATTTGAAAATATGATGTCCCTATGCTAACCATCATAAACAGATAAATAAAATGGAGAAAGAATGGGGGTTGGAAGACATATAACTTATTACATATTTGTCCTCGCGAAAGAGGGTCCGAATGTCCAAGCATCCAAATAAATAATTATTACAAATCCGAATAAATAATAACTAAAAGGGCTGTCTAATTTATTACAACAAATATGCAATGATTGCATGATGCTTCTTAGGAATTACTCTATCTGCCTTGTTGGGAACTGTCTTGTTTCACCCTATCATTGCTTTCAACCAAAAGTGTATTGTTTGCAATTTATTGGAGCCTTGCCGACCCAAAATACGACTCAGTCGTGTCCCAAATAAATCCAATCATACCTTATTTTCTTATAGAAATCTATTTTTTTGTGCCTGAGGTGAAATAGTGCAGATAGGGTATTCCTAGCCATGTTTGTCTCTTCTACCCTTCTCTATCATAGAAAATACTCAAGAGATGAGCGAACTTGGTTCCCAAACCATCTATGGTTGCAAGTTGATTTGCAAGATGATTTTGGACACGATAGGACAAAGATCAACAAATTCAATGCATAACAACCACCCCTTCCTCCTATCATGAAGTGAATTCAAGAAGGGAAGTAGAGACGCTTCAAGGTTCATCAAAATATCATGAATTGATGTAAGACAAACCTTGATACAATAGACTCCGGCATAACGTCTAGCCGTAAAGACGCTTCAAGATTCATCAAAACATCTTGAATTGATGTAAGACAAACCTTGACACAATAGACTCGGTATAACGTCCGACCGAATCTAATATTAGTTCTTTATGTTAGTTGTAATCCAATTAATCAATTTTATTAGCCTTTTCTATTACCTTTTCGTGTTTTTATCTTTTCTCCTTTTTGTTCAAAAGTGATATTTACGTCCACTAAGTCCAAAACATAATAAGGAGAAGCAAGTATCAACTTAACCCAAGAAAACAAACCTTATTTTCTTCGGGGGAAATTATAAAGGAAGAGTCAAACTCATTTATAAGCGATAAGGGATTTCAAGTCAAACCCAAGATGTGCAACAAGGACTAGTCAAACTCAAAAGAGTGATAATGACTTAGGAAAAACTCAAAGTGAGCGATAATGACTTGAAATCCAAACTTGATAATAAGCTATGATGACACTTTCCTTGGTGATTTCCAAGGGTTTAACTAGAAAGTTAGTCCCCTTAAAAGTAAAAACATCGATGATAAAAAGAAATAAAAAATAAAAGATTGGCTTTAGTATAAGAAAGATGTATACCTTTCATAATGAACCTCCGAAGAGATTAAACCATTAACTTGAGAGGAACCTCATCTCCAAGAACATTGAAAGGCAAGTGAGAAAATACAGGAAGCAGAAGTTGAGCTTGATATCGCTCAAAGGCAGTTGGAAGAGTTGGAGGTTGGTAGGAAAGAAGAAATTGATTCTCGAAAAGAGTAAGTTTCAATTCCTCCATCCAATGAGGATTCTGAGGGACAGAAGGTGCAGAGGGATCCATTCTGAAGGAAAATGGGAACTGGGGGTTATTCACGCATTCGAACTAGTTAGAAGAGCAATGTTTTGCCAAGAATGACAGATTATATCCCTGTGCTTCATCTGGATGAGGAGTTGCTCGCACTATCTTTATTGGCATGGAGACGTGTACCACGCCATAAGTAAGTTGTCCTCTAGACTACGTCGGTGATCAATGGGTACATAGGGGTAAACCACTGAGCTCCGAGTAGAAGGGGGAATAAACAGAGGATCATCGAATTCAACAAATCGATGATGAATTCGCTCCCTTAATTTGGGTTCATCAAGTTTTGGCCAACTTTCCCAACTAGTAGATCTAAAGGAAGAAGAAGCAATTGTATCCCATGCAGAGAGTGGTGGGGCAGAAGACGAGCTTCGAAGATCTATTTTTGCAAATGCTTGGTCCAAGGGTTTGTAGTTGACTGATTTTTGGTCTAAAGATTGGTAATTTGAAAAAGCTTCCATGACTTATATAAATGAAGGCGGAATGGCGTAACCAATAAATGCATTGAGGTTTTTTCGAGGCCTGCAATCATCTTCCATAGACTCCTTGTATGCTCGATCGATGTAAGAGAAGGTGTGATTGGCCATTAGGGATGTATTAGTCTTTTTGTCTACTCAAAGAATGGAAGTGCAAGATGTAAGGATTTAATGAAATTCACTGCTTCATTATTCAGAAAGCGGTTATACTACCAGAATACACAAAGTCCATGCACGTCCTAGAACGTGGATGGATTGCACTAGTTCACTAATATCACCAAGTATTGGGGTATATTAGTGCGGGAGGTAATGTTGATTGTATAATTTGTAAAAGCCAATCATAGTTTAACACGTGGTACAAAGAGGGCAATTTGGGGAAGTTAATACAAGTTGCCAACCAAAGTCAGACACGTGGTAGTTCGTATTAGTAATAATGGATCTGTGTAGTACTGGAACAATTGAAGGATACAAGATGATGTGGCCTAACGGTTTCTCACAAAGTTTAAATTCAAAATCAGGAGGGAAGCCTAACTGCAAGAGTGGCGTAGTAGAACTGACTGTAAGAGAGCATGTTTAGCAATCATGGGACGAGATTTCGACGGTTGGAAGCCAACTTCGACGATTATCACTGAAGAGTATAAATAGCAGAGAAGGCCTTAGAATGAAGCCCCTAGACTCAGATCAAAAAATCAATTTATTTACTTCATTTTTTTTTCCAGTTTTACAGTTCTTTACATTTCCGCACTTCAATTCTTGTACTGCACTTCATTTCCTAGGAGTAGTTTCAAATATTTTGTTGCTGTGAACCTCTACAAGGCTGGGTTAGATCATTATAAGTTTTCATTTACTTAATGAAATTCAGATTCTGAAATTTTTCTTCACTCGTTGTTATTTACTAATTTCTCCTAAACAAGCCACCAGTAAGAGTCCTCTTCATTGAGACTGAGAGAACTATAACACAATCGTCTGATAATTAATTAGCAATTAATATTTTGTAAAGATTAATTGATCATTGCTAGCACGGTTAAAATTACCCTATTAACTTTCGAAAATCAAAAAGACAACAGTATCAAACCTGTCAATTGCATCTGTGAAGAGTTCCAGTTCTTCTACTGTGCCATAAGCATCATATGTATCGTCAATAGCAGAGGTCATTGCAATTACTGTACTTAAAATCCTTCTTGCGAGGAAGTATTGGGGCTCAAAATACAGCCCCATTGCCCAAAAGTAGCCCGCCACAATTCTGTCCCTTACAAATGGTAATTTTCTTGCAAAGACCAAGTCTTTCCACCACCTAAATTTACGTTCATAAGCAAGCATTAAATTATATAAGCCCAAGTAATTGTGAAATCAACTTCTAATAACATTTTTTATCATGAAAATATGCACTTTTGTGATTTTAATTTTCGATATTTTAATTTATGTCAATTTTGTGTCGAAAGTAATAAATTTGTGTTAAATTAATTTTATGGTTGATATGGTCAATATTCATTTTTAAAAACTGAAATAAGATTCATTTCAACGATATGATACATGATAGGTATTACATCAACAAATACTTGTAAAAAAAAAAAAACTTTACAAATTGATGTAATTGAAATGTTGAAGATTAAAATGACCCAAAGTGGATAGTTAAGAAACCAAAAGTGTAATTAATTTGTTTTTGTCAAGGACATAATTTTATTTTTTTTAAGTACTCATAATTCTGATGATGAATACTACCGGCATTAGCTGTGGAGACCACTTTCACATGCATAAAAACTTTGATAATGAAATTTACACAATTAAACTATTAACAACTAAAATAAAATAAAGTGCGTAACTTGGGAAGCACAATTATAACTAACCCTTAAATTAATTAGATTGATTAAGTACATGGTATAGTAACTTAATTACCTAGATATGTCACTTAGTTCTGTCTTGTGACTGACGTTGGTTGAAATCCAACTTTGCAAACTCCAACAAAGCTTTTGTTATGTGAACCATCTTGTTCATATATAGATGGGAATGTAATGTCTTGCCACTAGCCTTTCCAAGCCCTTCCTTATAGGCTGCTTCAGTGCATGAATAATTTGTGGCGTGAGAGTGTTTTTGTTTGGGAAGTGAGTTGATTTTTTGATTTTTTAAATTTTTAGTTATTTTAGTCGGAGGCTAAAAAGTTTTGTTTAAGATAAGTTTTTTGACTTTTTTAATTTTTGTAAGAGAAAAAATAAAATAATTATGGATTAAATATAATATTTTATCTTATTAAATTAAAAAATTTATTTTATCTTTTTGTAATTAAAATAATCTTAAACCCAACCCAATCCAACCCTTCTTTCCAAATGAGTGCTTAATAAGTCATCATTTGCCACGGCAGTGGGACTTAGGTGAGTAGTAGTGAAGGTCATGGCTTCCTCGAGTGTAGTCTCTCCATGCGTCAATAGATGTGTGGCTTCATATCAGCCTAGCATGCCCATCATGTTCCCAATCAAGGACTCTTTGAAAGTTCCTTTCTCATCTTTAAACTTGTTGAATACATCTGCTTGATTGATCCACCGAAACAAAACACATAGCCCTTATTTGCTTTAATTCTCAAAATATAATTTTTGAAAAAAGATTTTAAAATTTTGTTTGGTTGGAAATTTGTTAAAAAAAAATTTCAAAATCACTTTCTTTCTCCTACACATCAATCAATTACTTTTCTCTCTCCTCTCTCATTCTCAATCACTTTTTCTCTCACGAACATCTACTTAATTACAAGAAAATATCAAATCATCCCAAACTCCCATACTCTAAAACTATTTCCAAAATATTTACAAACACAAAATGGAGTACATGTGGGCGAATAGATAAGATTTTATAAAATTTATTAGGAAAATTCTCAATTCCAAGAAATATCTTGTTTATTTGTATGTATTTTGGCTCCGTTTGGTGTAATTGTGGGAAAGTGATTATAGATTATGACTTAACAGATTATAAATTATAGCTTTAAACATAAATTGTTAACCTGTTTAGTACCGTTGTGAGATTATAGATTTAATCAGCAGAGTAGCGTTTGGTTGAATAAGCTGTAAAATAATTTTTTGCCCGTGTAATGTTCTTTTTGCCCTTATAACATATAAAATTTGTGATTTTATTTATAATACATTTTTTTTTTCTTCATTTTATTTTCTTTTTTTTTTCCTTTTCTCCTTATTTTTTTTTTCGCTTCTTTCTTTGTTAATTTTGTTTAATTTCTTTTCATTAGTGGAAGTAAATTGTATTTTCTTTATTAATATTTTTTTTGATTACACAATACCAATTAATAATATAAAAATTGTTAATGGAAGTTTGCCCTTATATAAAAATTAAATAATTTATTATAAAAATTATTCATTAAATACCAATTATTCATTAATATTTTTTTTTTCATCAGACAAATACCAATTAATAATGCACTTAATATTCATTAATGGAAGTTTGCCCTTATATTCATTTTTTAATTTATTAATTTTTTTTAATTACAAACCCTAATCTCACCGCAGACAGCTCCCTCATTCTCCTCCTCCTACTTCTACTGCCGGCAACCCCTTTTTCTCTTTCTCCTCATCCCACCACTGGCAGCCATCGATCGTTAAACCCTAGCCACAATCGCAATTAATGTGAGATCGCAAAAGAAAAAGAAAGAAAAGATCACGATCGTCACCGTCAGGCTACGAGTTGAGATCGCCACCGGTGGCGCTAGGGTTTCAGATCGATTGCGAAGAGAGATTGTAGAAGAGAGAGATCGCAGATTGTCACTTTGAGCGATCGTGAAGAAAGAGATCACGATGGTTAGGGTTTAAGCTTTGGTTCAGATCGCTCACTGTGAGCGATCGAAGAACACCAGAGAGAGAGAGAGAGAGAGAGAGAGAGAGAGAAAGCTCTGATCGCCAGAAATCGCCCTGGTTCGTTGGAAATCGCATCTCTCATTCGTGTGTGAGAGAGAGAGAGAGAGAGAGAGAGAGAGAGAGAGAGAGAGAGAGAGAGAGAATGAGTATTTTTGGTTTATATATATGACACACTTGTAATAATTAAAAATTGTGAAGGGCATTTAAGTAATTGCACAACCCTCCGCATAATCTCAATTGTGGAAGTTGCTTGGAGTTGCTTCCGATTCTCAGCTTATTTTCCTCTTAAAAAAACTCTTAGAAGCAGAAGCAGTTTTTTCAAAACTAAAACAAACAGTTCAAAATTGCTTTTTCAAAGACCAAACACCCCTTTTGTGTCTTGGATTTGAGCGGGGGCAACTCTTCAGGCACCTTTGCTACATATATGTAATTTAGCTCACAGTTTTATGTTGAACATTCTAATCTAACTTCCTGAACACCCAGCTCAATTGAACATCCACCCAGCCTATTTTCTTAAACATCCAACCCAACTCAACCCATAACCATTTATTCAATATATATGGTTTGTGAAGTGAACACACAATATGTTTTAAAGTTTTGCTTTCTCATCCTGGGAAAGTATCTCTTTGACAAAATTGTGTAATTTTGCCATTCCTAATGAGTGTACACTTGAATGTTAACGTTGATCAATAGTTTTGTAACTAATCTCAATTTAAATTAAAGGAGCTTTCATCACTTTTTTATCATGCTAGTGACAAACAAAATATATTTATGTAAATTTTTGTGTCTACATTTTATTTTTTGAAATAATGATATCAATATATTATAATTTTATTTTATTTATTTATTTGTGTGTGAGTTTTAAAAAATTAAGATTACGTTTGGTAGAGCTTTAAAATTATGATTTAAAAATAGAGTTGTATTTTGAGTTTATAAGTTTTAGAATTATAATTTGAGTGTGAAAAATTTATGTGGTTAAGAATTTTAAAAAGAGTTTGAATTGAGACAAGTTAATATCATTATTTCAAAAAAATTATAAATAAATCACACACAAATTGAATACGGTAGAGGTTGTAACCAAACAACACAACTTGTCTCAAGATTATAAATATTTCACAAAATATATTTATGATATCATTATTTTTAAAGCTGTAACCAAACAACACACTCAAATTAAAGAGTAAAATTAAACTTCAAAAGCTCTACCAAACAGAACATAAAATTTTGAATATCTACCCTCAAAAAAATTCCTAATTTACCCACTATAAATACCCTGAAAAATTCCTGAAGTCACCACTAATTTTGAGACAAGTTGGATTAAGGTAGAGGTTGCATAAGTTACAATGATGATACAAGTTACGAAAAAATTACTCAGAACAGACAATGGGCATGCATTTGGATGCATTTGGTTTAACAATAATATTTGGAAGTTTTAATTTGCGAGTTCTAATAAAACTCTAATAATATGGAGAGTGTCTATGTGATATGGGAGCTTATACTTCTCTCTTTATCTATCTCTATTTTAGAATTATGTATCTCTACTATTTGGTTCAATTTTAGAATTGTGACTCCAATAAAAAATTTTCAAAACTTATAATCAAACACACAATTCAAAACTATTCAAAACTCAATTCAAAAATTAGTTTCAAAACTTATAACCAAACGCATAACTCAAAACTCTTTTCAAAACTCAAAACCAAATTCTTGTCAAAAGTCTATTTAAAAAAATATATATTAAAAAATATTTTTTTATTTTGTTTTTTAAAATTATTGGTTAAATCATGATTTGAGTGTGAAATCGTATTTTGGGTTATGAGTTTTGAAAAGAGAAAATTTGTTGAGTTATAAGTTTTGAAAAGAGTTTTGAATTTATTTCGAAATTTTTTGGATTTATTTTTTTAAATTTTAAAAAAAATTATTTTATTTTTTGGGGGTAATTATTTTATATTTTGAATATTTATTTATTTTAATGTGCACTGTATTTCATACATTTGAGTGCTGTATTTTTTAAATATATAAAGATTTATAAAATTTTATTTTTTTATTTTAAATATATAATTTTTATTTTAAATATTTTTTAAATTTTAAATACTTTATCTAATTTGATAAATATATTTTTAATTTTTTTTTTACTTTTTTTAAATATTGAATTTTTTAAAATTTTAAAAAAATTTAAATCGCCAAATGTATCTAAATCATAACAAATAATTTGGCCAATACTTAAAAAAATAAGAAAAATTATTTTTTGAAAAAATAAAAAATATATATCTTTCTTCAAAAATAAAAATGAACAAAATATTTTTTTGAAATCTTTTTTTAATAGTGTTTTGAAAAGAATTTGGTTACGTGTTTAGTTATGAGTTTTAAGAATAATTTTTAAATTGAGTTTTGAGTTATGTGTTTAGTTACAATTTGAGTGTGGAGTAGTGTTTTGAGTTTAAAATATTAAAAAATATAAATATTGACAAAATAAAATAAAATTATCTAAATAATAATCATATATTTAAAATAAAAATAAAAAACAAAATTTTCTTAAACATTTTTAAATATTTTTAAAAAATCTAAAAAAATTTAAAATATAACCCAAAATTCAAAAATTCAAAACTCAAAATACAACTCAAAATTCTTTTCAAAACTCAAAACTCTTTTCAAAATTTCAAAATTCAAAACTCTTCTCAAAACTATTTTCAAAATTTATAACTAAACAAATTTTCTCTTTTCAAAATTCAATTCACAATCCACATTTAAATCACAACTTCACACACGCACCAGGAATATTTCATACAAATGAAATCCACCTAATTGCACCACAGTGGGATTTTGAAAAAAATAAAAGATAAAATTACATATTCATGTATAAATTTATAATTTTCATCACTAACATTTATGAAGTTTCTCATTGATTCACAATTATTTTTACAAAATTGCATTGATTTGATATTTCCCTTTTTAAAACACAAATGAGGAGATGGGCATAGGATTTTACCGGATGGAACATCAAAACTTTGTTGTCTCAAAAGCCGAAATTGAAGAGAAACACGGTACAAGTCATCATCGTCATCATCATAATCATGATCACATGTGTTGTAGACGTGTTGTAAAGCTTCTTCAATCTCAGTTTCAAAGTGATACGATGCACCGAGGCGTTGGATAGCATCGATCAAGTTCAGCTGTGTTCTTGAAGCCATGATAAGCTCCTTCCTTACTTCTTCCTTTAGCTCTTTCATTCTTTTATTCTCTTTTCTTTTCTCTCGTGTAATCTGTGCTACCAAATTCCATTATTTAACACAAAAATACAACAAAGCAAAACAAACTGATAATTTCACAACCTTTTTAATAATGTGTCAATTTAATTTAATCGATAGCATCTCTTTATGGTTCTATGAGAGTGTGTTTACTATATATTTGTGAGAGTTTTGATTACATACTCAATATTTGATCAATTAGCATATTATTCAAAAGTTTGAACAATATGGCAGGTGGTTTATCTCCCTCTTTTAAGTTATTTCAGTTCTTACAATATTTTGTTCCTTGATTTAATTCAAATTTTTAAAGTAACGTTATCAATTAGACTAAATTGATACAATATGAAAATTTTCAAAAGTAAAATTGATACAGTTAGAAATAACACAAGAAAATATTAAAGACTACAGATGGTATTGAAAACCCCCATGTCTATCATGATTTTAAATAATGGTATCGAAATATGTATCGTTATTAACAACTAGAATATCTAAGAGAGAGAGAGAATATTATATCATGTGTATATTTAATATTGTGAATGATAATATGGTAATAAATATAATATGATATGTATGATAAATAAAATATATAGTTATTATATTTAACACCCCCTCAAACTCAAGTAGGGATATCAACTTGAGTTCGGAGAGAGAAACTAAAACATAAAATAAAATAAAACATTGATAGATCTAAGGCAAACAGATTGCAAAATTCAGATGGGAGCACAAGGGCGTTTGAGATATATCAAAGACTGGAGCTAATGTCGGGAGACAGTTTATGATTATATCAGACCATTATAGGAACAGGGCTAGCGCTAACAGAGCTAATGTAATAAGAAAATTTATGGTCGTATCGAACCATTGTAGAAAAAGAACGGGTGTTAAACCAACAAACGTGGCACACACGTAACTTATGACGTTGTGATGCTCAAAAAATCGAGAACATCAGAGAATATATTAACAGATAAATATAAGGTTTATCTAAGATTACGAGTTAGAGAATGTCACAAAAGAGTCCTTTGGTCAATAACCAAGATCCCAAAAAAGATTAGAGGAGTCAAACTAGCCTCCCTTCAAAGTCCAATCTCCTTAGATAGCAAAGCTACCCTTTTGACAGATCTTAACAAGATATTAACACAAGGTCTACATGAGTCGATGAAATATAAATGATAGGTAATATAAAAGATATGTATAGATATATAATAATTACAAAATCAAGTCTTAAATACAATATGGGATCTATCACTTACAATCTCAAACCACGTTTACAAACTAGTTTCTAATCTTTCTAGGGCAGTCGTATGTCTCCAAATGCTTCAACTTTGCCTTCGACCAGTCTAATAGTCTTCAATACTTGGCATGAAACGCCATGAGTTTTAAATGTCCAGTAAACGCACACACACTCCATTCCTTTTTCTCTATTCAATACACCATCATATTTACAGCAAGCAAGTAGTGAAGCATGATATTCAAGTCAATAACATCAATTTTAATAATAGAGGAAAGGAACATGTCATTCAAATAGATAACAAAGGTTATAATGTTAGTAGTTAGTATTCTAGAAATTCCTTGAAGAGATTTCATCCTCCCAACCACAAGAATTGGAGACCGGACTATTCAGAACTCCCCCTTTTGCTGCTTTGTTGTAGAACTTACCTTGGATGCCTACCAATGATTATATACCTCGTAGCGCCAACCGCAGGGTCTCAAAAGGGACAACGAAAAGAAAAAGGTTTTATCACCCTAAATCCAACCTTATCCTTCCAAAAAAAATTTATCCTCCTGAATGTCCCATCCAGACCTAACCTTATCTCACCAATCAAACCATCGCCAAGAGTCTGAATACGTCCGTTCCATTCTAGGGTTTACTTGACAACCGCTTGCGCAAGACTTAACCTTCAATTAGGGAGCACATCCCATCAATCCATACATAACACATTATCATCTCTTCATTATTCAAGTGATCGAAAACCCAATATCACCCCAATTAAGTTTCCCGTTGAGTTAAATGTTTTAAATTAAAGTTAGAATAACTTAACAAGGTAGTAATATCTACATAAGCGTGAACATCATCAATTGAAAAAGATAAGAAACATAACCATAACACATGCAATATCATACCAAGACATGATCACGTACTAATAAGCATATTCATGAACACAAGAGTATAAAACACCCATGCAAAACTAAATTTCCAGATTCAATACCATTTAAAGATTAAAATCAAAAGGGATATTTTAGATCTTTCCTGAACCTCGTCTTCCTATGGTTTGTAGCGAATTTAATCTAGCTTTCAGAATATGTTTCAGAAATGTGATACCTTTTCTAGATTTTTAGTTATTTAAGAAATGCTCCAGCGCTGTCCAAATTCGGCGACCGTTACGAAAATTAGAGTTTCTCACAAATCGCTCACTCACTTTCCATGAAACCAATTTTCCTTGAAATATAACTCCTTAAGGAAGATTTTGACATAAAATGGAGGTCCATAATATTTTTATACATTTTTCTAGAATTTTTGCAAGTTGGCCGTAAAACAGATTTTTCTGGCACAGTTCTTAAAAATAGAAATTTGGTGAGAAAAGAGGTCAACTAGGAGATATTTTCCACTTCTCTTGTGATGAAAACTTGCTAAATAATATGTATTAAACTCAGAAATTTAAGGTGAAGGTGTGCCTTTGGAAATTTTGAGAGTTTGATATGGAAAAAGGTAGTCTTATACCAATTAAGAGAAATACAAAAAGGGTAGAATCAAGGCTCAACTTTTTTTTATTTTTAACACGAGAATACCATCAAAACACATTTGAAAATACCATTTAAAACTTCTAATAACATGTATTTGAAAAAAGAAAATGAAAGAGAGAGTTGTGTTGTGGCTTAGTTAAATGCTTATGGAACTAGTTTTGCAAGACTTGCTCTCTTTCTCTTCTTTCTTTCTCCTACAAGCTCACTCTCCACTTCTCTCCCTCTCTCTATGACATGTGGGTGTGTGGGTGTGGTGTATTTATAGGAAAAATGGTATAAATTGTCTAAAATGTCCTTTGGTTGAAATGTAATGGAATTGAGTTGTGTTTAGTTCAAATGAAATGGAATAGTGGATAATTAGGACCTTAATTTAGTATTTAATTATGATCTAGTTAGGCTTAAGTTTAATTTAAACCATTCTAGTTACAAGTACATTAGATATATACATGTATATATATAATTAGTACCAAAGTCATAATTATTTCCATGATTCAAAGGATTTTTCTTTAAAGTACAATGATTATAGACTAGGAGGTATGATGGTTGGCCATGTGCTCAAGATTTGGGGGATTTTCCTATTTATTTTGTGTACAAATTCCATAAATATTGTGTACAAAAAGATTTGATGAATAAGAGATACAAATATATATATATATACACAATGGTACTAACTTGGAGTCTGAGAGGGTAATTTATGCATAGATTGGGCCGAGATAAATATGTCTGTTGGAATGGACTGAGATAGACATAGTCTTGGGTCGAGCTACGGGCCGAGGAAATTATCTCTGTAGCCTTGGTCCTTGGTCGCGTCAGTCCAGTCAGAGGTGGGCTACTAGTGGCTCGGTCTAGCAGTCATAGACCGAGGTATCAATGGAAATCGAACCGAGCTAAAGGTTAGCTCGGCAGGGTGTCATTTCAAAGACCAGGTTGACTGAATTGACTTAATTAGCATTGAGTTGTGTGAGTACGGTTATGTCTTGTGCCAACCGAGGTAAGAGTTGTAACTATCTCACTTAGATAAGCAGTGAGTAAGGAGTTATCAGAATAGGCTTTATCCTTGGGAGTATGATTCCTAGAAGGACTCTTATAAGGAGAGTTGGAGTCCTACTAGGATTGTGTCAAGTGGAATCTATAAAAGCTCATAGCAGGACTTATGTAAAGGTATCACAATTCTTACTCTAGAATACATAGAGTTTTTGTGTCTATTATCTATTTGCTGACTTAGGTATCGAAGAGGTTTCCGGCACACACCCATCGGCAAGCTCACGTTTGTGTTTTCAAGTAGCAAAGCGACGTCGTTTAGAGGAGTGCAAACTTGATCAACATGATTATATGAGAAGATTATTTCGTGCTCGTAAAATTGGCACCGTCTGTGGAAATAGCTTTTAATCACAAAGAACAAATCTCTTGATTAAGTTTTCCTTCAAACTGATTTCAATGGTGCACAATGAAAATTTGTCGTAGTCTGTTATTGATGGACAAACCCTGGAGGGAGACGGGAGACGCAAAAGGCTTACCTTTTATCCCACCCATGGTAGAGTTAGACCCCTAGCGACGAAACTTCCGGAGGAACACACGGGAGAGATGGGGCTCCAGTCCTCATCGCTCCTAAAATTCTGAAAGGCATAGGCAGAGGTTAGATCCTCAGGTTCTGGAGGATCGCATGAGGGAGCAAGATGAATTAATAAGGAGGATGACGACAGACATGGAGACTATGAAGCACTAGACAAAAGGCAAAGGGGCAGCGAAAGAAGAAGTGAGAAAGAGTAGGGCGCACCCTTGCCACTCAGAAGATTGTGACAAACAAGTCATACCGTCTTAGACGAAAAGCAAAAGCCTAAGGACAGGCGATACCCAATCGCGAACCTCTAGGACTCGTTACTCCAGGTCTAAGAGAACGTGGTTTGAGAGGTCATATACGGTGGGAAGCAGTTATCGGCCCTCGTACACACACCAAACGACATCTAGGCACACGGAGTTGCCTAGGTCGGCAGACCTGAGAACAGTGCTAGAGGAGAGGGCTCGATGGAAAAAGAATACTAGGGCTCGCGACCCTTGTAAAGTTTCAGCTCTGCAACGATTGGCTCCTAGGACACATAGGAGTGTCGAGGTAGGGATGCTAATATCGCGCCTTGCTTACGAACCAGTAGATAAAGTGTTAGCAAGGTTACAGAGCTCACCGTTCATTCCGGCAATTGAGAACACACCGCTACCCTCAGGCTTCTACTAGCCCAAGTTCACTACTTATGAGGGGAAGTCAGACCCCTACATGCACTTAAGCCGCTTTCGCCAGGTTATGGCCGTGTTTCGACGAAACGAGGCCCTAATGTGTATCTTGTTTCCCTCCAGCCTTGGTGACTCGGGTCTAACATGGTTTGAAAGGTTGCTAGAAGGTAGCATAGCTTTATGGGCGCAATTGGCAGAGGCATTTGTGACCAAATTCAAAACAAACACCAAGGCACCAATAGAGATTGACCAGCTAATCTCCATTGACATGGGTGAGAAGGAAACGTTGAAGTCTTACAACAGTCGATATTGGGAGATTTTTAATCAGATTGAGAATTGCCCAAAAACCTCGCCATCACACAGTACAAATGGGGTTTACTGGCCGGTAACAAGTTGAGAGATTCAATGACGATGATTCCACCCCTCACGATGAAGGCCCTAATGGAGAGAGTACATCACCACATCTGGATAGAAGAAAATAGTGCTCGCGCTAAAGCAAAATCTGGCACAACAACGATGCTAGATAGAAAGACTACAGTAAAAGTCAACACAGTTTAATAACCAAGCAAAAATGGGCGAGACAGACGAGCTAACAGAGAGGACCCCCAAGCAAGGAAGTTAAAAGTCCGCACTGCCATCACCACGGTATTCAATAAACCTATCTACCAAATTCTTAGCGAGATACGCGATGAACCCTTTGTTCGACGGCCAGCCAAGTTTGGAGAAATGTAGAGGGGCTACGATGAGAGGTACCGTTGCACCTTCTATGATGAAAAGGGGCACCGAACTGAAAACTATACGCCATTACGGCAACATCTGGAGGACCTAGTGGCCGCAAGCCACCTGGACCAGTATATTGAAGGGGGAACACAGCCAGCCCCCCAGGACCACAATAGGCTGAATAGGATGCCGGTCGATGGCCCGCCCCAAGGCATAATCAATATAATACATGGGATCGTCGAACCTGAATGGGTATGTGAACTCAGAGGGATGATCAAAAGGCTGAGCACATGAGAGAGGTACTGAGTGCACAACCTACCGTCAAAAGGGAAAAAAACGGAGACAACAAACGTCATCCCCTTTTCTGACAACGACTTAGCAAGGTTACAATGCCCTCACAACGACGCACTGGTGGTTACTTTGCGCGTCAAGAACTTCGACATCAAGCGAATCCTAATTGACCAAGGGAGCTCCTACGAGATAATGTACTATGAGACCTTTAAGCAACTAAAATTGAAGGACAGAGACTTGGCACCCGCAATATCTCCCTTAGTCGGCTTCAACTCAATGCCAGAATGGCCGGTGTGCAAGATAATTTTGCCAGTCAAGGTAGGAACGACGACGAAACAAGTGGAATTTTGGGTATTAAAAGTCTCTTCCACTTACAACATAATCTTGGGAAAAGCATGGTTACACGTCATGCGATCAGTGACATTAACCTATCATCAGGTGTTACGGTTCCCCAATGAAACCGGAGTGATTGAAGAAGGCTTAGGAGACCAAATCATGTCAAAACAGTGCACCCAAGGCAATTTAAGATTGGAGATTAGGTACTGCACAAAGTAATGGGCAACACTTTGGTACCTGGAGATGGCAAATTCTGACCTAACTGGGAAAGACCATACAAAGAGATTGGTTTAGCAGGAAAAGGAGCATGTCACTTGGAAGATATGGACAGTAAAGCTATTCCCAGGCCATGGAACACTGCCAATCTCAAACTATTTTATTTTTAGCTTTTTCTTAAAACAGACTTGTAATTTTTCTTTTTCAATAAAACAAGTAGACTTTTTTCTAGCAAAATTCTTTTATTTATTTATAGAAGTTGTTCATATCTATTGCCGACTGAAGACAATAAAGAAGGTTGGTAGGTTTGACCAACACTTAGTTTCTTCTTTAGCCGAGATAAGGATCTAAGCTCAAGATGGTTGGCAGGTTTGACCAACACTTTTTTTTCTTTAGCCGAGATAAGGATCTAGGCTCAAGATGGTTGGCAAGTTTGACCAACACTTTTTCTTCTTCAGCCGAGATAAGGATCTAGGCTCAAGATGGTTGGCAGGTGTGACCAACACCTTTTCTCGTTCAGCCACGATAAGGATCTAGGCTCAATATGGTTGGCAGGTTTGACCAACAATTTTTTTTCTTCAGCCGAGATAAGAATTTAGGCTCAAGATGGTTGGCAGGTTTGACCAACACTTTTTCTTCTTCAGCCGAGATAAGGATCTAGGCTCAAAATGGTTGGCAGGTTTGACCAACTCTTTTTCTTCTTCAGCGAGATAAGGATCTAGGCTCAAGATGGTTGGCAAATGTGACCAACACTTTTTCTTCTTTAGACGAGATAAAGATCTAGGCCCAAGAAGGTTGGCAAGTTTGACCGACACTTAGTTCTCTTCTTTAGCCGAGATAAGGATTTAGGCCCAAGAAGGTTGGCAAGTTATGTTAGTTCTTCAGCCAAGGTAAGGGTCAAGACTCAAGTAAGATTGTAATTTTAACAAAGGTATAACTGGGCTGACTAGCCGAAATAAAGATCTAGGCACACATCTCGGTAATAAAAGTTTTGCAATCTCCCAAAATTGTGTTTTAGCCAAGATAAGTACCTCGGCCGAACAAGGTGGGCATAATAAAGGTACAACCAAGCTAACTAGGTTGGCTGGGCATACAACAAAACTAATGCACTACAAAGCAAGTAAACCGAACAAACAGATACAAAAAAATAAAAGCTTTTTCATTCATTTTGAAATTAAGTACAAAGGGAGGGACTAGTAGCCCAGTTACATCATATCAAAACAAAAAGAAACATAACAGGAAATGTCTCAAGCAAATAAGTCATCAAGGTCAGCATCCAGATCAATCCGGACAACGCCATAAGGAAGGCCGGTCTGGACAACTGCCTCGTGGGGTAGTTCAAACGACAGCACCACGTTAATCGTGCAAGGCAGAGAAGGCTGATGACTAAAGTTTGTGCCAGCAAGTGGAGCATCCACCGGATTAGGAGTCTCATTTTCCTTCTTCCTCTCTTGCAGAAACTTCTGTTGGACTACATTTGCGTAGTCCACCAAGTAGCTCGATATGTACTGTGGGTGGGGATTCACAAAAATGTCCGCATCGGGTGCATGGCCAAGCTTCTCCAACGCGATTTTCCAACCACTCTTGAAAAAGATACCTTTTGTGGCCTCATATTGTTTGACATAGACTGTCTCACCCTCTTTGAAGTTGCGCTCTTCAGCATCTTCCATTGCTTTTGAAGTGCCTTTATTTCAGCATCTTTTTTCCTCTCTAATTTAGTAAGCTCTAGAAGGTAGCAGTCCTTTCGCTCGACCAGAGCTTTTTGCTTGTCCTCCTCAGCAATATAGACAAGCTTGGCCAAACGATCGCGGTCAGCACTCAATTCGGCAAATTTAGCTTGGAGCTCTTTCAATTCAGCTTCTTTGGCTTTGCCATTTGCAATGGCCACCTTTGTCATTTTTCACAATTCCAACATGCGCTGATGGGCAATTTGGTTCTTTTGCACGGCATGCAGAACATCCACTGTAAAAAAAATCGAGTAACAAGTTGGTGGCAAAATTAGAACTTAAGCAGAACTCAGCATTACCAGAATAAGCGACTTATTGGCATACCATATGGCTTTCAGCTCGGTTAGATGGGCATGGTGCTCCATGTCGGCTGGAAGACAAACACTTTCTGCCAAGTTAAATGCCAGAAGATGGT
Organism: Camellia lanceoleosa; assembly: GCA_025200525.1. Lineage (NCBI taxonomy): Eukaryota > Viridiplantae > Streptophyta > Magnoliopsida > Ericales > Theaceae > Camellia > Camellia lanceoleosa. The sequence continues at coordinate 19,431,384 of CM045762.1, read as the reverse complement.
CCTTTTCGGCACAAACAGAATCGAAAGTAGTCATAACGCGGCCCTTGAATGACACGACTGGTGCCTACACCGAAGGAGAAGATGGGGTAGCTTAGTGTCTACTTGTGGGTGTTTCAGGGAGCGCGGCCTCAGTTTGTTCGGTTTTCTCTTCATCAACCAAACGCTGAGTTTGGCTGGCCAAAGTACGTTGTCTCTTGCTAGACCAAGATGACAAGGCTCTAACAATTGGTAGGGCGACCATGGCCTCACGAGCGTCATCAGCTGGGGGCAGCTCGGTTTGGGCCTTGGCTAAAGAATGAGCGGTTTGCTCGATAATAAAGGCGCAGACAGCTTGCCTCTTTGCCATCTCTTGCTCTTTAGTAAGAAGAATAAGGTTAATTTGGGGTAGGCTTGGGTCTGGTTCAGGTGATGGTTCGAGAAGAAAGTCAGTAATCCTAGTCTTTCTCTTTCTGCTGTACCGATAGGTCGGCTCGAAGTTTAGTAGCTCGGCCCAATCGTGGTGGCGGTATCGAAGTGCGGCATGGCGTAAGTATAATGTGATTTAAGCTGGTTTAAATCTATAGAAAAGAAAAACAAAGAACGTAATGGGTTAGCACGGTTGTTAATTGGAACAACAAAGAAAAGTTGAACCGAAGTGTTCTTACCAGTAGTCCCTTTATTCCAGTTTATATTATAGCCCGATATCTGGGCTTCCTGATCTTCAAAATTGTCAGAAACCCAAAAGAAATCGTCATCGTTTAAGTCTTTGTCCGGTGTGTTTTTTTATAATTTTTTCTCGGCCTCTCCTTACTCAGAGGTAGTACACCCAACCGTTGTCATTTTGGCCAAGCGAATATTGATGAAATAGCTCGGCTAATCCGAGGTTGAGGCCGAGCCAGTGGTTTAGCTTAATGCCATTTATTATTCTATAAGTGTTTGTGGAGATTTGGGTTGGACATGATCTTGTTTACCTGAGGAACTCACATATGAGGGGCTGTACAGGTAACCAAAGCCCAGCTTCTATAATCGATATCACTATAAATGGGACGAAGCCCAGTTTTCCCCAAGGCATGGTGTCTAGCTCGGCTAAAAAGAGGTGGACGTCATCAGGGATATGGTAGTCTTTATGGAATTTGGCCATAGCCCCAAGCAAGTTTACCAGGAATTGATATTTACCCATTAAACTTAAAGGTTGTTGTGTAAGAATTAGCACGACAGCCTATCTCGGTGCTGATATAACTTTGGATGGCTCGGTTGAGCAAAAAGGCTTAGGGGCAAAGTGCAAGGGTGTGCCTGGCCAACCTAGTCAAGTCTGCAAAGTCGAAATAAAGAGTGTTATGCCCAGCTGACTGGACCGGGCTAAGCAAAAAGGCAAAATAACATAACCCTAGATCGGCTACAACTAGGTTACAGTCCATTCCTAGCTCAGCCGAGAAGCAAGACCGGCTCAAGGTTTTTAGCTCAGTTCCTAGTTCGGGCAAGTGCAAGCCTAAAGATAGCAAATAGGTTTCTAGTTTGGTCATAGCATGATTTTGGATCAAAACTTGTGTTCTAAGACTGATTCGAGATCCAGCTAGTATGTTTTTAGGTTTAAGCGTGTGGTTTTGGGTTTCTGTCATTTTCTCAAAATACCAGGTGGTCATAACACGCATATGTGGAGCTCAAGTACTGCATTTTAGGAAAAAGAATAAAAAGGAAAAAGAGACATAAAGTAACTTACAGATTTAGAACAAGGAATCAGAATCCAATGAATGAGCTGCTGCGACTGGGATGAGCAAACCAAGCGATTCAGGAACTAGGTTGGAGACTTGGTAGTAGAAAGTGAGGATTTGGGGTTGAAAATGCGAGAGGTTTTTCGAAGAGAAGATGAACATTGACAATGGATGTTTGAAGATGGAAGGAATAAGTGTAAAGTGGAGGTAAAAAGACGAGACTGTTCAAATTTAGGAGTTATGTTTGATGGCTGTCGCAGTGGTAGGGGCAAGCAAGATGCGCCACATATCCCAGTAAGGACGTGGTGTCAGCAGCATGGGAAAGTGGGCTGTACAACATCAAGGATATGGCAACCAAGTGGATTTTCTAGCTCGGCTAGTCGAGGGACTACACCTCCGGCAATATTTTAGCGCAGCTTGAAGATAATAAATCCTAAGCATACTACGCAGATGGAATTAAGGGGCAATTGAGAGGGTAATTTGTGCATAAATTGGGCCAAGCTAAATACATCTGTTGGAATGAACCGAGATAGACATAGTCTTGAGCCGAGCTACAGGCCAAGGAAATTATCTCTATAGCCTTAGTCCTTGGTCGCGTCAGTTCGGTCAGATGTGGGCTACCAGTGGCCCGGTCTAACGGTCATAGACTGAGGTATCGGTGGAAATCAGACAGGGTGTTATTTTAAAGACCAGGTTGACTGAATTGACTTAATTAGCACCAAACGGTGTAAGTACAATTATGTCTTGTGCCAGCCGAGGTAAAAGTTGCAACTATCTCACTTAGATAAGCAGTGCGTAAGGAGTTATCAAGAAAGGCTTTATCCTTGGGAGTGTGATTCTTAGGAGGACTCTTATAAGGAGAGTTGGAGTCCCACTAGGATTGTGCCAAGTGGAATCTATAAAAGCTCATAGCATGACCTATGTAGAGGTATCACAATTCTTACTTTAGAATACGCAAAGTTTTTGAGTCTATTATCTATTTGCTGACTTAGGTATCGGAGAGGTTCTTGGCATACACCCGCCGGCTAGCTCACGTTTGTGTTTTCAGGTAGCAAAGCGATGTCGTTTGGAGGAGTGCAAACTTGATCAACAGGATTATACGAGAAGATTATTCCGTGCTTGTACGATATGAGTGCAAATTTGTAATTTAAGTAAAATATGAGGGCTAAGGCCTTAATTTATGATTTGGAACATTTATCTTAGAGTATAATTTAACTAAGTTAGGGTTAGAGAATCTAATAAAAATGCTATCAACCGACGAGCGTGATAAAAATCGAAAAAACCTAGGGTTTTCAAGTGGTAATTCTATGTTTATGGAGTCAATTAATCAGTATTAGGGTATTAGAAATGATTTCTAAGTTAGCGAAATCAATTAGGGTTTGCGAATTTTCAGTTGGTACATGTATTTTGATCCCAGGGTTTAAAATTGCAATTAATTAAGAAATTGAGCGATTTCAAAGAAATAATTTAAAAGTAAGAGACTTAATAGGATTTACAAAAGTTAGGGGTCTCATAGACATCGTGTTGAACGATAATGGCAACAGATGAACCATGTGCACCAGAGGGCGATGGCGGCTTGGAAAGGAACCAAGTGCACCAAGAGGTCGCTTGGAAAGGAACAAAATAAGCAAAAAGAGATAGCTTAGGGAGTGCGCCAATGGGGCAACTTAGGGAATGCGCCAAGGGAATAGCTTAGAGAGTGTGCCAAGGGAAGGGGCTTAGGGAGTGTGCCAAGGGGGCAACTTAAGTATCTGCCAAGAGGGCGGCTTGGATGATTTGCATGGTGTATAACATGCTCACCATGATATAGGTATAATATCCCCCCTCAAACTCAAATAGATTTGAAGATAGAAATCTATTTGAGATTGAAGATAGTAACTATATATTTTGTCTATCATACATACCATATTAGATTCATTATTATATTTAGGTTTCTCTCCTCCTATATAAAGGAGTTTTGTATACATTGTTACATTATTATTCAACATAGTATTAAATATACACATAATATAATATTCTCGTTCTCTCTCTCTCTCTCTCTCTCTTAAATGTTCTAACATGGTATCAGAGTTATAAGTTAAGCTCTTAGCCTTCGTTTGGGAAGTGGGTTGGCTTTTTGACTTTTTTTTGGCTATTTTAGCCTGGGCTAAAAAGTTTGGTTTGGGAAGTGCTTTTTGACTTTTTGGCTTTTTTAACTTTTTTTGTGAGAGAAGAGTGTAATGATTATGGGTTAGATGTAATGTTTTGTTTGTTGTGACTAAAATAGCTTATTTTGTTTTTTGTGGCTAAAATAGTCAAAAAAAGCCTGAAAACTTTCTTCCCAAACGGTGAGTGTCTTCGCGTTACCGACAGGCGGCAACCTTGCCTTGGCCGCTTGCCAGACCTCAACCCTTTCCGCTGAACGATCCCTTCATCTGTCTGCTAGATTATTCCTATCCCAAATATCTCTATCAATTTTATTTTTTTTTATACTCAAAATCCATATATATCACCCCATATAAAACAAAATCAGTTGCTATTTTGATAAATGACACTATCAAATGTTCAAAATTCTAAGTTTGAGTCACTTAACTTTGTCATCAGGAGTGTAGGTGATGAAATGATCACCCCAAACACTAGGATGCAAACAAGCTGTTTTCCTAATGATCTCTGGTTGTTTTGGACTGTGGCTTTGAGCAATGGTAGCCAAGATTGGGGTTGACATTGTTTCTCTTTTGGGGAATAATCATTAGAATCAAAAGAAGGCAGTGTTTATTTTTGCTGTGTGCCTTTATTATTTTTGTCTCCACACTTTAATTGGTGGTTGGTTTTCAAGTCTTCTTTTAGGCTATATTTGCTTCTAACTTTTAGGCTATGTTTAAAAAGTAAAAATAATAAAGACTTAATGCATCTTTTTTTTCATATTAAAATTTGATAATTGGAAAGTAGTAGTTAAAAATATCTAATTCTTAATTTCCTAGTAATTGTTATTATTATTTTTTTTAATTTGTTTGAACTATATTTGTCTCATGAGCTTAGTTGCACTAAATGCTCTGATACACATTAGGATTTAAAAAAAAAAAAGCTATAAAATATGCGTTCTTTTAATTTTAGTCCTTTAAGTTTTAATTTTATCATATTGGTCTTCAGCATTATCAATTTGAGTCAAGTTGACCTATTTTTAATGTTTGTCTATGAAAAATGATAAAATGAAATGACCACTTCATCATGAACGGCGTATCCCTCTCTCTCACACACACATAAAATCCAAGGAAAATTACTTGTCAGTGAAAATTTAAAAAAATATTCACAAATTACTGATAAACTTTACAAACATTAAAATATAAAATGATAAACTTTTCTATCAATCACTAATTAATTTTTAAAAGTTGTATGGACATTCATTTTTCTCTAAAATCTACAATTAGTTGATGTAGACAAGTCAATTTTTTTATAAAAAAAAAATAAAATTGAGAGAGATGATGTGACTTAAAATGAGTAAAAAGTTAAAAGTTGACTTTTTATTTAGTTGTCAAAACACTATAAAATTGATGTACATAAATTGGTACAAACATGTCACCTTTTTCTTTATGAAATTGACCACAACGTACCTCCATCCATTGCATCGGATCAAAAATTAATAATAATCTTCACTCGAGGCATAGTGATGAAGTGGGTCTTAATAGAAGGTCTTGTGGACTTCATGAAATTGGCCACAATATGCACCCGATCAATAATTAATGATAATCTTCACTCGTTGCATAGTGATTAAATGGGAATAGAAGCTCTTGTGGACAAAGCAAATTTTGTACATGTTAATATTAAAATAATGTGTATAAATTGTGTACCAACATAACACGTAAATAAAGATAAATAGTGTATAAGAAATGACAAAATGAATTTTTTATTCATACATTTATTGATGAAAATTGGATGGAGTTTTATTTTTTTTCATGGAGAAAAAATTGGAGGAGTGTTGTATAGATTAAAAATATCATGAAACATTTTATGATTTTTTTTTTTTATAATACCCAACATTATTCCTTTATATATTTTTTCTAAACTTTAAAAAAATAAGTGTAATTTATCTTAAAATCAAGGTGATAAATAAGTACCTATTCAGAAGCGACAAAAGGAGGCCAGAGAAGACTAACACTATTCGACGGGGAAAGCTATTGTAGAAACTTGTTATGAACTGACTAAATTACTATATTCTCCCATAATAGTGGCTAAGCTAATAGTATAATCACATCATCTTTAAAATAACAATTGCCTTTTTCAATCAACTAGTGAGAAAGTTGAATGCAAGGCACGCTAGTTAGTGGTCCATACAGAAGTGATTTGAATTACGTATTGACATGAATGAATGCTGAATCAAACAAAACATACATGAATGAGTGATTGAAAGAAACAAGGATGAAATTGACCCTTTTATTTATTTATTTTTTAGAATTATTAAACCATAAACTAATCAAATTCTTATAAAATACATATAAATCTAATCATCTAATCCATAATAAACATGTGAATCTGTTTTAAGCTTGTTGTTAAATTGTGTGATTAAAGAAAATAAATAGATTCATGATTAATTAAACTAAATTACAGAATAAGAAAACATATTGTAAATTACAATTATACTGCACAAAAATACATAAATATATCAAAACAGTAAAGAAAGCAAACCAAAACCTGTGTGGTATTGCAATCTCCTTAAACAGATTCGTCGTCTCACCGTGGGTGTTGGAAGTATGTCGGCATCTGTCTTTCACGATACAACGGTCTAGACCCCCTAACGCAAAAGCACCTTCTGTTAATTTTGGTGAACTGACAACGGCAGAACTCTCTCATACAAGAAGAAAATTATAGAAACAAACTGTATAGTATGGAAGGCAAAAAATCTCTATCAAACCAAAAAAGATGGACCTCCTTTTATATACAATGGGGGAGAAAGGAGAAGCCTCCAACAAATGTAGGCCATTACTCCTGCATAACCGAAGGGTCGATCATGTACGTAGCCTCAAGCCTAAGATCCACGGGCACAAACCTGGCCTGGGTGGGCGGCGCGTGTAACAATTTTTGTATAACCAACTTGGACCATAATTTTGGTCCAAACCCATCCTTAAAGCATCCATAATTCTCTTCCTTCCGAAAATTTGGATGCCCCAAAAGGTTCATGTCCTTATCAAAATCTTGAAGTTTAAATATCCATCAAAGTTTTCCTTTACAATCAATGTGGGATTGGTAGTTATACACAATTCTCAATACTTCATTCATGAGGCTAACTTTATGAGACAATTTCTCATTCAATTCTTAATAATTTTTTGTCATTATTTTTGTGATGTAAAGTCTTTGTTACAAAGAATCTAAATCCATTTAATCTTACCTAATGGTTGGAACCTACTTTAATTTCACATTAAAGTTATCATAAAACTATTTTTTCCAACAATATTGAAACCTATTTTAATTTCACATTAAAATTGAAGTCACCATAAAACTAGTTTTTCCAACAATATTGGCATGCTTTCTTTTGTCCGAATAATTGATCAAATATACTAAAGTTACAAAGCAATGGTATGAAAAGCATTTGCAAATAAATGTGCAAAGAATGTTAAGGGTTGACACCGTGTACTTCAAGTTAATATTATAGCACAAATAATAACAGAAAAAATATTACATTACTCTGGTGCATAAAACAATTATGTCGATAAAATTTGAAGAGCAAACACAAGTCTCAAAAATTGTGAAGCCAAGCCGTTGTGTTAAAAAGTAAGATGTTAGAAAAAAAGAGAAAATTATATATCAGTAGATTTTTTGCAAAATATTTACAAATTAGTAAAAAAAATATATATATAAATCTAATTATTAATGTTTATAAATTTTACCATTTATTTGAATTTTTTTTATAAGAAAAAAAAAAAAAAACTCAGTTGTAATTCCACCCAAAAATAATAATAAGAAACCAAGCATGCACAATTTGATATCCACCTAACAAAATATTTGTGCCTGCACGAGCAGAAGGGACATGGGAACACCAATATGCTAATACTGGGCTATTAGATAAGTGATTTCTTAACAATAAATAGATGAAACAGTTACTTTTAAAGCTGCAACAGAGAGGGGAGGACCTAAAGTTAGCAAAATAGAGACATTTAGAATACTTCTGAACCCTGAACCTAATTTAAAATATGAGAAAAAAACCCAAGAAAAGGTTGCCCCAGCTTGCAAGGAACATAAAAATATCCATGAATATGTTGCCACCGGTGATGTTTTGCACAGTGAATAGCCGCTAAACATGGCCAAGATTCCGCTACCATTGGCGAAGAAAGATGGAGAGCAGTTGCCTGTTGCTCAACTTGTCGTTGATCCGCATCAAAACCCACCCATGCTATTCCAGCTTTATTTGTGAGCCATCAATCACCATAGTCAAAATCTGATAATCTGAACAAGTAGTAATCCCATTTGCAAGAACACAACAGTTAGTATTTTCAAGAACATTTGATGGCATATGAACATCAATTAATCGACCACAGTTAAAACCTTTCATAATTTTGTTATAGCACTCAATAAACCACTACGTTTCTTATTGTAACAGAGGAAAAATCATGCCACTAACACACTAATTTTCGGACAAAACCTGCAAATTCAAATTTTCTAAAAAATCCAATGTAACACTTAGCTAGTTTTACCAAAGCCCCTAACCAGAAATCATTCAAACCCACAATTGAAATCCACATCCCCAATTCAAAGTAACCATATACCGAACATGTTTAGGGCCAAGAGAGTTCATAGAATACATAGATTAAATTGGAAATCTTGACCTGTTCATGAGTTAACCACTACAGAATTCGCATCAAACCATTCCTCTATTCAAGAAAATCACAATCAATATCTGTCAACCAATTTCCATGATTATTTGCCCAATTTGAATCAATCAAAAGTCTATCAAAAACATTCCTCAATGAACAAAATTATCAGGAAAAACAGTTAATGTCAAACAAAGGATATAGAGAAATAGATGTTAACTGTTTTTTAACATGTATATTAATTAATAACATCTATTTCTCTATATATATTTTTGTTTGATTGTGTTTTTTAACAGTCAAGTGTTTTTTTAATTATTAAGAGTATAATTTTTTTTTTTATGTACATAATTATTTTGTAAAAGTACAACTAATTTATAAGTTTCTCTAATTCCATAGGATATTATATGCTCTATTTTATATCTAGTGAAACAAACAAGGCTTAAGATCCTAAGATTCCACGTACTTGGGACAATTTTTTTCTTTTTTCTTTTTAAGGAAAACTAATTATAACTAAATAATAAATGAAAAATAAGCCAAATTATACTTTGTGATTCATCAATCCAAAGATCGCACTACTGTTGTCACAACTGTTGGGTTAAGCTCTTTTAAGTCCATTTAGTATAATTTTTTTACAAATTAATAATTATTAGTCAATGTGATGAAAGTAGTGAGAGAAGAGAAAGAAGAAACTCTATATTGAATTGAATGAATAATAAAATAGGAGAAGCCTGTATATGTAGGCAGAAAGAAAACCTAGATAGGAAAGGAGATAGAGATTAAGAGAGATACAATACAAATAGATAAGATACATCTATAATAATATACAGCTAACACCCCCCCTTAAGCTCAAGGTGGTAAGTCAGATATCAATTTGAGCTTGGAGAAGAGATCAGAAAAACGGCCTGGAAGATGAGCTTTGGTGAAGAGGTCGGCGGTCTGATCAGTAGAGGTAACAAAGACAAGACAAACATGGCCACTAGTAACATGTTGTCGTATGAAGTGGCAATCGATCTCAATATGCTTGGTGCGATCATGGAAGACATCGTTATGAGTAATCTGAATAGCATTTTGATTGTCACAATAAAGATTAGTGGCAGCGGAATGAGAAACACCCATGTCAAAAAGAAGCCAACGAAGCCACACAAGCTCCTGAGTAGTATCTGCAAGAGCACGATACTCAGCATCGGTACTAGAACGAGCAACAAGTGTTTGCTTCTTGCTACGCCAGGAAATGAGAGAGGTGCCCAAGAAGAAACAGAACCCAGTAGTGGAACGACGATCGGTAGGATCTCCTGCCCAATTGGTATCAGAAAAGGCATGCAGCTGTAGAAAAGAGTGAGGGGAATAGTGAACCATGAAACAAAGTTCCTTTGAGATAGCGCAAAATGCGAACCAGAGCGGCATAGTGTGGAGAGCGAGGAGCAGTCATAAATTGACTGACAATGTGAACAGCATAAGCACTATTTGGACGAGTAACTGTGAGATAGACAAGACTACTAACTAACTGACGATATAAAGTTGCATCTGACAATAAGGGGCCGTCAAGAGGTGTAAGACGAGTCTGAGGATCAACTAGAGTAGTGACAGTCTTGCAATCGGAAAGGTTAGCATGAGCCAAAAGATCAGAAGTATACTTAGCCTGAGTAAGAAAATAACTAGAGGAATCTTTAGAAATTTCCAAGCCAAGGAAGTAGCTAAGTGCACCCAAATCTTTCATCTCAAACTGGCGATGGAGAAACTGTTTGAGAGTAGAAATACCTACTGTGTCATCTCCAGTGATAATCATATCATCCATATAGAGGAGAAGGAGAATAATACTGCGCTCCGTTTTACGGATAAACAAGGTAGAATCGTGGGCATTGGAAGAAAAACCAAAGTCACGAATGGTAAAGCTGAACTTGGCAAACCAGGCGCGTGGAGCTTGTTTCAAACCATATAAAGCATGGCGGAGTTTGCAAACCTTGTTCGAGGGAACAGAAGAACCAAGAGGAGGTTGCATATAAACTTCCTCAGTGAGATCACCATTGAGAAATGCATTCTTGACATCCATTTGAGAAAGGTGCCAGTGGCGAGCAGCAGCAACAGCAAGTAAGCTGCGAACTGAAGTAAGACGGGCAATAGGAGCAAATGTTTCCTCATAGTCAATCCCATATTCTTGACTAAATCTCCGGGCGACAAGGCGAGCTTTGTAACGCTCAATGGAACCATCAGAATGAGTTTTGATCTTGTAAACCCATTTGCAACTAACAGTACGCTTGCCAGGAGGAAGATCAACTACATCCCAGGTATGAGTTTGATCGAAAGCCTGCAATTCATCAGTTATAGCTTGTTGCCAAAGAGGGTTAGAAGAAGCTTCTTGATAAGAAGTAGGCTCATGAGAGCAAAAAGTAGTGGAACCAACAATATAACCACGAAGAAAAACATAAGGTTGCCTTACTTGGGTAGAATGACGCTCAGGTGGAGGAGGAACCTCAATGGAAATAGGTTCCGGAGGAACTTCCATCAGAGCCAGAAAATGCGTAGGGCTATCAGCTAACACAGGATCCTCAGGATGAACGATAGACGTAGGTGGCTGGGGAAGCATGGGGCCAAAATCTGCATCAAAGTCATCAGAAAACAAATCTATAGAAATATCAGTGAAAACCGGTGAGTGGGTGGACTGTGGTAGGTGAAACTTGGAAAGAGTGGAGAACATTTTGTGTTCCTAGAAGACCACATGACGAGAAATACGAAGATGTTTGGAGATAGGATCCCAACAACGATACCCTTTATGTTCGATACCATACCCCAGAAAACAACAAAGACGAGAACGAGGTTCTAGTTTAGTGTGTTCATGAGGCTGAAGTAGAACAAAACAAGCAGAACCAAAAACTTTAAGAGTGGTATAATTAGGAGGAGAACCATACAAACGCTCGTAAGGAGTTGTGTTAGCTATGACAGGGATAGGGACTCGATTGATGGTATGGATGGCAGTGAGGGCAGCTTCCCCCTAAAATTTTTCAGGACAAGAAGAAGAAAGGAGAAGAGCCTGAGTAGTGTCTAGAATATGACGGTGTTTTCTTTCGGCTCGTCCATTTTGTTGGGAAGTGCCTGCACAAGATCGATGAAAAAGAGTACCATGAGCCCGAAGAAAAGCAAGAAAATCGTAATCCAAGTACTCCTTAGCATTATCAGAACGAAAAAGCTTAATAATACAAGAAAACTGAGTGTGGACCATAGCAGAGAAATCATAGTAAATCTGTTTAAGTTCAGAGTGATTTTTGAGAAGAAAAAGCCAAGTATAGCAAGAAAACTCATCAACAAAAATCACAAAATATCTAGACCCCCCCATGGTAGGTGTGGGGGAAGGTCCCCAAATATCTGAATGCACAAGATCAAAAGGAGCAGTAGAAATAGAATTACTTTTATTAAAAGGTAATGCAGGTTGTTTAGCAATTTGACAAGATAAACAATCGACATCGTCAAGACAGACACGACCTAACTGACCACTACAAACTAAAATTTTTAAACGACTAAAAGAGACATGTCCTAATCGACAATGCCAAAGATGAAAAGGAGACATAGTAGATGTAGCAGCAACAAGAGATGATTTGTGCGGACTGCGAAGATGGATAAGCTCGAACAGGCGTCCATGCTTACGGTCTATCCCAATGATCTGTCTCGTGTGAGGGTCCTGCACCAAACAACCATTAGCAGAAAAAGGTAATAGTGAGACCAAGTTCACATAATTGACCAACAGAGATAAGGTTTATTTTAAGAGAAGGAATATGGTAAGCATCAGAAAGTGACACAGTGGAAGTAGAGATTTGGCCAATATGACTAACAGGCATATGAGAACCATCAGCAGTGTGTATAGTGGGAGCAGAAAAGGATGATGACAAAGAAGAAAATAAAGTGGAGTCAGAAGTCATGTGATTACAGCATGCGGAATCAAAATACCATGAAGAGTTACCTGAGGTTACTGAAAGAGTAGTAGAAGGAGGAGTACCCGATTTGTTGAGAACCTGGTGGATAATGGACTCAACATCATCCATAGAGAAAGAACGAACAGAAGAACCCACAGAGGCAACAGCAGCAGTGCGAGAACCGTGGTTAAATTTGGACTGAGACCCAGAACGAGAAGTCCCTTTCTTAGATGAAGTAGTAGAGGGAGGTCGAGGACAATGGCTTTGGAGATGGCTCGGAGCAGTCTTATGACGAGTCAAGCATTCGCGAACCTGGCAGTGAACAAGAGAATGAGTGGCTGGCAGGCCTCAGTTACGACAATAACTGCATATGAGTGGCTGTGAAGATGAAGAACTCTGAGAAGATGGAGTAGCAAGAACAGAATCCATGTTGTGAGATCTGAGACTCCCAAAACGAGTCTCCTCTGATAGGAGCTCAGTAATGGCTTGCTCTAAAGTGGGCAAGGGCAAACGATGAAGCAAAGAAGCACGCACGAGCTCAAACGTGCTATGAAGAGCCATAAGAAACTGTAATAGTCGCTGATGATTCCGATAAGTAATAAATAGCTGGGCATCATCAGAATGAGCCCATGGAGGTTCAGAAAGAGCGAGCTGGTCCCAAACGGACGACATGTGGGATAAGAAGTCATTGAGAGACTGACCGGGTACTTGGCGCATGTGATGAAGAGTCTGTAATAGTTGATATTGATGAGCATGACCAGTGGTCTGATAACGTTCCTTCAAAAAATCCCAAATTGTTGTGGCAGGAAAGACAAGGGAGTCATCGTCCTGAAAGCGTCCAAATTGAAGGCTGATGGAAGGAACTGAGGTAGCCCGAAACTATGGGATAATTTGATAATTCTTACTTTCCCAGTCGTCAAGACGGTCATCGAATGCAGAGCCTGTCTCATTCTCCTTTTGGGTGGGTTTGGAAAAAGAACCAGTAATAATCTGCCAAAGGTGTTTCCCTTTAATGAAGCTAGAGAGAGCTTGAGCCCAACTAACATAATTGGACCCATCAAGGATAACAGAGACAGATTGGATGTTCTCTGTACGATCCATAATTGCCAAAACGGAGGCCACCAATGATTCGTATATCGAAAACCTCAGGACAAGTAAACGATGTCGGCCGGTGGTTAGATGATGTCGCGAGTAGGTGTAGTTGATTAGGCCGACGTCAATGGGTCGCGGAGAGTCGACACAAGTGAGAACCTAGGCAAACGGTCAAGCAAGCGAGGAGGCAAAGACGTGGCTAAAAGAAACTGGGCGGAAGTTGATGGGGAATCGGCTGGGGCGGAAGCCGGTGGTCGGTGGCGAAGCCGATGACAAGCCGAGGGCGGAAGTGGAAGCCGCAATGGAATGACGGAGGTCGGCTGGGACAACGCGTGCGGAGCGTGGTGAGAGTGGGAACGCGGGTTAATGACGCGCCACTCGTTTGGAAGCGTGTGAAGGCGCGTATGTTTCTATGGTAGTGATTCTGGTGGCGTTGGCTTCGTCGTGAAGAGACGAAGAGTTTGGTATAGTCCAAATGTGAAAATACGGATGAACAAAATACGTAGAAGCCAGCAGAAACAAAACTAGGGACAGAAGCAAACTGCCAAAATACGTGAAAAAAAAAAAAAAAAAAAAAAAAAAAAAAAAAAAAAAAAAAAAAAAACTAGGAGAGAATCTTAGGCTCTGATACCATGTTATGAAAGTAGTGAGAGAAGAGAAAGAAGAAACTCTATATTGAATTGAATGAATAATACAATAGGAGAAGCCTGTATTTATAGGCAGAAAGAAAACCTAGATAGGTAAGGAGATAGAGATTGAGAGAGATACAATACAAATAGATAAGATACATCTATAATAATATACAGTTAACAGTCAAAATATAAAAATTAAAATTACTATTCTCTCAAATTTAAAATAATATATATATATTTTTAACTTATTTAATCTACTTTTATCTCATACTCTGAAAATATTAAAAAAAAAAAAAAAAATGTAAACATTAGACAATATGAACGAACAAAACAATAGGCATGGATACAAAATGTCATCACAATACAATGTCATAATAAATACTCCAATAGTCAACCTGAAAACTACAAACTGGTCATTTTCTATTACTACTTCTATGCCTGTAACAACCACCACCCATCACCGCCACCGCCACCACCAAATTTTTATGCACACTGCCAAGCAGACGCTGAGACAAGGTTCCGCTCCTTCCACCCCAACAACATAGCTCCATCCGTCTCCACCAACGTATAATGTTCCGAATAACACCTCATCAATCCCCTTATCACAGAGTTTACATAAGAGCTCAGAGGGTATTGCCGAAACCCTGCCGTCGTGAACCGTGACTTCCACTTTCCTAACAGCTCGTGCCTCTCCACTCTCTCCTTCCCCTCACATCTATAGACTCGAACATCGCGGAGTAGAACTCAAGCGCTTCAATGAATCTAGACAAAAAAGGAGCAGTATTTGTGTTCGATTCTTGCTCGATTAAAGTGACAACTTCGGGAGAAAGCGATTTCACCATTCTGAGAAGCCCGTCTCTGGGATTTCTCACCTCAACGCTCTCATCGGGTGTGTGATGGAGTTGGAGAGGGAAATTCACCACCAACGCTTCCCCGGGCCTTATGTCGAGCATATCCCTCGTGACGTCTGGAGCAAAAACTGGCACCGGATGAAACTCAGGACATTGAATTTCGCAGATATTGAATTTCGATATATTTAATATATGAAATATTTTTAATTTTGAATTTTTTTGATTTAATAGATTAGTTTAATAATGATATCAAAATTATCACTATGCTTGAGTTTTAAAAAAATGAAAACTAATTTAATAAAAATAAATATAAAAATATTATTTCTACCCTCTTAAAAGATAAATTATATAAAAATAATGTATTTTTAATTTTTTTCACCAATTTAATTTTTTTTTCTAAAAATAAATTCTGAAAACCAAATCAAACAAAACTTCATAACCAAGAAAGTACCAGGATTATTCATTTTAAAAAAATCATTACTTTTTAAACAACATATAAGTAACTAACACAAAATAAATTGTATGACAGTTTTACCCTTGAAATGGATTGTTTGCAAAGGAAATATTTTTCATTGTCTTTATTTGGAATAAAATTCAAAATTCAGGATTAAATTTATCACAATTGAAAAGACAGAGACCAAAGTGACACAAATTCCAAACTACAGAGACTATTAATATAATTTGCCTATAACTAATTTAAGTTAATTTTCTTATGTAAGTGTAGTGAAAGAAGAATTTCACGAGGAAAAAAATAAATAAATCTATCATTATTTTATTTTATATTGTTTTCTAAAATTTCGAACCTTTAATTCAATCTTAATTTATAATCAATTAAGTCATTGTTTTAAATTATTTTATTGATTGATATAATATACTAAATAAAATGAATACATAGGTTTTGATTTTTGAAATTAACACAAAAAAAAAAAGAAAAAAAAGAATAACATGTACCACTTATTTTAATAAAATCATTTTGATGAAATTAATGTTATAAAGTAACATTTTAAATAATTTGAGATCATTTCACAATATATTATGATATATTAATTATAAAGTAATTTTTATAAAATGAGAACGTCATCTTATTATGCATTTCACAAATATTGATCTTGTTGATGGTGGTGGTTTCGTTGGCCTCCTCGTCAAGGGCAAGGGAGATATTGCCTTGGAAATGTTTTCTATTGACTTCAGTGATATTTTGTATGATTTTCATGGCTTCATTGGTTTTTCTATGTATGAGGAACCATTGAGGCGACTCAGAGATGAAATGGAGGATCATGACAAGGAAGATGATGGAGGGGATAGAGGTGGTGATGTAGAGGGCACCCCATGATTGGAAAAAGTAAGCTATGTCGGATGGGAAGGCAATTCTGATGGAAAAAAAAAAGAATGTGGACATACCAGCGACGCCACGCTTAGAGAGACCGACTAGCTCAATGGCGAGAACAAAGGCACAAAGGCCAACGCCTCCAGTGCTGAAGCCGGTGAGAAAGCGGATGAGGATATAAGTACAGAAGTTTGGGATGAGTGCTGTTAAGCAACCTAATATGACATTTAAAATGCAAACAATTGTTAGAGATCCTTTGCGGCCTAGGATGGAGTCAGAGAGGTGGCCAAATATTCCAGCACCTGAAAAAATAAAGTAGAGTCGTACATTGGTCAATTTGATCTTTTGTTTACATAAATATATACAAAATTTCATACTACATGATGTAATGATGACAATTTTAGATTTATGTGGTCTCACTCCCCATTTAAATATATATAGTGCAATTATTTTCTGCCAAATGGTAAGAAAATCAAGTAAAAAATCTATTGAATCACAAGATTTGGTGAGAGAAAATGTAACAAAATCTAAAATTTGTGAGTTAAAAAGTGTCAATTGAGTTAGCCCAACTTAAACTTTACAGGGCAGCCTAAAGCCCAAGACCACGAGCTTGAATGGGTCAATGGGACACACCCTGGGTAGGCTCAACCTAAATTCTTACAGTTCAGGCCCAACCCATGGGTTTATGGGCTCAATTCTTATAATTTTGATTTTTTTAGGGTTAATTTGAAATTTTATTAGAAAAAGAATAATAAATTACAATATAAATTTTAAAGTGCATGACGAGTAAATGGACCAGGCTTTGGGTAGCCCAACGGGCATTTTACTTTTTAGCCCAGCTCTAGCTCATATATTTTAGTGTCAGACTAGGCCAACCTAAAATAGATGGACCGGGCCGGCCTATATATTAGTTCATTTTGAAAAGTGGATTAAAAGTCACTTTCTAATTTTTAAGCCACTTCTCTCTATTAAAAAAAGTCAAAATAATAACTTTTAACCATCTTTCCAAAACAACCTATTATATGCAACTTGAGCAATACATTGCCTACCATCCAATCAAGTTAAATATTCTGTCCTGTGATAGATCAAGGCTTTTGAGTTAATTTTTTGCCTTTTTGCTTCTTTTAATCTAGGCTAAAAGGTTTATTTGGGCTGATTTTTTTTAGCTTTTTTTATTTTTATTCAAAAAAATAAAATAATTATAATTTGAATGTGACATTTCATCTTATTGAT
This sequence comes from Camellia lanceoleosa, assembly GCA_025200525.1. Lineage (NCBI taxonomy): Eukaryota > Viridiplantae > Streptophyta > Magnoliopsida > Ericales > Theaceae > Camellia > Camellia lanceoleosa. Next base: position 19,413,871 of record CM045762.1, on the reverse strand, counting down.
TTTTTAGTCTATTTTGTTTTTTTGAGACTAATTTAGCTCAAAAACCAACCCAACCCAACCCAACCCAATTGCCAAACAGCACCTTAGGCTTCGTTTGAGAAGTTGAATTGGCTTTTTGACTTTTTTGATTATTTTAACTTCGGCTAAAAAGTTTGTTTAGGTCAGCTTTTTTAGTTTTTTTGACTTTAGTGAGAGCAAAAATGAAATGATTATAGTTTGAATGTAACATTTTATTTTATTATCTTTTTAATATATTTTGTCTTTTTATGACTAATTTAATTAAAAAGCCAAACCAGCCAGCATCCAAACAACACCTTAATAAGTAAATTTGGTGCAAAAATTAAGTTTTCCTAACATTATTCTAGTAAATTTAAGGCAAATGTTAATAAGTGTTTTTGAGACTTTTTTTAATATTAAAAATTATGTAAAAAGTATAATAAAAAAAATAGTAAAAATGTTTTGAGAACAGGGCAAGTGTTTTGTGCCTCAAAAGACATTTGTTACTCTAAATTTAAAAGTATTAGGCGCAAATCTATAAATGCATTAAACCCATAAAGGGTGAGTGTTAGTCAATGCTTTTGAAGCAAATATTTCATTCAATTTTCATTTGCCACATTTTATATTATCTCCTAAAATTTCAACATAAAGTGATAAATCTTATAATTTAAATAATTAATTACTAACCTAGAGTACCAGTTAGACTTGTTTCAAAAACCCTCAATAAATAAAATCCTCCAAAACTCAATTGTGAGATTTTAATTGTCAGTACAACTACCATTCATAAACACGCTCGACTAAAAATTGTCAGAGCAAACCACAAGGGACAAAATTAGGAGATGATTGTGGGAGGTCATGACCCTTTTATTTCTCTGAAAATTATTATTTATCATTGAATTTTGAAAATATATATATTATTTTACATATAAAATGGCTCTCCAGTATAAAAATATATATATCATTTTTCTTCTATCTTGAATTCTTTTTCTATTTTATACCAAAAAAACTTCTTTATATATATATATATATATAATTTATATATATCATATTATCTATACATGTATATTTTATGTATATGGAGAAAAAAATTATTTTCTTTCGGCTCCTCCAATAATGAAATTCTAATTCTAGTTCCGTCCTTGTCCACAAGTGAACTCACTTATAGGCCTCTTTTGAATACTCGACTTTTAGCTACGTTTGTGTATTTATAGCAAAAGTTAAAAATTAGTGTGTATGTGTGTGTGTTTTTTTTTTTAAAGACATTTAGAAAGTTGATTTTCAACCACTGGTAAATTTATAATTCTACCCCACATGGGTTAAAATGTGTTACATGGGTAAAGTTATAAATATTTTAAATTGAATGGAAGTAATTTGGTTATTTTATTGTGAATTGACATTATAAACTGTGGAGAAGTGGTTTGGAAATACTCTTCTGATCTTGGGAGACGCTTGTGATCCTCAGCTAGCCACCTGAAAAAGAATTAACACTCTCGTTGGGGGTGCCGGAATTAGCAATTTGACAGACAAGTCAGTGTATACTCTCTTGATTACTTGTATCTTAAGTTAACATGCTAGTTCTCACATACCTTTCTCTGACTGAAGATCCTGTATTTATAGTATTCTCTTTGGGCCTTAGGGCCTGGCCCATCCCTGATACTTTACATGTAATTCTACTCGGCCTTTGTTCTACTGGTTGGAATGCCGGCTATTTTATTCGGCATTTCAATTGACTACGGTAAATGCCGAACAGAGGTTATGTTCTGGACCGGACTGGTCCAATTGTCTCTATTGATCCAAGGAAATTCGGCTCCCACAATTGCCCCCCAAACACTCCACTAGCATCAGTTAGTCGGCGTGTTTGGCTTCTAGCCTGGGAAGTCAAAAGTTCGGCGGTTAATCCTCTTCCCAATACGTGTCAGAATGCGTACACGCTTTTTGGTCATTGTAACGATTTCCCGCCCCTTCGTACAATGCCTCCGTTTAATGTGATTCGAAATTGTCTCTTCGAATGTATGTTATGAATACTCAAAGATATCTAGCTCGCCTTCTAGTGCAACCCTTTCACTTCGCGGCTTCTGCAACTCCTTGTTTCTTGTTTTTCTCTTCGTCTCTTGTAAGTTTTCTTCTCCTTCATTTTTGATCCCGCTTCCTTGTTTGCTTTTAGTTTTCCATAATCCTTGGGCTGGCCAAAATGGTAAAACATCTGAAGGAGCTCCTTTCAGCAGATCGAATCTCCGGCTTTCGACGCCATTTTTCCATCCTCGATGACGTTCATCTGTCATTTTTGGCAGACAACACCATTGATATGGAGAGGGATGATGAGAGCACAATCGTCTTTCCTCTCCTATCAATTGCTGAGGGCGGAGTCCGCTTTCCCCTTCACCTATTGTTGAGGGCTGTTCTTCGATACTGGGGTCTAATCCCTTCCCAGCCCAATGTGAATTTCTTTTGCATCATAATGGGAGTTGTAGAACTAAATCGGCGTCTTAGGATTAATTTAGGTATACCCGTCATCCAGCACTGTTATGTCCTAGCCAAATCTACAGGTCGGCTAGGACGCTACTTTCTTAGAGCCAAGGATATTGATCATCACTTAGTGACCATGCTTGCCAGCTCTAGCAAGCGCGTCGATGATGTGATGGTCGTTGTCCGCGGCAATTGAGAATTCGACGAAGGTGAAGATCGCCTAGACCTTGTGCCAAGGCGAAAAGGCGAACCAGGTGGCCGATTAGATCACTTTTGTTTCTGTTATTTGCATATCTGTACTCGGCACTATATACATCTAATCGTTTTGTTTATGCAAGCAGTGACTTGAAGAGAGTGTTAGTTTCAGATGACGACGTTGTGCTTGCAGAAATCAAAACTGCGCTACAGTTCGTCGGCTGTCCAAACCTTCAAAAACAAGGGAGGGCGGCCCATATTCTCCTGCGGTACGAGCCGAGTTACACGACATTCTCGGCAGCAGACAACATTCCGATCCCGCGAGGCGACAACCATCTTACAGCCCTCATCTTCTCCAGCTTCAAAAACTTGAGACAAATTGGTTTAGAAACATCCGATTTTGAGCATGTAGAAGAACAAACGGCTAAACCAATCGCTGAGGACCCGGACCAGTTGGCAGCAGAGGTTGACGAAGCAATTAACTCGGCCTTTGAGGAAGCCGGATTGAACTCGTCTAACCCTCTGTCCACATCAGGCCGAGAGGACGCCTTCGAAGATATTTTTACAAATTTGGGAGACCTTCCCGACACTTATTTTGAGGGTATGATTGGGGAAAGTCTCACGCAGATGGTGCAAAAGAGAAATGTCGAACGCATGGCCGCCTAACGAAAAGCCGAGGCCAACCGTTCTGGACCTACCCTGACTGAATCTTCCGAACCCATTATTGTAGAAGAAATGGCTCATGTTGACGTGGCCGAGACGGAAAAGGCAGCTGATCGGCTGAATCCAAAAGAGCGGTTGTAGACACCCCATTTTTTACCGTCCTTAAGACTTGGACGTCACCGTTGGAACGCTCGGTGATTATCCATGTTTGTGTTCGTTTTGAGTTCCCGGAGGTCCCGGCTGCGCGTCGTGCCTCAGGATCTCTCAACCGGCTTGTTCTGTGCTTGGTTTTACAACAAGACTTGTGTTTTTTTGCATTTGAGGGTGGGGGAAGGCTTGTTAGCCATCTCTGAAGCCCACCGGCTACCCCCACACCACACCGGCACTCCCTTTTGGCCATCGGCACTGTTTTCTCAAACACTTTGGCCGGTCGGCACTGTATGTTGCCGACCGGCACTTTTTTGTGCCGGTGACTGTTATGGCCGGCCGGCATGCACCCTTTGAACCTCTGGGACATGGTGCATGCCAGCTGTGCAAGCTGGAATGCACCATCACACTCCCTCGTGCACAGGTGTGACCATTTTGCACCCTTTGCACCCTTGAACCCCCTAAGCTTCTAGAAGCTTGACCCTTTGGCCAAAGCTTGTTGGAGAAGCTTGGCCAGTTGTCTTGGCTTCTCCAGGAAGCCAAGACCCCTTTGCACCGCTTGAACCCTTTTTCTTTTGCTTAGCCACTAAGTCTTAGGCTTGCCTTGGCCTATATAAGCAACCATTCTCTCCATTTGTTGGAGGTTAGCCATTTCCAACACAAAACCAGAGCTTATATCTATATATCTCTGATATATATCTATCTATATCTATATCTATATCTTCCCTTCCCTCATCAATTGTGTGTGTTTCTTGGCCTAAATAGTGTGTTTTATCTTACTTTTGCACCATTATACACACTATTACACCTAGCTCTGAGATTGAGGGACTTGGAGGGTTGTTTGTTGTGATTTTGGACTAGTTTTGATCATTAGAGGAGGGCTGCACCACTGGTTCTTGAAGGAGTCTTCAAGGGTAAGCATGTTGCTTTAGTTTCCCCAAACTTGCACTAGTTTTCTACCTGTCTTGCTTTGTGTTTTTGGCTTTGTGTTCAACATAAAAAAGTCTTATATTTTCTTTCTTTAGAACCTTCATTAAGGTCACTTGGGGGTTTGAGCACAAACTCACCCTCTTAGGCTTTGTTTTGGCTATTTTAGCCCCTTTTCTTGAAACCTTGTTTAACTTGGTATTTTTGGTCTTCTCACCACTGAAAACCCGACGGAGGTATTTTGGAGTCGTATATAGGGGAGGGACACCCCCCTCCCCTTTGTCCCTCTTTGGTCTTTACTTTGGCTCACATAGTAGCATGCATTTTTAGCCTTATATGCCTTCATTTCAGAGCTTATTTGGGTGTTTTGGATCATATATCATCTCTGTTTTTGGTTGGTTTTGTGGTCTTTAGCATGCTTCTTATACTTGCTTTGTAATGCTCTAGTTTGCCTAGAAATGAGCCATGAGTTTAGGCCATGTTTCTTGCATGTATGAGCCTCACTTCATGAAGATATTAGCATCATTTTGCCATGTTTAGTGGTCAGGCCTTGATTTTGCCATGTTTGGTATGTTTGACAAAGTTGTTTTGCATTAAGGCTTGTTAGTCTTAAGGTGTGAGTTCTTAGCATGTATTTGGTTAGGCTATTTTAGTGATTTGGAATCATCTAATATGCTATCTCAGTCCTTATGCCATGCTTATATGCCTGCATGTATCATCTCTCCCATCTTTTGAAATGTTGGTCTCTTATGCTTTAAAGTGAGCATTGTGCATGCTTGTATGTTTAGAGCATTTGGGCTGCCTTGTTGTTGGGTTTTGGGGGCTCATTTCATTCGTTAAAATCTGTTTTTGGTGGTCTAATATATGCCATGAGTGGCCATGTTAATGGTAGCAAGGAGTGCTCCCTTTGTGCCTTAACCTTAGGCCCTTTGACTTGCATGTTTGCATAGGTAATTGGTCACCATTTTGGGCATGTTTTGCCACTGTTTTGGGTTGGTTTGAGAGCTGCCCCATTGTGGTCTAGTCCACCATCACATGCTTGCCTCATGTCTATTGCTTAATTGATTCATTAAGTGTTGTAGTATATTGGTCTTATTGCTTGATTGGTCCATGTTTGCATGACATTTGCATCTTGTATACTCTAGCATTTTGCATGCTTAACATGGTAGTTGCATGACATTTGGTGTGCTTGCATCCTAATTCCCATGTTGCATCATTTGAGCTATGTTGCAAACATGCATTTCATGGCTTGGTTCGGGGTTGTCAAACCAAGCATAAGGGTTGAGGGAAGTTCACACTACAAGTGGTGCAACTTGTTTAAACTCTTGGTCCCCAAGGCCCTTGACCAACACATGATAAGGTCTTGGTTTCATTTGTGTGTTTGCATGCATTTTTACATTAAAATGCAATCTTGGTTCCTTAGGCTATCATGCACCAAGATGCATAATTGATGGCCCAAGAACCAAGGGTCATGCTTCCTTGAGTCCCATACATGATAGGGAGCATTGACCATGCTTACATTTGCTCTAAAATCCATATCATGCACTGTCTGCCTGCTGTTGCTGTCAAACTGTCCTCTGAAGGAATTTTGTGCCAACCGGCAGTATAGAGTGCCGACCGGCACTTTATGGGTAGCCGATAACTTCTCAAGCAGCCGGTGGTCATTTTACATGGCCGGTGGCCATCCCATCTAGCCGGTGGTGTACAGCAGCATGCAAGGAAGGTGTTCTGGGACTTTGGCAATTTTTGGAGAGACAGGCGGTAAACGAGGCAGTGATATCATGATGCGGGTTTCCGGGCGAGTCGGATTCGAGCATGCATCATTCGCGCATCCCGAGACAGGGCTGAGGCCCCTCTCTTTTTTGTTATATACTGAATTTAATTTGATAATTAGAAATTTCTGTAATAATTAATTTATTATGTATTTGGACTGTACTATTTGGGACTGTATATTTTTTTGGTCCCTCCGTGTGAGGGCATAATTGTAATAAGCGTGGGTGAGTGTGTGTATGTCTTCCAACCCCCATTTCTTTCTTCCTTTTTATTTACCTGCTTATGATGGTAGATTAGGGCATATTTAAAATTAGCATACCTTATGCAATGTATGCGTACATCCATGCATTTGTTTATATGCACCAGGCTCGATATATCATACAAACTGCATCGTACTTTCAATTCCAAATTGAATATGTGATAGTTGTAGCATTTCATATGTCATGTCTAGGATAGCCGAGCTTGCCTAGATTACATCTTTGCATGTGTTGCATTAGACATTTCAGTATGCTTAGGTCCATGCATGGATTTCTAATAAGCTTTTGTTTTGGCTTGGAGTACTAGGTGAGTTTTTATGCTTTAGCATCCTCGCATGCGTGTGGGTGTTGCCATAACAGTATGATTACCATGAGGCTAGCTGCTTATATGATATAACTGCTTGAATGCCTGTGGATGGAGGTTGAATTACCTAAATTAGGACAATGCATTTAAAACTGTGAGTTTTAAGCCCACTAGATAGTGGCAAAACCATCTTTTTCTAAAAGACCACCTAAGGGTGGCAAAACCTGCATTTTAGCCTACTTGCGAGTAGCAAACCATTTTTAAAATAAACATAAAATGTTTTGTTCCAACTTAGGCGATTTGGTTTATACTTGTTTGCTGTGCGCATAACATAGTAATTCTAGGCTAATAACTAGAATAAGAACATATAATGTTTTCAAAACTTGATATCACGGTTAGTAGAGGCCGGTCTTCAGACTGGGCGAGAGGGGGTGCTCATAGCTGACCTTCCCCGATCGTACCCAAGTTCTCGAGCCGAGGCAACTTTGGTGATGACGGACACGTGTCCTTTGGCACCGAGTCAGGGTTTCCTAAATTTTCCAAAAATAAAATATTTAGGTGGCCACTCTGTATTTGGCAAAGCAGTCCATGTTTGGCACTTCTTTTGAAAATCTATTTTTCTCAAAACGATTTGCCAGAGTTGGACTCTTTGGTTCAAGATTAAGAATTGTGACATTTTGAGTCCTTTGAACTATAGTGACCCAATATCGAATCGAACTGGGAGGAACTTGCACTCGCCCGGATGGGATCTCAGGGCGTCTCGGGTCGATTTCAGAAGATCGTGGAGAGAAACGTGCCGCCGAGGGAGAGGCCGGCTCTGAGGAGAACCCTGTTGATAAACGGCCATGCTTGGAGGATTCGGATGTGGTTGTTTCTTTCGTTGTTCAACCAAAGATAAAAAACACATCGATCTCATGCGAAGCGTCGGCCTTGAAGGATCTTGCTGTGGTGTTGAGCTTGGCTGCCTCGGTCTTGTTGCCAACTGACAAGGAGGCGGAGCCAGATTTGGTAGCAATAGCATTGGCTGCCCAGTCCGCTCTCTTGGTATGTGACTTCATCCTAACTCCTTGTTTTGGTTTTGTTTGCAAACGGTATTTCTTGGTATGTAACGATCCCAACTTATTTTGCAAACGGTCGGAAGGATGGCCGAATTAGGCCGCCGCCAGCATGATGCTGTTGAAAGGATTGGCCGTTTGTAGTCGGAAGTCAAGGGTCAGAGGATCAGGGCCGAGTTTAAGGCGATGAGAGCCACAATAGAAAGTGCGCAGGCCGAAGTTGAGAAGGAAAGGGCGCGGACTGCTAACCAACTCAGATCGGAAGCTGAGGAGAGAGCAAACGTGAGTGAGGAATCGCTCAAGTTAGCTAAGGAGGTGCTTGCCAAGCTGGAGGCCGAATTGGCAGAGTCGAAAGCAGCGAAGAAAAAAGTCGATTCCTAGGCTTCCGAAGCATTTGAGGCTGGAAAAAGCGCTGCGCTTGAAAACTATGTAGAAGAGGTCCCCAAATTCGAGAATCAGGGATTCAAACATGGCTGGCTCAAAGCCCTTGCTGCTGCTGGAGTGACATTGGACACGTCGATTCCATACGAGCAAGTGGACGTTGAGCCGCTTGAGTCTGATCCCGAGGATTGATTTGGGGATCACTTTAGTTTTGTTAGGTATTTTTAATGTATCTTTTTGTGATCATGTTTTGTTTTCTTAGTAAACATCTATTTACTTGGGGCAATCTTCATGTATAAAATGATGACTATCTGTAATCACTTTATGAATGAAAATTTCTCTCGCCTTGAATTATCTCATGTACTTAATTGTTGTTATCAATGAGGATTACTGTTTTGCTCTATCTATTTTGGGTAAAAACTACTGCAGTCAATCGCTATGTAAACTTGCCGATTAGGTATCTATGGGTTAATATATGTGATCAGATTAATAAATGTGATCTTGCCGAATATTATTCGTTTATGGAGTGGCTGCGGCATGAATTGATCGGTATCGGGTTGATCAGATTAATAAATCTGCCCTTACCCCAGCCAATTTATGAACTCCGAAAGCCGAATAGCACTAGTTCATGGAGTGGCTGTGGCACAAATCGGTCGGCATTAGACTTAGGTATTTAGCCGATTAGATTAATAAATCTGCCCTTGCCCCAGCCAATGTATGAACTTCGAAAGCCGAATAGCACTAGTTCATGGAGTGGCTGCGGCACAAATCGATCGGCATTAGGCTTAGGTATTTAGCCGATCAGATTAATAAATCTGCCCTTCCCCCAGCCAATGTATGAACTCTGAAAGCCGAATAGCACTAGTTCATGGAGTGGTTGCGGCACAAATCGGTCGGCATTAGGCTTAGGTATTTAGCCGATCAAATTAATAAATCTGCCCTTACCCCAACCAATGTATGAACTCTGAAAGCCGAATAGCACTAGTTCATGGAGTGGCTGCGGCACAAATCGGTCGGCATTAGGCTTATGTATTTAGCCGATTAGATTAATAAATCTGCCATTGCCCCAGCCAATGTATGAACTCCGAAAGCCGAATAACACTAGTTCATGGAGTGGTTGCGGCACAAATCGGTTGGCTTTAGACTTAGGTATTTAGCCGATCAAATTAATAAATCTGCCATTTCCCCAGCCAATGTATGAACTCCGAAAGCCAAATAGCACTAGTTCGTGAAGTGGCTGCGGCACAAATCGGTCGGCATTAGGCTTAGGTATTTAGCCAATCAGATTAATAAATCTGCCCTTGCCCCAGTCAATTTATGAACTCTGAAAGCCAAATAGCACTAGTTTATGGAGTGGCTGCGGCACAAATCGGTCGGCATTAGGCTTAGGTATTTAGCCGATTAGATTAATAAATCTGCCTTTGCCTCAACCAATGTATGAACTTCGAAAGCCGAATAGCACTAGTTCATGGAGTGGCTGCGGCACAAATCGGTCAGCATTAGGCTTAGGTATTTAGCTGATCAGATTAATAAATCTGACCTTACCCCAGCCAATGTATGAACTTCTAAAGCCGAATAGCAATTCTGGATCGGAATGAATCAATAATGTTGAATATTGGTGGTTGCTGGAGTGCGGGCGTTGATGATGTCACCTCGGGAGTGGGGTGCACTCATGAGTGATTAAAAAGGGGTTGAGAAATTCCATCTGAGTCTCACAAAGCGACTCAATTATGTTTGTCCTTCGTGGCCGAAAAATTGTGAATGTTAACCAAAATTTTCTTTAATAGTAAAGGAGAGGGCAGGATGCTGGCGAAGCTGGACTCAACAATGAATCGAAGTGGCGAACCTCCCCGTATGGGGGGTAGGGCATCTGCAGAACATGAGAGGTGCCACTCTCCGCGTCGACGAAGTAGGTCGCTAAGGAAGGAGAAGCGCCAGCGGGGGAGTTCCCTTCATTTGCGAAGTGAGGCTAGTGGGGCACCACGCCCATTGAGCTTTTCTGTTTTCGTTAGGAATAGACCGATGACAGAGGCAGATTCCATCATTCGGGACTTGAACGTGGCGGTCACACGATAGATCTTTTCGCTAAAAGTCCAGCAGTTGATGGTCGGTCGACCTGACTTTGAGGAGTTTTGAGAGGGAGTTCATGGGGTGGTCAAAGGGCTGTGCACTGCCTACGAAATCGGCATGCGCCTTCGTACTGCCCGATGAGGAATAGAGAAGAAGGATGAACGCATTTGAGGCTTGGAAGCTCGCGCGGAAGCGGCTGAGAGCGAGCTAAGGAAGGTCAAGGCCACTCAGACTCAACCAGCCGGATAGGCTAACCCAATCGTGGAAGAAAGGGTCACCCAGTGGCTTATCAGTACTGCACTTGCCGATCGTGATACGGTGAGCATGTTCACAATAGAGTCCGCGAATGGGAGGGCCTATGAAAAAGGCTTCTATGAAGGCAGGAAAGTAGGGATACAGAAAACTAAGGAAAAGCTCGCCGAGGAAGTCTAAAATCGTAGATTTAAGCACGGTTGGATCAAGGCACTCAAGCCGAGGAAACTCTCCGAGCAGCGGGCGTTGATTCGGCGCTGCCGCTATACCAACGTAAGCACTTCCCCTTCTCTCTCTTCGAAATCGAGAAGAGTGACGACGATGGAGACGCCGAACAAAAATAAACATTGTAATGCTCAAACGCAGATTGCGTGCAAGATTATGTAATTATTGTCTAATTGAATAAAATGTTTTATTTTAAATGTTTGTATTTCATTCTGAATTTTTACATGCTTAATTAGGCTTCTCATTTCGAATGTTGGCATGTTTTGTTTTGTTCATGCGGTTCGATTGGCCCAAGTTAACTAAGCATTTTATTTTGAATGTTTGTATGCTTTGATGTGTAAATGGATTTTACTGGCTCAACTTAACGGAGCATCCCACTTTGATGTGTAAATGTTTTGTTTTGTTTAAGCCCCGTCGTGAAGGGCGCTTCGAATTCGGAATATTATTCGGCCTATGAGCGTCATGCACGGGATATTATTTGGCCAGCCAAATTCGGAGGCTTTATCGGCCAAATGTGTCATGCGCCGATGGCGGTTCGAATCCGGAGGCTTTATCGGCTCAAAGACGTCATGTGTCGATGGGGCTCCGAATTCGAAGGCTTTATCAGCCCAAAGACGTCATGCGTCGATGGGGTATTCCGAATCCGGAGGCTTTATCAGCCCAAAGACGTCATGCGCCTATGGAGCTCTGAATCCGGAGACTATTTGGCCAATCGTGATATCCACGAAGGGCGCTCCGAATCCGGAGGCTTTATCGGTCCAAAGACGTCATGCGCCTATGGGGCTCCGAATCCGAAGACTATTTGGCCAATCGTGATATCCACGAAGGGCGCTCCGAATCCGAAGGCTTTATCTGCCCAAAAACGTCTTGCGCCGATAGGGCTCCGAATCTGGAGACTTTATTTGGCCAATTGTGATAGTCACGAAGGGCGCTCCGAATCTGGAGGCTTTATCGGCCCAAAAATGTCATGCGCCGATGGGGCTCCAAATCCAGAGACTTTATTTGGCCAATCGTGATATCCACGAAGGGCACTCCAAATCTGGAGGCTTTATCGACCGAAAGACGTCATACGCCGATGGGGCTCCAAATTCGGAGGCTTTATCAGCCCAAAGACGTCATGCGCCGACGGAGCTCCGAATCTGAGACTTTATTTGGCCAATCGTGATATCCACGAAGGGCGCTCTGAATCCAGAGGCTTTATCGGCCCAAAGACGTCATACGCCGATGAGGCTCCGATTCCGGAAACTTTATTTGGCCAATCGTGATATCTACGAAGAGCGCTCCGAATCCGAAGGCTTTAGTCGGAACACTTTTGAATTGGATTTCGCAGTAAGTAAATAGGAATCTTTGCATTACAAAACTGGAATATGTACATGGTGAGCCATTCAGAACTAGCATCATTCCCCACCGGTCGGGTTTAATGATAGAATTTGTGCAAGTGTGTTGAATTCCAAGGCCGTGGCAGACTCCTTCCAGACATGTTTTTGAGCCGATATGCCCTTACTTCCGTGATCGAATCGATCTAATAGGGGCCGTCTCAGTTAGGACCTAATTTTCCATCAGCCGGTTTCCTGGCCGCTGTGAGTACTTTCTTCAGAACCAACTCTCCTGGTGTGTACCGGCGCAGCTGAACATGTTGATTATATGACTTAGCAAGCTGCTGCTGATACTGCGCCATGGATGCAAGGGCACAGTCTCTTCGTTCTTCAATCAGAATCAAATCCAAAGCCAGCATCATGTCATTTTGGCCCATATCAAAAACTTTCGATTTCAAGGTTGGGAGGCCGATCTCCAAGGGTATGATTGCCTGGGTTCCGAAGCATAGAGCAAATGGTGTTTCCTCAGTAGATCACCACGGCATAGTTCGATGAGCCCACAACACACTCGACAATTCTTCAACCCATTTGTCCTTGGCTTTCTTCAGCCTTTTCTTGATGCCGTCTAAGATAGATTTGTTAGAGGCTTCTACTCGACCATTGCTTTGAAGATAAGCCGGCATGGAAAAGTAAGGCCGAATACCATACTTGCTGCACAACTCTTGGTAGACGCCACAATCAAACTGGGTGCCGTTGTTTGAAATGAGTGCTCTTAGAATGCCGAATCGTGTTATAATGTTTCTCCAAATGAAACGCTTCACATCTGTATCTCAGATGTGCGTTAGTGCCTCCGCTTCTACCCATTTTCTAAAATAATCTGTCGCGACAATCAAGTATCGCTTATTCCCTAGGGCCCTCGACAATGGTCCTACGATATCAAGTCCCCACTGGGCGAACAGCCAGGGACTGGTGATGGAGTTTAACTCTTTAGCAGGCAGATGGGTTAACGGGGAGAACTTCCAGCACTGTTCACATTTCTTCACATAGCATTCGACATTAGTTCTCATTGTCGGCCAATAATACCCCTGTGTTATAGCTCGATGGGCCAAAGAGCGTCCTCCAGAATGGGCACCACAATTGCCTTCATGTATTTCAATCAGAAGCTCTTCAACTTTGTCCGGGTGTACACATTCCAGGTATGGACTAGAAAGGGATTTTTTATAAAGCTTTTCTTGTGAATCCAAGTAGTATCGCAGGGCTTTGTTTTGTAGCTTGTGCGCTTCTTTTTTGTCTGCTAGGAGCTATTCGAGAGACAAGAATGCAGCAATGGGGTCTATCCGACTTGGTCTTGGCTCTATGACATTGACCTGGATTTCCTCCGAAGGGCCAATGCTCGGCTCCGGGATGAAACCTACTTCGATGGTCCGTTTAATCTCTGAGTTAATGGTAGAGGCTAGGTAAGCTAGGGCGTCTGCATGTGTGTTCTGATCATGTGTTATCTGATTCAATTCATGATGGTCAAATTTGGCCAGCAAGACGCTAGCTAATTTCATGTAAGCCGCCATACGGTCATTTTTTGCTGCGTACTCCCCCTTTAGCTGATTGATCACCAATTTTGAATCGCAAAATACCAGCAAACGCCGAGCACCCAGAAGGTGTGCATTCCTCAAGCCGGTCAGAAGGGCTTCGTATTCGGCCTCATTATTTGTTGCTTCGAAGCCGAGTTTGATGGCCTACTCAATTATTGCGCCGTCGGGAGCCATGATTACTACTCCGGCTCCACTGCCCTGTTGATTGGATGATCCATCACAGTACAACTGCCAAATATCCCCAACATAAATTCTCCAGCTCGGCTTAGGTCGAATTTCATTGGACGTGAAGTCGACAAGTCCCCTAGTAAATTCGGCCACAAAGTCAGCAAGCACTTGTCCCTTGATGGAGGTTCTAGGCAGAAACTGAATATCGTACTGGCTGAGTTTAAGAGCCCACTTTGAAATACGCCCTGATGTTTTTGCACTATGGAGTACCGATCGGAGGGGGTGGTCCGTTAGCACCTCGATGGTATGCCCTTGAAAGTAATGCATCAGCTTTCTCGCTGCGATGACGATGGCCAAAATGAGTTTTTCCAATGGAAGGTAGCGTGTTTCGGCGTCAACCATTGCCTTGCTCACATAATACACTAGCCACTGCTCCCCCAACTCTTCCTTTATCAGTATGGCGCTGACGGCCTGGTTAGAAACTACCAGATACAAAATGAGCGGGTCACCTGCTGAAGGCGTTGTCAAGAGTGGAACTGAACGGAGGTAGGTCTTAAGGCCGTTGAAAGTGACTTCACGCTTGGCAGACCATTCAAAAGCCTTGCCCTGCCGTAGTGTATGAAAGAATTGTCAGCAGCGGTTCGTGGAACAACTGATGAACCTGTTGAGTGCGGCAGCCATCCCCATTAACTTCTGAACCTCCTTGACCGATCGGGGGGAGTCGAGTTTCAGGATTGCTGTAATTTGCCTTGGGTTGGCTTCGATTCCTCGGTGGTTGACAATGTAACCCAAGAATTTGCCAGAGTCGATCCCAAACGCACATTTGGAAGCGTTCAGCTTCATTCCATATTTGCGTAGAATGCTGAATGTCTCTTCCAGATCGGCTATATGATTCTGCTCTTCCTTGGACTTGATCACCATATCGTCAATGTACACTTCCATAGTGTGGCCGAGTTGCTCCTTGAACATGGTAGTGACTAGTCTCCAGTAAGTTGCCCCTGCATTCTTCAACCCAAAAGGCATAACCTTATAGCAATAGGTTCCTCTTTGGGTGAGGAATGTAGTTTTGTCTTGGTCCTCTAGATGCATGACAATTTGATGGCAGCCTCTGTAGGCATCGAGAAAGCTCATACGCTGATGACGTGCCATAGCATCTACAAGTTGGTCTATCTTGGGAAGGAAAAAATAATCTTTGGGGCAGGCTTTGTTTAGGTCTGTGAAATCGACGCAGACTCGCCAAGTCCTACTTTTCTTCTTCACAACCACAATATTAGAGAGCCATGTAGGGTAGGTCACTTTCTTGATTGCCCCGGCATCAAGCAACCGGTCAACCTCTTCAACGACGGCGGCAGTGTGCTCTGCAGCTAATCGCTGGCTTTTTTTAATGATCGGCTTGCATTTAGGGTCAACATTTAGACGGTGCTGCGAAACAGATGGATTTACACCCGGCATCTCATATGGAGTCCACGCAAATACATCAAGGTTGTTGAGAATAAAGGAAATTAGCTGCGGTCTGTCAGCTAGATTTAGGGAGGCACCAACCATGAAGAACCTGTCTGGGTTTCCGTTGATTTCAACTCGATCTAGGGCTTCCGTGGCCTTTTCATTGGGGAGCTGCCCAACATCGTCGAGGCTCTCACGATCTGTCTCCTCAATAGAGTTCACTTGCAACTCCTTTGGCATTTTTTCAACAAGGAGGTAACATGCCTTTGTCGATTTCTAGGAGCCACGGATTTGCTCGATGCCGCGTTTTGTCGGGAAACGTAGCAGCTAATGATAGGTGCTTAGCACGGCCTGCATAGTATGCAACCAGGATCGCCCCATGATGAGATTATACGGTGATGGCAGCTTGACGACCAAGAACTCCACATCCACTGTTCGGGAGCCCGCTCGAACGGGTAGTGTAATTTTTCCCAACGGGTATTCTGAATTGGCGTTGAAGCCGAATAGTGGATAAGGAGCCGGAGAAAGGTCGGATTCAGAGAAGCCGAGTTTGATGAATGTCTTGTAATACATAACTTTCGATGTGCTCCCTAGGTCAATGAGTACGCGCTCAACGGTGAATCGATTTATGTGTAACTCAATTACCAAGGGATCAATGTAGGGAAGTGTCACTCCGGCCAAATTTAAATCATCAAAAGCAATGCTTGCAGCTTCATGGGGCTGTTTAGCCGAAGTGAGTTGATTTTGAGGGTCGGGACTCGACTGAATCGTATGCACCACGGATGACATTGGCAGGCTGTATATCATGTGGATCACACCGGGCGGAGGTGAATCCTGTCTCAAGGCTATTGTTTTGGTTGGGTTGCCTTTTCGGACATACTGTTGTAGCTGACCATCTTGTACTAATTCCTCAAGGTGATCATTCAATGCATAACAACTCTCAGTATCATGGCCATGATCTTTGTGATACTCGCACCGCCTATCCCGTCTTCGCGTGTTTGGAGGTCCCACCATTTTCGACGGCCATTTGAAGAACGGAAGGTGTTGGATTTTGGACATAATTGCACTGATCGGCTCTGTCAACTCCGTATATTTCTTGTCGGCGCGCCTTGTGCGCCTGCTATCGACTTGCAGTTGTTCACTTGCTCGGTGGGAGCATTGGTTGCTTGATCGGCAAGTATCCCGTCTCTTATCTCATTTAGCCCGTTGCCAAGGTTCGGGGCTCTGAGGTGGTACGAAACTTATTGGCTGAGCAATTTCAGAAGGGGGCTGTCTTGTTGGCCATGTTTCCGGCTTTAACCCGCAAGGCGTCATCCTCCACTTTGCAGTATTCTTCAACTTTCTTCATCAACGACCAGACTGTTTTGGAGGGTCTTCTAGTCAAGGAACTGTGAAGAGCACTGTCAAGATGCAAACCCATTTTGAAGGCAGTGATGGCCATTGAGTCATTGCAGGCGTCATCGACAAGATTAAAGCACTCCCAATAGCGCACCGAATACGCTCTTAGTGTTTTTCCTGGCTGGATTTGCATTGCCCAGAGAGAGTCAACTTCGGCTGGACCTCGTTGGTGATGAATTTGGTCCTGAAGGATTTCTGCAATTGATGGAAGCTTTTGATTGAAGCCGGCTCCAGTTTATAATAACACCTGACAGCCAATGGTCCCAAACTGTTGGGAAATATTCGGCACATGAGGGCCTCGTTGTTTGCATGCAATGTCATGGCTTTCTTGTAGTGATGGATGTGATTGGTGGGGTCTGATTTTCCATCATAGAGAGTGAATGACGGAGTTTTGAACTTTTTGGGCAGAACCGCCCTTGCAATCTGTCGCACAAAGGGATCATGCTAGTCTTCCTCATCTGAACTATTTCTTCTGTACTTATGCCTTATACGTGGACTCTCTTCAGAGGAACTGGAAGTTTCGAGTCGTCCCTTCTTCTTGGGCTCCGAGGATAATGAGTCGGAGTTGTTATCAGTGTCTTGTTGTCGGGCTCGAGGTCGTCGACCACTTGCCCTCAGAGGTCGTTCTGGATCTTGGCGTACAGCATGTTTGGACTTCGCCACTTCCAAGGCCAAATCCTGACGGAGACGTTCGTTTTCAGCAATCATGTTCTCCAACCTCTGTTCATTTTGCTTTGCTTGTTCCATGATCGCTTGTATTGCCTCATGCTCTGAAGTCGAGGGTGAGGCGAAGTTCAAAGCGCGACTTACGGGGATAGTCTCCGGTCCAAGCATGTTTGTTGGAGTGAGGTCGTCTCTCTGCG
Organism: Camellia lanceoleosa; assembly: GCA_025200525.1. Taxonomy (NCBI): domain Eukaryota; kingdom Viridiplantae; phylum Streptophyta; class Magnoliopsida; order Ericales; family Theaceae; genus Camellia; species Camellia lanceoleosa. Next base: position 19,396,382 of record CM045762.1, on the reverse strand, counting down.
TGGTTTCATCAGTGACTATCGGAGGGTCTTCCGTTACGCCTGCCATGGATGTATTTGAGTATTCCCACAGATGGTGCCAATTGTAGAAAAGTGGTTTGGAAATACTCTTCTGATCCTGGGGGATGCTCGTGATCCTCAGCTAACCACCTGAAAAAGAATTAACACTCTGGTCGGGGGTACCGGAATTAGCACTTCGACGGACAAGTCAGTGTATACTCTCTTGATTGCTTGTATCTTAAGTTAAACATGCTAGTTCTCACATACATTTCTCTGACTGAAGATCCTGTATTTATAGTATTCTCTTTGGGTCTTAGGGCCTAGCCCATCCCTGATACTTTACATGTACTTCTACTCGGCCTGTGTTCTACTGGTTGGAATGCTGGTTAATTTATTCGGCACTTTAATTTACTAGGGTAAATGCCGAATAGAGGTTATGTTCTGGATCGGACTGGTCCAATTGTCTCTATTGATCCAAGGAATTTCGGCTCCCACATAAACAATATTAATAAAAAAAAAAGTCCAAAGCAACTTTTTACTAACTTTTCAAATCACTTGTCTAAAAAAGTTAAAAACTTAATTAAAAATCAAAAAAATGATTTTTTACCATCTTCCTAAAACACTCCATACTATAGTCTTGCACTTTTATCTCATATTTGTATACCGGCAAAAAATGGTCCAATGTGCCCAAGTCCTATTCACAGCAACCAAGCTTGAAATATAAATAATATTTTAGAATTAGTAACTCACGCCCACACTGGTCATGGTGGATCTCATCATTATAGTAATGCCTTAGCTCATCAGGAGGAGATCGGTGTACAACTATTACTAATAAATATAGGCATATATATACATATATATTAGATATATTAGTGGTGTCACTACTTGCTTGGCGGGTGTACTGTTTATTAGTGAAAATACTAGAAAAAATATATTTTATTGATAAATAATGTAAAGAAAATGAGATACAAATAGATCAGACTGAGACACGGATATCTCGTTTTCTTTAAGGAGATCAAGCCCACTGTGGTAGGAACAACCAAAATACCGATGCAACAGTCACAAAATTATGACTTGTCCCCGCCAAGATACAACAGCCCGACTACTTGTGGTATGGTTCAGGCCAACTCTGCAAAAGATGGTGAACCCAAAGCTCCACCAAGAAAAATACCCTTCTTTGCTAATAATCTCTCTTGTATAGAAAATAGTTTGTGTATTGGTGTAGAAAAGAGTAGATGAGAGGAACTATTTATAGGACACTATGACTTACAAAATACACCAAAAATAATAAAGGCCATGAACCTAGAGAAAAGGGAGAGTGTATCTATATATTAACTTACCACCAAGTTCATGAATTCTAATCAATCTCCATTCATGAACAAGACAAAATGACACCAAAACAATGAATCTCCATTCATGAACAAAATAAAAGAAGATTCATGAACAAAAATATATAAATAAATAAAAGATATTAAAATGGTCCAACAATCCCCTACTCATTTTAATATCAACAAAGACAAGGGAGATTGCCAAACAAAGATAGACTAGTATGCATCATGAAGGTGTGCTCTGTGTTGAACCTTCATTAGTGAAACAACAACCTCTACTCCAGAGTCAGTAGTGTTCTCAGACTTGAACTATGACTGCTTAGGGGAAATAGAGTATTACTACTCACACATAATAATCCAGGTGTTGACATGAGCTTTTAATAGCCAGCACATTACGGCCTTGTGCTTATCCCAGTTTTCATGAGCATATTTGAGAATAAGCCTTGTTCTCATAGAAAGCGGCCCCACTTTCATGCTTACATAGGTGAAATCTGTCAAGGATGTTCTTGTAATTGACACACCCCACTCAACAAGAGCTACAAAATTTCATTAAGAGTATAAAAACTCAACCCTCTAATATTACAGGACAAATGCACTTACATCATAGGGATGGATAACAAAATATTAAAGAGTGCATTTTTACAACCACCATATGATTCGTTCTTTCCATTGAACCTAGTTACAGGATCTTTGGTCCACAGGTTGGGTATCCTCATACATCGTTTATAATTTTATAGGCTTCAAACCCATCCCCTTCGATGTATTCCAGACCCTATCTCTCGCCAAGGCCTCGGTTAACGGATCCGCAAGATTATTACAAGATCTTACATAATTCACAGTTATGATGCCATTACTCAAATAGGATCTCACATTACTGTATTACCTTCGAATAGGTCTGGATTTACCATTATAAAAATGGTTGTTCACTCAACCAATAGCAGTAGTGCTATCACAATGAATTAATACAAGAGGAATTGGTTTTTACCAAAAAGGGATTTTATGTAATAAATCTCTTAACCAATTCGCTTCCTCACATGCTAAAGTTAACGCTATAAACTCAACTTTCATTGTAGAATTAGCAATTATAGTATGTTTTTTAAACTTCCAACATATAGCACCACCACCTAAGGTAAAAATAAAACCCAAGGTAGAGAGAGAATCACCTGATAAAGTGTTCCAATCGGCATCACTATATCCCTCAAGTACCGCATGATACTTGTTATAAAATAAACCATAATTTTTTGGTACCAGATAAATATCTCATAATTCTTCTCATGGCTAGCCAATGATATCGACTTAGCTTGTTAGTAAACCTGCTAAGTATTCCAACAGCATATGCAATGTCAGATCTAGTACAGTCCGTAGCATATCTCAAACTACCAATCATGCTAGCATATTCCTTTTGATTAATCACTCTTTTTTCATTTGTTATAACAGATAAATGTATGCTTGCATCAAAAGGAGTAGTAACATGTTTACAGTCTTGAAAGTTATATTTCTTTAAAATTTTCTCAACATAATGCGATTGATCAAGAAAAATGTCATCATTAGTCTTGGTAATTTTAATTCCTAAAATAAAATTGGCTTCACCAAAATCTTTCATATCAAAGTAGATACTAAGAATATTTTTAGTCTCATTTATAATATGCAAATTAGAGCCAAAGATAAGTAGATCATCCATATATAGGCTAATAATCACATGTGCATTCTCACAAGTTTTATAATATATGCACTTATCACATTCATTAGTCTTATAGCCATTCTCAAGCATGCAAGAATCAAATTTCTCATGCCACTGTTTAGGAGCTTATTTTAAACCGTAAAGGGATTTAGTTAGCTTACACACCTTGCTTTCTTGGGCAGGCTCTACAAAGCCTTTGGATTGGTCCATGTAAATCTTCTCATCTAGATCTCCATTTAAAAATGATGTTTTCACATCCATTTGATGAATTTTTAAATCATGAATTGCAACCACTGCTATCAACAGTCTAATGGATGTAATTCTAATAACCGGAGAAAAAGTATCAAAGAAATAAAGATCAACTTGTTGCTTAAAACCTTTAGCAACAAGTCTCGCTTTATATTTATCTATAGTTCCATCCGGTTTAAGTTTTTTATGAAGGACCTATTTACACCTAATAATTTTACAACCTGGAGGTAAATCCATTAGCTTTCATGTTTTATTTGAAAGTAGTGAATCTATCTCATCATTTACAGTCTCTTTCTAGAAAATAGCATCAGGTGATGATAAAACTTTTTGCACCGTAAGAGGAATTTCTTCCACATTGTAAAGATAATAGTCTGCACCAAAATCTATTTCAACTCTAGCTCGTTTACTTCTTCTTGGTTGGATTTGAAAATTTTCTTGTTCTTGAAAAACTTGAGAAGGAGTAGAAGAGCTAGGCACGGATAAAATATTTTCAGAAATTATTTGACCTCCACTATTTCTAGATTTGAAGGGAAATTTATTTTCATGAAAAATAGCATCACCTGATTTAAAAATAATATTATTTTTCATGTCAAAAAATCTATAAGTTGTACTATGCAATGCATACCCAAGAAAAGCAAAGGTGGTAGCTCATTCACCTAATTTAGGTCGTTTAGGATTTGCAAGCCTCACAAAAGCTAAATAACCCCAAACCCTCAAATAACTTAGATTTGGTTTATGCCCCCGCCACAACTCATAAGGTACAATTTTAGTCTTTTTGTGTAACACTCTATTTATCACATGGCAAGCTGTCAAAATAGTCTCGCCCCAAAGATTTGAGGGAGCACCTGAATCAATAAGTATAGCATTCGTTAAGTCAATTAACGTTCTATTTTTTCTTTCAGCTACACCATTAGATGAAGGTGAATATGATGGAGTAGTCTCATGAATAATTCCCAATGGCTGAACAAAAGAGTTGAATCCAAGAGATTCATATTCCCGACCTCTATCACTTCTAATTCTCTTTGTAGTGATTCCGGTTTCGACCATTCTTTTATGTTTTGCCACTTCAACTGGGCAGGTCGGGGATTGATTTTGACCCGGTCAACTTATGGGGGTCGAGCTGTATTGACAGATGAGATACAAATAGATCAAGCCCACTGCGGTAGGAAGAACCCAAATACCGATGCAGCAGTCACAAAACTATGAATTGTCCCCTCCAAGATACAACAGCTCGACTACTTGTCGTATGGTTCAGGCCAACTCTGCACAAGATGGTGAACCTAAAGCTCTATCAAGAAAAACACCATTCTTTGCTAGTAATCTCTCTTGTATAGAAAATAGTTGGTGTATTGGTATAGAAAAGACTAGATGAGAGGAACTATTTATAGGCCACTAGGACTTACAAAATACACCAAAAATAGTAAAGACCATGAACCTAGAGAAAAGAGAGAGTATCCATATATTAACTCATCACCAAGTTCATGAATTCTAATTAATCTCCATTTATGAACAAGACAAAAGGACACCAAAACAATGAATTTGCATTCACGAACAAAATGAGATTCATGAACAAAACAAAAGAAGATTCATGAACAAAAATATATAAATAAATAAAAGATATTAAAATGGTCCAACACTATTAAATTTAAAAAATATAAATTTGATTTTGATTTTAAAACATACATATTATGCGTTATTCAAATAGTAAGGGTTTTATCTACTAAGCTGAAAGTGTTGGTTTTGAGTTCTAACTTCCTTTTATATAATTTTATATTTTAAATAGGTCATAAAAGTATTTTCAAAAATCAAAATATGTGGCATTTTGTGTCAATACCACCTCAAGTCTTTGCTTTATACACAATATAGAAATATAGGTGAATAGATATATAAACGACAATGCTACGTAGTTCAAATTTTGCGGCTCAAAAGTGACTCAAATGGCCAAAACGACGTCGTTTTGGCCATTTGAGCCACTTTTGAGCCGCAAAATTTGAACTACGAGACATTTTTCATATATAAAAGTGTAGGGTCAGAGAAAAGTGTAGGGTGAAAAGATGTGAAAAGATAAAAGTGTAGGGTCAGAGAAAACAAATTTATAGAATGGAGAAAACTGTTATAAAAGGAACTATAGAATTCTCAAGAAAGGTCAGTTTAAGAAGAAAAAATAAATAAAAATAAAAAAATAAAATAAAGTAAGTTTGAGATAAAGAAACATCATTCAAATTTCATGAGGCTTTTGTGACTTTCAACAAACCTTTTTCATAATAGAAAAAATTGCACAAAACATAGATAAGGGTTTGTGTAACTTTTAACAAAACTCTTCATAACCACATAAAAATTAAAATTAAAAAAAATCATATAATAGAAATAGGGGATTGTAAAATTTATTGTCCGTTAAATTTTGCACTTATTGAGTATTCTAGGTTTAAAATTGATCGTTAGAAAGCAAAAATAAAAAACACTAATTTTATAGATTTCAAATAATCAAAATTTTTAGCTTATTTAAGTTATTTCTGACAAATAAGAGGTAAGGAGAAGCTTGGCCAAAAAATCTAACACAAACTTTCAAAATTAAAAAGGATTAAGAATCTATAAACACTAAACTGCATAAAATAGCTTCATGGTAAGCTATGTTTGATGTTTATTTAAGGCCATTAATTTCGAGAAAAAAAACCAATGTTATGGTTATTAAGATATTGCACTAGCTACATACATGTAATTTCCGAATGTTTTGCAAATTTCCAGTGTAATTACATGGATTTTTTTTATGTACAAATAATAATGATGTTCTCTTTTGCCACGCTTGATGTTTGAATTCAAATTATCGTTGCATTATACGGCCTATTTTGGGAACAAGATTAAAAGTTATTAACTTATTGATTTTTTGACTTTTTAAAATTACATCACCTCTTTATTTTTTTGTATTTTTTTCATAAAAAATAAAAAAAATCAAAAAATCAGTTTTTAACATACTTCCCAAAATAAACATCTCATTTCTCTATTTCTACACATTGAAAAATAAATAAAAAAATCTACTAAACATTCATTTCAGAGTTTATCTAGTAGATCAAGGATTCTTCATATACAAACTTCATATGTTTATATTCAATACACGAAAATCTCAAGGTGTGATTATGTGATTAACAATGCATTAAATACAATATAACAGTAAATTTTACAAAAGATTCTTGTGTCTAACTGAAATGAATTTATGATTTCTAAACGTGTTAGCTAGTTGCATTTCTTCGTCCCTATATAAAAAAGAGCAACCTTATACAAATTAACACTTGCATATTATTAAAATGAATTATGTTTCAAATTTTAAATTTTATTACCATATGATTCATTAATTAATAATTTTTTTAATAATATTTTCCATAGGAAAAAAATGGTCATCTTCACTTAGATTGTTTAGTCAAAATATGATCTAATACATATTTGATTTTGATGAGTACTCAACAAATTAAGGACTTGTTTGGCATGATCTAAAAAAGTCAAAAAGTCACTATCCTATTTAAGTCACATCATCTTATTTAAATCACATCACCTCTCTAACATATCACTTCAAACTCAACTCATACCTAACCCATATTTCATAAAAAGTCAAAAAGTACACTTATTTAGATTATCTCAAACCACCCTTAACACTTGCTTAAAATGAATTATGTTTCAAATTTTAAAATTTTATTATCATATGATTCATTAATGAATAATTTTTTAATAATATTTTCCATAGAAAAAAATGGTCATCTTCGCTTAGGAATTGTTTGGGGTGATCTACTTTAAATTATTTTTTCTCTTTTTATTTTATTTATGTCACATTACTTCTGATGTGAATCACATCATCTCTCTATCACATTACACAATTTTTTATAAAATATCCAAAAATATATTTATTTAAATCACCTTAAACAACCGTTAGATTGTTTTAAAGTGATTGTTGTATTTTCCAATTTTTCTCCAAAGCATCTGGATATTCTGTCTCAGTTGTCACATTTATCTATCACTATCCCTCAAGCCTCCTCAGAGACATATTGGTCACACTGAGATCTCTCTCTCTCTCTATTTATTTTTTAATTTTTAATTTTTTAAAATTTGTTTATGTACATATTTTTTTTGTTGTAATCTATCTATAAAAGCAACAAAAACTGACTCTAGCAACAGTGCATCTTGAAATGGCCAATTCACCCTCTTTGAAGATTGCTAGGCAAGCTTTTCATCAGTTCGTGCTTCTCCAGCAAGTTCTTCGTCAAATCATGCCACCTGTGGTGCTGCAGATTAGGCGGTGGCTTTTCACCAAGGCTTGTTCCTCAAGTTCTGAGATATTAAGAGGTGTGAATTGTTGTTTACTGCATTGCTGCAAATTACCTTAAGTTTTGTCAAAGAAACATAAGAGGTATGCTCTTCTTTCATTTCTATTTTCCAGTTGCTGTTAAATCCAATTCATTCTTCCATTATCCTACGTAATGATTCTTAATCTTACTTCCATTCAATTTGAATTTTCTTTTAATCAATTAGTGTCACACCTCAAATTTTATTACTAGGATAACATTACCAATATTCATTAATTAAGTTCATTTACAAATAACAATTCATCCTTTGATAAAATAATAAATAATTAAATATACATGTTTCGTTTCGTTATATAATAATGACATTTACATACAAATAAAAAAAATGCCCTGAGACTTACAATAAAAGCGAGGACACTACTCTTTACAAAAAAAAATAAAAATAAATAAATAGCACTCAGCTAAACAACAAATGAAGTAGCACAATCTATAGCGATCCCAGTTCCGGCTTGTCATTTGTGGTGTTATGGATTCGTGTTTCATGGTATAATATTGTTATCCGTGTCTTTACTTTCTTCCACTCTTTGAATTTGAGTATTGGGATGTCTTGGGCGTGCTTGGAACAGGCTGGGTGCTAGTTGGTCTAAATGTTGTTGCCCAGATTTTTTTTTGCCTCTTCGCTCGAGTGAGGCTTCCTGCGCTTGAGCGAGCTTTATGAGCTCCCAGTACTTTTGCAGAATTGAGTCCTTTGCTCGAGCGAGGCTTCTTGCGCTCGAGCGATGCTTCTTGCGCTCGAGCGAGGCGACTTATTATCTCTGGTCGCTCGAGCGACCATTCCTTCGCTCAAGCGAGCCTGTTATACATCAGTTCACAGCAGCACCATTTTGCTTCATTTTTTTGATCCCTTTTCACTCAAAAACCCTAAATCAGCTCTTTCTCTCTCTAGGGTTTGACTTCTCTCTACAAATACACCTAGATCTAAGGATCTCTTCACCCTAGTGTCTTTGGGAAAAGGGTAGAGGGCTGCAAGAGCTTCATTTTGATCCAAGAAGAAATTGGTTTCGTTATCTTTGAAGTTCCACCTTGTTGCTTGGGTTTTCTACACTTGAGGTAGGGATTTTCTTTGAGTTATATATATATATATATATATATTTTTGCAAGATCTAGATGATTTTCAAAATCATCCTCTGATAATTTTTGAAAAATTGATTGTTGATTCAAGAAAAAGAGTAATTTTGAAAGCGGGTTTACCACTTGATCCTTTTAAAATAGAAATTGAGTGTTTTGAACTATGTTGATTAAAGAAAGATGTTTTTGGTAAGATTTCTTCAAATGTTTTGGAGATGAATGATTTTGGTAAGAAAACCTAGAAAATAGAAGTTTTAAAAAGATGTTGAAAAATCATGGATGATGTTATTATATCTATTTTGTATATCAAAATAAATGGATGTTAGAAAATTTCTTATTTATATTTATATAAATGATGAATTTCATGGAATATGAGAATTGTTGTTCATTTTGGAAATTGTTGTTCAAAATGTTGATCTAGTCTCGAAATGACTAATTATTGAGGATACTTGAGAAGATGGAATTGTGTTATTCCTTAGATGATGAATTGGAATAAAAGTATTTATATTCATATTGTGAAATTGTAAAGAATTGAAAATGGAAGAATTGTTGCATTGCATTGATCATTGTTGTATTGGCATATCAATTCATTTGACTACATTAAACTTTGAAAGTTGATTTGAAAACTTGCATTGAGAAAAGAATGTTGAGAAACAAGTTTTCATGAATTGGTTTTGGGGCAAATATGGTGGTAAGTCTTGACAGGTGATGCAGATGAAATTGAATAGGTGTCGAGCCTTCCAGTTAATACTGGTAAAAATGATAAATTATAGGTGTCGAGCCTTCCAGTCGATGTTGGTAAAAATGACAAATTGGTAGTACTTGTATAGTCTAATTGCAGACACTGACCTAGGGATTACCAAAGTTGTATTTACCGCTCTTGAAATGAATTGTTAAGTTTTGAAGAATTAAAATTGCATGACATCATTGAGTATGATGGTTTTCAAAGATGAAGATGTGATTTTCTTTGAAAGTGGCATAGCATGGCATGTGCATTTCATCTCTTGAGACTTGTATAAAATGTATATACTTTGTTAAGGATTTCCTACTGGGCTTTATGCTCACCTTACGGGATTTTTGTGCAGGAAAAGATGTGGTGATGTCGTCCAACTAAAGGCGAGGAAATGTGTGTCGAGAGTACGAGACTCTCATTTTGTTGTGACTCTGTGTGTAAGCCAAGGGCTGTATGTGTATGGGTTTGAATAACCGTTTTGTGTAACCAGGCTCAAGTCTTGGAAACTTGTAAACCCTTGGGGGAATTTATTTGTTTATTTACTTGTTGTTGGATTAATGTATTGTTGTATGAAGAACTATTGTATCATGTAATGTAAGTTTGGAGATTTATATTTGGTTTTTCTTGAAAGAGCCATGATTGTTGTATTATCATTTGAGCTAGAAATTTGGGGCGTTACACAATCCATCACTACATTACACTTATGAAATGGTAAAACCCATTATTTGATCTTCAAATCCGAAAAGCATTCCTTGTACACATATACAGGCAGGGGATAAGCAACCACTAGCTCACCAAACAATCTCATATTAAAACATTAAAAGATATGCGGGTACCCAAATACTCGTACATATACATGAAATCATATCATGTCAAAACAATATGATTTTATTACATAATCTCTTAAATCAAATTTATTTAATTAACCACAACAAGTTAACTTAAATAAATAAACAAGTTCTAATAACAACAGGACACCGTTTTCAATTTATTCAATTATCTCATTATCAATTGAATTAAATAATTAAACAATTCATCAAATCCATTTTATACAGTCTTATGAAATGAATGCATATCCCATGTCATGCTCAAAATATTTTCCTCATCTTTTGAAAATCTTGTGCACAATGCCAATTTGAAAACACATTAATCCAACAATTTCAATAAAATTCCATGATGATAAATACGACTAAGGTAATCCCTAGGCTAGTGTCTGCAAGTAAACTATACATGTCACGACCCGAACCCGCCCCTATGAGTTAAGGACATAACTGGCTAGTAATCAAGGGATTACCTGCGGTCTCAAACCAAACCAGACATAACTCATCAGAGTAAAGGGGCCAAACGGAAGCAAAATTTAAAACTTTGTCCATAGAGCTGTGCTTACATGGCACGTCATAACAAACCATACATATACATGTTAATAACTCACAACAGAAAACACAGTAACATAGAGTTGTATACAGACAGGATCATTTAAGTCTAAGTCAACCCATGAAAACTATATATGTCACGCCCTAAAAAATAAACCCATAATATAACATTGACATGCATTAACATAAGAGAATAAAATATTCATTCATTCATCAGAGTATTCTTATTTAAAAGACATTACATGTAACAACGAAAGTAAATGCCCTATGAGCTTATAGCTTTCCAAACCAACACTTGGACATAAAAATGTGAGTACTAACTAAACTACAAATTAAGCCCTTGGCTTGAGTTTACATGTAATATCAAAATAAAACGAAATAACAACTAACTAAACAGAGTCTTCAACTTCAAATCCTCCCAAGCTAAGTCCTTGAAGGTAGCATATCACCTGGACCTGAAAATGATGTTCCCGTATAGGGTGAGCCACAGCCCAGCAGAAATACACTAAACCAAATATAAGAATTGACTAAAGCAATAGCATTCAATAGATGGTTAACACAACAATATCAATTTCATCACTCTACAGTTTCATGACCATTATGTCCATGATACGTTTCACTTTCCATTTATACAGACATGGCTCAGAACCTGGCCAAATTATAAAATGAGACTACATTTTACCTTAACTTTACTTCCAATATCAACAATTCAAATGAGACTAAGGCTCACTAAAACACTTCCATAAGTCAATAAGTACACATGTTTGCTGTACTAATGGAGTCCATCCCTTTTCTCCTCCTAAACAGGTTTGAGAGTCCATCCCCTATCTTCCCTCAAACCATGGAGTACATCCTCTATCTCCTCCCAAACAATATGCATATACAATGTATTAAACACTTGTCATACACAATATTCAATCAATACATGTATTTGCTGTATTAATTCAACCGTCATATTCAATGACTTATTCAATGTGATTAGTTTCAGTTTTCCCTAATCAACATGCAATGTCTACAACAATCACGACTATCCTCCACCGATAGCCCAAAACAGTTATTTCTAAACAGGAAATAAATGTATCAACAAATATAAACTCAACATTTTCATAGGTGAGTGATTAAATTATCCAACTACACCATTTAATCTCATAATTCCCCAATTTCATGAATTAAACCAAATTCCCCATTTTCCCAAAATTAATTGTACGAATTAATTTATTACAACAATTTGGGCTTTTTAAATTATAAATCAAACCCTAGCTTTTCCCAAAATTACCAAACAACACCAACATATCAAAATGACCAAAACTTAGGACAAAACCTATAGTATGGAGTAGGGTATCCCTACCTCGAAGTGCAGAACTCAAATGGAGAAGCTAACCCGAAATCCAAAGTGCTTCGAATCCACAAATGTTCAGATTAAAACAAAGCCCTCAACCCACTCTATCTTTTTAATAAAGAACCTAGGGTTGAAACACCCTAAAAATAGATGAAACCTAAGAGAGAAGGTGAGTGGAGGGAGAGAAAACACGGACCTAGGATTTTTAAAACAAAAGAGGATGAAAAAAAAATGTTTAAAACCGCTGTTGCGTATTTAAATAAAACAGGCTTGCTCGAGCGAAGGATTGGTCGCTCGAGCGACCAGACACAAGAAATCCTCGCTCGCTCGAGCGAAGGAAAGCTCGCTCGAGCCAAGAAACACAGCTCTCAGGTTCTATACCCAGACGAAGTCGCTCGCTCGAGCGAATAAACCATGGCTCGAGCGAAGGCCCAAAAACAAGAGCTCGCTCGAGCGACAAACTGCTCGCTCGAGCGAAGGACCGAAACGTTGGGCGGCAACCCTTTGCTCACAAACACTACCAAACTGTAATAAACCTGCCCAATACAACTCATAACTCAAATGACAAGGAAATAAAGGACGACAACAACATATTTATAACCACAAGATCCACGGAACCTAAGTCTGGATACAACAACCAAATGGGGAGAGACCGGGGTCGCTATAATATACAACAGATTCAAAGTCTTCGCCAACATGACAAAATATAAATAGATAACAAAAGGGCGAAGACGAGTCTTGTGCGTGAGACGCAAGGGCTGACTCTTCAAAACCTTGGTTGTTCCACACAGAGTTCACTGAGGCTGGGTCTGGATCTCTCTTGGCTCACCTACAAACACATGAATGAGCGTGAGCGAAAGCCCAGTGAATAATATCAATTGAAGAAGATGCATTGGAACAATATACATCGGACGACCTTAGGCCCAATTCATTTTTCTATCTAGTATATAAATAGCTATTGATCAAGTGACTTCGGTTCCAAACACTTCGGACGGCCTCGGGCCTAATCCATTCATGTCAAACTGGCCTTTGGCCCATTTATCTTTCATTCATGCCAGATTGGCCTCTGGCCCATTCATTCTTTCATTCAAATCATACTGGCCTCTGGCCCATTCATTCTATCAATCAGATCGTACTAACCTCTGGCCCATTTATTCTATCGTTCAAATCATACTGGCCTCTGGCCCATTCATTCATTTATGTCAGACTGGCCTTCGGGCCATTCATTCGTGTCAAATTGGCCTTTGGCCCATTCATACTTTCATGTCAAACTGGCCTTTGGCCCATTCATTTGGCATAGCAAACATTGTCCACCAATCAAATTAACAAACTTATAAACTTACATAGAAATAAGCAATTGGACAACAACATATTCCAAATTTCTTTATCAAGATATTACTCACAGTGATTAGTTGGTTGATTTGCCCTGAAGCTTGATCCTACACATCACATAACACATACGGGTCACAAATGATTCAATTCGTTCTCTAATTCGCATATTCCTCTTTAGGCTTTATTCTTATCCCTTTAATTCATTTACAATGTTTAATGCATGCCTAAGAGTACTTAGAAGTGAAAGAGAACGGAAAACGAAACACAGAATGCACTTTCAAAAATTTTCAGAAACAGGGTCCCTGCTCTAGCGTGGATTTCCCCGCTCAAGCGGACCCATAAGGCTTGCAAAAGTACTGGTTATGTCAATTTTACACTCAAGCTTGAAGTCTGGCGCTCGAGCGGAAGGCCTCACTTCATGGCTCCTTGCTCGAGCGTGAACTTCCCCGCTCGAGCGGACATCTATGTCTGCAAAAATACTGGGAACACGAATTTCCCGCTCGAGCGGCACTTCTCCCGCTCGAGTGGATATCATAAATTCTGGGTTTTCCAGAATGGTTCTTGAGCTCAAATTCATCATTCCAACCAACATTTCTTGCATATGATGGCTTAAACTTCATATATACATGTACTCACATGTTGCAAACACCAAATTACAATACAATGAAGCTTAATTGCTTGAATTACGTACATGCATGTTCCAAATTACACCAAACTTGTTTCCATCATAACAATTCCATGTATCTCAAACTTATATTCTCATGGATGGTATATGCATGTGGAACACAACTTCTATTCTCAACTTAGATGATGAAGAGATGGTAAAAAACATGAACTTCAACTAAAAACTTATATGGATCATACATTTTGTGCTCAAACATGCAAATTCAAAGCAATTACACACATGCATGCATACATTGACCTTCAATTCAACATGATCAACTCAATTTCATTTCAATTCTTACTCTTGATTACCCAACTAGCTAGAATACACAATTTACAAACTTATACTTTTGAATTCATGCTCACTCGCTTACTTAGGTTCAATTCTTCCAATCTATAGCAAATTCTTAAGTAATCTTCAAGATTTGTAAGTTTCTTGAGCAAACCTTCAATTCCCTACACTCTCTTCCTCTAATTCAGCTCTCTCATACTCAAGAGCCCAAAATTAGCCAAAATGAATCAAAAAGAGAGAGATTGAGTGTATATGGCCCTTTATATGGCCCCACTGAGTCAATTTATCAATATTAAATAATTGGGCACTTAATTAATCGTTCTGAATCTAATTATTCTGATCCGAATCAATTTTCAATTAAATTTCACTGTAGGCTCTAAAAATTATGCCAATCACAATGACGTAATGAATTTTGGTTTCTGTGGCCGATAAGGCCTCAAATTTAATTTCCAAAGCAGCTAATTCAATAGATATTCCTACGGTGAACAGATACAAATTCAAAACCACATATTTTCACATAATGGCACACAAAACCATATCAAACACATAATCACATTTATAATAAGGACCAATTAGCATAATACGGAACATGGTTATCACCGTTTTCCCCCCTTTAGGAAGTTTAATCCTCCAAACTTATTTTACCTTCGTTAGGAAACAAATGTGGATAGCGTAGTCGCATTTCTCCTCTTTTTCCCACGTGGCATCCATCCCATAGTGTTTTTCCCATTCCATTTTCACCATTGGGATGGACTTGCTTCTTAGTTGTTTCATTTGCCAGTCAACGATTCGTTCCGGCCATTCGGCGTACTCCATATTTTCATCTCGAGCTACCTGGTGATAATCAGTCACATGAAACGAGTCTCGAAGGTAACCCCTCAACATCGACACATGAAACACATTATGGATTTGTTCAAATCCCGGTGGCAAAGCAACCCTATAGGCAACTGGGCCAAGCCTTTCCAGAATCTGAAACGGTCCAATGTAACGGGGCGACAACTTGTCCTTCTTTCCAAACCTGACTTGGCCTTTCGTTGGGAACACACGAATAAACACATGGTCACCGACCTCATACTCAAGAGGTCTTCTTCGAACATCTATATAATTCTTTTGTCGGTCCTGAGCTGTTTTGAGCCTTTGTCGAATAGTTTTGATCTTCTTAGAAGTGTCTTGCACAATTTCAAGCCCAAGTAAAGCTCTATCCTCGACTTCTGTCCAACAAATCTGTGACCTACACCTTCTGCCATACAAAGCCTCGTATGGCACCACACCGATGTTGGAGTGGAAGTTGTTGTTGTATGCAAATTCTACAAGTGGCAAATAGTCTTCCCAACTCCCCTGAAAATCTAAAGCACACATCCGAAGCATATCTTCCAAAGTTTGTATTGTTCGTTCTGACTGCCCATCTGTCTGTGGGTGGAATGTAGTACTGAACCTTAGTTCTGTCCCCATAGCTTCCTGCAAACTCTTCCACAATCTAGATACAAATTTCGGATCTCTATCTGACACAATAGATATCGGAACCCCGTGTAACCGGACAATCTCATCAACATATATTGTAGCCAATCTATAAGCATTAAACATAGTTCTGACAGGTAGAAAATGTGCAGATTTAGTCAGTCTATCAACTACAACCCAAATAGAATCCATACCTTGAGGAGTCTGAGGTAGGCCAACAATAAAATCCATAGTCACATGCTCCCACTTCCATTCAAGAATAGGGAGAGGTTGAAGTAGACCGCCCGGTTTCTGATGCTCATCTTTAACTTGCTGACACTGAAGACATTTGGACACATATTGTGCAATCTCCTTCTTCATCTTAGGCCACCAATAACTTTGCTTCAAATCCCGATACATTTTATTGTTACCCGGATGCATAGCAAACACTGATTTATGGGCTTCATCTAAAACCCTTTTCTTTAGTTCCAAAACATCTGGGACGCACATTCGGTTTCAAAATCTCAACACTTCACCTTCAATGCTGAACTCTGCTTTCACACTTGTCTAAAATTCATCAATTACTTTATTGAGGAATTCATCATCTTTCTGTTTCTGTTTAATCTCATCAATGATTGCCAGTTCAGTTGAAATAGCGGCTATCAATCCGCTCAGTTCGCACAACACCACTTCAATTTCGGACTTCTCGAAACCTTGCAAGATCTCTTTCTGTTCAGTAAGCAAACAAGCCATACTCCCTGTTGATTTTCTGCTCAAGGCATCAACAACTGTATTAGCTTTCCCGGGGTGATACTGGATCTCAAGATCATAGTCTTTTATCAGTTCGAGCCACCTCCTCTGTCACATGTTCAACTCCTTCTATGTAAAGAAGTATTTCAGACTTTTGTGATCTGTGTAGACTTCACACTTTGCCCCATACAAATAATGCCATCAGATTTTCAAAGTGAAGACAACTGCGGCCAATTCTAAATCATGTGTTGGGTAGTTTTTCTCATGTGATCTCAACTGTTGGGAGGCGTAAGCAATAACCTTTATGTTCTGCATTAATACATAACCCAAACCCTTATAAGACGTATTACTGAAAATTACAAAATTTTCCGTACCTGTGGGTAATGTCAATACAGGTGTAGTGGTCAGTCTTGTTTTCAGTTCATGAAAGGCAGATTCTCTTTTGTCGTTCCATTCAAATGATTGCCCCTTGCGTGTCAACTGGGTAAGAGGTATAGCTATCTTGGAAAAGTCTTTCACAAACCTTCTGTAATAACCAGCTAAGCCCATGAAACTGCGGACTTCTGTCACATTTGTTGGGGTAGGCCAATTCACAATTGCCTCTATTTTCTGCGGGTCCACTGAAATTCCTTCCTTGTTGATAACATGCCCTAAAAAAACAACTTCATCCAACCAAAACTCACATTTCTTTAGTTTAGCAAATAATTTCCTTTCCCTAAGTATTTGCAGGACAGTTCTCAAATGATGTTCATGTTCAAGTCTATTCTTGGAGTATATCAAAATGTCATCAATAAAAACCACAACAAAGTCATCAAGGTAGGTTTTAAAAATTCGGTTAATTAAGTCCATAAACGCTGCTGGAGCATTAGTCACCCCAAATGGCATAACAAGAAATTCAAAATGACCATACCTCGTTCTGAATGCAGTTTGCTCAGCATCTTCTGCCTTTACTTTTAGCTGATGATATCCGGATCTCAAATCAATTTTGGAAAACACTTGCGATCCCTACAACTGGTCAAACAGGTCATCAATACGGGGTAGGGGATATTTATTCTTTATTGTTACCTTGTTCAGTTCTCGATAGTCAATACACAAACGTAGGGTTCTATTCTTCTTTTTCACAAACAATACAGGTGCACCCCATAGTGAAGTGCTAGGTTGGATAAACCCTTTGTTAAGCAGGTTTTGCAACTGTTCTTTTAATTCTTTCATTTCAGTAGCAGCCATTCTGTAGGGAGTTTTGGAAATAGGTTGGGTGCTTGGCATAGTCTCAATTATAAACTCTATCTCCCTGTCTACCAATTCCCCTGGTAATTCATTTGGAAACAAATCCCGATATTCTCTAACAATAGGGATATCATTTAATTCAACATTTACAGATTGTTCAGACAACACATAACACAAATAACCCTGGCACCCTTTACTGATCAGTTTGCATACCTTCATTGCAAATATTAAATAAGGTGGAGGCACTAACCCATTACCTACAAACACAATTTCTTCCTATTCTGGTGGTCTAAACACAACCCGTTTTGTCACACAGCCAATAGTGGCACAATGTTTAGTTAACCAATCCATGCCCAGAATTATATCAAAGTGCCTAAAGTTCAAGGGCAACAAATCCACATATAGGATGGCATTCCCAACACGCATGTCACAAAAACGATATACAAATTCACATAACACAGATTTCCCGGATGGAGCAGACACACATAGCAGATATGGCAATAATTCTAGAGGTCTATTTAGTCTGGATGCAAATGCAAATGCACATGTCACAAAAGAGTGTATTGATCCGGAGTCAATTAACACAAAAGCATCCTGATTACATATAGACATAGTACCCGAGACAATTGCATTAGCATTCCGTGTATCGCCCGTAACAAGCGCAAAAACTCTCCCTTGCCTTACGGTATCCCCGGTGGTAGCAGATCTCATAGTGTTTCCTAGCTTCAGGATTGATGCAATTGAGCTAGCTGCTAACTTCCCACTGTTCTGATTACAATCTCGGGCCATGTGCCCTTGTTTACCATATTTGAAATAGGCTCCTGATACACGGTAACAAACCCCACGGTGCCTTTTGCTACAAATATTGCACATGGGAGATGTGTCTCGGGAAGAATTCGAAGTATTTGAGGAGCCCGTATTTTTCTTTTTCAAAAATTTCTTCTTTGAGAAAAAGCCATGCCTTTTATTGCCTTTCCAGTTAGTTGTGGACTTAGTCTGTCTAGCTATATTAGCTTATGATATTATGGCCCTGTCTAGCACCCCAATATAGGTTTCCAGCTTCAAGACATTTGCCCTTTCTAAAATGTCACTTCGAAGCCCACCTTCAATATGTCTCGCCTTCTTATAATCAGTGTCAATCACATGTGGTGCAAACCTGGCCAATTCAGTGAATTTGGCCTTGTACTCGGCTACAATCATACTGTCTTGCCTAAGTTCCGTAAACTCTGACACTTTCCTGTCCCGAACACATTGCGGGAAGTACTTATCATAGAAAATCTCCAAAACTTTCGCCCAATCAACATCTTTATGATTTTCTCGCATTAACATCCACCATCTCCTTGCCTCATCCTCTAGCATAAAAGTGGCTAGAAGCACTTTCTGTGTCTCCGAACACGGGAACACTTCAAACAATTTTTCGATGCCGAGAACCCGTTCTTCAGCCTTCAACGGATCTAATCCACCATGGAACTGTGGTGGTTTCATTTTCTTGAATTCTTTGGTGAGAGCTATTATCCGATCATCATTCTGATTATCTGGCATGGGTGGTGCCGGAGGTGGAGGTGGAGGATGTGGTTGCTGCCACTGTTGTTGCCACTCTTGTTGTTGCCTCAATGTCTCTGCCATTTCCTGAATCAACCTTTCCATTCTATCTATTCTGGCAGTATAGGACTCTTCTATCTCATCACCTCTTGTTCTCACCATCAGATTAAACTTACATTATATTTCATACAAAAGATTCACACGTATGCATATACCAGAGAGCATACATATTCAAATAATTTGCAATGCAAGCAAATCACAAACTTTTAACACATAGTTGTTCACATTGAAACGTTTAAGCATATTTTCGATGCTTCCAAATTCATACTTATCACATGAATGCATCATAGATCTTTTCTAGGAGCTTATTGCTCATTTGGACAAGTGTGTGAGTTATTAACTCATGCTCTGATACCACTCTGTCATGACCCGAACCCGCCCCTATGGGTTAAGGACATAACCGGCCAGTAATCGAGGGATTACCTGTGGCCTCAAACCAAACCAGACATAACTTATCAGAGTAAAGGGGCCAAACGGAAGCAAAATTTAAAACTTTATTCATAGAGCTGTGCTTACATGGCACGTCATAACAAACCATACATATACATGTTAATAACTCACAACAGAAAACACAGTAACATAGAGTTTTGTACAGATAAGATCATTTAAGTCTAAGTCAACCCATGAAAACTATATACAACAGATTCAAAGTCTTCGCCAACATGACAAAATATAAATACATAACAAAAGGGCGAAGACGAGTCTCGTGCGTGAGACGCAAGGGCTGACTCTTCAAAACCTTGGTTGTTCCACACAGACTTCACTGAGGCTGGGTCTGGATCTCTCTTGGCTCACCTACAAACACATGAATGAGCGTGAGCAAAAGCCCAGTGAATAATATCAATTGAAGAAGATGCATTGGAACAATTTACATCGGACGGCCTTAGGCCCAATTCATATTTCTATCTAGTATATAAATAGCTATTGATCAAGTGACTTTGGTTCTGAACACTTCGGACGGCCTCGGGCCCAATCCATTCATGTCAAACTGGCCTTTGGCCCATTCATCTTTCATTCATGCCAGACTGGCCTCTGGCCCATTCATTCTTTCATTCAGATCATACTGGCCTCTGGCCCATTCACTCTTTCATTCAGATCATACTGGCCTCTGGCCTATTCATTCTATCATTTAGATCGTACTAACCTCTGGCCCATTCATTCTATCATTCAGATCGTACTGGCCTCTGGCCCATTCATTCATTTATGTCAGACTGGACTTTGGCTCATTCATTCATTCATTCGTGTCAAACTGGCCTTTGACCCATTCATACTTTCATGTCAAACTGGCCTTTGGCCCATTCATTTGGCATAGCAAACATTATCCACCAATCAAATTAACAAACTTATAAACTTACATAGAAGTAAGCAATTGGACAACAACATATTCTAGATATCTTTGTCAAGATATTACTCACAGTGATCGGTTGGTTGATTTGCCCTGGAGCTTGACCCTACACATCACATAACACATACGAGTCACAAATGAGTCAATCCGTTCTCTAATTCACATATTCCTCTTTAGGCTTTATTCTTATCCCTTTAATTCATTTACAATGTTTAATGCATGCCTAAGAGTACTTAGAAATGAAAGAGAATGGAAAACGAAACACAGAATGCACTTTCAAAATTTTCAGAAATAGGGTCCCCGCTCGAGCGTGGACTTCCCCGCTCGAGCGAACCCATGAGGCCTGCAAAAGTACTGGTTATGTCAATTTTACGCTCGAGCTCGAAGTCTAGCGCTTAAGCGGAAGGCCTCACTTCATGGTTCCTCGCTCGAGTGTGAACTTCCTCGCTCGAGCGGACATCCATGTTTGCAAAAATCTTGAGAACAATTTCGACTTCCCGGCACTTCGAGCGGACATCATAAATTCTGGGTTTTCTAGAATGGTTCTTGAGCTCAAATTCATCATTCCAACCAACATTTCTTGCATATGATGGCTCAAACTTCATATATACATGTACTCACATGGTGTAAACACCAAATTACAATACAATGAAACTCAATTGCTTGAATTACGTACATGCATGTTCCAAATTACACCAAACTTGTTTCCATCATAACAATTCCATGTATCTCAAACTTATATTCCCATGGATGGTACATGCATGTGGAACACAACTTCTATTCTCAACTTAGATGATGAAGAGATGGTCAAAAACATGAGCTTCAACTAAAAACTTACATGGATCATACATTTTGTGCTCAAACATGCAAATTCAAAGCAATTACACACATGTATGCATACATTGACCTTCAATTCAACATGATCAACTCAATTTCATTTCAATTCTTACTCTTGATTACCCAACTAGCTAGAATACACAATTTACAAACTTATAATTTTGAATTCATGCTCACTCGCTTACTTAGGTTCAATTCTTCCAATCTATAACAAATTCTTGAGTAATCTTCAAGATTTCCAAGCTTCTTGAGCAAACCCTCAATTCCCTACACTCTCTCCTCTAATTCGGCTCTCTCACACTCAAGAGCCCAAAATCAGCCAAAATGAATAAAAAAGAGAGAGATTGAGTGTATATGGCCCTTTATATGGCCCCATTAAGTCAATTTATCAATATTAAATAATTGGGCACTTAATTAATCGTTCTGAATATTCTGATCCGAATCAATTTTCAATTAAATTTCACTGTAGGCTCTAAAAATTATGCCAATCACACTGGCGTAATCAATTTTGGTTTCTGTGGCCAATAAGGCCTTCAATTTAATTTCCAAAGCAGATAATTTAACAGATATTCCTACGGTGAACAGATAGAAATTCAAAACCACATATTTTCACATAATGGCACACAACCATATCAAACACGTAATCACATTTATAATAAGGACCGATTAGCATAATACGGAACAGGGTTATCATAATACAAGTACTACAAAATTGTCATTTTTACCGATAGTAACCGGAAGGCTCGACACTTATCCGCGAGGGTTTCTGGTCTTTCACTATGGACACTCAGGCCAACTTAACCAATATCAAACTACACCCCCATCTGGACTTACCAACGTATTTTCCCAAAACAAATCCAATTGATCTTGTTTCTCAAAAACAATTCCTTTCTCAAAACAATAGTTTTCAATTGCAATTCAAAATCCATGATAACAATGAAATGGAATGGCAATGCAATGTGTAACAATGCATTAAGATAGTTCCAATTTCAATTCCGCCACACAATGTTCCATTGTGATCAAATTCCGTATCTCTATCAATGTAATATCATGATATAATTCCAAGAGATAATGTAATAATGTCAATGTTCATGTATGTACCACAAGTAAATCAACAACTTCTAACTTAGTCTTTTTAAGACAATTCAATAATATCCTTTTCAAGACAAACTTCCAAAATCAAACATTTTCTTACCTTTCCAAGAATCTCCTCATTTAAATACCGATATGGTAATCCTCTACCGGTTACCAAAAATCAAAACTTTTAAACAATAGTTTCATCAATAGTAATAATATATAACACCAAAGCGGGTTCAAGGTTTCATAAATTTCTAACTCACATACTTTATCAATAAAATGAAATTATAAGCTTTCCAAAACTCATCCCCTTCCCAAACATTAAATAGAATCAAATCTCTATTTTTCTCATACAAGTAAAATCTCGGGATCTTCAAGTTCAATCATAATTCTTAATAAGCATAACTGAGTATTCCAACACTTAATCAATTATATCAAAATGTTCTCTTGACTATAATTATAAAATATAACAAGAGTGTTCACTTTCCAATTTTCAACATCCACCCCATCGAATTAAACCAAGGAAAAATTGTGATGACCGGTGTGTATTTTGCTTTGCTCTCTTGAGATTATGTTAGAATTCTCGTTGTTAAATGTTGTTTAAAAGCGTGATCCTGTCAACAGTTGGATTTGTTATTTCTGAGAACTTCTCCTCAAAATTTCTCTCTTGTTTGTTTCAATTATGAGTTTTCACTCGTTGCGAAGGATGCGGGGTTGGCATCGGAGGATCGGGGAAGAAGCCGGGGATTTTCCGGACAGGAAGGTCAGGGCCTCACGTGCGGGCCCTTGGGCTGCACGTGCGGGAGACCAGGCCGCACGTGCGGGGAGCTAGTCTTGGGTTGTGAGCACACTGCTTAAAAGACAGGTGCGTGAGCTGAGGTGTGGGGGAAGCCGCACATGTGGGGGTGGGAGCCATACGTGCGGGAGGCCGCTCCGTACGTGCGGAAGTGGGCACCGCATGTGCAGCCAAGTGCGTTTTTTTGCTTCGTTTTTCGTGCTTTTCAGCTATATTTGTACTTTTTGGCCCTTTTTCCTCCATATCTGATTGTATCACTCTCTTTCTACATTATTTCTCTCTTTTTCTCTTATCTCTCTCTACCCAAACTCTCCAAAACATTACATTTCTTTTGATCCCATGAAATCCATTGGGATTTTGATGCTAGTCCTTTATACCAAAATGATGAGCATGTCGAGGGCTTCGTCTTGACCGATGGAGATCGTTTTCCGACAAGGTTAATTTTTGAGCTTCTTTCTCCTCTTCTCTCTTGAGGTAGGGATTTCCTTGATTTTCTTCAATGATTCACCTATAGATAGACATGTGGTATGTTCTTATTGCATAAAAACCTTGTTGTTTTGAATTTCTTTTGAAAATCATGAATGGGGTTCAAGATGGGTTGGGTGAGGTTGTATATTGGGAGTTTATAGTTGTTGGATTAATTTTGAGCAGTAGTTTAGCTTGTTTATGTAAAGAGGGAAGCGAAGCCCTAGTTTTTAATTAATTTGCTCATTTGTCAAAAAGGGTTTTTATTTATTTATTTATTTATTTTTATTTTTTATTGTGGGTTAAGCATGTTATGAAATTAGAAATTCAAATGATGAAATTATCATGTGATGAATTAAGGATTTGATTATTGACTTGGCAATAACTTGTGATTAAACTGGGTTTCTAATAAATTTTAGTATTTAACTTGTGTTAAGTTGATTTTAGTTAAGTCTAACAAATTGATAAGTTGTCAATTGTTAAAAAGGATTTTAAACATGAGATTTAAATGTAGTGGTGTTACATTGTCGTTCGGTGGAAATTGAGTATATATTAACCTTGTTGGTTATGATTGAAATCATTTATCTAAAATGAAAGAATATGAGTTGGTCAAACTCTCTTGTGAAGAGAAAATAAATGAATTGAGGCATAGGGCAAAGAAGATTAATGTAGAAGGAAAAGTCAACTGATTTTGCAAATGGAAGGATGAAATGCTAACATTGTGGGAGTTTTGGAAATTGACTTGGGGTTGAATTATGAATATTTAATTTCATTACTGTTGTAATTGAATCAAAGGATTTATGAGAATTGGATTATTGTTATTAATGTGTAAGTCGAATACATTTTGCTTAGAGGTTTTGTCCTTGGTCATCGGTGGAGGATGACATTGTTGTGTTGAATGGTCTATGTGTATGCATTACACTTGTTGATTGTGTGGTATCATGTGTGATGATTGGTAATGTGTGATGCGCTGAGAATCAGAGGTACCACTCCCTTCCAGCTAGCACCTAGTAAATTAGCAGAGGTACCATTCCCTTCCAGCTTGTGTCTGGTAAATTGATAGTGCATTGTGGAGAGGTGTGTCATTGGGTTATCATGTTTCGGGCATGTAGAGCAAGGATTATTTATCATTTGTTGTCTCAGTTGACTGTGTGTGTCATGTGTTATGGTGATTATGAAATTGTAAGATTAAATTGTCTCATGTGCTGAGTAGATGTTTTATGTATGATTGGACGTGTTTAGAGTGGTTGCGGGAGTTGTCTACCAATAATGAATTATTGAAAATATCTCTTTAACTTGAACTTAAGATTAAAAATGTGATGAACGTGTGGAATCAGACTTGGTTTATACAAGGGGCTTTAAATGATGAGAGGGAAATCAGAATTGGTGATCGTGCTTTCATAAAAAGGTAAATAAACGGATATCATGGGTTGTTTTGTCACAAATGGAAAATAAGGTAATGTGTAAGTTTTGTTCATATGGGGAAATGGATGGTAAAAGTGCAACTTGGTGTTGTTAAATAACTGAATGATTTTGAGAAAAGTACATATGTATGTAAACTTTGGTTATAAAATATCACATTATTTATATGGTATGAGATTGACATTCATGATCATAGCTATCTGTAAGTCGTTATTGTTGAGGATCATGTTGAGATCCTTACTGGACTTTATGTTCATCCCACGTTGTTGAATCTTTTTCAGGTAATTATCAGGATGTGCTACAAGATTTCGGACCTTCCTTATTTGTAGGCCATATGGCCTCTTTATGTGTAGTCGGAATGCCATTGATTTAAAGGTTAAACCCTTCCTTTTGATTTACATGATGTAAGCCTGTGGGCGCTTTATTTAGTTATGTACATGTTGCATTCATTTTATATTTGCATGAGAGAATTCATACTTATGTACGCCGTGTTATTATATAATGAGCTTCTATATGCTAACTCTGAAATTGAATTATGTTAATGGCTTTGGTAATGACTTCCGAGTAATAAAAAGTGGGGTGTGACAAAAATAATAAATAAATAAAAGTTTTGATAACTCATCTTTTTGTTTTAATCCAATTCATCCATTTGCTCCAAACGAGCTAAAATCACATTCTATTATTTTCTTGTCAAAAACCGCCAAACAATTCAAATATCTCATAAAAATTTTGAAGTACGAAATTATTATTATAACATTACTCAACTAGTAAAATTAGGAATCCAATACCATACCACATCAACTTAATCTCGCTTGTTTATCCAAATCTCATACTTGGTCAATTTCGTCACTTTTAATCTCATAATATTAAAGTTATGAATTAAAAACCCAATAACACACTCTTTAATTACAAAGGATTTAAAATATTAACCAAACTAATTTAATTAATCAAATTAGTAAGTTCACTATGTTCACCATCTTTCAAATTAATAACACTAACTTAACATTCTACACAATATTCCTCAATATCAATTTATTTTTCTCAAAAATAAATTGCAAATCAAAGATAAAAAAAATATTTCAAATTTATATTTCTCAAAATAAATAATCTAATCATAATATGATGTAAATTCAATCCATACATCTTTTCAATTTTATTTTCGGATTTGTTTTTACAAAATTATCAACACAACATAATTTTCCCAAATCAATCTTAAAATACCAACATTCTTAACATTTCAACATAATTTTTCTTTCAAAAATTACCAAACAAAAATATGAAATATATATATATATATATGCAATACCTCTTAAAATGACATATTTTCTCAAAATAACCCTAACATAGCTTTAATGTAATGATATGAAGAAAGTCCCTACCTTAAATAATGAAGAAAAGCAGATCTGGAAGCCAAATCTTGCCCGATCATGAATCCGAGACTACCATTGCGAAGATCACGATGAGTTCTCTGACTTTCATTTACAACACTTAAACAAAATCTCACTCTAAGGACTCCCATTTGAAGCTCAAAGGTTGAGCATCAATGGAGGAAAATTAAAAAAAATAAAAATAGAGAGAGAGAGAGAAAGAGAGAGAGAGAGAGAGAGAGAGAGAGAGAGAGAGACGCACAAGGAAGAGGGGGTGGAGCCTTCTGCTCCCAGCCAAAAGAAATGAAGAAATGAAGAAATGAAGAAGGAAAAAGAGAAAGGAGGGGAAATGATGGCAATGACAAAAATGGGGGCCACTCACATGGGTTTGTTTCCCAAAGCTTGATTTTTTCCAAAAAATATAATTTTTGCAATAATACTTCAAAATTTTATAATATAAATTATAAAATGATATAATGTTTCTCATTACAAAATATAATATTTTTGTACACAACAAAATATAATATTTTGATCACTACGAAATATACACATTTTCATTCTTTATAAAATATATAATTTTTCACCATATGGTACACACCATAAAATCAATTATCAAATATTTATTATAATTCTATATAATAAATAATAACAGCTCTTAAGGTGGTTACTACCAATTACCTAATTAAAAGGACCAAACAGTTAAATATAAGTTATTAAACAAACTCAAATTAAATTAAATCTAAATCATGGGTCTCACCCATAAGTCAAACATGGTCCAATTATATACCAAAATAGTTCCAACAAATTTATCTCAAATCTTGATCCAAACAACCAAAATTCAATTTCAAATTCTGCTATAAATTAAATTGAATACCAATCAGTCCATGAATTTTTATAAAATAAATACTCATTATTTAATTCTAAAATTTTTATCCAACGTGCTAGACTCATATGGGAACGATATATAAAAATTTCATAATTTTCTGAGATCAGAAACTATTTTAAAAAAATACAAAACCGAACTATTTTTGCACAGAATTTACACAACAATCAAATTTGAAAATTTGCTCAATTAAATTATGCACTGGCTATTTAAAAAAAAAATTCTGGGTCATTACAACTAGTTTGTGTGTGATGATGTTGCCGTTGTTATTGTTGGTAGTATATTTGTTATTGTTATGTGGTCTATGCTTTTGTTGTTCTTCTTTAAAATAAGGGATGTGCTAAAATAACATATTTAGCACATTATTATATTTGGGTCACAATAATATTCTTTGAGTCATATTACTTTTCTACCGTATCACTTCAAACTCAGTCTATATTTAATGTTTTTTTTTTCATAAAAAGTCCAAAATGTACACTAATCTAATACTTCCCAAACAACCCCTAATTGTTCACAACTTTGTGATTTTGTATGATGTTCTTCTTTTTGACATCTGTTAAAATTTGTGACACCAAGTGTTTGATCATATGCTCAAATGAGAAATTCATCAAAAAAATTTGTTCCCATTAGAAACTTTATGACTAATAGTTGCTATTCCCTTATTTGAGTGATGATCACTACAACAAATTACACTTTTGGAGATTAAATTTTTAGTTGCCAAAAGTCGTTTTTTAGTTGATTTTTGCCGACTAAATTTTTTGGTCGCTAGCTTTGTCGCTAGATGATTGTTGGGAAAAGTATTGGCGACCAATTTTTTTTTTAGCCGCCGAAAGTCATAAATTGGCGACTAAAAATTTGGTCGCCCAAAAGAAAATATTTTCCATCTTCAGTTTTTTAGCTACCAATTTTTTAGTTGTTAAAAATGTGACACACCTTTTTGGCTACCAATTTTTTAGTCGGCAAAAACTTTTTTTTTTTTTTGGCTACCAATTTTTTAGTCGCCAAAAACTTTCATTTTTTTTGGCTACTAACTGTTTAGTCGCCAATAAGTTCATTTTCTATTTTTTGGCTACTAAATGTTTAGTCGCCAAAAGCTCAAGCTCTATTTATTAATTTTTTTTTTAAAATGCACAAATTGAATATTTTTCATTCATTTCTAAATTATATACATTTCATTATCAATGCAACCTGTAATCTGTACGTACACAGAATATACATCTATCAATTACAATCTAAATCCATTATCAATAATACCTATTTCATTATCAACTATTCAAAAAATTTAATATGTAACATCATATTCCAAATATCATGATCCATACAAACCAAGTATAATCCATCTAAATTAAATATTATATATAAAAACACTGGATTTCCAAAACAGAGAATTGTTCCAAAATAAATGTCTTTTATATATAGAACAAATGCTCTTCATACACATCCACAATAGCCCATGCAAAAACAATCTGTAAAAAAAGAAAGAAAAAAAAAACCATTAGCACTTATTCAATATAATTAACGTTTCAAATTATAACAATTATAAAATTAATAAATTAGATAAATTATACTCTGCAAATTATAACAATTCTAAAATTAAAATTAATAATTTAGATATATTATACTCTGCATATAATCCTATCAAGATCATTTTAATGTTAATGTTTTTGTTTTGTTGAAAATTTATACAACCTCCAAATTGAACCTCATGCCTGCCTAGTAAACTCTATTTGACAATTACATGCAATGTTTCCAAAATTTTCTTTTCTCACCAGTATACAACATGATCCTAATTGTTTTAGAATGAAAATCCTTCAGCAGTTTCATCAAATTTTGTTACTTTTGACAGTCAGCATTTTCACAAATCTTGAACATTGAAGGCACTACAGTTCCACAAGTATTTGGCAATTGGCATTCTCACCAGTATACTCTTGTTGCTACCACAATAGGCATTCATAAATAAATAAACCTAAACTCCATCATAAATTATATCTAGTACTTGTTCTAACTAATGCAAATATCATCAAAGCACAAAATAAAAGGGGAAATAAGTGTGACCATACCTTGAGTGAATCTTAGCCATCAATTTCAATTTCTAGGTGTTTTTCTGAGTTCCTAGTTTCAGTTTAGCAGTCCTTTTGGCAACCCACTAGAGAAGGATTTTTTAGGGGAGTTATTATAATTTAACAACAGCAACAATTATAGCATCTCACTGGAGATTCTCTTAGTTACAAAGCTTGAGTTCTTGTAAATGAGAATATAGTGAGATGCTTCTGTTAAAATTTTGAATGAAAAAGATCATGCGTAAACTAAAAGGACCATTTAGTCACTGTTATTGAATGTACACATAACCAACTTCAAATTTCCAGAATGCAAACAACATTTATAGCACCCTATTTGGCAAACCTACTGATAGAATTGTATCATAAGAACTACACCAATGTGAATTTCCAAGCGAGACTTCCATCCAATGTAAAACCAGTTATCCATCCTGTGCCCTTCTTTAAGTGATGACTATATGTATGTCTAGAATTCTAAATCTTGTTGAACCTATTTTTTTTTATTCATATATGATATTATAATGAAATTCAATAAAAATCAGTAAAGTAAATCCAACCAAAAAATAAAGAATGTGCCCATATTTAATAATGTTGGCACTACATTCATCAGGCAATATCATTCTAGGATCTTGTCTCCAATTCTTCTATCGTTCTATCTCAAAACACTTATAATTATTAGATTTAAGTGAAAAACTCAAGACGTAATTTAACAACTTTGACTGTTTTTGAAACAAATGGACATATTTTGGAACAAAGGCTCCGCACCAACAATGTTAAAAGTTATGGTAAACCCCAACATGCATTCCCTAGGGACCTCATATAACATGAAAAAGATAATTCCAAATTTTCAACAGCTTCAAAAATCAAACAAGTGAGGAAGCCCCATGAAGATTAAAAAAAAAAAAAAGAAAGCATGCTCTACAATGTACATATACACTACCTAACTTTTTTAGCACTTTTCTTAACAAGCAACATGCGTCTACAGAAACACATAACCCTAGTTCTCAATAAATTTTTGCACATAAGAGCAACTATTCGATACATACCTTGTAAGAGTTCTTCACAGCCATGAAACCAACTCTGAGCCAAAAATCCTGCTTTAGATCACACACAGAAACAATGGCTCATCTTGAAATACTCTAAGATGATAGGCAAACATTTTTTTTTATCAGCAAAAAGAACTATTATTGATGAGTGAAAAGGATTACAATGCAAGCACTTTAACGAAACATCAATAATAGAAAGAGACCTCAAGAGAGTTGCCTTGAGAACTTAGAGCGGCTTAATCTAACCATAATACCACCCTCTCCAAGATGAAACCAAGGACTCCTAATGAAGAGAACAATCCGAAACTATACAAGCATCCCACAAAAATAAATAAATAAATAAATAAATAAATAAATAAGAAAGAAAGTATATATTTAATAATAATAAAATAAAATACAAAAGCAAACAGTGAACAACACAGCACCATCCGCAAAACCATGAAGGCAAGTGATCCTCAGAAATAACACCAGTATCCCACGGTACTTGAAGAAAATTCTAATTAAACACCTTTCCAAAACTAGTCATTACCTGTTTGTCCACCACAGAGCTTACCTCTTCCTAACATTGATCAATAAGAAGTTGGGAACAAAATATTCAGCTAAGTAACATAATTAACACAGACATGCATTCAAACAGAAACCTACAATACATGATTGCATGTGCATATTGTTTGAGCACACACTTTTGCCGAGAAACAGAGAGATGAACAATCACAAAAGTGATACCTGGTAATGTCATAAACAACTTTTCCCAAATCTTTCTCCCAAACAACTTTTCATTAATTTTTAAACCTAACTCAATTTCTTCATCCTCTTTCTAATTTACCTATATGACATGCAAATTAAATCTAATTTCTTTCCAATTGCATGAAATTTAGCCTAATCATTTCTTGATTTTATTTATTAGATAATTAATCTACAAGAATCAAACAGGTAATCCTTACCTAGAGTTCTTGATTGATAATCTCTTGAGTCAAAGGGATCTACATCACCTCTTGAGCTCCCAGCACACACATACACACTAGTGGACTCCTTGGGTGATGAAGGAGTCACCAATCGAGCTTCCGTGGGTGATGGAGATGCTTTAAAAGTCCATAACTTGTCAATCTTGAACCAGAACATGGCACACATTCACAAATATTCACTAGTATGTATGTAAAATTTAAAAAAAGAAGAAGAAAAACTGGAGAAGTTAATGCGATTAGATTCAATGTTTGATTAAGAAACACAAATATAAGTCCAAAACATCAAAATTAGAATGTAGACCAAATCAGAATCCAAAAACTAAAATCTATAGGCCATAATATAACATATCTCTAAAAATCCAAAACCTAAATTCACCATTTCTTTTCATTGAAGAGCTTGACAAGTGTAGATTTCCAAAAATCCAATATATACATAGACAAATTGAAAGAGAGAGAGAGGTTACTGATTAAATAAGATCTTAGATCTGTGAAGGTTAATGCCCTTATGGAGGACATTGTTGTGCATATGAAGTTCGTTGGCCTCGATCTAATCCATCACCCATCTTACAACCTCCGCCGTCGGCAAGATCATCTCTCCTCTAGACGTAGCGGCTCCGACAGTGGTTAAGGTCACGGGAAATGGGCAAGAATAACAAGGAGGAAGAGGAAGAGAAGGAGAGGGACAGAGGACAAAGAAGAAGGTCGGCGCGATGGCAATGACACACGGAAACGAGCATCGGAAGAGAGACGGAAGAAGCAGACGTTGAGAGAAAGAGAGAGAGAGAGAGGCACTGGTTTGTTTGGTTTGGAAACCAAATATATATATATATATATCACACCATTAGCGACTAAATATTTTTAGTTGCCAATTAATTTTATAAATCCCTCAAAAATTTGAAATGTGTTTCCTCCAAATATTTTAGTTTTTTGGCGGCTAAAATTTCTTTTTGTCACTGAAAATAAGTTTTTGGTGACCAAATTTTTGGTAGCCAAAGATAAAAAATAATTTTTTATTTTTCATTCGACGACTAAATGGTTTTAGTAGCCAAAACTTACTATACGACGACTAAAATATTTTTTTGTCACTGAAAATATGTTTTTTTGGTTGCCAAAGATAAAAAATAATTTTTTATTTCCCATTTGGTGACTAAATGGTTTTAGTAGCCAAAACTCACTATACGGCAACTAAAATATTTTTTTGTCGCTAAAAATATGTTTTTGGCGACAAAGATTGGTTGGCAAAGATAAAAAATAAGTTTTTATTTTACATTCGGTGACGAAATCGTTTTAGTAGCCAAAACTCAATATACGGCAATTAAAATAATTGTTTTGTCGCCAATTCTGATATTTTTAGTGACTAAATTTTTTTTAGTCGCCAATAATCAATATACCTTGACTAAAAAAAATTAGTAGCTAAATATTGTACTTTTGCTGACTATAAAAATTTTTAGTCACAAATTCCACAACTTTTGGAGACTAAATTTTTTTGAGTCGCCAATTTTGATCGCCAAAGGTGCATTTTGTTGTAGTGGATATTTGGTTTCTTTCCAAGTATTACAAATGTATTTCAGAGTATAAATTGTTGTAGTTGTGATTATGGATTGTGGTATGAATATGTCTTGCATTCTCTCTCTGTGTTATCCTATTTTCAGCTTTCTAATTATTTTGTTTGCATATGATCTTAAGAATGCCTTTTCCTAATTGTCAATCTATCATGTGGTCTTGCTTAGAGTTTCGATTTGTTATCTGAACCAATAAGGAATTTTCTTGTCCATTGATTATCTAGATGTTGTTTTCCAAAGAAATTGTTGTTGGTGCATTATCTATGATTTTCATTCAAATGATACAAAACTTCTTGCCCAAGTGCTGGACAGTCTTGGTACGCTATCTTATGAAATTAAACAATATAATCTAACATAATGATGATGATAGGGATTGAATAAAAAAGCAAATATCCAGAAATTAAATAAATTACAACAACAATATAATTTAGTTTGCTTCTAAAAATCAAAAACAAAAAAATTTAAGGAGTTGAGCTGAAGAATCCTTAAAAAAAAAAAATGATTACTTAGGGAACTGCTGAAATCAATTTCACAATAAATCCATGAACGATGACATATGCACCAAAACACAAACTAAAGTCAATACATGATCTTATCTATCCATCCCAAAAAATTCTATTAAAAAAAAAAATCATAACTTGTTGGAAAAAAATGATTTTATGGTGACTTTAATGTGAAATTAAAGTAAGTCCCAACTATTGGTTGAGGTGAGATTAAATGGATTTAGATTCTTTGTAATAAGGTCTTTACACCACAAAAAGAATAACCAAAAACCATTAAGAATTGAATGAGAAATTGTCTCATAAAGTTGGTCTCATGAATGAGGTATTGGGAAGCGTGTATAACTACCAATTCCACATTGATTATAGAGGAAGACTTTGATTGGTATTTAAACCTCAAGATTTTGATAAGGGCATGAGTCCTTTGGAGCATCTAAATTTTCCGAAGGAAGGGAGTTATGGATGCTTCAAGGATGGGCGTAGGCCAAAGCTATGGTCCAAGTTGATTATGGAAAAATTGCCACCCGCCCGGACCGAACCGAACTGGGTCCGTGGATTTTGAGGCTTGAGGAATGGGTTTGGGCTGGGCCAGATTGATGGTCCATCAACCTAATCTTTTTAGGTTAGATCTGTTGCAAATATGTATATACACATAGGTGTTTAGTGTGTGTAACTCACACATTGAATCCCTATCAATTGTGTGCATTACTCTAGCAATTTTGTAGGTGTAACGGGCATTGGTTGCTACCCTTCATGGCTGGAGGCTCCTCCTTTCTTCCCTATGATGTGTAAATAGAGACCAATTTCTTTGGTTGTCAATGCAAAAATTTTTGCTATCATATTATAGTCAAGTCAGTCTCCTCTTAATATATTCTTCCTATGTGAGAGAGTGCTGCCATTGTCGGTTCTCCAAAGCTAACAGAAGGTGCTTCTACGTTAGCTGGTCTAAACCGTCGTATACTAGGAGACAGAAGTCGACATACCTCCAGCACCCACGGTAAGGCGGCTAATCTGTTTTAAGGAGATTGTGGTATCACACAGGCTTCGATTTGCGCCTTTCGTCCTTATTTTTGTTATATGTATTTCTGTTCATAAAGCTGTATGGTGGAATCCCATGATTTCTTTTCTTGTAAATCAATTTCATTTCGTATGAATCTATTTGTTTTATTTAATTGCACAATTTGGACAACACAACTTTCTATCCAATGCAACGAAACAAACCTATTGAAGTGTAAATTAGGGTATTTCTTTTTTTAGTTGGGCCACTTGAGGAAACCATATGAAGAAATCAACTCAACAAAGCCTTTTCACTTGAAACAAGGCATGACTATATCCTGTAGTTGAAAATATGTTTACTGAATTAAGCAGTTTTGAGAAGTATACATCAAAGGTTTCATTATTGGTAATGGCTCATTTGGTTTATTAGGTTATTTGGACAGATTTAATCAACTTCTTTGAATTACCCTAAACAAGTCAACGTATTTATTGTTGTTGTTTTACAACAAAATTATTGCCCAACTTCAAATTCATCTCTTTTTGAGACACTACAAAAAATTAAGGTTTTAGAGACCAAAATTTAAGGACAAAATTATTTTTTAGGGACCAAACAATTTTGTTATGAAAAGTGTCGTCATTATATTTTAGCAACAAAAATTAGACATTAGTGATGAATTATTCTCCTTTTGGGACTAATTTTTTTGTCTAAAAAAATAAACCATTTTAAGACCAAATTATTTTGTCCTTAAAAGTCTATTTGTTAGTGACATTTTCAAAATTTGTCGCTAAATGCCTTATTTTTTACTTTTCAGGACGACCTTTTGGCGACGATCCTCATGACGATGGAAATTGGTCCCTAAATGTCTTTTACAACAAAATTTCACTTTTAGAGACCAAATACCAAAACATTTGGTCTCTAAAACTATTATATGTTGTAGTGATAGTGGTTGCCACTTACTAATCAGAGAAAACAAACAATAAAAAGAGAAAAAGAAAAATAGAAACATGTATTACAAATTAACAAGCATAAAGATCACACACACAAAATGAGACCTACGAAAATGATTATGTAACATAATCACAAGAAAAAGAAAAGAACACAACAACAGAATACCAAACAAGCACTGTATGAAATAGTTGACGAAAAGTTTTCTTTTTTATTTGGGTGGTAGATTATCCTTATCACATAGTCCTTGATTAAATAGTTGAATCAATAAAAAGCTTCTCGCCATCCCCAACTTTGTCCCTTTCTCCCTCTCTCCCTTTCTCTAAGAAGAATAAGAAGCAACTTTCATTCTACATTTATTCTTGCTCTCTCTCTCTCTCTCTCTCTCCCTCTCTCTCTCTCACTCTCTAAAAGGAAGAGAAAAACATTCTTTCCTTTTTGGTTAGTTAGTTGTCTGTAACTTTTAGGTGTTAACATGATGTGGTTTTGTCAATCTTCCCAGTTCTCCTATTTCCTCTATAGATGAGATGAGATGAGTCTATTGTGTCCTTTGAAAACATTTGAATATTTGCATAAATGTTCTTATCTTTGTTTGAGATTATGACATATCAAACATTTCAGAGACTTGACATCATTTCAAATATTACGCATTTGAAAGAGTTTTGGAAATGTACAACCCAAATAAATTGAGCTTACAAACATGAAAATCAACACTATTCCAAATTAAATGACACAACCTCCATCCATTGACATTCATATAATTATATCAAGTAACCAAGTAGACACAAGGTAGGATGCTTAAACATGATAAGAAAAACACACACAAACGGGATACTAAAGCATAAAAACTTACATATTTACCAACGTCCCTCAAACAGCTACAAAACAAAATTAGTAAAAACATGCATGATCTTATATACAAAATCCTAATGCAATTCACTCATGAGATGCAACTAAAGATTCGGCTTCTAAGATATGACATGTAAATCATCTCAAGAACATGAGGTAGTGTAACAATGCCCGCGGGGGACCTCGCTACAGTTCGGACTCGATTTTTGTTGCGGTTCTCAATCTTGAACCAAAGAGTCCAAATCCGGCAAATCGTTTTGAAGGAAAACAGATTTTTTTTTGAAAGAAGTGCCAAACATGGATCGCTTTGCAGATAATGTAGTCGCCACCTAAATATTTAAAAATGGGTAATTTAGGAGACCCTGACTCGGTGCTGGAAGGCCACGTGTCCGACAACACCAATGTAGACTAGGCAACTTGGGTACGATTGGGGTAGGTCACATCGTGAGCACCCTCTCGCTTGGCCAAAGACCGCCTCTACTAACCATGATATCTGATTTTGAAAACTTTGTGAGTTCTTATTCCGGTTATTAGCCTAGATTACTATGTGATGCTCGCAGCAAACAAGTATAGACTGGGCCGTCTGAATTGGCACAAAACATTTCATGTTTGTTTGTTTGAAAATGGTGTGAAGGTGCTACCTGCAGGTAGGCTAAAATGCGGATTTGCCACCCTCGGGTGGGCTTAGAAAACATGATTTTGCCACTATCTAGTGGGCTTAAAACAAACAGTCAATGCATTGTCCCAATTCAGATAACTCAACCTCCACCCACAGGCATTCAAGGCAGTTATATCACATAAGCATTTAGCCTCATGGCAAGCATGCTATCATGGCAACACTCACACGCATGCAAGCATGCTAAAGCATAAAACCTCACCTAGTACTCCAAGCCAAAACAGAAAACTAATTAGAAATCCATGCATGATCCTAAGAATGCAGAGATGCCTAATGCAACACATGCAAAGATGCAATTATAGTAGGCTCGGCTATTCTAAAGATGGCATGTGAGATGCAACAGCTATCATATATTCAATTTGGAATCGAAATACAGATGCAGTTTGTATGATCGATGAGCCGTATATGCGTGCAATACAGATGAATGATGCAACACATGCTGTCATACTGTATGCTAATTGAAATATGCCCTATATCTAACCATTGTAAGCGGATAAATAAAAGGGAGAAAGAAATGGGGGTTGGAAGACATACATCACACTCACACACCCTTATTACAGTTGTGCCCTCGCGCAGAGGGTCCGAATAAATAATACAGTCCGAAAATGAAAGAATAATACAGTCCGAAAATGAAAGAATAATACAGTCCGAAATAAATATACAAATTTCTAATTAATTAACAAATTAATTACAAAAGAAGTAAAACTGGCATGCAAGCCTCGCTTCCGATAGATGATGTATCTTTGAAATTTGCTTGGTGAAATCCACCGGAATGCCCCGATTAGCCTCTGCTTTGCGATGATTTCTAAATGCGCGGACTCAAAAGTTGTTGATCCTCGATTTTTGTAACAGAGAGCAAGAAAAGGGCATAGCGATGTATTTTGCAAATATATGCATGCCTCGATCCTCGTGCCACCAATCACGATACCGATGCATGATGGCCGAGAACCGGATTGCACAACTCAATATAGGGATGAATACATATGAATGCTACAACAAAACCTAACTCCATCATGGGTAATCCGGAGTGTTGGTGATTTGGGAATTGAGACCCGTTCCGTTACTCGGAGTACAAAACGCGTCTCGTTTCCCGTGCAATATGCATGATATGCATGAAATGCAGCTAACATGTGATAGCATGCACAATGCCATGAAAATGAATAACCTCGAAATGCGTGCATACGGACACGCAAATCGAGGTAATGCATGAATGCAATCTAAGATACAACCTAGTATGCACAGTGCGGATGAAAATGAGATGAAAACAAGATGCCTCGAAATGCGTGCCCACAGGCGCGCAAAACGAGGCGATGATGTGAAATGCAAGGCGGATAAAACCGAAGTGCCTCAAAATGCGTGCCCACAAGCACGCAAACCGAGGCGATGATGAAATGCAAATCGGATAAAACCGAAGTGCCTCAAAATGCGTGCCCACAAGCACGCAAACCGAGGCGATGATAAAATGAGAAAATCGGATACAACTGAAGTGCCTCGAAACGCGCGCCCACAGGCACTTAAACCGAGGCGATGATGAAATGAGAAAATCAGATACAACCGAAGTTCCTCGAAACGCGCACCCACAGGCACGCAAATCGAGGCGATGATAAAATGAGAAAAATCGGATACAACCGAAGTGCCTCGAAACGCGCGCCCATAGGCACGCAAAATGAGGCGATGATAAAATGAGAAAAACGGATACCGGCAAAGTGCCAAACGCGCTACAGCACGCAAATCGAGGCGATGATAAAATGAGAAAATCGGATATAACCGGCAAGTGCCAAACGCGCGCCTACGTGCACGCAAACCGAGGCGATAAAATGAGAAAAATCGGATACAAACGCAAGCAGCCTATTGTGCACGCAAACCGAGGCGATGATAAAATGAGAAACGGATAACCGGCAAGTGCCAAACGCGCCTACGTGCACGCAAACCGAGGCGATGATAAAATGCAATGAGATGGCACACGGAATGCCACGATGGGCTTATACCAACATGGGAGAGCCTCGGCTCACTCACATAGGAGGCCGTCAGATAAAACGGAGGTGCCTCGAAGTGTGTGCCCACAAGCACGTAAACCGAGGCAATGCATTAAGGCATAAAATGACATGGGAAATGATATGCAAGCATGCAAACCAAATTTCAGCCACTAAATGAAGGGGAAAACAGCCCCGAAATGATGCGAAATGACAATTAACGCATGAAATCATCCCGAAATGCAATTCTAAGTGCCCGAAATGGCCTACGGCCATGCTAAACACGCAAAATGGGCACATGAAAGAAAAAACAGTAGTAAGGCAGCCCCAAAAATAGCATCTTTCCAGTACAAAACATAGCCAAATTGTAAGCATAGATATGGCAACAATAGCTTGCAAAAATACGGAAAAAGAGAGGAATTACAAAGCAAGTGGTATCTACCATGCTCAAACCCAAAAAAAAAAATTCTACAACAATAAAGATGAGCTAAAAATATTCACATTTACAGTAGATGACATCCCTCAAAACAGTGTGTAGACATGGCAAGCATAGCATGCAAAATATGGACCAAAAGGGGGCTATAACATAAGGTACCATAATAAAACATC
Source organism: Camellia lanceoleosa (assembly GCA_025200525.1). NCBI lineage: Eukaryota > Viridiplantae > Streptophyta > Magnoliopsida > Ericales > Theaceae > Camellia > Camellia lanceoleosa. The sequence goes on along the minus strand of CM045762.1, from coordinate 19,356,588 downwards.
AAATGGCCTAAGGCCCCTAATAAAATACAAAGAATAGGCCAAAACAAGACACTTCCTAAGCCTGATGAATGCCAGAAACAGAAGCTAGAATGGCCTAAACAAACATGCAAATTTACAGAAAATTTGATGGATACAACATGAAGTACCAAAACCAAACACCAAATGGCTTAAGGCCCTTAACAAGACACAAAGAACAGACCAAAATATGACACTTTACAAGCCTGATGGAGACCCAAAAAAGAATCATGGTAAGCTTAAAGAAGCATGCAATATGGGAGTAGAACAAGAATCCAAAGCAAGTGCATGATAGAGGAAGAAAAACAGGTTGAGCCCTTCTTCAATGTTGAAGAGGAGCTCAAAATAAGAACACCTTAAGTTCATGAAATGCTCCAATTCAGATCACAAATGGGCTAAAAATAGCATGCAATTTTACGGTAAAATGGAGGAATTTCAAAGCAAGTGCATGCTAGAGCCACCAAACATGGTTGAGCCCTTCTTCAATGTTGAATAGGGGCTCAAAAAAAGCCCACTGACAGTTTATAGTATGCTCGAAATCAGATCACTCAAAAGCCAAACAAAGCATGCAATTTTATGGCCTAAAGAGTGGTGTTGAAAGAAGTGTATCAAGGAGACACCAAACAGAGTTGAGCCCTTCTACAATGTTGTAGGGGGGCTCAAAATGAGCACAAAACCAGTAGGGTTCAAAGCCCAAAAACTGAAGGGAAATAGGGTAAAAAGTTGGTCCAAGAAAATGATAGAAAAAGGGTTTTAGTGGCTTACCCTTGTAGACAACTCTTTCTTTGCTTCTTGACTTGAATTTGTTGATCCTTGGCCACTGGAAATCACTCCCTTGCTGCTGAAATGGAGTTGGCAAAGGTAGAGCTTAAGGTTGGTGAAGGGATTGGCTAGGAAGCTTGAAGGTTTTTGAGTTTTTGAGATTGAAAATGGAGGATTTGTGAGAGAGGGTTTTGAGATAAAACTTTCTAACCCTAGCAAAGGGGCTGTCCAGCCCTTTAAATAGGGAAGAAAAGGTGTAAAAGGGGAGGGAAATGGAAGCAATCTTTCCCTCCCAAAATATCCCCCGGAAGGGGTGATATTTTGGCAAAAATAGCTGGACAGCTGGAATGAGCTGGAAAGCAAAAAGCTGGCCGGCCAGGTGGTTTTCTGCAAGGTGGCCGGCCGGCCACCCCACCTGGTCGGCCAGCCACCCACCATGGCCGGCCGGCCACCCCCAAAAAATGAAGTAATGATTTTCTGGCCGACCACCATGCAAAGGTGTCCTCCCAAGTGTGTAGAATAAGGCCCCAGGGTCGGAATCTAGCAACTCTGAAGTAGGAGTCACAACAGAGAGCTTGAAAGAGAGGCTCAAAAATGAACTGCACAATTGCTGGCCGACCACCAACTTTTAGGGTCCTCCCAGATGTGTGCAACAAGGTTCCAAGGTCGGAAATTGGCAACTGGCGAGGAGCCACAACATAGAGCTTGAAGGAGAGGCTCAAAATGAAAATCAAAATTGCTGGCCGACCATACATTTTAGGGTCCTCCCATGTCCCCGATCACAGATATGTAGCTTTGGTTGGAAGAAAATACCCCGGGGTGTTCAACATTGGCGGAAGTGAGAAAACGGGCTCGGAGGAGAAACCCAGTTATCTGGGATAACTGGCCTCCCACCCCAGTGATCTTCTGGTATTGAAGCAGAGGTACACCAATTTTGAACAAAACTAATGAGAAATGAACGCCGGGGCCAAAACCGAGCAACTCGGGATCAAAATAGGCTGCAGTCTTAGGAAGTGGCATCTGGCTGAAATAAGTGAGTTCTGACCCAGTGTCCCTCGGAATGACAAAATAGAGGTTCCTGCCAAAAATCAGAGAAAACTGATGCAAAATGAATGCTCGGGGCCCAAACCGCGCGATTCGGGGTCCCGAAAACCGGCTGCGGGTGCCGAAAGTGGCATTCGGCCACGAAGTGGGCATCAGAGGCCCCAGTGTTCCTCGGAACTATAAAACAGAGGTGCAAGCCAAAAACCGGAGAACTCGGAGATGGTTGGGCGGTCCCGAGCCGAGGCACACGGCTTGACGGCAGCGGTCCAGCAACCGGAGCTCCGAAATGGTGAGAATGGCCTCTGACCCACGAAAAAGTAGCTCACGGCCACCGGAGATAATCTCTGGACCACTCCCTTCCTCGGGAAAAGAGAAAACCGAGCACAGTTATGGCAAGAGACAAGGCACGAAAGAGAGTTCGGAAGCTTGGGAGGTGGGCGCCTGGCGCGACTCTTAAACTTGAACGAGCCTGATGCAACATCACCAAGCGCTCAATCGGTGACGTCTGAGTCTTAAGGTCGGTCAAAAATGGGGTGTCTACAGTTGCCCCTCTTTGACAGAACTCGGAAGTCAAGAAGTGACGTGAGTGAATGTCAAAGCCCGGAGACGACCCATTTTTGACAAGGCCGAAGACTTAGACAATCATACAAAACAAACAGAAATGTGCGCCCGCAGGCAGGGGGGGTAAGAAGGCAAACGATAGTCACGGAGCCAGGTGATTGTGCAAGTGCAACAAGCTGTAATGTAGCAAGTATTGACAAATAGATGCAACAGTTTTAAGCAAGAATGCAAAGCAAGAACTACATTTCATGCAGTTAGGAATGCGGAGAACTATCCAATTCTCGTCGCGTCTCACACGGAGAAGATACGATACTGCTGATTAAATGCAGTCGCACTGACCTCAAATGAACCGTACATACAATATCGTGCCTGCAAAAGAGAGAAATGCAACAAGAACAATATGCTAACAACATATATTCAATGCGATTCCTGGGATTCGAAAAGTCTAACACACACAGTATCGGTGAAAGGATGCATCACAATGCGAGAAAAGATAATGCGCGACAATGCATGATCGAGCATAGAAGTATGGTACATCAAGAGAACACGTATGACGATGCAAAACATTCATGAGAATGCACATTATGAGCCAAATAATGACAAACGAGCACAAATCAGGATCTTGGGTTTGTTGGCTTCTACAATTTGGAAACGCAGCATTTCGGCAACTCGATCGCGACCTCTGATTTACCTCCAAGAGGTCACAACATGTTTAAAAGGATACACTCGATTTTGATGAATAATGATGAGACACATGTCAATAATTGCAATTAAAGTTCCAGGAGCAATTCGACGCCAGAAAGTGCACTTTTCTTCAACTTTTTCAGATCCCGAGAACTCCGATTTTCCTCAAAATTTGCAGAGAGGTAGGGGAGGGGGTAGGGGACATGGTCGGCCAGCTCTCCTCCCTAGGAGAGGCCATCGGCCAGGGGGAAAAAGGAGGTGGCCGGCCAGCCAGGTTAGGTGGCCGGCCGACTACTTGCCCAAAGTAGGGGCATTTTGGTCATTTTTCAGATTTCTATATATATGCTTGCCCATTGCCTCCGAAATCACACCCCCAAGTGTGAAATTCTCTCCTCTTGCTCTCTAAGCCACTTTCTCTTTCAGATCTGCATTTTATACGCGCCCCTCGACCTCCCACGTAAGTTGTTTTTGCGAAATCTTCCAGTTTTAGGCACTTTGAGCCGACTAAATTTCGACTTTGGGACTTCTCTTCTCATTTTCACCACTTGAGGTAATTTTGTCTCATTATTTAGAAAATTTTCTCGGGAGTTGACTTTTGGTTGACTTTTCATTTCCCAAGAGTTGACTTTTGTTGACTTTTTCCAAGTTTGGCTCGTTTTGCTCATTTTCGCTCCTCTTTGCAGATTTCTCGATATGGCGGGTCATTTCCCTCGCGGTAGAGGTTTTCCAGGCGCCGGAGATGATTTTGATCTCATGACATTGCCCCCGAGGGTTCGCCCTTTCTTTCCCGATCGTTATGCTCCAGCGGTGCATAGGCTTCCATGAGCCACTTTTCGTCATTTCAAGATTCAACGATCGAGCACGGGGATCTTCTTCTCGAGGAGCGGCACCTCTCCTCGATGTAGAGGTATTTTACTTATTCTCTGTATTTCTCGCGCATTTCAAACTCTGCCATGCTTAGACACAGTTTAACTACGACATGATATTTGCATCTGAGCATGTGACTTAAACACTTGAATTTCATGAACACTGGCATATTTGAATAATTGTGAGCATACGGTGCACATTAGTTAGAAATTGAACACCTGCTCAAACATTGATTCACGAAGACACAACACGAAGTCGAAAATGAGCACCAAGACATCTTGACTAAGAGTAGAACACACGATCTCAAAACTTCAGATTTTACGAACACGACCCGGCTTTGAAGCGAACACAGCCTTGATTGAGAGTAGAACACCGGTCCCAAACTTGATTTTACGAACCGCAGCGATCAAGCTTTGGCGAACACACGACCTTGATTGAAGTAGAACACACATCCCAAACTTGAAGCGAACACAGCCCAGCTTGATTAGAAGTAGAACACAGTCCCAAACTTGAAGCGAACACACACCTAATTGATTAGAAGTAGAACACACGATCCCAAACTTGAAGCGAACACACACTTGATTGAAAGTAGAACACACATCCCAAACTTGAAGTAGAACACATCCAAATTTAATCGATTGAAAGTAGAACACACAGTCCCAAACTTGAAGCGAACACACAGCCCACTGATTGAAAGTAGAACACACAGTCCCAAACTTGAAGCGAACACGCAGCCCACTGATTGAAAGTAGAACACACAGTCCCAAACTTGAAGCGAACACGCAGCCCACTGATTGAAAGTAGAACACACAGTCCCAAACTTGAAGCGAACACACAGCCCACTGATTGAAAGTAGAACACACAGTCCCAAACTTGAAGCGAACACGCAGCCCACTGATTGAAAGTAGAACACACAGTCCCAAACTTGAAGCGAACACACCCATTTAATGATTGAAAGTAGAACACACATCCCAAACTTGAAGCGAACACATTGCTTGATTGAAAGTAGAACACACTGATCCCAAACTTGAAGCGAACACGCAAATCGATTGAAAGTAGAACACACGGTCCCAAACTTGAAGCGAACACGCATGATTCATTGATTGAAAGTAGAACACCAGGTCCCAAACTTGAAGTGAACACGACCCATTTCCTCCATTTTGCGCGACTCATTTTCACTTCATTTGCATGACTCATTTTCACTTCATTTGCACTTCATTTGATCTATGCATTTATTAATCATTTATTCACTCCTGATCTTGAGGATATGGCTCACGCCATGAGGGAGTGGTATTTTGAGCTCCGGAATTTGTCCGGGGATTGACTTCTGCGGGATTCAGGCCATTCTGCAGAGGGTTATCTCATTGCCTTATCAGTAGGACTTTATTCGCTGCTTTGGCGGAGAGATGGTGGGACACCACCAATTCTTTTCATTTTTACGCCATCAGGATATGACCATGACCATTTGGACTTTGCTATGATCACCGGCCTAGACCTAGGCGGTGCTCCCATTCTTCTGACGAGGACATGGGTCGGTGGGGCTACTGGATGCACCTATTGGGGGCACACCGCTTTGTAAACAGAGTCTGGGAAGAGTTCGGTATACTTGGTTCTCTTCCCATTTTTGACCCAGATGGAGCTCGAGAGACTCTGAGGAGGCGGAGGCGATATGCATGGTTTCCTTATGTACCTCCTCGGCACCACCTTGTTTCTCGATAGGGGAACATGGTAGGATTACATCTCTGGCCTGGTAGACCTCTCACAGTCGGCGGTATGATTAGGCGTGGCCTTTGGCTACCTTCTTTGCTACATGGCGATCTCTCGCCTGAGGGACTTACTCGGCTGACTCTTGGAGAGCACAGGAGGTACATTGTCCTCTTGATTTACATTTGCTCCTCATTACTTGTTCACTTGCACACTTTGCACTTTGCATTCAGATACGCCTTTTAGCACTTTGTACTCACATTCAAGCTTGCTTTTCTCGGCTATGGGTATATGCATATTTCCCCACATTAGCTCGAGAGATGGAGGTGGCGGGACCTCCTATGACCCCATTTTCATTGATGTTTGAGGGTGAGCACTTATCGAGGCCAGAGACTCTCTTCCATCTGCTGACAGTACTTTAACCTTTGTTCGGGCGGCAGTATTTGAACTCTCGGTTCTTTTCATTTTCATCTCTCGTCCGCTTTGTATTTCTTGATTTACGGTTCATTTATGCCTTTGGTTATCTGCAGATTACTTAGCAACCTTAGGCGGTGTTTGGCAATGACCTCGAGAACCGATATCGGGAGGATCGACCGGTTCAGTATAGGTTCTGCTTTCGAGGACGGTCGGCGAGCTTGGTTCTTGGGAAACGCTTTCGGCGTCGGTGTGGGGGTGTGATTCCCAGACCCTCTGCTGTGCCTCGACACCATGCGGATGGCGATAGATTATCCCCTGAGGAGGTCGGTAGTGCTATGCAGGGCAGTGATGCTTTATTACATCTTCTTGATGGGAACTACGCCACCTATCGCCGCATATACCTGATGCCCCCTCGGCGAGTCTGGGCTCCACGGAGGTCCTTTGGTGCACCATCTTGAGTCGCGCCCGTGCTCTGAATATCCCTTCTTCTAGTAGGGCGGGTATACTTAGAGGTAGAGGCAGTTCGATTCCCCCGATCCCTCCGACTCTTGATCACCCTGGATGGCCAGAGATGCCGACTGAGTTGACGAGTTGGCAGTATGGGACCACTTCTCGATTCCGTCCCTATGGAGCCTCCGATGCGGCCACGAGATATGTCGATGATCTGACTCACCACGGTATGTTCTACCACTTTCATTTGTCACCGCAGACATTTTGGCGATTGCTTATTTATTGATGAGTTGAGCTTGTGTCTGCAGCCACCTCGGGATTACATAGACGGATGCTCGGGGTAGTGGCATCACTTGAGGATGGTCTGCGTGAAACCTGAGATGTCCATCATGGGCTTCCAGGTACCCTTCATCTTTCTTGCATTTATCATATTTCTGTTAATGCTCTGGCTTTGAACATTCCATTGCACTGATAGGCTGTGTAGAACACCTCTGGCACACACCCCACTCACGTACTGTACTTGCACCTGCTTTTCATGTTTGAACTGACGCATTGCACTTTGCATTTTCAGATGCCTCCAGTATATGCTCCTGCATGAGGTGGCCTCCGAACCTTTCGGAGAGGTCGGCGCTAGACACCTTTCGAGTCTGAGGACTCAAGGAGCCGGGCCATCCGGGCCTTCCGAGGAGCTCGAGGAGGCGGGGTCGTCTCATGAGCCTTGAGGGCACCCATTGTCGAGGATGACGAGGAGGAGGTCGCAGATCATGTGTCGAGGCATCCTGGAGAGGAGGCCACAGTCTTGGTTAGAGGCGGAGGCAGGCTGAGGAGGATCCGGAGGATGGCAGCTCCGATCGGATGGTGATGAAGATGCGAGATTATCCTGAGAAGAGGATGAGAGGGCCTCCCCATTCCCGTTCCCGAGGACACTGATGTTATTTCCTGCTTTATTCTACTTTTTAGCTAGTAGTTTGTAGCACCTTGCACATTGTTAGGCAGTTTTAATTTTCTGTAAAGCTTGTATCTTTATTTTGTTGTAAAATATGATGGAATGAAACAGCTTTTGAAAAGATGTTGTATTCGAAATTCTTAGCATCGCATCGCATCATCTTGCATAAAAATGGAATCGAATGAAAATGCGCCTCATGTATTTATCGGGTCAGGTAGTGAACCGACGCAACAAATAAAAAAACAAATCGACTTACTAAGAGATAACAGAATCTTAGCAGGTTTACAACTCGATAAACAAAGTACAACAATGTTAACGACTCAACAGACAAGACTTAACAAAATTGTGCAACCAAAGGGTAACAACTCAAAACACAAAATGCGACAGCTCGACAAACTTACAACTCGATAATCAAAACAACAACTCGATAAGCAAAAACACGACAAAGGGTATTTCAGACGGACGATCTGGATGATAGAATGTATCGGAAACTGATAGAAATGGAGGCCTTCGACATTCCCGATGCATGAAAGTACCTCAAACTTCTTTCCGTGAGCAAAAGCAGACCAACGCCAAGAAATCATTTTGTATCCGGAGAAAGCGAAAGTGGCGGCCTACTAGGATAGGTGGTGGCGGCCACTCCTCCCGTGACCACCAAAATGTTGACAAGTGTCCCTTGAATAGTGTTTTAGCCTCCTATAAAAGCCCCAGTCTTGGAACTCATTCATTTCATCCCCTTTCCTCTCAAAAATGGAAGCATTTCTCACCGAAAATCTCACATCTTGGATTTCTTCTTTAGATGGCTCGGAGAAGTTGAATTTTCGGGGTTTCGGCTTGAATGCACTATTCACACTAAGCCGGACTCCACTGCATCTTCCTTTCCTCCATGCCGCGGCAAGGTTCTGGAATCCGGTGACGCATGTCTTTAGCTTTGGCGGGCAAGAGGTATGTCCTACTTTTGAAGATTTTCAAGCCTTAATGGAGTCTGACCGCTCAGAAGAGATCTTGCCTCAGTCTCGTTTTGGCCATGCCCAAGGTTTAGGGCGAATGTGCGGTCTCGACGCGCATAATGCTCGATCTTTGATTGGTAATGGGATGTTGGACATCCCGAGTCTGATTTACCGATTCTCCGATGCAAAGACGCATAGCGACCACCATTGGCAAGGTTTCCGACAGCATGCCCTTTGCTTGTGCATGCTATCTCATTTTCTATTCGTCTCTGGCTCGGGAGGAGCCAACATCCGCTTGATCGAAGTCGCTCAAGGCTTGAGGGAAGGAAAGAGCTGTATCGCTATGACTCTGGCCGAGACATTGATGGGCTTGGATGCTTTCTACCGCCAAGTGACAGCCAGGTTTGCGGGGAGTCCACTACTGCTACAGGTAATGTTTCCCACCCAAGCTCACATGTATATTTGCTCACATCACTCGGCCTTCGGGCTCAATTTTTCCTCACAAAACCCTTATCTTACTTATCTCTCCTCGTACATCTCTCTATTCTTTAATCTCTCATTTTTCATCCCTCCCCAGATATGGTTGATGGATAAATTGCAAGTTGTGGACTCTTGTCACCTTATTATTGACCGGCTACTTCTTTAAATCAACGCCTGGTTGACGCCCTTGATGAGGGATGGTGGTATGAATGGATGTGCAACTTGTCGGCAGATCGCATCGCGTGGCGTTGTCCTTGGCTTAACCTTCCGGCGATGAGTTATAGCATGTTTCAGGATACTGGGATTCGGTTGGTCGGCTTGACTCACTGTGTATTTTACTTCCCATTCCGCATTCTGCGTCAGTTTGGCCATGATCAGACTTGCCCTTCGGAAGGGATTGAGTACCCAGCCACTTTCCTGGTTCGAGGTGCACACTTTGCTCGACATACTACGGCCTGGAGGACTAGAGAGCTCCTATCCCCCGCCCCTGTTTTTAGTTGCACTTTATCTGACGAGTGCTGGGATTGGCTCAACGAAGAAGCACAGGTTGGGCCCAGGCTGGCATCAGAGGCTTCAACTAGCTCTGGAAGGGGACGCAGGAACACCTGACTAGACTATGCCCCAGATTTATTGCTTTATTAGTACTTTCAAGTTTTCGTTATGAGTGTAATAAAAAGCAACTTCAATTGTATGCAAGAGCAAAAGAACTCTGTTTTGAAATCAATGAAGTTGAAGGTTGTGGTACTGAAAATTCTCCACTTTTGGTCCAAAAATGGTCTTAGTTGTGAAAAGATTAATTTGAACAAAGTCAACTTTTATTAAAACTTTCCAAAAGTATCTTCGATATGGATCAGAACTGGACATGCCTGAGATCTGTCACTGAGATGCACAACTTCGAATCTTAGCAACTGGAAAGTTGCCCCTAGTCTGAACAGGTGCCTCGGCAAAGTGTGGCAACGGAAAGTTGCCCCTAGTTTGAATAGCACTGTACCGAAGATCACGATAGATGCTGATGAATAGAGATGACTGAGATGATCAGAATGGACAAAGTTGATCGGGGAAAAGATTATGACTGAACTTCAAGATGAAGCTGCCTACGTATCCCAAAGATGGGAATCAAGTCTTACGTAGTTCAGGCTCAGGTTCGCTCGAGTATTTTTGCTCTCCTTTTGCGCTCTAACTTTTGCCAAGGCCGCCCTTTGTGGGTTTTCAACCTTGCGAGCTCAGTTTTTATAATTTTCAAATTTTCTATGCTCTGAGTTTTGCCTAGGTCGCCCTTTCGGGTTTTCGGCCTAGCGAGCCTCTCAGGGATAATATTTCTTCAACTTGTCCATGTTAATCGGTTGGGAAAACTCCAAGCCATCTAGATCCATCAGAACCACAGCTCCACCTGACCAGATTGACTTGATAATGTAAGGACCAGTCCAATTGGGTCTGAACTTGCCCCTTGGGTCGTGGATGGGAGCTCGGTTGTCCTTGAGTACCAAATCTCCTTCTTTCAAGTTCCTGGACTTAACCTTCTTGTTAAAAGCCCGGGCGATTCTGCGTTGATAACCTTGGACGTGGTACAGTGCTTTCAACCTCCTTTCATCGAAAAGCATGAGTTCCTCAAATCTGTTCTGCTGCCAATCCGCTTCGGCTATCTGGCACTCGGCCAATACTACAGCAGCGGGACCTCAATCTCAATAAGCGAGCGGCCTCCATCCCATAGACCAATGAGTGCGAGTCGCCCTAGTAAGTTACGATCGAAGTCTGTAGCCCCACAGAGCAAGCGGCTTATTATCGGGTCCTGTAGGTTTCCACCATCTTACGTATCGCTTGATATTCTTGTTGGCGGCCTCAAGCGCTCCGTTGGTTTGCGGCGGTAAGTAAACGACTTATGAAAAGCCACGTTGTATTTCTCCAACAAGTCAATCACCTCTTTCTTGAAGTGGGAACCATTATGCGAAACTATTTCATTTGGGACTCGATGGCGGCAGATGATGTTGTTTCTGATAAATTTTGCAACGTGTGAAGCTTTCAACACTGCATAAGATTGGGCCTCGACCCACTTTGTGAAATAATCTATCGCTACAAGGATGGACTCATGCCCATTCGTCCCTTTCGGCGTGACAGCTCCGATCACATCACTTCCCAATTTGAAAATGGCCACGGTGAAGTCATGTTGTGCAACCGACGGCGGGATGTTCATGCGGTTTGCATGAATCTGACATTTGTGGCATCGCCGAACAAAACCGATACAATCCTCTTTCATGGTGGACCAATAATAACCCTGTCTAAGGATCTTCCGTGCCAACATCACCCCATTCATGTGCGCACCACATTCACCCCCGTGGATGGCTTCCATCGACGTTTGGACTCTTGACATCAACACACGGTTTATGCATTCCCGGATGACCCCTTCTATACGTTTACCCCCACGGATAATGGCGAATGGCCAACCTTCTTATTGCCCTCTTGTCTTTGGCATTAACCTGGTGGGTATGTTTACATTTCCAGAAATTCGGATGTCGTAATAATACCGGGGTGCTCGTCACGAACTTCATCTATGGTGCAATCGACTCATAGCGGTGCAAATTTCTAGTCAATAATATTTGGACGATTCGGACTCCGTGGGATGTCTATCATGGATGATAGAGTTGCTAACGCGTCAAGTGAACTTGTTGTTCTCTCTTAGTAGATGAGTAAAACTTAACTTTTCAAACCGAGGAATCGGCAAATCCAAGGTTTGGTGATACATCATCATATTTTCCTCCTTTACTTTCCGGTCTCCTTTAGCTTGAGACACAACAAGGTTCGAATCCCCAATGACGTCGGTAGTCTTGCCCTAATTCGAGTGCCTTCCATACCAAAGAATGCACGCCGTGATTCGCTTCATTATTTGAGACTTTGAAAGCGGAGTTTGAAGGCTAGAGGATCTGAATTGTCGGTGCTATCAAGAACACTCCTATCCCATACCCATGTTGATTTGACGCTCGTCAAAGTACATTGTCCAAGTTTCCTCGTCGATCTTGAAATTGCTTCATCGGGAATAGGTACTCAAGCGCTTCATCCTCAACCGGATGGTCGGCAAGGAACTCGCTCGCTCTTCCCTTCTTGACTTCGGCGTCACATATGTGAGATCAAATTCGGAGCAACATGACAACCAACGAGCTAGCCTACCGTGGTATTTGGTTTCTCGAAAAGATATTTGATGGGATCAAGTCGCGAAACCAACATTACATAGTGAGCTAATAGGTAGTGCCACAGCTTCCTGGTAGCCCATACCAGAGCTAGGCAAGCCTTTTCCAGTGGCGTATACCGGGTCTCATATTCTAGCATCTTCTTGCTCAAATAGTAGATGGCTCTTTCCACCCTATCTTCTGATTCTTGCGCAAGCATCACATTATCGTGGTCTCCGTCAGCACAGATACAAAATCAACGGTTTCCGGTTCATTTGGTGATAAACGGGTGGAGTTACGTAGATATTCTTTAATCTGTTCAAACGCACTTGACACGGCCGTCCCATTGGAACTTCTTGCCTTTCTTCAGAAGACCAAAAAGTGGTTCACAAGTCAAGGTTAGTTTTGAAATAAACCGTCTTATGAATTGCACTTTACCCAGGAAGCCTCGCACCTCATTTTCAGTCCTTGGTGGGGGCATTTCTAAGATGGCCTTGATTTTGGAAGGTCGACCTCGATGCCTTTTGTGTCGAAACCCCGACATTTTTCATTTGTAACACCAAACGTACATTTCTGAGGGTTTAGCCGCAACCGGAATTCCCTGATCCTTTGGAAAAACTTGCGCAAGGCGGTGTAGTGGCCCTCTCTTTCTTTGGACTTGACAATCATGTCGTCCACATACACCTCAACCTCTTTGTGGATCATATCATGTAGTATTGTGGTCGCGGCTCGTTGATAAGTAGCCCCAGCATTCTTCAACCCAAACGGCATTACCCGGTAGCAGTATGTTCCCTACGGGGTGGTGAATGCAGTCTTTTCTCTGTCTTCTGGGGCCATCACTATCTGATTGTACCCTGAGAAGCCATCCATAAACGAGAGCAATGCATGCCCTGCAGTGAAGTCCACTAGCTCATCAATGTGTGGCAAAGGAAAGTCGTCCGGATGGCTCTGTTCAAATCACAAGTCTACACACACGGATCCTACCATCTTTCTTGACACGGAACAATATTGGCCAACCAAGTCGGATATTACGATACTAGCAGAAGCTGCGTCAATTTGTAGTGACCTCTTCCTTAATCTTGAGAGCCCAATCCGGCGGATCCTTCGAGCTTACATTTGTCGGGGCCTCGGGTCAAGGGGATCCGATCTTTGTACAATCTCGGGATCGATTCGGGCATGTCTTCGTAGGACCACGAAAACATCTTTGAAATCTTTTAATAAAGCGACTAAGCGCTCGCGTTCCTCTGAAGACAACGTGGACCCGATCTGGACCAGCCGCGGGTCCTCCTCAGTACCAATGTTCACAGAAATGATTTCATCCATTAATGGCTTAACAAATCTCTCTTGCTCTTGCTCAATTAGACGTTGTAAAACCGGAGGGACTTCGTCCTCGTCGTTTTGATCAAAATTTTGAAAGTCTGAATTAATGCAATAAATTAGGGGCACAGAAAAGTACTCGGAAACCACATTCACCTCATTCTCATTAAGTTCATCCAAATCGTCTGATTCGCCGGTTTACAAGACTCAAACGAAAAGGAAAAAAACTGACACAGGCGGGACTCGGCATCGGGTTAACATCCCGGAGTACGGACTCAAACTTCGATCAGTGGAACTCGATTCGACTCACAAGACTTCGGTGGAATCGATTCGCTCACTACTGACTTTAATCGGATAAGAATCCTCCTCGTCTTGCCAAGTGAGAGGTGCGATTGATCGTCCAAAATAGGCTGTTTGGTTGGCTCATGCGTTTCATCCCCAATCATGGACACCAAGAAGTTATTCCCCAAGCAATCTTGGTCGATCGGAGGATCAGAGAGGGGACATGCCAGTGCTACCCCCATTTCCAATTCCGTGCCCTCAGAGTCCTTTGCCTTATGCCTTTCGGCCTCGGTTGTTGGGTGCATGCGCTCTGTGGCAACATCATCCCCGGATAGTTGCAGGTCGAAGAAGATTTTGAAACCTGGTACGCGCTTCCTCTCCGCGTTGAACCATGGTTCTGGGAAGCCACAGAATGGAAAGTCTTCCCCCTCCCGGACAAAGCGTCCGTTCAGGGTACCCTGGATGGGCCTGTGCATTAGATCAAAAGGCTTCCCAGCCTGCTTTGCTCTGGCTCTGCCGGCCATTTCCTTCCCTTTCCTCGTCCAATCTTCTTTGGTGAGCAGATAACCCAATCCAAAGGTATGTGGATTATGTGGCACTTCGGCCAACGTTGCGACTCCTTTCCTGCCGCTTTTTCCCAATCCCATCCCGGGGATATGTTGTAGCTTGTTCATGAGGTAGACAGATTGAGGACTAACGTACATACCCTCATTCACAGCCATAATGTTTTGCACCACCCGGGCCTCAGCCAATGTAAATCCCGATATGAACATATCTTCCATGCCGTGTTCGATCTCCAGGACTGGCGTAGATACCTCCGGAGGGGGATGGATTGATGAATTCCCAAAAACAATGGCTACTCCCTTTCCATAGGGGTATTTCACCATTTGATGTAGAGTAGATGAGACGGCCTTCACCTGATGCAACCAGGGTCGCCCCAAAAGCATGTTAAAAGATGCAGGGACCTCCAAGACATGAAAATCCACCTCGTGTTGTCCAGGCCCAATCTTGGCTTGAATTTTTACTGTCCCCAGGACATCCCTACTTGTATTGTCATAGGCTTTGATCACTTGCGTAGTTGGGGTGAAGTCTGCAGGCTTTAACCCAATTGCGTAGGCCGTTCTGGCCGGGCAGACATTAATAGCGGACCCGGTATCAACCAGTACCACCGGAATCCATTTATCCCTGCATTCCACAGAGATGTAGAGAGGTCTGTTGTGATCCACGCCCTCAGGCGGCAGCTCCTTATCCGAAAAGGTCAATGCCGGGGAACCTCCTCCCAGGAAGACTAGCCCAACTAGTTGTTCTGGGGTAGTTTCAATGGAAAGTTTGGCTTTGTCCATAGCGAAAGAATGACTGTCTGTGTACTGGAAGCCATAGCATCCCAGATGGAGATGTGCCTTGTATTTTCTTTTAGGCTTCTGATCTGACCTCCTCTTCAACTTGCTTCTCCCTCTGCCTCTCCGCTTCTTTATCTTTCCCTGATGCCTCGGGTTGATCAAGGTGTGGGGGCTTCAAATACCGCCCACTTCTAGTCATATAGTCCACTTCTTCGAGGTACTAGGTGCTGTCTGGTTGGCCACCTGCCCAATCTTCGTCTGTGTGGGCAAGATACAAGTCGTCATCTTCCCACCACATTCCATTAGCATCTAGCGAGCACTGTCAGTTCCGCTTTGTTTGTGCTCTCGACATTTTCCTGCCTCATGCTCACAGCATGTTCGGTTTTCGTGCCCACAGCACTCTCAATTTCCTCATGGTTTTTCGCTTTTCGGGCTCTCTCAGAAACCCATCTCTTTTCTTGTTCCTCCAGCGTCAGTTGTTCGGCTTTTAACATGTCTTGGTCCCGAGCGGAATTCTTCGTACCGGCGCTCTCCGGCAATTCACTCTGACCTTCGGCCCTTCCGGCCACAAATGGTACAATGTCAGGCTGATCATCCAACCACCCGACGACTTCCGCTGACTCCTCGTAATCGAACCAGTTAATTGATGCATCCCCTGATTCCTGATCATTGAAAAATTGGAGATTGGCGAAGTCCTCTTCCACCGTTGTCAAATCATCCCCCACTGATTCAAGTTTGTCCCCCCGGATCATACACAACTCGGCCTCTTCCGGCGGCCCCACACTCAGCTTAGACTGGCTCATTGACAAGATATATCCACTCGGATCATAAGCTCTGCCAGCTAAATTCTCAGACTGCTCCACCCCATTCTCAACAGCTCTGCTCTCCTCGGAAGCCTGCTCAATTCCATTTTCGGTGGTCACCACCTTTGGCTTAGGTTGGGTTGTAGAAGTGTCCATCATGCACAAATCAGTGCTGTCAGGCAGGATCACCTCTGGCTTGGGTAGGTGGGAGGGAGTAATGTAGATACTAGGGTCGTAAGACACGTCCCCAGTTTGGATGAAATTGATTCTTTTGGGTGGATCTTGGTTATGTACTGGGAGTGGGTTGGTTGTGACGTTAGGCCTTTCTGGAGGTAGAATGATATTCTTGTCAATAAGGTCCTGAACCTCATGACGCAGCCTGAAACACTGGTCGGTGTCGTGACCATGCTGCTGGTGGTATTTGCAATATTTGGCTGGGTTATGGGAAGGGGGGAGTGGATTTGGTGGGGGCCTCGGTTCCAAGGGTTTCAGATGCCCTTTTCTGACTAGAACCCCGAGGACTTTGGATAAAGGCATATGTAGTGGAGAGAAGGTTCGTTGACCTCTGGGTTGGTACCTTGAAGCTTGGTTACTGCTCCCAGAGGCATCAGAAAAAGGTGTGGCCGCTGTGGACCTTGGTTGGGGAGGGGGATTGGTGGTGACCATTCCGACCTCTGAAGTTCTTGTATTGGCAGAGCCACTCGGACCTGCATTGGTATTAGATTAAATGTTCTTGAGTGATCCGGTCTTAGTCAAACAGACCTTGCTTCATGGCATCCTCTATTTGCATCCCCATATCATGTAGATCTGCGAAAGTGGGGAAAGGGACTACGATCATCTTCTTCATTAACGCCGGCTGGAGATTGCGCACAATCATCCGGATCTGATCTCTGTCTGTTGGCCTTAAGGTCATCATCGATGCCTTCGCCCTCCACCGGGTTACAAAGTCAGAAAAAGATTCTTTGGGCTCCTGCCTCGTTGTCTCGTGATCACGAGTGGGAATCTCTCTCTGTGTGTTATATGAATATTATTACTTGAAGGCCTCGGCCATCTCATCCCAGTTTGTCTTCACATCATCCTCCAGCTTTGCATACCAAGTGGATGCCACACCCGATAAAGTTCGACCGAACAAGGAAAGCTTTTGCGGTCGGGTTAGGCCCATTGGTCTTAAGATGTCTGAAAATAGCCGGAGGTGGACCATGGGGTCCTCGGATCCATCAAAGCGATCGATCTGGGGCATCTTAAATCTGTCCGGCAATGTCACGGCCACATCAGTATAGCCGTCTTCAATGTCCGGGATGGCCTTCACCCCCTGTGATTTCTTGAAGAGTGTTTCCAACTTGCTCAATTTGAGTATCACGGTCTACCTCGAACTCAAATGGAGCGTCCGGGTAGTTAGGTGTAATGTTTTTGGACAGTTGTGGTAGAAGCGGGGGCGGAGCCAGCCCCGTTGGAAGACCCGTGTCCTCTTGGGTGTTTTGTGGGTTTGGCAGAGCGTTCTGTGGGTTTGGGAGGGTATTTTGGGTGTTCTGGGGATTTGGAGGAGCATTCTGCCCTTGATGATATTGGCTCAGGTAATGGAGCCCCGGGTGGAGGAGGAACTTGATGTGCCCCTAATGGAGGAGGGACCTGGTGTGAAGCAGATGCAGCGTTCTGCTGTTGTAATCTGGTGATCAACTCAGACTGTTGAGCCATGACAGCGGCCTGCTGTTTGGAAAATTCCGCCTGGCGGATGGCATCATCTTGCATTTGTTTCATGCTTTCACTCATCTGGCGCATCATCGCCTCCATTGCTGTGTTCTGTTGTTCCATCGGAATAACCGGCGAGTGTATCTCTGTAGTAGAAACAGGAATCTCAACCCGACTGTCTGACACTAGAGTAGACTGCTTTTCCGGTGATCCGTGCTCTGACACACTGTGCCTTCTCGGCCTTCTTCTGGTGACTGGGGGTAATGAGTGGAACACTGGATGTCCGTCAACTAGATCCTCGGATCGGTTGAGTCGGCGACCTCGTGTCCAAATTGCTTGGGGGGTATCGACTGGCTCGGAAGCAATCGTGCTACAAACTGCCCTAGCAAAAGATAAATAAAGCGAAAAAAGAAATAAATAACCAGAAATAAAACGAGCAGCATAACGGCTTAAATTGAATACACCACACACAGTCGGGTATACAACAACACACAGTTGGTAAGCTGGCTATACACTGCCCTCAAATACTGGTCAATGTCCCTGTATCACTGTTCCCCAAAACTGAATCGGGTATCCGCAGACAACTGATTCTCAAATAACTGACTGATGCCCGCAGGTGTAACATGCCAACTCAAAACTGATGCCCGCAGGCCTGATGCCCAAACTCATACTGATACATGCATTCCCTGTAGAGACGCACTCTAGCAAGCACATAGCAGATAAGTGAGAGCCAAAACACCCCTATGTTGGGGTAGGGTTTCCCTGTCCTATTTTGTCAGGAGCTAGGGATTTCACTACGCACGCATGACTTCAAACAACCTATAAGCGGGTAAGCAACTGTCCTAGTTTGGATTGGTCACTATGGATCGAATATGTACTAGGTCGAATGGTCAAAAAGGGTGCCGGTAAAACCGGGGTTTGTGTTCTATCTTGGCAGAGCCGTAATCGATCGACCTTGTGGACATGCCTTGACAAGACAAGCCTCCGGCAAACCGCTCAGGAATAGCAGATGGCAAACACGGTGTCCTAGGCGCACCAATGCAAAAGCAATGCAAAGAAACACACAAATGTAGACAAAACCAGATAACACGAGTTCGAGTCAAGATCTCTAAATCCCAATAGTCGCGAAGCGTAACAACGCCCATGAGGACCTCGCTTCTGATTCGGACTCGATTTTTGTTGCGGTTCTCAATCTTGAACCAAAGAGTCCAAATCCGGCAAATCGTTTTGAAGGAAAACAAATTTTTTGAAAGAAGTGCCAAACATGGACTGCTTTGCGGATATGAGTCGCCACCTAAATATTTAAAATGGGAAATTTAGGAAACCCTGACTCGGTGCCGAAAGGCCACGTGTCCGTCATCACCAAAGTTGGCTCGGGAACTTGGGTACGATTAGGGAAGGTCACATCGTGAGCACCCCCTCTCGCCCGGTCAAAGACCGGCCTCTACTAACCATGATATCTGATTTTGAAAACTTTGTGAGTTCTTATTCCGGTTATTAGCCTAGATTACTATGTGATGCTCGCAGCAAACAAGTATAGACTGGGCCGTCTGAATTGGCACAAAACATTTCATGTTTGTTTGTTTGAAAATGGTGTGAAGGTGCTACCTGCAGGTAGGCTAAAATGCGGATTTGCCACCCTCGGGTGGGCTTAGAAAATATGATTTTGCCACCATCTAGTGGGCTTAAAACAAACAGTCAATGCATTGTCCCAATTCAGATAACTCAACCTCCACCCACAGGCATTCAAGGCAGTTATATCACATAAGCATTTAGCCTCATGGCAAGCATGCTATCATGGCAACACTCACACGCATGCAAGCATGCTAAAGCATAAAACCTCACCTAGTACTCCAAGCCAAAACAGAAAACTAATTAGAAATCCATGCATGATCCTAAGAATGCAGAGATGCCTAATGCAACACATGCAAAGATGCAATTATAGTAGGCTCGGCTATTCTAAAGATGGCATGTGAGATGCATGACTATCATATATTCAATTTGGAATCGAAATCTGAATCACGGTTTGTATGATCTTGAAGGGCAGTCGTGCAATCTGATGAATGATGCAACACATCTTTGTCATGTTGTATGCTAATTGAAATATGCCCTATATCTAACCATTGTAAGCGGATAAATAAAAGGGAGAAAGAAATGGGGGTTGGAAGACATACATCACACTCACACACCCTTATTACAGTTGTGCCCTCGCGCAGAGGGTCCGAATAAATAATATAGTCCGAAAATGAAAGAATAATACAGTCCGAAAATGAAAGAATAATACAGTCCGAAATAAATATACAAATTTCTAATTAATTAACAAATTAATTACAAAAGAAGTAAAACTGGCATGCAAGCCAGGGACTGCCTCGCTTCTGATAGATGATGTATCTTTGAAACGCTTGAGTAATCCACTGGGATGCCCTGATTAGCCTCTGTTTGCAGTATTTCTCGAAATGCGCGCCGGACTCCGAAAAGTTGTTGATCCTCGGTTTTGCTGTAACAGAGAGCAAGAAAAGGGCATAGCGATGTATTTTCGCAAATATATGCATGCCTCGATCCTCGTGCCACCAATCACGCATACCGATGCATGATGGCCGAGGAACCGGATTGCACAACTCAATATAGGGATGAATACATATGAATGCTACAACAAAACCTAACTCCATCATGGGTAATCCGGAGTGTTGGTGATTTGGGAATTGAGACCCGTTCCGTTACTCGGAGTACAAAACGCGTCTCGTTTCCCGTGCAATATGCATGATATGCATGAAATGCAGCTAACATGTGATAGCATGCACAATGCCATGAAAATGAATAACCTCGAAATGCGTGCATACGGACACGCAAATCGAGGTAATGCATGAATGCAATCTAAGATACAACCTAGTATGCACAGTGCGGATGAAAATGAGATGAAAATAAGATGCCTCGAAATGCGCGCCCACAGGCGCGCAAAACGAGGCGATGATGTGAAATGCAAGGCGGATAAAACCGAAGTGCCTCAAAATGCGTGCCCACAAGCACGCAAACCGAGGCGATGATGAAATGCAAATCAGATAAAACCGAAGTGCCTCGAAATGCGTGCCCACAAGCACGCAAACCGAGACGATGATAAAATGAGAAAATCGGATACAACCAAAGTGCCTCGAAACGCGCGCCCACAGGCACGTAAACCGAGGCGATGATGAAATGAGAAAATCGGATACAACCGAAGTGCCTCGAAACGCGCGCCCACAGGCACGCAAACCGAGGCGATGATAAAATGAGAAAAATCGGATACAACCGAAGTGCCTCGAAACGCGCGCCCACAGGCACGCAAACCGAGGCGATGATAAAATGAGAAAAACGGATACAACCGAAGTGCCTCGAAACGCGCGCCCACAGGCACGCAAACCGAGGCGATGATAAAATGCAATGAGATGGCACACGGAATGCCACGATGGGCTTATACCAACATGGGAGAGCCTCGGCTCACTCACATAGGAGGCCGTCGGATAAAACGGAGGTGCCTCGAAGTGCGTGCCCACAGGCACGTAAACCGAGGCAATGCATTAAGGCATAAAATGACATGGGAAATGATATGCAAGCATGCAAACCAAATTTCAGCCACTAAATGAAGGGGAAAACAGCCCCGAAATGATGCGAAATGACAATTAACGCATGAAATCATCCCGAAATGCAATTCTAAGTGCCCGAAATGGCCTACGGCCATGCTAAACACGCAAAATGGGCACATGACAGCAAAAACAGTAGTAAGGAAGCCCCAAAAATAGCATCTTTCCAGTACAAAACATAGCCAAATTGTAAGCATAGATATGGCAACAATAGCTTGCAAAAATACGGAAAAAGAGAGGAATTACAAAGCAAGTGGTATCTACCATGCTCAAACCCAAAAAAAAAATTCTACAACAATAAATATGAGCTAAAAATATTCACATTTACAGTAGATGACATCCCTCAAAACAGTGTGTAGACATGGCAAGCATAGCATGCAAAATATGGACCAAAAGGGGGCTATAACATAAGGTACCATAATCAAACATCAAATGGCCTAAGGCCCTTAATAAAATACAAAGAATAGGACAAAAAAAGACACTTCCTAAGCCTGATTAAGGCCAGAAACAGAAGCTAGAATGGCCTAAACAAACATGCAAATTTACGGAAAATTTGATGGATACAACATGAAGTACCAAAACCAAACACCAAATGGCTTAAGGCCCTTAACAAGACACAAAGAAAAGACCAAAATATGACACTTTACAAGCCTGATGGAGATCCAAAACAGAAGCATGGTAAGCTTAAAGAAGCATGCAATATGGGAGTAGAACAAGAATCCAAAGCAAGTGCATGATAGAGGAAGAAAAACAGGTTGAGCCCTTCTTCAATGTTGAAGAGGAGCTCAAAATAAGCACACATTAAGTTCATGCAATGCTCCAATTCAGATCACAAATGGCCTCAAAATAGCATGCAATTTTACGGTAAAATGGAGGAATTTCAAAGCAAGTGCATGCTAGAGCCACCAAAAATGGTTGAGCCCTTCTTCAATGTTGAAGAGGGGCTCAAAACAAGCCCAATGACAGTTTATAGTATGCACGAAATCAGATCACTCAAAAGCCAAACAAAGCATGCAATTTTATGGCCTAAAGAGTGGTATTGAAAGAAGTGTATCAAGGAGACACCAAACAGAGTTGAGCCCTTCTACAATGTTGTAGGGGGGGCTCAAAATGAGCACAAAACCAGTAGGGTTCAAAGCCAAAAAACTGAAGGGAAATAGGGTAAAAAGTTGGTCCAAGAAAATGATAGAAAAAGGGTTTTAGTGGCTTACCCTTGTAGACAACTCTTTCTTTGCTTCTTGACTTGAATTTGTTGATCCTTGGCCACTGGAAATCACTCCCTTGCTGCTGAAATGGAGTTGGCAAAGGTAGAGCTTAAGGTTGGTGAAGGGATTGGCTAGGAAGCTTGAAGGTTTTGAGTTTTGAGATTGAAAATGGAGGATTTGTGAGAGGGTTTTGAGATAAAACTTTCTAACCTAGCAAAGGGCTGTCCAGCCCTTTAAATAGGGAAGAAAAGGTGTAAAGGGGAGGAAATGGAGGCAATCTTTCCCTCCCAAAATATCCCCCGAATGGGGTGATATTTTGGCAAAAATATCCGGACAGTTGGAAAAAGCTGGAAAGCAGAAAGCTGGCCGGCCAGGTGATTTTCTGGGAAGTGGCCGGCCGGCCACCCCACCTGGTCGGCCACCACCCACCATGGCCACCCCCAAAAAATGAAGTAATGATTTTCTGGCCGACCACCATGCAAAGGTGTCCTCCCAAGTGTGTAGAATAAGGCCCCGGGTCGAATCGGCAACTCAGGCAGAGTCACAACATAGAGCTTGAAGGAGGCTCAAAATGAATCGCACAATTGCTGGCCGACCACCAACTTTAGGGTCCTCCTGGATGTGTGCAACAAGGTTCCAAGGTCGGAAATTGGCAACAGGCGAGCCACAACATAGAGCTTGAAGGAGAGGCTCAAAATGAAAATCAAAATTGCTGGCCGACCATACATTTTAGGGTCCTCCCATGTCCCCGATCACAGATATGTAGCTTTGGTTGGAAGAAAATACCCCGGGGTGTTCAACATTGGCGGAAGTGAGAAAACGGGCTCGAGGAGCGAATCGGTTATCTGGGATAAGCTGGCCTCCCACCCCAGTGATCTTCTGGTATTGAAGCGAGTACTGCCAATTTTGAACAAAAACTAATGAGAAATGAACGCCGGGGCCAAAAGCAACTCGGGATCCGAAAATGGGGTGCGCAGTCTGCGGAAGTGGCATCTGGCGACCCCAGTGTCCCTCGGAATGACAAAACAGAGGTTCCTGCCAAAAATCAGAGAAAACTGATGCAAAATGAATGCTCGGGGCCCAAACCGCGCGATTCGGGGTCCCGAAAACCGGCTGCGGGTGCCGAAAGTGGCATTCGGCCACGAAGTGGGCATCAGAGGCCCCAGTGTTCCTCGGAACTATAAAACAGAGGTGCAAGCCAAAAACCGGAGAACTCGGAGATGGTTGGGCGGCCCCGAGCCGAGGCCTGACTGGCCAGTCCAGCGCGTAAAAGTAGCTCACGGCCACCGGGAGATAATCTACGGGACCACTCCCTTCCCTCAGGAAAGAAAACAGAGAAAACCGAGCCTGGTTCGCAAACCGAGACAAGGCACGAAAGAGAGTTCAGGCTTGAGGCGGTGGCCGCGACTCTTAAACTTCTGAACGAGCACAGTATGCAACATCACCAAGCGCTCAATCGGTGACGTCTGAGTCTTAAGGTCGGTCAAAAATGGGGTGTCTACAGGTAGTGCACATAATCACATAAGAATTGATTAAATCCACAAATGCAAACTTAGCCGAATCAAGCTGCATGAAACATAGACGCAAAATATGGATATAATGACAAAAAATAAAATAAAATAAAAATGATGTATATTCACAAATAAGGAAATCAAGTAAAAGAACGAGATAGAAAGAAGTGGGGCGGGAAATTATTAAAATATTTGAATAAATTATTACAAACCAAATTAGAGGAGAGGTAAGGAGAATATTACAACAAAATAAAAACCTCACAATACACTTAAAATAAAATAAACAAAATAAATAAATAAATAAAAGTTTCAGGTGCCTTGAAAACCACCGGAAGTTGGTTAACATCAAAAGACAACGCCGTCTTGTCCAAAAAAAGCTAATCGGCCGGCCAAATAGGCCTAGCAAAACCTGTCTTATTGTGAAACCAAGAAAAAGGAACAAACAAGAAATATGTAGGTGACTCAACTAACCACTACCGGTTAGATTAAAAACAAGAAATATGTAGGTGACTCAACTAACCACTACCGGTTAGATTAAAAACAAGAACACAAATATAAAATAAAAAAAAAAGTATAAACTTACAACAAAACTAACATGAGCCTAAAACAAGAAAACAAATATAAGGTAGAACATGCAAAGTTACAACAAAACTAATGTGAGACTAATACAAGAAAAATATAAGCTAGGAAATGCAAGATTATAACATAATTACTATGAAACTAAAACAAGAAAATAAATATAAGTTAGAACATACAAAATTACAACAAAACTAACATGAACCTAAAACAAAAAAGCAAATATAAGGTAGAACATGCAAGGTTACAACAAAACTAATATGAGACTAATACAAGAAAAATATAAGTTAGGAATGTAGGATTATAACATAATTACTATGAAACCAAAACAAGAAAACAAATATAGGATAGAACATGCAAGATTACAACAAAACTAATATGAACTTAAAACAAAAAAGCAAATATAAGGTAGAACATGCAAGGTTATAACAAAACTAATATGAGACTAATACAAGAAAAATATATGTTAGGAATGTAGGATTATAACATAATTACTATGAAACTAAAACAAGAAAATAAATATAAGATAGAACATGCAAGATTACAACAAAACTAACATGAACCTAAAACAAAAGAGCAAATATATGGTAGAACATGCAAGATTACCACAAAACTAATATAAGACTACTACAAGAAAAATGTAAGCTAGGAAATGCAAGATTACAACACAATTACTATGAAACTAAAACAAGAAAGTAAATATAAGATATAACATGCAAGATTACAACAAAACTAACATGAACCTAAAACAAGAAAGCAAATATGAGGTAGAAAATGCAAGATTACAACAAAACTAATATGAAATTAAAGCAAGCGAAAAAAATAAAATAAATAATTATGAGCTAAACAAACCACTTAGATTACAACAACACACTATGAAATATAAAGTAAGAAAATAAATATAAGATAAACAAACTACTTGAATTATAACAAAACACTATCAAATAAGAAGTAAGAAAATAAATATGAGATAGAACATATAAGAAAATGAAAGACTAGAAATTCATCTTCCAAAGAAAGATTGAACTTTTTGATTTTCAAACTTCCTCTTGATCACCCTCAAGTTTAGGAAGTGTGTTCTCAATCCTCAATTTGAAACTAGAATGGAACTTTAGGTATGTATGGTAGAAAAGTGGCTAACTCTCTTATTTTTTTCTCACTTTCAACAACACTCACTTTTTCCTTTGATCAATCACTACTGAAATTTAGCCATTTCAGAATTTTTGAGGGAGTTTTGGGTGTAGGAAATATGGAATTTCAGTTTGTATGGAAGGTATGGGGTGTATATGGAAGATAGAATTTTTTTGGCTCAAAAACTCTTCTTTTTTTTTTTCTCTCTTTTTTCACCCTTTCCTTACTCTTTTCTATTCAATTTCGTGGTCCTCCCTCTCTCTTACAATATGATCATTCTACATAGGCAATGAGGGAGAGTAAAGGTCAAAAGGAAGGTGGCAGACAAGGTGGGAGACAAGAATGTGATAGGAGGACAAATTTTCAAGGTGGTTCTATGGGATACTCCTTTATGGATGCAAAGAAAATCTCTTTTTGACAATGGGGGATGATTAGGTATAATGGAGGACGAGTGGGTGCACTTGAATGGATCAGAAAATTGGTAAATGGGGTGTCCCAACCGAACCAAAACCAAGAAAAATGGGCTGTTGCGGTTTTGGGCCGAGTCAACAAAAATCTGCTCTTAAGCCCAACTTCAAACAGACATATCTCCTTTATATGGACCTAGTTTTAGGTGGATCTTGGGTTTAAATTGAAGCCCCAGAAATCTACTTTCCAATGGTAGTGGCTTCAGATCTAAATTCCAAGTGTACAAAGAGATATGCCTAATTTAGTGAAGACTGTTCATTTCCCTCGGGCCAGGTTAACAAAATCTGTTCTTAAGCCTAACTTCAAATGGATATATCTCTCTTATTTGGACTTGGTTTTAGGTGGTTCTTGAGTCTAAATTGAAGCCCAGAAGTTTACTTTCCAATGGTTGTATCCTCACATCTAAATTCCAAGTGTACAAAGAGATATGCCTAATTTAGTGAAGGCTGTTGACTTCTTTCTTAACAATTTGATACTCATCATTTCCCTATTTCCTTTAACTCCAATCCTATAAAGAAGATTATTTTTTTTAAAAGTATTTTTTAAAAAGTTCATCTCCTTTCCATTTATGTCCACTTTGTTTTTACTCAGTTTATTGAAAAGTGCAATATTTTAATCGAAATGGGAGCCTCGGAACATCGTAGAAAAAAATATGTTGAAAAGAGGGTTTTAAGGTCTAAAATAGTTTAGCCAAAATAGGGTGTAAGGTTGGGATTAAAGCTCAAATTCTATCTCTCTTCTGAGGATTTTGTGAGAAACACATTCTGATTGTCATCATCAGGTAATCAACAGAAAGCACCCAAGTCTTAAGGCTGGTCAAAATGGGGTGTCTACAATTGCCCTTCTTTGACAGAGCTTGAAGTCATTTCATGATGTGAGTGAATGTCAAAGCCCGAAGACGACCCTTTTGACAAGGCCGTAAGACTTGGGCAAACAAACAAGATGCAATGCAAGTGGTTAAACCAGAAGATTGGTTATGTATCCCTTTGCAAGGAATCAAGCCCGCGTAGTTCAAGGGCAACATGCAGAACAACATGCTCAAAATGCAGTTTGAAAGTTGGACTTACACGCTTCATGAAGCCAGTTGTTTGAATATTCATGATTATACAATGCAATGCAATGTCATGGAGTGATGATAAAGATATGAAGATAACAACATGAGAGGCAAGCTTCATGCAAATGATATGAAACATAACAGGGGGTGCGTCACATTAAATGTGCCACAAGATCACATACAAATGTGCCACAACACAAATGATAGGTGAACTCGAAATCCAAAGGAGTCTTGTGCAAGAAGAGAAAATAATGAACTCAAAATCCAAATGCGTTTCATGTGGGAGGAGTTATAGTGGTGTAAACAACAGATGTTCCAAGCCGTATTTCATACGGAAAGGAGGAAGGTAAACATCAAATCCTAACACGTTTCACGTGAAAGGAACAAAGGTGGTGTAACCAACAAATGTACCTAACCATATCTCATATGGAAAGAGGGAAGGTTTTAACTAGGTAAACATCAAATCCTAACACGTTTCACGTGAAAGGAACAAATGTGGTGTAACTAACAGACGTACCTAACCGTATCTCATACGGAAAGGGGAAAGGTTTTAACCAGGTAAACATCAAATCCTAACACGTTTTACGTGAAAGGAACAAAGGTGGTGTAACCAACAGACATACCTAACCGTATCTCATATGGAAATGGAGAAGGTTTTAACAAGGTAAACATCAAATCCTAACATGTTTTACGTGAAAGGAACAAAGGTGGTGTAACCAATAGATGCACCTAACCGTATCTCATACAGAAAGGGGGAAGGTTATATATACACACGAACGATATACAAAATACGTTTACATATACGCACAGGCAAATTATATTCGTATACGGATATATACATATATATATACGGAGAAAACATATACATAGTTACATGTACACAGACATATACGTACATAATGTAATACACACATACACATATATATACATATACATATCTCTCTTCTCCCCTGTTTTTGTCTCTCTCTCTCTCTCTCTCTCTCTCTCTCTCTCTCTCTCTCTCTCTCTCTTTCTTTATCTTCTTTGAGCGTCGTGTCTGGCATGCGATTTCAACAATCGCGGCGCCTAACCGACAGGCTGCCCCGATTCTTCAACGCATTATCTCGATGTTTCTCCTCTTTGTCTACTTCTTTTTCTTCTTCACTCTCTTCTTAAGTTGAGGCCTGCGAGAGAGAGAGAGAGGTAGAGCAAAAGCTTGTAAACTTTCTCTGCCACCATTCTGCAACCTCTTTCTTTTTCATTACTCTCCTCTCCCATGGCCGCTTCACATGGTTCTCTCTCTCTTTTTCCAGACCTAAACGAGTCCACTATAGAGATGATCGATTCCGACTCCCCTGAACCTCAATCGCGTGCTCCTCCTCCTTTCCCTATTTTCAGCTTTCCAGCGATGTCAGTTGAGCAAATAATGGTGGCACAGTTTGACATCGAAGCTAATTTGTATACACTGAGGTCATGTGTAGAGACCGTGACTGTAGTCTCCAACTTGTCCTGTCAACTGCAAAATAGGGCGTGTGAGGTATATCAGTTAAATGCACAACTCTCCTTCCTCCAACGTATGTACAAAAATGCTCGAGTAGAAATTAGTGCACTGAAAAATCAGAACAAAGAGTTGAAATGATAGGCCACCTCCGTGGCTCGATTCGGAGTTTCTTCGCACAACCAATTTGATGGTCAACGAGGAGTAATCTCCTTCGGAAGCTTTGCCAAGGCCAACGCAAAGTCTTCAAGAGCTTCGAAGGAGTAAAGATGAAGCGAGACAACTGATGGTAAAGTCGGGCAACAAAGCTGTGTGCAAAAGAAGCCGGTTGTAATCTTCGCCGCCAGTCTACTGCCGGAAAACTGAGAAAATGCTACTCTCTCTCTCTCTCTCTCTCTCTCTCTCTCTCTTTTGTTTGTGTTTGTGTTTGTGTTTGTGTTTGTGTTTGTGTTTTTTTTTTGTTTTTGTTTTTGTTTTTGTTTTTTTGTTTTTTGTTTGGAGTGGGCACCTATAGCTTCAACTCATTTTGTACAACTTTGATCGGGGTTGATCCCTGGCATTTAATAAAACGAGTTTGTTTTGCAAATTTGGATGGCATGAATGACACAACACTGAACATAAAAATTATTTTGTTTTGAATGTTGAACTTGAAAATAGCTGCATTTTAGTGAATTCTGAACTGAATATTGAGCCTATCACTGACCAAAACACAAAACACAACTTAATGAAATGAAAATCAAGCAAAAACCATCCCAAAACACACCCCTTTGCGCTTGTCAGAGCAAAATGAATGCAAAACAGAGTAACACCGGTCGATCGCCTAACGGAAAGCATCGCTGGCGACAACTACTGTGCATTTTCCAGCAATTGCTTGATTAAGGTGACGAGAACTCGATAGTATGGGTAAAAGATAGAAACCTGACTCAACTGTGCCCCTAGTTCATCACTTTGCCTTTTTTTTTTTTTTTTTTTCCTTTTTGCTAAAGCGATTTTGATCAACAGGAGAGATAAATTAGTACACTTGTTCCATTTTCTATCTTGAAATCATATGAGCCAAATTATGAGCATTGAAAATTTTCTCTTTTTGGTCTAGAGAATGGTCTGAGTTTTGGAAAAATAGAATAATTTTGGATAAAATCAGTCAACTTCATTAAAAGTCCTCAAAATCTATTTTTGTAAATGACCACTGCTCGATCAACATGAAATCAACCCTTGAGATGTACAACTGAATTCGTCTTGGAACTGAACCCATCATGAAGGAGAAATAGGACAACTGAATCAAATAGGGACGAGCCAATCAAATATGGATAGCCGAGTCGAATAAAGATATACCAATCAAACATGGACGAGATGAGTGAGTTGCAAAATGATTAAGGTCAAACTTCAAGATGAAGCTTCCTACGCATCCCAAAGATAGGAATCAGGCCATACATAGTTCCGGTTAAGGTTCACTTGGGTATTGATACTCTCCTTTTATGCTCTAATTTTTGCCAAAGCTGCCCTTTTAGATTTTAAACCTTGCGAGCTTTTCATTTTTTTATTTTTTTTTGTCATTTTGTCATTTTTTATTTTTTGTTTTTCTGCTCTAACTTTTGCCCGGGTCGCCCTTTCTGGTTTTCGGCCCAACGAGCCTCTCATGGGTAGTACTTCTTCAGCTTGTCCATGTTGATTGGTTGTGAGAACTCCAAACCATCCAAATCCATGAGAATGACTTCTCTTCCTGACCGAATTGATTTAATGATGTAGGGACCCATCCAATTGGGTCTAAACTTGCCTCTAGGGTCGTGAATAGGAGCTCGGTTGTCTTTCAACACTAAGTCCTCTTCCCTCAAATTCCTAGATCTAACCTTTTTGTTGAATGCTCTGGCAATCCTACGTTGATACCCTTGAATGTGATATAACGCATTCAATCTTTGCTCATCAAATAGCATCAGTTTCTCAAATCGGTTCTGTTTGCCAATCAGCTTCTATTATCTGACATTCAGCCATAATCCTTAATGAAGGCACTTCCAACTTAATCGGCAAAATAGCCTTCATTCCATATGCCAAAGAGTACGGGGTTGCCCCTGTAGACATTCGGATTGATGTCCTGTATCCCCAAAGTGCAAAAGGCAACTTATCTGGCCAATCTCTGTAAGTTTCTACCGTCTTATACAGAATGGTCTTGATGTTCTTATTTGCAGCTTCAATGGCTCCATTGGTTTGTGGCCTGTAAGTTGATGACTTGTGAAAAGCCACGTTATACTTCTCAAGTAGAACTGCCATTTCTTCTTTGAAATGTGAGCCATTGTCTAAAATTAATTCGTTTGGCACCCCGTATCTGCAGATAATGTTGTTCCTGATAAATTTGGCCACGTGTGATGCTTTCAATAGTGAATACAATTGTGCTTCAACCCACTTGGTAAAATAGTCAATGGCAACCAAGATAAACTAATGCCCATTTGAACCTTTCGGTGTGACTGCCCCGATGATATCTATGCCCCAGACTGAGAAAGGCCAAGGCGAAGTCATATTGTAGAGTTTTGATGGCGGGATGTTCATGCAATTGGCGTGGATTTGACATTTGTGGCATTGCCTAACAAAGTTGATACAATCACTCTCCATGGTTAACCAGTAGTATCCTTGTTTAAGGACTTTTTTGGCTACAATAATACCATTCATATGGGCTCCACACTCTCCATGGCTTCCATGATATGCTTTGCCTCTTTTTTCTCTACACACAGCTTGTGCATTCCCAAATGCCCTCTCTTGTATAACTTATCTCCACAAATGACGAACTGAGTGGCTAGACGCTGTATCCCCCTTCTATCTTTGGTGTTTGCCCCTTGTGGGTATGTACCACTTTCTAGAAAATTCCAAAATATCAAAGTACCAAGGGTTTTCATCTTGAACTTCTTTCATTGTGGCTATCATTTCATACGTGGGGGTGTACCTTTGTTCTATAAGGAATGGGCGCATCTTGACCCCGACCGGTATATCTATCATTGATGCTAAGGTTGCCAATGCATCAGCAAATCGGTTGTTTTCTCTTACCAGGTGTGTAAAAGTTAGTTTTTCGAACCTCGGGATCAACATGTCCAAGGTCTGATGGTTGACTTTCATTTTTTCCTCTTTAACTTTCCAATCTTCGTTGGCATAAGAGACGACCAAGTTCGAGTCCCCGATCTCATCCAACCTTATTGCCCTTCATTCCAGGGCTGCTTCCAATCTGGCAATGCACGCCTGATACTCTACTTGGATATTAGATGCCCTGAATCGGAGTTTGAAAGCTAAGGGGATATGGGAATCATCCGGCGCTATGAGCAACACGTCTATCCCATAGCCAAATTGATTAGACGCTCCATCAAAGTACAACTTCCAAGTGTCTTCTTTCATCTGCATGACCTCTTCATCTGGAAATGAGTACTCCATATCTTCTCCTCCTTCAATTGGGTGATCAGCCAAAAATTCTACTACGGCCCTTCCTTTGACAGATTTGTGAGTGACATACTTAAGGTCAAATTCGGAAAGCAAAAGTAACCAACGAGCTAGCCTACCGGTAAGTACTGGTTTCTCAAAGAGATATTTGATTGGGTCTAATCTTGAAACCAGAATTACCGAGTGAGCTAACAGGTAGTGTCTCAACTTCCTGGTAGCCAATACCAAAGCTAAGCAAGCTTTTTCCAAAGGAGTATAGCGGGTCTCATATTCAAGCATCTTTTTACTTAAGTAGTAAATGGCCTTCTCTACCTTTTCATCCGACTCTTTTGCAAGCATACATCCCATAGTTGATTCGGTCACTAATAAGTACAAGATCAGCAGGTTCCCTGGCTTAAGCGGTGATAACACAGGTGGATTCCGCAAATACTGCTTGACTTGCTCGAACGCAAACTGACATTGATTATCCCATTGGAACTTCTTCCATTTCTTTAGGAGACTAAATAGTGGTTCACAAGTCAAGGTTAACTTTAAAATAAGCCTCCTTATGAATTGCACCTTTCCTAGAAAACCCCACACCTCCTTTTCAGTCATTGGTGGCGACATTTCTAAGATGGCCTTAATTTTAGATGAATCAACTTCGATTCCCCGCTATGTGATAAGAAATCCCAACATCTTGCCCGTAGTTACCCCAAAGGTGCATTTCTATGGATTTAGCCTTAGCCTGTATTCCCTAATTCTCTCAAAGAATTTCTTCAATGCAGTGTAATGGCTTTCCCGATCTTTGGACTTGACAATCATGTCATCTATATACACTTCAACTTCCTTGTGGATCATATGATACAAAAGAGTGGTAGCAGCTCTCTGATAAGTGGCCCCGACATTCTTCAAACTGAATGGCATAACCTTGTAGCAGTATGTCCCCCATGGTGTGGTAAATGCTATCTTTTCTCTGTCTTCTGGAGCCATAAGGATTTGGTTATATCCTAAAAAACCATCCATGAATGACAGTAAGGCATGCCCTGCAGTGAAGTCTACTAATTCGTCAATATGTGGCAATGGGAAATCATCCATCGGACTAGCCTTATTCAAATCCTAGAAGTCAGCACAAACTCTGATTCTGTCATCTTTCTTCAGAACTGGCACAATATTGGCTAACCAAGTAGGATATTTTGATATGAGTAAAAACCCAGCATTGATTTGCTTGGTAACCTCTTCTTTAATTTTCAAGGCCCAATCCGAACGAATTCTATGAAGCTTCTGTTTGACAAGTCGGGCCTCAGCGTCGAGAGGGATCCTATGCTGTACAATCTCAGGGTCAAGTCCTGGCATGTCTTCATAAGACCATGCAAAAACATCTTTGAATTCTTTTAATAAAGCAACTAATTGTTCATGTTCCTCTAAAGACAATGTAGAACCAATTTGGATCAAGCGATGATCTTTTTCAGTACCCACATTTATAGAAATAATTTCATCCACTAATGGGTTAGCATGCCTTTCTTCCTCCCAGTCGATTAAATTTTTCAAAGTCCGAGGAATTTCTTCCTCTTCGTTTTTATCAAAATCTTGAAAATTTTGGTCAACGTTATGAACTATGGGCCCAGAAAAGTAAGCAGAAATCACATATTCATTCAAAGCCTCGGGCTCACAAGTTGCAACAGACTCAAAAGAGAAAGAAAAAGAAGACTCACACATTTTAGACAAACTTAAATCTGCCTCCAACCCTACAGGCCCACCAGACTCAGACTCAACAGCCAATTCAGAACACTCAATACAACTCTTTTTAAAATGCCAATTTATTTGTGAGCCATTTACTGCATCCATGATGAAGCTTGAGCAGTCAGCAGGTACCTCTTCCCTGATCACAGCAATGGTCATATCCCCCGAATTCATCGGTTCAGTGCTAGTACGCGATCCTGTCAGTAAATCAGCCAGTGCTGGACCCAAGACTTCCTCTGTGCTGCTTTCTGAGCTGACTTCTTTGTCTTGTCCGATGTTGATACTAGGATCTACCCACTCCTCGTCACTGTCAGAGAGCTAATGATCAAAGAAGATCTCAAACCCAGGGTATCTCTTCCTCTCCGCTTGATCATTCCAAGGCTCAAGAAAACCACAAAAAGGGAAGTCTTCCCCTTGGCGAACAAAGCGTCCGTTCAAGGTCCCATGGATTGGCCTATAAACCAACTCATACTTATTTCTTGTCTTCTTTGTATTGATTCTCTCTCTTATTTCCTTTCCTTTTTTCTCCCAGTCTTCTACTATTGGTTCATATCCCAACCCAAATGCATGTGGGTTGTGGATTACCTTAGTTGTCTTTGTGGTGCCTTGTCAACCACTTCTTCCCAATCCAGATCCTGGGATGTATCCTAGCTTGTTCATCATATAGACTGACTAAGCACTCAGATATGTACCTTCCTCTTTTGCAATGATTGTCTGCACTAGTCGTGCTTCTGCCAAGGTAAAACCCGAGAGAAAAACATCTTCACTCCCATGTTGTACTTCCAGTACTGGCGTTGTGACTTCTGGAGGAGGGTGGATTTTAGAATTGCCAAAAACTGTGGCAATCCCTCCATTGTGCGAATACTTCACCAACTGGTGTACGGTTAAAGACATTGCTCTCATCTTATGCAACCAAGGCCTGAATAGGTTGAAAGTTGCCGGGACATCCATGACATGGAATTCTGCCTCATGCTCAGAGGGACCAACTAATATTTGGACCTTGAAAGTCCCCATAACATTCCTGCTAGTGTTGTCATATGCCCGAATAACTTGGCTTGTTGGCGTGAAGTCAGCCGGCTTTAACCCGATCGCATAAGCAGTCCTTGCGGAGCACACATTAATGGCTGAACCAATATCAACCAAAACTACTGGAATCTACTTCTTTCTACACTCCAAGGCCACAAACAAAGGCTTGTTATGGTCAACCCCCTTAGGTGGTAACTCTTTGTCTAGAAATGATAACATATGGGTCGTGTCTCTAGGTGTGATGAAAGATACTAACTGATCCAGCGTTGTCTCAATGGATAGCTTGGCCTTGTTTAAGGCTAACAACATTGCTTGTCGGTGTTCTTGGGAAGCCATGAGAAAACCCCAAATGGAAATATTTGCCTAGATCATTTTTAGTTGTTTTAGAACCAGGTCTTCTTATATCTCTTTCTCTACCTCTTTATCCTTGCCAAAGGGATCTCCTTGGTCTAGATGTGGAGGCTTGAAGTAGCGTCGACTCCTGGTCAAATGATCAATTTCATCTGCATACCAAGTCTCATCTGGCACATTGCTTACCTATTCATTATCAGTGTGAGCGAGCTGTAGGTCATTATCATCCCACCATTCGCCTTCGTTGACCGGAAGGCAATTATCTAGCGCTGCTTGAATTATTCCCACAGTATGCTCTGAATGGTTTCTGGTTCTTTTTCTTTTCCTCTGGAACTTTTTCCTTTACCACATTTAACAGGTTTTCCGAAATCAAGTCGCAATTCATCCCCTTTTCTTTCAGTTTCCTTATCAGAAGTTTCATCACCACTTAAGAAACCGTGACTGTAATTCTTCGGTTCCTACCATCCCATATGTACATTCCCAAGGTCTAATTCTTCAATCAAATGGAGATTAGCCAAGTCCTCCTTTAGGTCAGCCAAGTCATCTAACCCCTGTTCAAGTACATCCTTTTTGACAACATCGATAGAAAATGAGTCAGGCGGATCAACCTCAAGCTTTAGTTGACCACTGGGAACAATATACCGGCTAGGATCATACTTTTTCTCTGATAGTTTGTTCGCTACCACCATAGGGATTTTGGGTTTTAGCTGGGTTGGAGGTGCATCCATCATACATAACTCGGTGCCTTCAGGAATATGTACCTCAGGTTTTGGTAAATGGGTGGGTATGATATAGATATTGGGGTTAAAGGTGGATGAAAGTGTATGGATGAAGTTAATATGAGGAGGTGGTGGAACTCTGTCATGGGGTGGCAATGGGTTGCTAGTGACGTTGGGTTTTGGTGGTTGTGGGGGAGCTATGACTTTATTGTCTACGAGATCTTGGATCTCATGATGGAGATGAAAGCAACGGTCTATGTCATGTTCGGGTTGTTAGTGGAAAGCACAGTGTTTGGTGGAGTCATGTTTGGCTGGGAGAGGTTCGGGGGTCCAAAGGCTTTAAATACCCTATTTTTGTCAAATTTTCATTGCGTTGGAGAGTGACATATGAAGAGGGGTGAATGTTTTGCTTGGGGCTCGGGTTGTGTTTTGCAGTCCAACATGAGCAAAGGGGTCGGCTATTTTAGTGGTGGTGGCGACCAAGTTGATTTCAGAGGGCTTCACAACTGTGCTACCATTGGTGGTAGCATTGGAACTACGACCAAAAGGCTTTCAAACAAGTTCCTTATCCTCCACAATGATTCCTTGTTTGATGGCATCCTTTATTTGGACCTTTATCTCATTTAAGTCATTAAAAGTGAAGAACGAGAGGACTATCATTTTTTGTAACATCTTTCCATGTAGATTTCTGACTATCATACGAATTTGGTTTTTTTCAAGTGGTCTGTTGGTCATCATTGTTGCTTTTGCCCTCCATCTAGTGATAAAGGCCATGAAACTTTCATTGGGCTCTTGACGGGTGGCCTCTAATTCCCAAATAGTCACTTCAATCTGGGTGTTCTAAGCATACTGGGTTATAAAGGCCCCGACCAACTCTTCCGAACTTTGTTTTACCGAGTCCTCTAACTTGGCATACCAGATGACAACCACTCCTGACAAAGTTCGTCAGAATAAAGAGAGGTTTTGCGGACGAGTCAAACCCATAGGCTTTAAGACATCAGAGAACAGGCGAATATGCACCATTGGGTCACCGGAGCCATCAAACTTATTAATGTGTGGCATTTTGAACCGTTCTGGAAACTTCGTAGCTATCTCAGTGTACCCGTCTTCGATGTTCGGGATTGAATTGACTCCTTGTACCTTTTTAAAAAGTTTTTCCAACTTGGCCAGCTTCAACATAGTTGAGTCGGACTCAGGTGCTTCAGAGGAAATGAGCCCCACCACTGGTTGTGGAAGAGGAAATGATCCTCCTGAAGTTTGTGTAAGAACCCTCAGATCTTCTGGCGAGTTAAGTTCGGGAAACTCGTCAGCTGGTGGTGGTGGAGGTGGAACTGGATGAGTCACCGGAGGTGGTTGAGTAATGGATGCCCCAGATGAGAGTTACAATTCAGCAAGAGTATTGCCTTGAGCGACAAGAGTAATGCCTTGGGTAGCAACTACAGTGGCAACGGTATCCATGCTTCGTCGAAGGGCCAATAGTATGTCTGCTATATTTTCTGGAATCTAAGTCATCACTGATTCTAGTGAGTTAAGTGGTGATGATCTAGCAGATGAAGAAGGGGTATTGTGGATAGTTGATGAAGCTTTTTCTTTTCTTCATGTAACCGGTGGCAAAGAAACTAACACCGGTTGACCCTGAACCAAATCTACACTTTTGCAAAGTCTACCAACGCGAGTCCACAGAACTTGGGGGATATCAGACCTTTTGGAAGCTATAGTGCTCGATTACCTTGCTGAAACAAAACGAGACCCCCAATCAGAATATCATTAGCATCCCAGATCAACTGATTACTGCTAACTCATGTTGAAAAACTGAACTCAACCCCACAAACTGAAATGACTAAACCACTCATCTAAATCTGTGAATTCCCATACATTGCACATACCACATAGCAAGAAAGAGAACAAACACCCCTATCCTAACTTTGAAATGATCTAAGGTTTCACTATTCAAACAAGCGGCATCATACATCCTAGAAATGGGAGAGCATCCTGTCCTACTTTTGGAAGGTACTATAGCTCATTATATGCACAAGGTTAGCTCTACTCTAAGGGTTGAAGTCAATGTGACGTTACCAAAGAGTCCTTTGGGTCATAACCAATGAAGATCTTAGGAAATCAGAAGAGTCAAAATAGTCTCTCTTCAAAGTCTGAGAACTTTCAGATCTCAAAAGATTATAACACAAGACCTCCAAAGTAACGTAGAGATAGGTATAGTATCACAAAAAGTGTGCCTGTGCTCCCACCAGTATCTGGGTAACACAAGAACTTTAAGTGCACCAATGCATGTAATGCAATAAACATATAATTGAAAATAAAAGTCATATCATGGAGTTCGAGTCAAGGTTTCATAAAATTCCCAACAGAGTCGCCAGAAACTGTAACATGCTTGGGAGGTACCCGTGTGCGTTAAACAATTCAGACCCTTGGTCTCTTTGATCTAATCTCACTAGTGCAATGTGAAACATAGATGAAAGTTCAGATTTGGCAACTTTTAGAAAATCCATTTTATTGCCAAAACCTTTTGCCAGAAATAGACTGCATTATCAGAGCTCAGGGTCGCCACCTAATATTTTTGGGAAATTAGAAAACTCATGACTCATGCTAAGGTCACTGTTCGTCATAACCAAAGTTGTCTCGGTTCAGAACCTTAGGTATGAGAGGGGAAGGTCATTAATTGAGCACTCCTGCTCATCCGATCAAAAGATCGGCCTTTACTAAACCATGATATGAATTTTATTTTCTTTATATGTTCATATGCCCATTATTTAATAAATCCTAAAAATTACTATGTGAAGCATACAAGTATAGACTATGTCATTTATTTTGGAATAATTTGATTTCATGTAGTTTTGAAAGAGTTTTGGAGATATACAATCTAAATAAATTGAGTTTACAAACATGAAAATCAACACTATTCCAAATTAAACGACATAACCTCCATCCACTGGCATTCATACAGTTATATCAAGTAAGCAAGTAGTCACATGGTAGGATGCTTAAACATAATAATAAAAACACACACAAACAGGATGCTAAAATATAAGAACTTACATATTTACCGATGTCCCTCGAACATCTACAAAACAAAATTAGTTAAAACATGCATGATCTTATAGAAAATCCTAATGTAATTCACTCATGAGATGCAACTAAAGATTCGGTTTCTAAGGTATGACGTGTGAATCATCTCAAGAACATGAGGTAGTGCACATAATGACATAGGAATTGAATAAATTCACAAATGTAAACTTAGCTGAATCAAGATGCATGAAACATAGATGCAAAGCATGGATATAATGACAAAAAATAAAATAAAATAAACATGATGCATATTCACAAATAAGGAAAGCAAGTAAAAGAACAGGATAGAAAGCAGTGGGGCGGGAAATTATTACATCACTTTGAATAAATTATTACAAACCAAATTAGAGGGGAGGTGAGGAGAATATTACAACAAAATAAAAACCTCACAATAGACTCAAAGTAAAATAAATAAATAAAAGTTTCATGTGCCTTGAAAACCACCGGAAGTTGGTTAACATCGGAAGACAACGCCGTCTTGTCCAAAAGAAGCTAACCGGCTGGCCAAATAGGCCTAGCAAAACATGTCTTATTGTGAAACCAAGAAAAAGGAACAAACAAGAAATATGTAGGTGGCTCAACTAACCACTACCGGTTAGATTAAAAATAAGAAAACAAATATAAAATAAAAAAGTACAAACTTATAACAAAACTAACATGAACCTAAAACAAGAAAACAAATATAAGGTAAAAGATGTAAGGTTATAACGAAACTAATGTGAGACTAATACAAGAAAAATATAAGCTAGGAAATGTAAGATTATAACATAATTACTATGAAAATAAAACAAGAAAACAAATATAAGATAAAACATGCAAGATTACAACAAAATTAACATGAACCTAAAACAAAAAAACAAATATAAGGTAGAATATGCAAGGTTACAACAAAACTAATATGAGACTAATACAAGAAAAATATAAGCTAGGAATGCAAAATTATAACATAATTACTATGAAACTAAAATAAGAAAACAAATATAAGATAGAACATGCAAGATTACAACAAAACTAACATGAACTTAAAACAAAAGAGCAAATATATGGTAGAACAAGCAAGATTACCACAAAACTAATATGAGACTACTACAAGAAAAATATAAGCTAGGAAATGCATTATTACAACACAATTACTATGAAACTAAAACAAGAAAGTAAATATAAGATAGAACATGCAAGATTACAACAAAATTAACATGAACCTAAAACAAGAAAGCAAATATGAGGTAGAAAATGCAAGATTACAACAAAACTAACATGAAATTAAAGCAAGCGAATAAAAATAAATAAATAAATAAATAATTATGAGCTAAACAAACCACTTAGATTACAACAACACACTATGAAATATAAAGTAAGAAAATAAATATGAGATAAACAAACTACTTGGATTATAACAAAACATTATGAAATAAGAAGTAAGAAAATAAATATGAGATAGAAC
This sequence comes from Camellia lanceoleosa, assembly GCA_025200525.1. Lineage (NCBI taxonomy): Eukaryota > Viridiplantae > Streptophyta > Magnoliopsida > Ericales > Theaceae > Camellia > Camellia lanceoleosa. The sequence continues at coordinate 19,316,317 of CM045762.1, read as the reverse complement.
ATATAAGAAAATGAAAGACTAGAAATTCATCTTCCAAAGAAAGATTGAACTTTTTGATTTTCAAACTTCCTCTTGATCACCCTCAAGTTTAAGAACTGTGTTCTCAATCCTCAATTTGAAACTAGAATGGAACTCTGGGTATGTATGGTGGAAAATTGGCTAACTTTCTTTGGGATGATCTAAATAAGTGCACTTTTTGACTTTTTATGAAATATAGGTTGGGTTTGGGTTGGATTTGAAGTGATGTGTTAGAGAGGTGATGTGACTTAAATAGGATAGTGACTTTTTGACTTTTTGTCTTTTTCAAGACATGCCAAACTTGGCCTTCTCACTTTCAACAACACTCACTCTTTCCTTTGATCAATCACTACTGAAATTTAGCCATTTCAGAATTTTTAGGGGAGTTTTGGGTGTAGGAAATATGAAATTTTAGTTTGTATGGAAGGTATGGGGTGTGTATGGAAGATAGGATTTTTTTGGCTCAAAAACTCTTTTTTTGGCTCAAAAACTCCTTTTTTTTTTTTCTCTCTTTTTTCACCTTTTTCTTACTCTTTTCTCTTCAATTTCGTGGTCCTCCCACTCTTTTACAATATGATCATTCTATATAGGCAATGAGGGAGAGTAAAGGTCAAAAAGAATGTGGGAGACAAGAATATGATAGGAGGGCAAATTTTCAAGGTGGTTGCATGAGATACTCCTTTATGGATGCAAACAAAACCTCTTTTTGATAATGGGGGAAGATTAGGTATAATGGAGGATGAGTGGGTGCACTTGAATGGATTAGAAAATAGGTAAATGGGGTGTCCCAATCAAACCAAAAGCAAGAAAAATGAGCTATTGCTGTTTTGGGCCGAGTTAACAAAATCTGCCATTAAACCCAACTTCAAATGGCCATATCGCTCATATATGGACTTGGTTTTAGGTGGTTCTTGGGTCTAAATTGAAGTCCCAGAAGTCTACTTTTCCAATGGTAGTGGCCTCACATCTAAATTCCAAGTGTACAAAGAGATATGCCTAATTTAGTAAAGGTTGTTCATTTATCTCAGGCCAGGTCAACAAAATCTGTTCTTAAGCCCAACTTCAAATGGGCATATCTCCCTTATCTGGACTTGGTTTTAGGTTGTTCTTGGGTCTAAATTGAAGCCCCAGAAGTCTACTTTTCAATGGTGGTGTCCTCACATCTAAATTCCAAGTGTACAAAGAGATATGCCTAATTTAGTGAAGGCCGTTGATTTCTTTCTTAACAATTTGATGCTCATCATTTCCCTATTTCCTTCAACTCCAATCCTTTAAGGAAGATTTTTTTTTATATAAATATTTTTCAAAAATTTCACCTTCTTTCCATTTATTTTCACTTTGTCTTTACTTGGTTTGCTGAAAAGTGCAATATTTTAATCAAAATGGGAGCCTCGAAACATCGTAGAAAAAAATATGTTGAAAAGAAGGTTTTAAGGTCTAAAATAGTTTGGCCAAAATAGAGCGTAAGGTTGGGATTAAAGCTCAAATTCTATCTCTCTTCTGAGGATTCTGTGAGAAATACATTCTGGTTGTCATCATCGGGTAATCAACAGAAAGTACCCAAGTCTTAGGGCTGGTCAAAATTGGCTGTCTACACTGGGTCATAGACAGTTTTCTATTAATCTTCTATTCATATTCTGTTTTTTTAAACTTACTGCTACATCCTGTGATAGGGACGATATTTGCTTATATGATTAGCTCCAAGATAATTAATTACAATATTCTTGTCCTATTTTGCAACAACAATCCTTAAACTTCATAAAGAAGAGTGTCGGCATGTGTGTGTCCTTGTTTATATTGGCTAATCCATTTACGAGTGAATATTGTTTTGCCACTTTTAGGGATGGCACCTGTAAACTGTTGATTTTGGTTGAACTTGTCTGGAATACTTGCTGATCAATTTACTGTGAAAAAACTAATCTTCAAGGTTTTATGTGATTCCAAAGATTCTGCTAACTTGACATCCATGCAGTATCTGCTCATTGAAGTTGCTTCTTCTATATATATATATATACATATATCTTTTGGAATCCCATTTGTATCTTTTGGGATTAGAAGTCATCTTCGTTTTATGTGATGCTAAATATGAAGGATTTTTTCTAATTTATCAAACAAATCAAGGATTTTGATTTGAGAATTTTTTTACCTGAGACCATAAGTAGCTTTTAGGAGGTGTTAAGATTTAATCTTGAACAGTACAACTTGGCATTGAGAATGACCTTTGCATCCAAATTTGAAATACTTATGGAATTGCTGAGTATTTATGTTGTTGATAGTCCTCTATTTATATATATATATATATATCATTTTCTCATCTTAACCAAATGTATATTGATGTTTGTGGTGGTGTTGGTAGTTCTTAATTGGGTAAATTACAGTTATCTCTCATAAAGTTTGGTGAAAATATAATAAGCCTCCCAAGTTTTGCTTAATTACATTAGATTTGTTTAATGTTTTAATTTACATAACACTTGATCTGTTTTTATTTATTTATCAATAATTCATTAGTCAATATGTCTGAAAAATTGATGTCGTCTCTTTTGCATTGATTTTAGTTCCTTTAGCTTTTATTATACGGGAGAAGTCCCTATAATTATACCAAAATTGTGGGATTGTTGTATTTTCTCCAAACCTAATGGTAGGTCACTATTATTTGTCCCCCTTAATTTTATTTCTATTCCTTATAAAATAAACAAGAACATGGAATTTAGCTTGGAGATTATTGAACCACTCTTTTTGTTTGCTTTAATGAACATTTTTTTTTTATGTCAAATTTTGATCTTTCTGGGTTACTCTTTTGTAGGAGTCTGCTTTGATTCTCACATTGGTTGTACAAATGTGTGTGAACACCCTCCTCCCTCATAACCACAATGTAATTGTCCTACTGACTGAACCTCCTCTTTGTATATTTCTGTTGTGACTTTAGAGACTGACTTCAGAAGCCATTTCAAGAAAATACATACTTTGAAAGTTACTTTCTTCACATAACCTCTGTTTTTTCTTGCGCATATTTAGGCCATGTTTGGTAGCACTTATATGGCGTATTTGATGTAGTTTATGAGTTTCTTTTAAAAATTTTGGAAATTCGTATCAGATTATTTGATGCAACCTGTGCTTATAATTTATGAGGTAGGAATGAATAACTTAAATAAGTTGGGGGAAAAAAAAACACTAATTATTAAGAAATGTGGGTGTTTTTAAGGTTTGTTTTCTGATTATTAGTTTTGAGATTGCACCAGTGAGGGCTCATAAATCAACGTATATAGCTTATTTATTTGAAAAAAGTTATCCACAACAAAAAAATCTCAAAAAACATATGAAACACCATTATATCTATAACATATATAAAAAGAAGGTAAGAGTAGTGTAACGTATGGTGTAACACTGGTGCTTCTCGTGTAAGTCTGTTGCTTCTTTGTTTGCAAAGTTGATTTGGTTGGCTACGTGGCCTTCAACTTAGCCACACACACGACAGTAGAAATAATGAGCTATCTTTAGAGTGTGTTCCTTCTATCCTGATCCTGCCGATCGCCTAACCAAACAAAGCCCACCATCTATCCCTCTCATAAGTTTCTTGTGTGCTGAGAAAAAAGCGGTGTTCTTTGTTTGCTTGTTCAGCTGATCTTACCCTTGGTTGCCTTCACATTTGTTTGCACTGGTGTGAATTTCAATGGCTTCTACAAGTTTTCTCTGTTCGATGTACCTCAATTTTATAATCTTGGAGCACCTCTTTGTAGAAGAATTGGTTGGGCAACATTTAAATTTCGCACCACCATCTTCTTGCTCTACCTATTGGTGATATTCCTGCTCATTGTTTGTCTTCTATTGAGATGTTCATGCCTGATTTGTATGTGTTTTTGAGCTAGTTAATGTGTGGAGAAATTATGCATACCAATTGCTTGACAATATGCCTGACTAAAATAACCTATAAATTCTCTTCATGGCGAAGCCTCTTCTTAAGATTGCAACAAAATTTCAAGGAAAAGGCCTGGCTTATTTCTTACAATTTAGTTCGCTTCAATTAAATTTTCAAATTCATTTGTTCTTGGGTAGATAGAGTTTGTAATGTGTTTTGATATTTGGTTTCTCTACAGATAAAAAATGATCGAGAAGCGCCTTGCAAGTAGCCAAGTCAAAGAGCTCATCGAAGAGGCCCAGGACAAGCTCAAACTCATCGCTAAGATGTTCAGTATGTATATTTCAATACTCTGTCTTCATTTGCTTCCTCTTTGCTTTTGAATACATCGCTATCATTACAAGCAGAACCAATATCAAATATTGGGCTTCAAAATTTATGCAAGTGTTCAAGAGAATAGGATTTGAATCCTCTAATTGTAGATTAGGTTATTCTTCGTGTAAAAGGAAAAAGCAATTTTAAAGTTCTGTAAAAAAAAAAAAATGGTTTGAAGATTTTTTATTTGTTTCAATTTTGACAGTTAAATATAGCTAACTATTTATTTATTTCAATTTTGATAGTTAAATATAGCTAACTAGCTATGTATAAAATATTCAATTCTAAAATTATTTGATTCTCATTTTCAAACTACCAAACACGCTCTTGATTTTCATTTCATAGAACTTGAATTAAACAAGATTGAATATGTTTTTATTTTGTTTTAGTGATATTTGCTTCTTGTTTAGTGATATGTCTCAAGAAGTGTAAATTTTTATTGTATATTTTTGCTTATACTTATTTAGTTTATCATTCTCAATTATTCATTTGTTTCTTGATGATCATTTTCTGCATTTCTTTATTAATCTGTTTGTTTGCTTTCTAATGAGAATTGACATTTTAAGGTCAAAACAAGTTCTGGGTTATCCTCAATTTAAAAATCTAATGCATCCCTATATGTTTTTACCAAAGCAATTTGTATGTATATTTCTTTATATATATATATATATATATATGAGATTGAAACAATTTTGCTCCAAATTAGGAAACTTTGCCTTACTAATTGTTAGTTCAGAATGTTTTTCCAAACCGGTAGACTGGTAGTGTATAAATTGTTTTTGTTGAATTGAATCATTAAAATAGGTTTATAAAATATTGATTTCATTGGCAGCCAGATTTATGTAATATGTGTGCCTCTACACTCTTACCAAAAAATTTGTATATAAATTTATTTATATGTGTAACGTATGCGTTTATAATTTGTAATCGCTGAATATTTCGTGGATCACTTACAACCAATTAGGAAACTTTGCATTTTTATTTGTTAATTTGGAACATTTTGCCAAACTATTAAAGTGTTCCCAATACCCTAATTAGTTTCTTCTCCTGTATTCATCGGCTTCTAACGTGATTATTGGATTAGATAAAATTAGATTGAACCACACTTCTCAAATTGCCTAGATAATTTGCTCAAAGGCAAGCAATGTGTGAATTTTGTTCTTAGATCTTAGTTCGCTTTTCTTTATTCGACTTTACTATTTTCTCTTGAGATACAGGGCTTTTGATTATCCATAGGAACATGACAGGGCCTGCCTTCATATGAGATTATCATATAGTTTGTGTTCTCGCATTTTTCTCTTTCTTGTTCAATGGACTGATTGTCACCTTGCGGGTGCCCTTGGATTGCTTAGAATCCATATTTATAAGGTTATTTACATTTTTTCATGCATTTCATGTTTTGATGCTAATTCTCTTTTACTCAGAGAGATTTCTTGTTTTATTAACTTGGTAGGCTATAACGTTGGTGGGTGCTTGCAAGCTTATGTGGACGTCAAGACTACCATGGTTTTATGAAAGGAAAGCTAGCATTAGAGAATTTTGTGGTGAGTGGACTGAGGAGCTTGTGTGATTGTGTTTTCCTTTTTTGCTTTTTGTTTTCATTTTTGGAAAAACTTCTTTGACAAATTGTTTCTGAAAACAGTTTTCAGGAAAATGATCTAAAAACAACCCACTTTTGACTAAACACCAAAAGGTTGTTTTGGAAGTTTTGAAATTTGTTTCACATAAGAATGAGAACAATGGTTAGAGTCTGAAACATTTTTGTTGGGAGCAGAAGTATCAAAGGGATCATGAATTTCCTACCCCAGTTATAATGGTTAGATACTTCAGCAAGATCTTCTTTGTGTTTATTGGGCATGGATTCTTTTACATGCATATCATATCCACATCAAAACACCCAAAAAAAAAAAAGGACTAATATTACTGTTTGGATCATGGAAAATGCTTGATAGTATTGTTATTTGAAGATAATTGCTTAGTGATAGGGGAAATATATGATGCTCAGTGGATATTTCAATTATTGATATTATAAAATGTGTATATATATCAGTGTGTGTATGTTCGTGCTTTGCATGAGGTTTTTCTAACTTGATTTTTTATGATTGCATTTGGCTTCCACAATGCTTCAATATTTGATTACAAGCTCTGCATATCCCATAACTATAAATTGGTGGGCACCTTTTTGTTTGTTTTGAGTTTCATGGATGTTTCGAATTGGATTTCATTGCCTTAAAATTTTAGATGCTACTAATGTAGAGTTGAATTGTTGTTTTAGGTGTACTCGGTCTTAGTTATGTCCTTTATGTTAGGACAATGTCAAAAGAGTAGACTCGGGTGACCTCTAGATCTACACCAGTGGCTGTGATGTTGTCTTCAATTGCAAAGGAGAATTTGAAGAGACTAATAATGTACATCGACAAGTTGCACCTTATCGTTCCTAATCCAATGCTTGTCCCTTATGATCCCCATTTCTGGTGAGATTGAGAAACCATCTTTATCTTCAAAAAATGGAAACATTTGTGTGCATAGATGGTTTTTCCATGTTGTATGTCAGTTTCTGTTTTTCTTTGTTGGACATTCATTTTATGAAAGTTGTATATGCGTGTTGGCCATTGTCAGCAGGCTCTCTAAAATGATGTTTGAATTATATATTTAGGGCTAAATTAAAATTTACCCTTGGGATTAGGCTCAATTTCAGTAAACTCCCTGGATTTGAATTTATGATGCAAAGCTATCAAAAAGAGTTAATCAAATTTGTATGAATGCACTCCAAAATATGTTTGATTTGATTTTTCTTATTTGATCAACAAAGAAAAAAAAGAATACCATTAATGGATTGGATTCAAAGAACAACCTAATATAAGATTTATGTTTCTATTTTCTGTTTATTTTGTATAATGATTTGAAAGCTCATCATCTTGCTCTTCGGTAGATTTGTGTGATAATCACTTCTGTAGTATTTGGTTCATTAGAATAAAATAAAATTTAATGAAACAATCATTTCTTAGTTTGTCTATAGAATGATTTGTAATACATTTTTCATAATTTCCTTATATATTCTATTTAGATCATAGATTTTGAATAAAGATTTGAAAAGAAAATAGAGAATAGACACATAATGTGGAGTATGTGGATAAATAGAAATGTTTCTGACTTAATCTATTACTAATAAATTCTTTTTGTTATGTACTCGTTATATTTTAGTTAATGGTATTAGTTGAATGATTGCCTCCTCTATTTTTGATTGTCTAATAAATCGAATGCAATACACAACTAGACAATATTATACGATATACATATACAGAAAATAAGCACTCGTAATTTCAATACGACCCACTAGACAATATGATACGATATATATATACACAAAATAAGCACTCTAACTTTAATGCGCTATGCGTGTGGGGTCCAACTAGTTATATGAAAATGAAGATAAAATAATTGAACCAAATCGTATAACTCCAGCACGACCAGATATCATTAAAAAATGGAAACATATTTGTGAATGACAGCATGAGATTGTTGAATAGATATTTTCAGTAGTCTCTATCCACTTTTTTGTTTGGGTAAAATATAAATACATCTCATAAGATTTGAGTAAAACACGAATCTCTCCCATGTGGTTTTGGAAATTACATTCTACCCTCTAAGATTTCTAATTTCATAACAAATCGCCCATTTTATTAATAAATTATCAAGTCAATTAATAATTTTTAATGATATTAGAAATATGTTTCAATTAATAATTTAGGTAATTTTATTATTGTATAGGAAAGCAATTATAAATTTCATTTTTTCAGTTAATTATGTTAAATAAAAAATTCTGACAATGGAGTATTCGTAATTTTCCAAATCATATGGAGTAATCTATACTTTAAGGAAACCTTAGGAGGTATATTTGTAATTTATTCTTTTTGTTTCTATTTAACAAGTTGTTAACTTTTATTTTTATTTTATTTTTAACATTAAAAAGTAAAAAAAAAAAAAATAAACTAACTAATTTGAATGACAGTCTTTCTATAATCTTTCTATAATTACAAGCACAAAGATTTTGTTGGTTTTGGTCCCTTTTGTACGAGATTTGTGGAAAAATGTATTTAATCGGCCTGTACTTGGTTTAGACTATTTAAATTTTGTACAAGATTTGTTGAAAGAGGTATTTAATGGACTTGAACTTGGTTTAGAATTTTGAAAATTTTGTTTTAGACCTTTTCTCGTTTTAAATTTTTATCCAAATTTATAATCCAACACTATGATAGTGTTTGGTATAGTTTTAAAATTATGATTTGAAAATAAAGTTGTATTTTGAGTTTGTGAGTTTTGGAATTATGATTTGAAAATAGAAAATTTATTTGGTTATTGTAGACACCCCATTTTGACCAGCCCTAAGACTTGGGCGCTTTCTGTTGATTACCCGATGATGACAATCAGAATGTATTTCTCACAGAATCCTCAGAAGATATGGAATTTGAGCTTTAATCCCAACCTTACGCCCTATTTTGGCCAAACTATTTTAGACCTTAAAACCCTCTTTTAAAATTTTTTTTTTTTTAATGTTAATATTTCTGCAATATTCTGAGGCTCCCATTTTGATTAAAATATTACACTTTTCAGTAAATCGAGTAGAGACAAAGTGGAAATAAATTAAAAGGAGGTGAACTTTTTGAAAAATATTTACAAAAAAAAAAAATTTCTTTATAGGTTTGGAGTTGAAGCAAATAGGGAAATGATGAGCGTCAAATTGTTAAGAAAGAAATGAACAGCTTTCACTAAATTAGGCACATCTCTTTGTACACTTCGATTTTAAATGTGAGGCCACCACCATTGGAAAGGAGACTTCTGGGGCTTCAATTTAGACATAAGAACCATCTAAAACCAAGTCCATATAAGGGAAATATGCCCGTTTGAAGTTGGGCTTAATAGCAAATTTTGTTGACTCGGCCTAAAACAGCAATAGCCCATTTTTCTTGGTTTTGGTTCGGTTGGGACACCCCATTTACCTATTTTCTGATCCATTCAAGTGCAGCCACTCATCCTCCATTATACCTAATCATCACCCATTGACAAAAAGAGGTTTTGTTTGCATCCATAAAGGAGTATTCCATGCAACCACCTTGAAAATTTGCCCTCCTATCACATTCTTGTCTCCCACCTTTATTTTGACCTTTACTCTCCCTCATTGCCTATATAGAATGATCATATTGTAAAAGAGAGGGAGGACCACAGAATTTAACAGAAAAGAGTGAGAAAAGGGTTGAAAAAGAGAGAAAAATTGAGTTTTTGAACAAAAAATACTCCTATCTTCCATATACACCCGACACCTTCCATACAAACTGAAATTCTATCTTTCCTACACCCAAAACTCCTCCAAAAATTCTGAAATAGCTAAATTTCAATAGTGATTGATCAAAGAAAAGAGTGAATGTTGTTGAAAGTGAAAAAAAAAATAAAGAGAGTTAGCCACTTTTCCATTATACATACCCAGAGTTCCATTTCAGTTTCAAATTGAGGATTGAGAACACACTTCCTAAACTTGAGGGTAATCAAGAGGAAGTTTGGAAATCAAGAAGTTCAATATTTTTTTGGCAGGTGAATTTCTAGTCTTTTATTTCCTTATATTTTCTATCTCATATTTATTTTCTTGCTTCTTATTTCATAGTATTTTTATATAATCCAAGTGGTTTGTTTATCTCATATTTATTTTTTTTACTTTAAATTTCATAGTATATTGTTGTAATCTAAGTGGTTTGTTTAGCTCATAATTATTTATTTATTTTTATTCACTTACTTTAATTTCATATTAGTTTTGTTGTAATTTTGCATGTTCTACCTCATATTTGCTTTCTTGTTTTAAGTTTATGTTGTAATCTTGAATGTTCTATCTTACATTTTCTTTCTTGTTTTAGTTTCATAGTAATTGTGTTGTAATCTTGCATTTCCTAGCTCATATTTTTCTTGTATTAGTCTCATGTTAGTTTTGTTGTAATCTTGCATGTTCTACCTCATATTCGTATTTGTTTTTGCTTTTATTTTTGTTTTTTTTGTTTTGTTTTAGGTTCATGTTAGTTTTGTTGTAATCTTGCATGTTTTATTTTATATTTGTTTTCTTGTTTTAGTTTCATAGTAATTATGTTGTAATCTTACATTTCCTAGCTTATATTTTTCTTGTATTAGTCTCATATTAGTTTTGTTGTAATCTTGCATGTTCTACCTCATATTTGCTTTTCTTGTTTTAGGTTCATTAGTTTTGTTATAAGTTTGTATTTTTTTTTTAAATTTGTTTTCTTGTTTTTAATCTAATCGATAGTGGTTAGTTGAGCCACCTACATATTTCTTATTTGTTCCTTCCCTTGGTTTCGCAATAAGATAGGTTTTGCTTGGCCTAGTTGGTCGGCCAGCCTATTTGGCTAGCCGGTTAGCTTCTTTTGGACAAGACGGTGTTGTCTTCCGATGTTAACCAACTTCCGATGGTTTCCAAGGCACATGAACTTTTTTTTTCTTTTATTTATTTTATTTTGAGTGTATTATGAAGTTTTTTATTTTGTTGTAATATTCTTCTCATCTCCCATCTAATTTGGTTTGTAATAATTTATTCAAAGTGTTGTACTAATTTCCCGCCCCACTTCTTTTTATCCCGTTCTTTTACTTGCTTTCCTTATTTGTAAATATGCATCATGTTTATTTTATTTTATTTCTTGTCATTATATCCATGCTTTGCATCTATGTTGCATGCATTTTGATTCGGCTAAGTTTGCATTTGTGGTTTAATCAATTCTTATGTGATTATGTGCACTACCTCATGTTCATGAGATGATTTACATGTCATATCTTAAAAGTCGAATCTTCAGTTGCATCTCATGAGTGAATTGCATTAAGATTTTGTATATAAGATTATGCATGTTTTACTAACTTTGTTTTGTAGCTTGTTCGCGGGATGTCAAACATGTAAGCTTTTATGCTTTAGCATCCCGTTTGTGTGTGTTTTTCTTACTATGTTTAGCATTTTACCATGAGACTATTTGTTTATGTGATATAACTCTATGAATGCCAGTAGAAGGAGGTTGTGTCGCTTAATTTGAAATGATGTTGATTTTCATGTTTGTAAACTCAATTTATTTGGATTGTACATCTTCAAAACTCTTTCAAAATTACATGAAATCAAATTATTCCAAAATAAATGACATAGTCTATACTTGTATGCTTCACATAGTAATTTTTAGGATTTATTAAATAATCGAAATATAAACATATAAAATGAATAAAATTCATATCATGGTTTAGTAAAAGCCGATCTTTTGATCGGGTGAGTGGGAGTGCTCAATTAATGACCTTCCCCTCTCATACCTAACGTTCCGAACCGAGACAACTTTGGTTATAATGAACAGTTGCCTTGGCATGAGTCATGGGTTTCCTAATTTTCCAAAAATATTAGGTGGCGACTTTGAGATCTGATGACGTAGTCCATTTCTAGCAAAAGGTTTTGTAATAAATTGGATTTTCTAAAAGTTGCCAAATTTGGACTCTCATCTATGTTTCACATTGCACTAGTGAGACTAGATCAAAGAAATCAAGGGTCCGAACTGTTTAACGCGCACGGGTACCCCCCGGGCATGTTACAGTTTCTGGCAACTGTGTTAAGGATTTTATGAAATCTTGACTCGAACTCTATGATATGACTTTTATTTTCAATTATATGTTTATTGCACTGCATGCATTGGTGCACTTAAAGTTCCTGTGTTGCCCAGATACTGGTAGGAGCATATGCACACTTTTTGTGACACTACACCTATCTCTACATTACTTTGGAGGCCTTGTGTCATAATTTTTTGAGATCTGAAGGTTCCCAGACTTTGAACAGAGGCTATATTGACTCTTCTGATTTCCTAAGATCTTCATTGGTTATGACCCAAAGGACTCTTTGATAATGTCACCTTGACTTCAACCCCTAGAATAGAGCCAATCTTGTGCATATAATGAGCCATCGTACCTTCCAAAATTAGGACAGGATGCTCTCTCATTTCTAGGATGTATGATGCCGCTTGTTTGAATAGTGAAACTCTAGATCATTTCAAAGTTAGGACAGGGTAACCTTAGCCCCCATAAGGGTGTTTGTTCTCTTTCCTACTATGTGTTATGTGCAATGTATGGGGATTCTCAGATTCAGATGAATGGTTCAGTCATTTCAGTTTGTGGGGTTGAGTTCAGTTTTTCAACATGAGTTAGCAATAATCAGTTGAGCTGGGATGCTAATGAAATTCTAATTGGGGGTCCCGTTTTGTTTCAGCATGGTAGTCAAGCATTATAGCTTTTGAAAGGTTTGATATCCCTCAAGTTCTGTGGACTCGTGTTAGTAGACTTTGCAAAAGTACAAATTTGGTTTAGGGTCAGCCAGTGTTAGTTTCTTTGCCATCGGTTACATGAAGAAAAGAAAAAGCTTCATCAACTATCTAGAATACCCCTTCTTCACCTGCTAGATCATCACCTCTCTACTCACCAGAATTAGTGATGGCTCAAATTCCAGAAAATTTAGCTGGCATACTATTGGGCCTTCAACAGAGAATGGATACCAATGCCACTACGGTTGCTGCACAAGGCACTACTCTTGCCGCTCAAGGCAATACTCTAGCTGAACTACCACGCCTATCTAGGGCATCCATTACTCAACCACCTCTAGTGACTCATCCAGTTCCACTGCCACCTCCACCTCCACCTCTACCAGCTGACGAGTTTCCCGAACTTAACTCACCAGAAGATCTGAGGGTTCCTGTACAAACTTCAGGAGGATCATTTCCCCTTCTATAACCAACGAGAGGGATCTTTCCCTCCGAGGCACCTGAGTCTGACCCAACTACGTTGAAACTGTCCAAGTTGGAAAAACTTCTCAAAAGGTCATAAGGATTTAATTTAATCCTGGACATTGAAGACGGGCACACTAAGATAGTTGTGAAGTTTCCAGAATGGTTCAAAATGACATACATTGATAGGTTTGATGGCTCCGGTGATCCAATGGTGCACATTCACCTTTTCTCTGATGTCTTAAAGCCTATAGGTTTGACTCATCTGCAAAAGCTCTCTTTATTCGGATGAACTTTGTCAAGAGTGGCTGCTATCTGGTATGCCAAGTTAGAGGACTCGGTAAAACAAAGTTGGGAAGAGTTAGCTGAGGTCTTTATCACCCAGTATGCTTATAACATCCAGATTGAAGTGACTACCCGAGAATTAGAGGCCACTCGTCAAGAGCCCAATGAAAGTTTCGTGGCCTTCATCACTAGATAAAGGGCTAAGGCAGCAATGATGACCAACAGGCCGCCATAAAGGGATGAAATCCGCCTGGTGGTTAGAAATTTGCATGGCAAGATGCTTCAGAAAATGATAGTTCTTCCTCTATTTACTTTTAAAGAAGTACATGAAATGGGGGTCCAAATAGAATATGCCATCAAACAGGGAATCATCATTGACGACAAAGAGTCAATATGGAAGACCTTCAGGCACAGTTCGAATGCTACCACCAGTGGTAGCACAGTTGTGAAGCCCTCTGAATTCAACTTGGTTGCCACCACCACTAAAATAGCCGACCCTTTTGCTCTTGCTGGCCTGCAAACAATGAACACAACCGGAACCCCAATCAGGACATTCACCGCTCTCCATATGTCACTCTCCAAAGCAATGAATATCTGGAGAAAAAGAGGATATTTGAAGCCTTTGGACCCCCAACCTCTTTCTGAACCTCTCTGTAGACACCCCATTTTTGACCGCCCTTAAGACTTGGGCGTTACAGAGAGGTTCAGAGAGGTTCAATTTCTCTGTAGACACCCCTGCACACCTTTTACCACCAAGGTTCAATTTCTTCGGCAATGAGAGAGTCAAATCCCAACTTCATACCCCTTTTGGACCAAAACAATCTTGATCAAAAGATTTTAGATCTTAAAACCCTCTCTTTCAAAATGTTTTGAAAATAAAGTTCCTACGATGTTCCGACGCTCGTATTTCGTTAAATGTTGCGCTTTTCGGTAAATCGAGCAAGGACAAAGTGGAGAATGAATGAAAGAGAGATGAAATCTTTGAAAAATCTTTCAAAACACTTTGTTTAGGGGTTTGAAGTTGAAGAAAAGGGGAAAGGAAAGGAGAAAACTAGTTTGAGAGAAGTTCGGCATGAATCCGGATAGAAAAGGGTCGAGCAGCCCTCGCTGAATCGGGCTTATTCATCTGCATACTTGGATTTTATATATAAGGCCACCACCATTGGAAAGCTTACTTCTGGGGCTTCATTTTGCACTCAAGAATCTCCTAAAGCCAAGTCCGGATGGGGGAGATATGATCGGTTGAAGTTGGGCATCATCTCGGTTGGATCGAATTTGTGCGGCTTTACCAAAAAGGGCATAACTTTTTGCACAGGAGGAATTTTAATGCAAGGTTTGCGCCATTGGAAAGCTAACTTCCGGGGCTTCAATCTAGAACCCACTGACCACTTTTTGACCTTGGCAACCACCTATCGGCCATCAATTTAGCCGATCGGCCAGTAAAAATAGCAGGCCGGCCATTTATTGTGCCAACCGGCCATTTAGTTGGCCGATGGCCTCCTTTCATGGCCGGTTTTACCCTTTTGCACCCTTCAGGCATGGTGCATGCCAGCTGTGCCAGCTGGGATGCACAAACCCTCTCCCCCGTGCATATATGTGGCTATTTTGAACCTTTGACCCCTTTTGATCCAAACCTTTTGCACCCTTTGATCAAGCTTCTTGAGGAAGCTTAACCCTTTATCAAAGCTTCCCCAAGAAGTTTGCACCCTTGCCTTAGCTTCTCTAGGAAGCCTTGACCCCCTTGACCCCTCTCACTTGGCTTCTCTTGTAAGCTTTAAGCTTTCCCTTGCCTATATAAGGAGACTAACCCTCTCCTTTGTTGGGTTCAGCAAAAAACCAGAGCTATACATATATATATCTGATATATATCATCCTCTCTCTCTATATCTCCCTCTCTCTTTTCATTTTGTGTGGGTTTGAGGGCCTAAAGTGTGTGTTTGTTCTTAGTTTTGCACTAAAACACATAGCATTACACCTTACTTCGACTTTGAGAGACATTGAGGGTTTGTTCTTGAGGTTTTGGACTGATTTTGGTTAGAAGAGAGTGGCTGGACCTGCTGTTCTTGAAGTGTTCTTCAAGGGTAACACTTTTGCTTTATTTTCCCCAATCTTGCATTAGCTTTTGACCTATCTTGCATGCTGATTTAAGCTTTGTGTATAACTGAAAAAAGTCTTGTTTTTAGCTCCTCTTTAAGTTTGTTCAAGAACACTTTTGTGTTTGGGGTTGTCTACCCCCTCTTAGGCCTTGTTTGGCCTCATTTTGGTGCATTTTTGGTGAGCTCCGGGACCACCTTGTTTGGGCCTCCTCACCACTGAAATCTTGAGGGATTTCAGTGGTGAGGATGGTGTCTTAAGGTCCTAAGAAGGAGAGGGCTATCCCCTCTCCTGATTGTCTTGATTACTTGCATTTTTGGCCTTACAAAGGGGCCTATATTTGCACACTTCTTGAACTCAGTTCAGGCATTTTTCAGTTGGTTTTAGGACCTCCATAACCCATTTCCAGAGTTATTTTTTCCATGTTAAGTGTCCTTGTTGCATGTGTGGAGTAACCCCCTTGTTGGCCTTTCAAAGGAACACACCATTCTTGCATGCATGGACTTTGTTTCCATGGGTTTTTGGGGTTTATTTGACATACCATGTTATTGTTTTGGGCTGGTTTGGTGACCTCTCTTGTGCTTTATATACATGTAATGTAAACCATGTCTACTAGCTCATATTGCATGATGTTTTGGCCAAGCATGCTAGCTTATTTTGGTTGCACCTCATACATGTTTTAGCATTATTTTGGGCTGTATAGGGACTGTTTGGGTCTGGTTTCATCATTCGAGCATCGCTTTGCATGTTTATAGTGTATTGTATTTCACTAGCTTTAGTGCTTGAGTCCTTAACAATGCGTTACATGAGTGTTTGTATGATTTGGAGTCATTTTGGGGTCATTTTGTATGCCATTCCAGCACTGGAACATGCACCATTGTATGTCATATTTTCTCCTTGCCATGCTTTGGTAGAGTTGCATTTTTGTGCCTCAAGCTTGGTTAATGCATTGTGCATGCATTCCATGTATTTTGTTGCCTCACTTGCCTTATTATGGCCACTGATTTTGGCATGCTTGCGAGCTATCCATGTTAGTTTAAGTCCATCATCGCATGTTGTTGCATGACATGTTTTCTTACATGTTTAGGTTACGTGCCTAGTATACATTGCTCATTTGCATGTTCATGTTGCATACTTAGCCTCCATGCTTAGGTTGCATTGCATCGTGCATGCATCTCTTGCTTCTTGATCAAGCATGATAGAGGTTGGGGCCTTTGATATGTTTTGTATGTGCATTTCATTTGATATTGAAGTTGCACACTTGGCTTTTGGGTCATCATGCATTGAAATGCGTGATTGATAGCCCGAGGGTAGAGGGCCATGCTCCCTCAAGTCTATTGCATGATAGGGAGTGTGTCCGTGCATACATTTACTTGAAAATTCCATGCCATACACTGCTTGCCCTCTGTTGCTGTCAAAACCAGTTTCTGCAGGAAACTTTGGCCGACCGGCCATCTCTAGTGTCGACCGGCCATCCATAAATGGCCGATAACTTCATCAACGGCCGGTGACCATTTCGCATAGCCGGTGGTGCTCCACACGGTGCAGAGAACCTAACCCAAGACTTGTGCAGTCTTCAGAGGAGCTAGGCAGTGTAAACAGAGGCAGCAATGCTATGGCAGCGAGTTTCCAGGCAGTACGAGTCAAGCATGCATCATCCAATCATTTTGAGGCGGGGGCTATGGCCACTTTAATTCTACATTTAATTTGTTAATTAATTAGAAGTTCTGTAATAATTAATTTGGCAGTATTCATTTGTTTTGTAATATTTATTTGGACCCTCCGAGCAAGGGCAATTGTGTAATAAGTGTGTGTGAGTGTGTGTATGTCTTCCAACCCCCACTTCTTTCCTCCCTTTTACTTACCTACTTTCGATGGTTAGTATTAGGGCATATTTAATTTAGCATACCTTATGCTATACATGTGTACATCCATACATTTGTCTTGCATGCACCGAGCTCGGCGCATCATACTAACTACATTGTATTTCAATTCCAAGTTGAATACGTGTTAGTTGTAGCATCATCATATGCCATCTTAGAATAGCCAATCCTATTGTAGTTGCATCTTGCATGTGTTGCATTAGCCATCTTGACATGAACTAAGATCATCCACATGATTACTAACTAGTTTCTATTTTGGCTTGGAGTACTAGGTAACCTTTTATGCTTTAGCATACCACATGCGCGTGAGTGTTGCCATAATAACATGATTGTCATGAGGCTAGCTGCTTATGTGATATAATTGCTTGAATGCCTGTGGATGGAGGTCAAATTACCTAAATTGGAATGATGCATTGAAACTGTGAGTTTTAAGCCCACGAGATAGTGGCAAAACCATCTTTTCTAAAAGCCCACTTGAGCGTGGCAAAACCTGCATCTTTAGCCTACTTGCGAGTAGCAAATCATCATCAAAACAAACATGAAATGTTTTATTCCAATTTAGGCGATTTGGTCTATAGTTATTTGCTGTGCGCATAACATAGTAATTCTAGGCTAATAACCGGAATAAGAACGCATAATGTTTTCAAAACTAGATATCATTGTTAGTAGAGGCCGATCTTTGATCGGGCGAGCGGGGGTGCTCATAGCTGACCTTCCCCATTCGTACCCAAATTCCTGAGCCGAAGCAACTTTGGTGATGACGGACACGTGGCCTTTGGCACCGAGTCAGGGTTTCCTAAATTCCCCCAAAATAAAATATTTAGGTGGCGACTCTGTATCTGGTAAAGCAGTCCATGTTTGGCACTTCTTTCAAAAATCTGTTTTCTCAAAACGATTTGCCAGATTTGGACTCTTTGGTTCAGATTAAGAACCGTGACAATTTGAGTCCGAACTGTAGTAGACCCAAAAAATGAACAGAACGGGGGTTCATCCTCCTGGGACATTCGGGGACGTCTACACTCTCCCAGCCAAACATGACCCTACCAAATACTGTGCTTTCCACTAACAACCCGAACATGACACAGACCATTGCTTTCATCTCCGTCATGAGTTCCAAGATCTCATAGACAATAAAGTCATAGCTCCCCCACAACCACCAAAACCCAACGTCACTACCAACCCGTTGTCGCCCCATGACAGAATTCCACCACCTCCTCATCTTAACCTCATCCATACACTTTTATTCACCTTTAACCCCAGTATCTATATCACACCCACCCATTTACCAAAACCTGAGATACATATTCCTAAAGGCACTGAGTTGTGCATGATGGATGCACCTCCAACCCAGCCAAAACCCAAAATCCCTATGGTGGTAGTACCTATGCTTGAGGCTGGCAAACTATCAGAGAAAAAGTATGATCCTAGCCGGTATATTGTTCCCAATGGTTAACTAAAGCATGAGGTTGATCTGCCTGACTCATTTTCTATCAATGTTGTTAAAGATGATGTACTTGAAAATGGGTTGGATGATTTGGCCGACCTAGAGGAGGACTTGGCTAATCTCCATTTCTTTGAAGAATTAGACCTTGGAAATGTGCAGACGGGATGGTGGGAACCAAAGAAATACAGTCACGGTTGGTCAAGCGGTGACGAAGCTTTTGATGAGGAAACTAAAAGAAAAGGGGATGAACTAAGACTTGATTTCGGAAAACATGTTGAATACGGTAAAGGAAAGAGTTCTAAAGGAAAAAAAGAAGAACCAGAAAACCGTTCAGAGCATACTGTGGGAATGATTCAAGCAACGCTAGATAATTGTCTTTCGGTCAACAAAGGCGAATGATGGGATGATAATGACCTACAGCTCGCCCACACTGATGATGAATGGATAAACAATGTGCCGGATAAGACTTGGTATGCAGATGAAATTGATCATTTGACTAAAAGTGGGGGCTACTTCAAGCCTCCATATCTAGACCAAGGAGAGCCCTCTGGCAAAGATAAAGAGGTAGAAAAAGAGAAAGAGAAAGAAAAATAGAAAGATGTAGAAGAAGACTTGGTTCTAAGACAACTGAAAAAGATCCAGGCAAACATTTCCATTTTGGGTCTTCTCATGGCTTCCCGAGAACACCGATAAGTAATGTTGTTAGCCTTAAGCAAGGCCAAGCTATCCAATGCGACAACGCCGGATTGGTTAGTATCTTTTATCATACCTAAAGACATAACCCCTATGTTATCATTTACAGACAAAGAGTTACCACATGAGGGGGTTGACCACAATAAGCCTTTGTATGTGGCCTTGGAATGTAGAAAGAAATAGATTCCAGTAGTTTTGGTTGATATCGGTTCAGCCATTAATGTGTGCCCAGTAAGGATTGCTTATGCGATCAGGTTAAAGCCAACTGACTTCACGCCAACAAGCCAAGTTATTCAGGCATATGACAACACCAGCAGGAATGTTATGGGGACTTTCAAGGTCTAGATATCAGTTGGTCTCTCTAAGCATGAGGTAGAATTCCATGTCATGGATGTCTCGACAACTTTCAACCCATTGTTGGGCAAGCCTTGGTTGTATAAGATGAGAGCGGTGTCTTCAACCGTACACCAGTTAGTGAAGTACTCGCACAATGGAGGGATTGCTACAATTTTTGGCAATTCTACGATCCACCCTCCTCCAGAAGTCACAACGCCAATACTAGAAGTACAACATGGGAGTGAAGATGTTTTTCTCTCGGGTTTTACCTTGGTAGAAGCACGGCTAGTGCAGACAATCATGGAAAAAGAGGAGGGTACATATCTAAGTGCTCAGTCAGTTTATATGATGAACAAGCTAGGATACATCCCAGGATTTGGATTGGGGAAAAGTGGCCGACAAGGCACCATAGAGATAACTAAGGTAAACCACAACCCACATGCATTTGGGTTGGGATATGTACCAACAGTAGAAGACTGGGAGAAGAAAGGGAAGGAAATGAGAGAGAGAATTAATGCAAAAAAGACGGGAAAAAAGTATGAACTAGTTTATATGCCAATCCATGGGACCTTGAACAGATGCTTTGTTCGCCAAGGTGAAGACTTCCCTTTCTGTGGTTTCCCTAAGCCCTAGATTGATCAAGTGGAGAAGAAGAGATACCATGGGTTTGAGATCTTCTTCGATCATCAACTCTCCGACAGTGACGAGGAGTGGGTAGATCCTGGTATTGACATCGGACAAAACAGAGAAGTCAGCTCGGAAAGCAGTACAGAGGAAGTCTTAGGTCTAACACTAGCTGATTTACTGACAAAATCACATACTAGCGCTGAACCGATGAATTTTGGGGGATATGACCATTGTCGTGATCAGGGAAGAGGTACATGCTGACTGCTCAAGCTTTATCATGGATGCAGTGAATGGTTCACTGTAGACCCGACTTTCTCCGCATGCCCCCATTTCGGAGAGGGTGCGAATTGGTCTTACTATAGTTCAGACTCCTGTCATGGTTCTGAATCTAATCTCACAAAGTGCAATGTAAGATTGATAAACACCAAAGAGTCTAAATCCGGCAAATCGTTTTGGAAAATCGATTTTGAATAAAAGCACCAAACATGGACTGCTTTGCCAGATTACAGATTCGCCACCTAAATATTTTATTTTAGGGAATTTAGGAAACCCTGACTTGTGCCAAAGGCCACGTGTCCGTCATCACCAAAGTTGCCTCAGCTTGGGAACTTGGGTATGAGAGGGGAAGGTCTTGAAATGAGCACCCCCGCTCGCCCGATCAAACGATTGGCCTCTACTAAGCATGATATGTTATTTTAAAAACATATGTGTTCTTATTCCGGTTATTAATCTAGTTTTACTATGTGATGCGCACATGATACAAGTATAGACTAAATCGTGAGAATTGGAACAAAACAACTCATGTTTGTTTTTTTGAAAATGGTTCGAAAGTGCTACTCGCAAGTAGGCTAAAACGCGGATTTGCCACCCTCAAGTGGGCTTAAAACAACATGATTTTGCCACCTCAAGTGGGCTTAAAATTCACAATCATCGAATTGTTCCAATTCAAGTAATCGAGCCTTCATCCACAGACACTCACGCAATTAATCACTTAAGCAAATAGCCTCATGGCAAGCATGATGTCATGGCAACACTCACACTCATGCAAGTATGCTAAAGCGTAAACACTTACAGTGTACTCCGAGCCAAAACAGAAAACTAGTTAGAAACAATGCATGAATCCTAACTATGCTAGATGCCTAATGCAACACATCCAATAATGCAACTAAATAGGCTCAGCAATCTAAGATGGCATATGAATGCAACACTTTGATACACGTATTTCAAATAGGTATTGAAATACAATATAGTTTGAATGATGCACCGAGCCCGGTGCATGCAAGACAAATGAATGATGCACGCATGCAAAGCATAAGGTATGCTAATTGAAAAATGCCCTAAACTAACCATCAAAAGCTGATAAATAAAAGGGAGAAAGAAGTGGGGTTAGAAGACATGCACACACACACGCACCCTTATTACAACATTGCGCCCCCGCGAAGGAGGATCTGAATGAATAAGCTAAGCTAATCTAACTAATCTAATTAATCTAATTAGAGTAATTATTACACAACTAAACGAATAACTAGCAAACTACTTACTAATTATTACAACAATTAACTAATTAACAGATTAATTAATTAAATCACAAATTCAAGCTAATTAATAAATAAAGCTTTAAACTAAGCTGTCCTAGCTCTGTTTGAAGATGTTGAACATGCATGCACGCATTCGGTTTCTAGCCCCGAAAAGCCTTCCAGTCTGCTCTTTAGAGGTTCTGTTTGCAAGGTGTCTTCAAGAACTTGTTGCTGAAACTTACCAAACCAATGCTGGGGAGTGCACCAGTGGCCTGTCGGCCATGAGGAGTTGCTGCCGGCCTTCTGTTGGCTAAGAGTGGGCCTCTGACTGCCAACAATGCAAGGGTGTCGGCCATCAGTGTGGCACTGCCGGCCACTGGTGTGGTGTAACACCAAACTACAACAGAGCACAAAACAGAGGAAATAGAGGGTCTCCCTAGGGCATGTATGTACTGTGCCACTCCTTATCATTTCAAAACATCAAGAAAGAGGCACCATTGGGTCCAAAACCATCAATCAAGCATGCAATGCATGATGGCCAAAGATCTAACTTGCACACATTTCAATAAATGCAAGACAAACAAGACTCTAAGACCACTACCTTATCATGGAAGATCAAAGGCAACGGAGACAAAGGGGATTGGCTCACTTTCATCACTTTGAGTATGAAGTGGACCAATCCACCTTGTGTTCAACGTAACGTCCGGTTGAACACGATGCAATGCAAACAACATGCTATGCAAATAACATGCTAATCTTGGCATGTTTTACTTGATTGATTTTGTTTACACATTTTAACGTTACCAACCATTCTTTAATTGATTTGTCCAAATGTGAAAGTCCTCTAATGATAAGGGGTCAACCAAAAAGGGAGTTTAAGGCATGAGAGGGATGATGCCTTTGACTAGGAGGAACCCTCAAAAGAGGGTTAAAGCCATTTGAGCACCAACCCTACCTCATGTTTAAACATAACCTTAAGACCAAACAACCCTCAAAGAAAATTGAAGAATGAAGAAAATAGGGAGGTGGCAACCATGCAATGCATGATATGGCATGAAACACTAACATGCAAACAACGCATGCACAACATGCTAAGAGACGTAAGCATCAAAAACTAGTGAAGGGCACAACACTAGCACCATGCAATAAAATGCTCAAAGGACTAAACAAGCCCTAAACAGACCCCAAGCATGCCAAAACAGTGGCCAAAATGAGCTGAAATGACAGCATGAAAAGCAAGAAAAACATGCTCAACTGATGGCTCGCAAGCAAGACACAAAGCTCAACTATCAAATACATTAAAAGAGTGAAAAATGTGAAAGTGTGACTAAACTACAAGCATTGAAATCATGTGTGAAATAATGTCAAAACATGCAAACACCTCAAGCTTAGCATGTTAGGGACTTTGAAACTCAAAACTAGCCAAGGCCATTTACACTATAACTATACAAAGAAATCCTCATATGACCCAAACCACTCAAAACAGAGTCAAAGGATGCTAAAACATGGGTAAAAGCATGCTGGAGTGTGGCCAAAATAAGCTAGAATGGTGGGCTAAAGCATCAAGCATACAAGGCTAATTAGCAAGATTACACTACAAGTGTAAGAAGCATACATGAGGTGACTCAACCAGGCCAAAATAGAGATACAACATGGTGAAATAAGGTCAAAAATAAGCTGAGATCAAGTCAAGTGATGGTAGAAAAACATGCTCAACAAATAGGCCAACAAGACATGCAACCAAGAAGCAAAGAGGGAAGGCCACCCCCCTCTTACTTTGGACTTCAAAACATGATTTCTACCACTGAAATTTCTCTAAGTTTCAGTGGTAGAAAGGCCAAATAAAGGGTGCCTCAAAAGCCCTACGAGATGGCACAAGGCTTAAGAAAATAAGGCACACAAGGGGGTGAAACACCCCTAACTTCCACAGGGCCTCAAACAATCACGTTTAACACTTAAAAATAGGGATTTTTGTAGTTGAAAGCTAGGCCAAAAAAAGCGTGCAAGGGTGGCCAAACCAATGTACAAAAACAAAGCTTAAAGAGGTAGATTCTCACCCTTGAAGCACAACTTTAAAACAACAACTTTCTTGAGCTAAAACCAACTTTGAGCCCTCAAACCAAGCCTCTAGAGACCTCAGCTCCAATATGAGAGTGTTTGGCTAAGAGTGCTAGTGCAAATATACAAGAAAAGCTCACTTTCAAGGCTAAAATGTAGAGAGAGAGAGAGAGAGAGAGAGAGAGAGAGAGAAATTTATCTCAGCTCAATTCTTGTAACCCCTTGCATACATATAGATAGCTTCTATATAGAGAAGATACAAAGGAGCTTTGAAGAGATCCAGCCATCCACGTGGGCGTAGATGGTTTATCCTACAAACAGCTGGCTCAAAAATATCTTTTGAATACACTGGTGGCCGGCCGGCCATCAGTGGTGGCCGGCAGGGCCTCATTGATGGCCAATAGGGCCTATTGATGGTCGGCAGGGCAAAGCCCAAGGCCGGCAGTGCCCCACCATGGCCGGCAGGCCATCAAGGACATCAGCCTGCAAAGACCAACACATGGTCCAAATATGAGACAGAATAGAAATAGGGTTTGGAAAGAGCAAACCTGGTGCGTTCTGCCATGGAGTTCGAGTGCTAGACGAGCAATCAAACTTGTCACTGGATGTACCTCCAAGAACATCCAAGTCTTGAGGATGGTCAAAAATGGGGTGTCTACAGTTGTCCCTCTTTGACAGAACTCGGAAGTCATGAAATGACGGGATTGAATGTCAAAGCCTAGAGACGACCCATTTTTGACAAGGCTGAAGACTTAGACAAACATACAAGATGACAATATAGATGGACCCGCAGGCTGGGACAAAATGCAAATGATATGCATGATGCAAGAACATAACTTATGATTATGCAAAGAGGGCTGTAATGAAACATCTAGATGTAAATGTTATGCAAAGAAATGCTACAGCAAACTCGGACATAAGCAAGTTAAGACAAACCAAACTACATTTCATGCAGAAAAGATGTAAGAAAAAAAATGCAATCTTCGCTGCGCCTCACACAGGGAAGGCCAAAAGTGACTGCTGGGAAAATCCGAAGTCTCAAATAAAACACCTCTTAGCGTATCACACGCAAGAGGGAAAAGGAAGCACCTCTCAGCGTATCACACACGAGAGAGGAAAGAAAACACCTCTCAGCGTATCACACGCGAGAGAGGGAAAGGAAGCACCTCTCAGTGTATCACAAGCAAGAGAGGGAAGAGAAACACCTCTCAGCGTATCACACGCGAGAGAGGGAAAGGGAACACCTCTCAGCATATCACACACGAGAGATGGAAAGGAAACATCTCTCAGCGTATCACACGTGAGAGAGGGAAAGGGAACACCTATCAGCGTATCACACGCGAGAGAGGGAAAGGCAACACCTCTCAGCGTATCACACGCAAGAGAGGGAAAGGAAACACCTCTCAGCATATCACACGCGAGAGAGGGAAAGGCAACACCTCTCAGCGTATCACACGCAAGAGAGGGAAACGAAACACCTTTCAGCATATCACACGCGAGAGAGGGAAAGGAAACACCTCTCAGCGTATCACACGCGAGAGAGGGAAAGGAAAGACCAGGCACACGACCCAGACACTTTTAACAGGGTGTTAGTGTAAACACCGAGCGTACCTGGGTATTTCTAACCAACAGAATGAGGGAGAGGAATGGTTTCACCCGGAATTCCTCTGAATGAACCGCACATTCAATATCGCCTGGTTGTGCCAGCTTCAAATGAACCGTACATACAATATCGTGCATGAATGAGAAAGAAACTTGATAGGTACAATACAATACAATGTATGCCTCACGCGAGATAAATGATTGCAACACGCTGCCAAGGCATGCTCAATGCTCAACATACAAGAAATGAAACCGAAACACGTTCTTTGCGAGATAATCAACAATGCATATTCAATGCAAACACAGTAACGCATGGTCTATGCAACAATTTTAGAATGCATGTTCAATGTAACGTACAAATGCTATGTGACAACAAATGCTTGCTCGAGAAAGACAACTTGAAGGCAACTTTTGATTTACCTCCTGAAAGAGTTGCGACATATTAAAAAGGATACACCTTGTGTATGTTGATAGGCGATGGTCACCGCACACCGAGAACACGATTCTGGGCTTCTGCGGAGGCATTTTGAATCAAAATTTGAGCATACCTTGCATTTCTTGGAAGCCAAGGACACATATCTGAGTCAAAGGATCAGGGGGAGCTTGTGGGACCATGCCGGCCATGGGGGGAGGCTGCCAGCCCCTTACCGGCCATCGATGGTAGATTTGGGCAAAATTGTCTTTTTAGCTGTGGCTCTTTAAGTAGAGGCTAAATCACTCCATTTCCTTGCAAACACTTGCACAAAAATCATTTCCCTTGCTCTCTAAGTGTGCCTTCTCTCTAGATTCATGCGTTCTACACGTTTCCCAACACCCTAAAAACATTTTCTTCGCAAAAACCCTCTAGTTCTCTTCAATTTGAACCAATCAGAATTTAATTTAGACGCCTCTTTCATCATTTCCACCATTCAAGGTTGATTTCCGTCGAGTTTCTCCCAAGGTTAGTACCCTTTTCCTGGGGTTTCAACTTTCTCTGACTTTTTCTCTCTCCTAGGGTTTAACTTGTTCAAAGTTTCACCATTTTCCGCATTTTTCCTCATTTTTGATTCTCTTGCATCTATTTCAGATGGCAGACGATGTCCCATATGACGGGGGCTTCCCCGCGCTTCCTCCGGTACAGCTTACAGCAGACTTTGCGGCTGAGTCTGAGGTTGAGCCTAAGCCACTACCGCCGAGCATTTGCCCATTCAATCCGACGAGGTATCACCCCGAGACGCAAATAGTACCAGTTGCGGGAGGCATCAAGGCCTTCACTGATTTCGCCGAGGACACATTAGACGACATCCTACTAAGAGAGCCCATGTCTCACTTGTCGGCCATAGCCATAGAGGTACAAACTTCGCTTTTCTATAATATCATCTTTAACTGTTGCATTCCTTGCACTGCTTTGATCTGATTGCATCACATGCCTTGATCTGACTGTATTTCATACACTGCTACTTCACAATCAACTGTACTTCATACATCACTGTTTTGCATTCAACTGTACTTCCAATTGTACTTTACACCTCACTTAATCTAATTGCATCACATGCATTAACACAAGATGGCTCCCACTCCTTCTGAGGCTACGGTACCATGACAGCTCAGGATTGGTACAACGAGCTTCCAGTTGGGGTCCGTGACATCATCGACAGGACCGGCTTCGGTCTATTTTCCTCCAGTTTGACACAGGTCATAGCGAGCCGCCCTCTCTTAGGGGCTTTTGTGGAGAGGTGGTGGGATACCACCAACTCCTTCCACTTCTTCTCCATGGGGGAGATGACGGTGACTCCTTACGACTTCACCATGATCACTGGCTTAGGCATAAGAGGTGATCTGATCCCTCTCGATCCTGACATGGGAGAGTGGGAGGCCGCATGGGCTGTACTGCTCGAGGCACAGCCGCCGACACTTCGGGCGGGTATGGTCAGATATAGCTGGTTTGAGGACCAGTTTAGAGGAGTTGAGCCCGAGACTGTTGAGCAGACCGAGAAGTACGCCAAGGGCTTTCTCATGTTCCTTTTTGGTACCACCTTGTTCTTAAACATGTGGAATACCGTAGGTTTGTATCTGCTAAGCGCATTAGCGGTGCTGCAGCGAGTCCCGTTTTATGACTGGGGCGAAGCTGGTCTCACCACTCTATACGGATACATGAGCTCGATATCTCGGATGTGCGAAACCTTGATCAGCAGCTACTGGCGAGCCTGGGAGGTATGTAGCTTAGTTCTCCCTTTTCACTTTTACATTTTTTGCCCAGCATTTACTGCTTTACATTTGTGCAACACATGTACTTTCTGTATTCTCTGTATCTACTCATGCACTGTACTGCATACTACACACTACACACACAAAGTCTAATCTCTGCTCTAGACTTGCACTTTCTGTGCATTGTACTGCGCTCTGCTTTCTGCATTTTCTGTACTCTGTTCATACACTGTATTGATCACATTTCCCTTGCAGCTGTGGCTGTATGCATACTTTCTAACTCTTGCCCCAGAGCCCATAGAGGAGACCCTAGCGACAGTTCCGTTCTCTCAGGTATACGACAGCTAGCTCCACCGTAGGACCCGGGAGAACTTCATGTTCATCCGTCAGTACTTCGACATGGTCACGGCACGCGAGGTAATCTAGAACAAAACAATCTGCTCTTCAATGAACTTGATACACATATTGGTCAATTGGCCATGATTGATCATTTGCTCATTCTCTTATTTTCAGATCACATGGCAGCCATGGGACATGATACCGTCAGGGACCAGATTCGCATACGAGACTCCTAGGGTCGTGGCTCGCTACCACATCCTTCTTGAGGGATCAATTTGCCGCGCTTGGTTCTTGAGTGAACGTTTCGTGTGCCAGACCTTGAGCTTGCCTGCCCAGTTTATACCGATGGCACCTCCCGCATCTATGAGAGAGACACAGAAGCTTTCTGAGGAGAAGGTGATCTAGTTCTAGTTCATGCAGACTTTTTCCGCATGTAGGGCGACTACACGACCTTCATTCAGACACATCTGATGCCGCCTCTGACCGGTATTTGCGGAGGTGAGGGAGTTAGAGCTTCAGCTACGAGATGGAGGGGCAGAGGGACCAGGACGACCAAAGCCCGTGGTAGGAGAGATCCTGAGGCGAGGTAAGAGACTGGATGGCTAGAGCTGCCTATTACGTTGACTTACCAGAGATGTTCTGGAGAGACCTACCAGATCCCCATCGAGCCCGCATCAGCTGGGCGTGCACTTGTTGGGGTTCGAGGCCCAACTCTAGTATGTATCAAACTTTACATTTCAATTCTGCATATTCACTTCATTTCAATTGTTGTATAGAGTCCTGATCCCTTCAATGCACTTGCAAGCTCCCATAGAGTACACATGGCAGGCCCTTGAGCTAGTGGCTTCCTTGACAGAGATGGTACAGACGAGCCTGGATCTGCTCAGCCTCTACAGGATTCCAGTAAGTTTTTAACTTGTACTTCATGCCATGAAACTCTCTACTAACACATTAGCATTTCAACTGTCCCACACTGCACTGATCTGATACATTGCTCTAAGACACTGCATAGATGTATTGTTCCCATACTCTGCACACATACACTGCATCGATACATCATTTGATATACACCATCTGATATACATCACAACTAATACATCTTCATAAACTGCCCTTTTCAGATTCCCTTCGAGATGCTAGCCCCATCAGACGCCCCAACAGGAGCAACAGCAGCAGGACCTTCAGCTCCTCTCCCAACAGCAGAGAGGAGAGGGAGACAGGCTCAAGCACGCAGTCGAGGTAGAGCTAGAGGCACCCGTAGCAAGAGTGGTCCTTCAGAGCCCATTCAAGGCTTGCGATTTGAGTTGGTAAGCCGATCTCTAGGGGTAAGATTGCCTGGGTTCCGAAGCATAAGGCAAACGGCATTTCTCTGGTAGATCGTCTTGGCATTGTACGATGGGCCCACAGTACACTCGGCAACTCTTCAACCCATCTGCCTTTGGCACTTTCCAGCCTCTTTTTGATGCCGTCCAAGATGGATTTGTTTGAAGCTTCCGCTTGACCGTTACTTTGGGGGTAGGCTGGCGTAGAGAAGTAAGGCTCAATACCATACTTGCTGCACAATTCTCGGTATACGCCACAATCGAACTAAGTACCATTATCCGAGATCAATGCTCTTGGAATGCCGAATCGCGTAATGATGTTCCTTCACACAAAGCGCTTAATGTTGGAATCTCGTATATGGGTTAGAGCCTCCGCTTCGACCCACTTTGTGAAGTAATCTGTTGCTACGATTAGAAATCGCTTGTTCCCTGGGGCCCTCGGGAATGGTCCTACGATATCAAGTCCCCACTGAGCAAATGGCCAGGGGCTTGTGATAGAATTCAAAGCTTCTGCCGACTGATGGGTTAGTGGGGAGAACTTTTGGCATTGTTCGCATTTCTTGACATAATTTTCTGCGTCGGCTCTCATCGTCGGCCAATAATATCCCTATGTTATCGCCCGATGGGCTAGGGAGCGTCCCCCCGAATGGGCACCACAGCTGCCCTCGTGTATCTCAGTGAGCAGCTCCTCCACTCTGTCCGGGTGCACGCATTCCAAGTATGGACCAGAGAGGGACTTTTTGTAAAGCCCTCCTTGTGGATCTAAGTAGTACCGCGGGGCCTTGTTTCACTTGTGTGCTTCTTTTTTGTCCTTGGGAGTTGCTCAGAAGAAAGGAATGCAGTAATGGGGTTCTTCCAACTTGGAGCGGATTCTATAATGTTGATGTGGGTTTCCTCCGACAGGCCGATACTTGGTTCCGGGATGAAACTTACTTCGATGGTACGCTTGAGCTCGGAGTTGATGGCGGAGGCTAAGCGGGCGAGGCATCCGCGGTGTATTTTGATCGCGTGTTATTTGGTTTAGTTCATGATGGTCGAATTTAACAAGAAGGAGTTAGCCGATTTTCATATAGGCCGCCATATCGCTCGTCTCTTGCCACGTACTCCTTCACCAATTTGGTTGATTACCAATTTTGAGTCACAAAACACCAACGGCCGAAAGCGATGCGTTCATGATCCGGCTAAAAGGCTTCATATTAAACCGTTATTTGATGCTTGAAGCGAGCTTGACCGCTGCTCAATTACTACGCCCGCGGAGACATAATTACGACGCCGTGCCATTGCCCGCTGGTTAGACGATCCATCACAGTATAACTGCCAAATGTCCCCAACATAAATTCTCCAATCCGGCTTTGGCCGAACTTCGGCCTTTGGCTGGACGTCATCAGGCTTGAGGTCCGCAAGCCCTCCTGTCAATTCGGCAATAAAGTCGGCAAGCACCGCCTTTGATTGCGGTTTTGGGTAAAACGAATGTCGATATGGCGAGTTCGAGAGCCCACTTCGAAACACGCCCTAATGCTTCTGCATTCCGTAGTACTGATCGAAGGGGATAGTCTGTTAGCACCCTAATGCTGTGTCCTTGGAAGTAATACATCAGTTTTCTTGCTACCATGACCAAGGCTAGGATTAGTTTTTCCAGCGGTAGGTAGCGTATTTCGGCGTCCACCATTGCCTTGCTCACATAATACACTGGCTGTTGCTGCCTTTCCTCCTCTTTTAATAATACGGCCCTGTCGGAGACTGCCAGATATAGAATGAGGGGGTCACTGGTGGCGGGTGTTGTTAGAAGAGGTACTGTCCGGAGGTAGGTCTTGAGCTCGTTAAAAGCTGCTTCGCATTCGGCGGACCATTCGAAAGCTCTGCCCTGACGTAGTGTCTGAAAGAATTGTCTGCAGCGATCTGTAGATCGGCTGATGAACCTGTTGAGTGCAACAGCTATTCCCATCAACTTTTGGACTTCTTTCACTGAACGGGGGGAACTCACTTCCAAAATTGCTGTGACTTGCCTCGGGTTGGCTTCAATTCCTCGGTGGTTGACGATATAACCCAGGAATTTGCCGATCCCGATCGCGCATTTAGGCGTTTAGCTTCATTCTGTATTTGCGTAGGGTGTTGAATGTCTTTTCCAGATCGGCTATATGGTTTTGTTCTTCTTTGGATTTGACCACCATGTCATCGATGTATACTTCCATAGTGTGTCCGAGCTGTTCTTTGAACATCGTGGTGACCAGTCTTTGGTAAGTTGCCCCTGCATTCTTCAGTCCAAAAGGCATAACCCTGTAGCAGTAGGTTCCTCTTGGAGTGAGGAATGCAGTTTTGTCCTGATCATCCGGATTCATGGCGATCTGATGGTAGCCTCTGTAGGCATCGAGGAAACTCATGCGCCGGTGGCGTGCCGTCGCATCGACGAGTTGGTCAATTCTAGGTAAGGGGAAGCAGTCTTTGGGGCAAGCTTTGTTCAGATCCGTGAAATCGACGCACACTCGCCAAGTTCCATTTTTCTTTTTCACCACCACTGTGTTGGAGAGCCACGTGGGGTAGGTGACTTCTCTAATTGCCCCGGCGTCAAGCAATTTGTTAACTTCTTCTACAATGGCGGCGGTGTGTTCTGCGGAGGATCGCCGGCCTTTCTGAATGATCGGCTTGCACCGGGGGTCGACATTGAGGTGGTGCTGTGAGACTGACGGGTCTACTCCCGGCATCTTGTATGGAGTCCACGCAAAGACGTTGAGGTTGCCGAGTAAGAAAGTGATCAGCTGCTATCTGTCGACCTGGCTCAGAGAGGCGCCGATCATAAAAAACTTTTCCGGGCTTCCATCAATGTCAACCCGGTCTAAACCTTCAGTGGCCTTTTCGTTTGGTTGACGCCCGATGTCATCCAGGATCTCTCGACTGAGCACTTCAATGGAGTTTACTTGCAGTTCCTTCGGCGTCTTGGCGGCGAGAAGGTAACATGCTTGCGCTGACTGTTGAGAGCCACGGATCTGCTCAACGCCGTGTTCCGTTGGCAAACGTAGCAGCTGGTGATAGGTGCTTGGAACGGCCTGCAGGGTATGCAACCATGATCGTCCCATGATGAGATTGTACGGCGACGGTAGCCTAACGACCAAGAATTCCACATCCACCGTTCTGGAGCCAGCTCGAACGGGTAGACTGATCTTTCCCAATGGGTACTCCGGGTTGGCGTTGAAGCCGAATAGTGGATAAGGAGCTGGAGTCAGATCCGAATCTTTGAACCCGAGTTTGATGAAGGTTTTATAGTACATAACCTCTGAAGTGCTTCCCTGGTCGATAAGGACGCGTTCAACGGTGAACTTGTTTACGCGTAGCGCAACAACCAGAGGATCTACGTGAGGAAGTGTTACACCGCTCAAATCAGAGTCGTCGAAGGTGATGCTTGGTGCTTCTCGGAGCCGGGGTCGCTTTGTTGGTGTGAGCTGATGCTGGGGGCTTGGAAGTGACTGGATTGCATGTACAGTCGGGGCTATCGGCAGGCTGTATATCATATGCACAGTGTCAAGCGGGACCCCTCTTGGGCGACATGCGTCCTCTGTCACCTCCTCAAGGTAATCGGTTAAGGCGCGGCGACCGTCAGCATTATGCTGTTGGCCTCGAGGTCGTTGAGGACCTGCCCGTGGGAATCACTGAGGAACCTTGAGCCCTGCCCGTTTGGACTTTGCTTTTTCTAAGGCCAGATCGCGGCGAAGGCGTTCGTTCTCAGCGATGATGTTGTCCAAACTCTGGTTGGTCTGTCTGGCTTGTTCTATGGTCGCTTGCATCGTCTCCGTCGTTGAAGTCATTGGTGGGTTAGAGTTCGAGGCGCGTCGCTGCGCGACGGTTTCCTTTCCGAGCGTATTTGCCGGAGTGAAGTCATCTCTCTGTGCGATCTCGTCGGTGGCTATCGGAGGATCTTCAGTCACGTCTTTCATGGATATATTTGAGTATTCCCACAGACGGCGCCAATTGTGGGGAAGTGGATAAGGAAATACTCTTCAGATCTTGGAAGACGCTAACGATCCTCAGCTAGCTACCTGCAAAGATACAAATATTCCGGTCGAGGGTGCTGGAATTAGCACTCCGACGGACAAGTCAGTTCTTCTCCTCAAGAAAGTTTGTTCACTAAGTTTTTAGAAGTGATTCTTACATACCTTTACAAATCTGAAGCTCTTGTATTTATATCCATTCTCTGGACCTCGGGGCCAGAGTCTACTTTTTATTTATTATTCTTTCATTTGTCCTGATATGCCTTCTCAAGTCTATTCGGCCCTAAGAACGTATTCGGCATCCTAGTTGAGCAGAATGGAGCCGTTCAGTTATCGGCTCCTCGGGTATACCAGATTTCGTTCCTCTATTTATTCGGCTCCCACACAACGTAAAATTGCTAGAGCATTCAACAAAAAGGTTAGATCCAGGAATTTGAGGGAAGGGGACTTAGTGTTGAAAGACAATCGAGCTCCTATTCACGACCCTAGGGGCAAGTTTAGACCCAATTGGACGGGTCCCTACATCATTAAATCAATCTGGTCAAGAGGAGCAGTCATTCTCACGGATTTGGATGGTTTGGAGTTCTCACAACCAATCAACATGGACAAGCTGAAGAAGTACTACCCTTGAGAGGCTCGCTGGGCCAAAAACCCGAAAGGGTGAAAGGGCAACCCAGGCAAAAGTTAGAGTAGAAAAAAAATAAAAAATAAAATAAAATAAAATAGAAAATTAAAAAATAACAAAAAAAAAAATGAAAAATGAAAAGCTCGCAAGGTTGAAAACCCAAAAGGGTGGCTTTGGCAAAAGTTAGAGCACAAAACGAGAGTGTCAATACCCGAGTGAACCTTAACCAGAACTACGTATGGCCGAAATCCTATCTTTGGGATACATAGGCAGCTTCATCTTGAAGTTCGGCCTTAATCATTTTTCAACTCACTCATCTCATCTATGTTTGATTGGTGTATCTTTACTCGACTCGGCTATCCATTTGATTGGCTCGTCCCCATTTGATTCAGTTGTCCTATTTCTCCTTCATGACGAATTCAGTTGTACATCTCAAGGG
Organism: Camellia lanceoleosa; assembly: GCA_025200525.1. Classification (NCBI taxonomy): domain Eukaryota; kingdom Viridiplantae; phylum Streptophyta; class Magnoliopsida; order Ericales; family Theaceae; genus Camellia; species Camellia lanceoleosa. The sequence continues at coordinate 19,281,839 of CM045762.1, read as the reverse complement.
TTGATTTCATGTTGATCGAGTAGTGGTCATTTGTAAAAATAGATTTTGAGGACTTTTAATGAAGTTGACTGATTTTCTCAAAAATTATTCCATTTTCCCAAAACTCAGACCATTTTTTGGACCAAAAAGAGAAAATTTTCAGTGCTCATAATTTGGCTCATATGATTTCAAGATAGAAAACGGAACAAGTGTATTAATTTACCTCTTATGTTGATCAAAATCGCTTTAGTAGAAAGGGAAAACAAAAAAGGGCAAAGTGATGGACTAGGGGCACAGTTTAGTCAGGTTTTCTATCTTTTAGCCACACTATCGAGTTCTCGTCACCTTAATCAAGCAATTGCTGGAAAATGCACAGTATTTGTCACCAGCAATGCTTTCCCGTCGGGTGGTCGACCGGTGTTGCTCTATTTGGCATTCATTTTGCTTCGACAAGCGCAAATAGGTGTGTTTTGGGATGGTTTTTGCTTCATTTTCATTTCATTAAGTTGTGTTTTTTGTTTTGGTCAGTGATAGGCTCAATATGCAATTCAGAATTCACTAAAATGTAGCCATTTTCAAGTTCAAAATTCAAAAACAAAATGATTTGTATGTTCAGTGTTGTGCCATTCATGTCATTCAGATTTGCAGAGTAAACTCATTTTATTAAATGCCATGGATTAACCCCGATCAAAGTTGTACAAAAAGACTAAAAGAGAGAGAGAGAGAGAAAGAGAGAGAGAGAGAGAGAGAGAGAGAGAGAGTAGCATTTTCTCAGTTTTCCGATAACAGCCCGACGGCGAAGATTACAATTGGCTTCATTTGCACACAGCTTCATTGCCCGACTTTACCATCAGCTGCCTCGCTTCATCTTTCCTCCTTCGAAGCTCTTGAAGACTCTGCCTCAGTCTTGGCAGAGTTTCTAAAAGAGATTACTCCTCGTCGGCCATCAAATTGGTTGTGCGAAGAAACTCCGAATCGAGCCACGGAGGTGGCTTGTCGTTTCAGCTCTTTATTCTGCTTTTTTAGTGCACTAATTTCTACTCGAGCATCTTTGTACATACGTTGGAGAAGGGAGAGTTGTGCATTTAACTGATATACCTCACACGTCCTGTTCTGCAGTGGACGGGAGAAATTAGAGGCCGCAGTCACGGTCTCCACACATGACCTTAGTGTATATGAGTTAGCTTCGATGTCAGACTGTGCCACTATTATTTGCTCAAATGACATCACTGGAAAGTTGAAAACAGGGGAAGGAGGAGGAGTATGAGGTTGAGGTTTAGGGGAGTCAGAATCGGTCATCTCTATCATGGACTCGTTCAGGTCTGGAAAAAGAGTGAGAGAACCATGTGAAGAGGCCATGAGAGAGGAGAGTAATGCAAAAGAAAGAGGTTACAGAGTGGTGGCAGAGAAAGTTTGCAAGCTTTTGCTCTGCCTCTCTCACAGGCCTCAACTTAAGAAGAGAGCGAAGAAGAAGAAGAAGAAGACAAAGAGGAGAAACATTGGGATAAGGCGTTGAAGAATCGGGACAGCCTATTGGTCAGGCGTCGCGATTGTTGAAATCGTACGCTAGACATGACGCTTGAAGAAGATAAAGGAAGAGAACGAGACAAAAACAGGGAAGGAGAGAGAGATATGTATATGTATGCGTACGTATGTAAGTGTGTATTATATTATGTACGTATATGTTTGTGTACATGTAACTATGTATATATTTTCTCCGTATATGTATATGTGTGTATCCGTATATGTATATGTGTGTATCCATATATGTATATAATTTGTTGGTGTGTATATGTATACGCATGTAATACGTATTTTGTATATCGCTTGTGTGTATATGTAACCTTTCCCCTTTCCATATGAGATACAGTTAGGTACATCTGTTAGTTACACCACCTTTGTTCCTTTCACGTAAAACGTGTTCGAATTTGATGTTTACCTGGTTAAAACCTTTCCCCTTTCTGTATGAGATACGGTTAGGTACGTCTGTTGGTTACACCACCTTTGTTCCTTTCACGTGAAACGTGTTAAGATTTGATGTTTACCTAGTTAAAACTTTCCCCTTTCCGTATGAGATACGATTAGGTACGTCTGTTGGTTACACCACCTTTGTTCCTTTCACATGAAACGTGTTAGGATTTGATGTTTACCCAATTAAAACCTTCCCTCTCTCCATATGAAATACGGTTAGATACGCTCTTAGTTTCACCACCTTTCTTCCTTTCACATGAAATGTGTTAGGATTTGATGTTTACCAGGTTAAAACCTTCCTCCTTTCCGTATGAGATACAATTAGGTCTGTCTGTTGGTTACACCACATTCGTCCCTTTCACGTGAAACGTGTTAGGATTTGATGTTTACCTAATTAAAACCTTCCCTCTCTCCGTATGAAATACGGTTAGATATGCTGTTAGTTTCACCACCTTTGTTCTTTTCACGTGAAACGTGTTAGGATTTGATGTTTATCTTCTTCCTCTCCGTATGAAATATGGCTTGGAACATCTGTTGGTTACACCACTATACTTCCTTCCGCATGAAACGCGTTTGGATGTCAAGTTCATTTGGATTTTGAATTCACCTATCATTTGTGTTACGACACATTTGTATGTGATCTTGTGGCACATTTAATGCAATGCACCCCCTGCTATGTTTCATATCATTTGCAGGAAGCTTGCCTCTCATGTTGTCATCTTCATATCTTTATCATCACTCCATAACATTGCATTGCATTGCATAACCATGAACTTTCAAACAGTTGGCTTCGTGAAGCGTGTGAGTCCAACTTTCAAACTGCATTTTGAGCATGTCATTTTGCATGTTGCCCTTGAACTACGCAGGTTTGTTTCCTTGCAAAGGGATACGTAAGCAACCTTCTAGTTCAACCACTTGCATTTCATCTTATTTGTTTGCCCAAGTCTTACGGCCTTGTCAAAAGGGTCGTCTTCAAGGCTTTGACATTCATTCACGTCATGAAATGACTTCGAGCTTTGTTAAAGAGGGGCAACTATAGACACTCCATTTTGACCAGCCCTAAGACTTGGGCACTTTCTGTTGATTACCCGATGATGAGAATCAAAATATGTTTCTCACAGAATCCTTAGAAGAGATATAGAATTTGAGCTTTAATACCAATCTTATGCCCTATTTTGGCCGTACTATTTTAGACCTTAAAACCCTCTTTTCAAAATATTTTTTTTAATGTTAATGTTTCTACAATGTTCTGAGGCTCCCATTTTGATTAAAATATTGCACTTTTCAGTAAACCGAGTAAAGACAAAGTGGAAATAAATTGAAAGGAGGTGAAATTTTTGAAAAATATTTTTTTTTAAAAAAATCTTCTTTATAGGTTTGGAGTTGAAGGAAATATGGAAATGATGAGCATCAAATTGTTATGAAAGAAATGAACAGCCTTCAATAAATTAGGCATATCTCTTTGTACACTTGGATTTTAAATGTGTGGCTACCACCATTGGAAAGGAGACTTCTGGGGCTTCAATTTAGACCCAAGAACCATCTAAAACCAAGTCTATATAAGGGAGATATGCCTATTTGAAGTTGGGCTTAATAGCAGATTTTGTTGACTTAGTCCAAAATAGCAACAACCTATTTTTCTTGGTTTTGGTTTAGTTGGGAGACCCCTAGAATGATCATATTGTAAGAGAGAGGGAGGACCACGAAATTGAAGAAAAAAGAGTGAGAAAATGGTGAAAAAAGAGAGAAAAATTAAGTTTTTGAGCCAAAAATACTCATATCTTCCATATACACTCCATACCTTCCATACCAACTAAAATTCCATCTTTCCTACACCCAAAACTCCTCCAAAAATTCTAAAATAGCTAGATCTTAATAGTGATTGATCAAAGGAAAGAGTGAGTGTTGTTGAAATTGAAAAAGAAAAAATAAGAGAGTTAGCCATTTTTCCACCATACATACCTAGAGTTCTATTCTAGTTTCAAATTGAGGATTGAGAACACACTTCCTAAACTTGAGGGTGATCAAGAGGAAGTTTGGAAATCAAGAAGTTCAATATTGCTTTAGAAGGTGAATTTCTAGTCTTTTATTTTCTTATATTTTCTATCTCATATTTATTTTCTTGCTTCTTATTTCATAGTGTTTTTGTATAATCTAAGTGCTTTGTTTAGCTCATAATTATTTATTTATTTATTTTTATTCACTTGTTTTAATTTCATATTAGTTTTGTTGTAATTTTGCATGTTCTACCTCATATTTGCTTTCTTGTTTTAAGTTTATGTTGTAATCTTGCATGTTCTATCTTACATTTTCTTTCTTGTTTTAGTTTCACAGTAATTGTGTTGTAATCTTGCATTTCCTAGCTCATATTTTTCTTGTATTAGTCTCATGTTAGTTTTGTTGTAATCTTGTATATTCTACCTCATATTTGTTTTTGTTTTTTGTTTTTTGTTTTTTTTGTTTTAGGTTCATGTTAGTTTTGTTGTAATCTTGCATGTTCTATCTTATATTTGTTTTCTTGTTTTAGTTTCATAGTAATTATCTTGTAATCTTGCATTTCCTAGCTTATATTTTTCTTATATTAGTATCATATTAGTTTTGTTGTAATCTTGCATGTTCTACCTCATATTTGTTTTTCTTGTTTTAGGTTCATGTTAGTTTTGTTGTAAGTTTGCATTTTTTTTTTATTTTATATTTGTTTTCTTGTTTTTAATCTAACCGATAGTGGTTAGTTGAGCCACCTACACATTTATTGTTTGTTCCTTTCCTTGGTTTCGCAATAAGATAGGTTTTGCTAGGCCTAGTTGGTCGGCTGGCGTATTTGGCCTGCAGGTTAACTTCTTTTAGGCAAGACGGCGTTGTCTTCCGATGTTAACCAACTTCCGGTGGTTTCCAAGGCACATGAAACTTTTCTTTTTCTTTTGTTTATTTTATTTTGAGTGTATTGTGACGTTTTTATTTTGTTGTAATATTCTCCTCACCCCCTCTCTAATTTGGTTTGTAATAATTTATTCAAAGTGTTATAATAATTTTCCACACCACTTCTTTCTATCATGTTCTTCTACTTGCTTTCCCTATTTGTAAATATGCATCATGCTTATTTTATTTTATTTTTTGTCGTTATATCCATGTTTTGCATCTATGTTTCATGCATTGTAGCGATCCCGGTTTTGACTTGTCTCTTTGTGGTGTTCTGGGCTCAGGTTGGTATGGTTTTGAACGGTGTTACGTATCTTAGTTCCCTGTATTCCCCTTTATTTTGGTTAGCAGATTGTAGCGGTGTGTTTGGAGTAGGTAATGTTTCATGTTTGTATCAGGTTGTAGCATATCTTTCACGTTTTGCTACTTGACTATATGTCGAAGATCAAGCTGCCGTCGACTTGTGGCCACCAGGGGGTCAGCGCAAACAAAAAAATGCAAAATGCATTCGAAGTTGCTTGTCTGCTCGAGCGGGGGTTTATGCGCTCAAGCAGAGAATGTTTTGTTCCAGAAGTTTGACCTATTTGCAATAGTATTGGGAAGGTGTATTTGACGCTCGAGCGAAGCTTTCCACGCTCAAGCGGGCCATGTTATATCAGTTCATGAATCTAATATTTTAGATCACTTTTGTATATATCTCTCTAAAAATATTTCCTCTCCCTTCTCTTTACATTTGTCTACACAAGCTAGATCAAAAACCTTGATTTCTCAAGATCCATTTGAGTTTTGCCATTGTTTCTTCATCAAAGTGGGTTATCATCTCGAGGGCTTCGTTGTGTACGGTGAAGATCGAGTTTAGGCATCGTTGATTGTGGGTTTTCATCTCTATTCTTCTTCAAACTTGAGGTAGGGATTTTCTTTGAGTTATATATATATATATATTTTTGCAAGATCTGGATGATTTTTGAAATCATCATTTGATAACTTTTGAAAATTGATTGTTGATTCAAGAAGTTGAGCGATTTTGAAAGTGGGTTTGTCTCTTGTTCTTTTAAAATGATCTTATGGGTTTTGATCTTCGTTGATTGAAGAAAAGATGATTTTAGAAAGTTTTATTTCAAAAGATTTGAGTTGTATAGTTTTGGTGAGAAAACCTAGAAATTGGGAATTTTTAAAAGAGATTGAAAATCCATGAATGATATTGTTATATTTATTGTGTGTCAAAATAAATGGATGTTTGGAAAATTTCTTATTTATACTTATATAAATGATAAATTTAGGGGAATATGAGAATTGTTGTTCATTTTGGAAATTATTGTTCAAAACGTTGAAATAGTCTTGAAATGACTAATTGTTGAGGATACTTGAGAAGAGGGAATTGTGTTATTCCTTGGATGATGAGTTGGAATAAAAGTATTTATATTCATCTTGTGAAATTGGCATATCAATTCATTTGATTACATTAAACTTTAAAAGTTGATTTGAAAACTTGTTTTGAGAAAAGAATGTTGAGAAACAAGTTTTCATGGAATGGTTTTGGGATACATACGTTGGTAAGTCTTGATAGGTGGTGTAGATGATATTGAATAAGTTGGCCTGAGAGTCCGGGGTGAAAGATCGAAAACCCATGCGGATAGGTGTCGAGCCTTCTGATTAATACCGGTAACAATGACAATTTGGTAGTACTCGTATAGTCTACTTGTAGACACCGACCTAGGGATTACCAGAGTTGTATTTACCGCCCCTTGAATTAAATTGTCAAGTTTTGACAATGGACATTTCATGGCATTATTGAGCATGATGGTTTTCAAAAGATGAAGATATGATTTATTTGCAAAAAGACAAAGCATGGAATATGCATTCATCTCTTGAGACTTGTATAAAATGTATATACTTTGTTAAGGATTTCCTACTGGGCTTTATGTTCACCCTACGGGATATTTGTTCAAGAAACGATGTGGTGATTTCGCCTAACTAAAGGCAAAAAAATATGTGTTGAGAGTACAAGGCTCTCATTTTGCTGTAACTCTGTTTGTAAGCCAAGGGTTGTATTTGTGTGGGTTTGAATAACCATTTTGTGTAACTAGGCCTAAGCCTTAGAAACTTGTAAACCCTTGGGGGTATCTATTTGTTTATGTTATTTTGATTTGAAGTGAATGTATTATCGCCTGAAGACTATTTGTATCATGTAATGCAAGTGTAGGTATTTATTTTCAGTTTTACGTTAAAGAACCATGGTTATCGTATTATCATTTGGGTATAAAAATTGGGGCGTTACAACTTAGTATCAGAGCTATCAGGTTTGAATACTTGGAGCTCATGGGGAGTGGTTGTTTAACTACAATGGGTTCATTTAGCATGCTTAGGAAGTGTTATTCATTTTGTGACTATGTGATAACATGCTTATGTGACTAAATGGATACTGGATTGGACTTTTGGGATGTTGTTTGCACCTGTTAAATTCCTTAAAGTTTCATGAGAATGGTACTTGATTAATACTCGTTCTACTAAGAATTCTTGGTTTTTTGTGGGACGTATTTCATCGTAAAAGAATAGTCCGTATGTGTTTACATGACCAAGAGTGAAATTGAATTGTGTATATGGTAGAGAAATATATAGAATTGTTGTAGTCGAACGTGTGAGTCAAGTTACGAGCACGTATGAGTTAATGTGCTAAATTATTTCTCTTGTGTCCTTTATTAGGATGTCAGGAAGAGGTCAAGTCCGTGGTGGTAGAGGCGGGAGGTGTGGTAGGGCTCACCGAGGTGTGCATGAGGTACTGGTCCATAGGGTTCCAGTGCGAGAAGAAGGGTTCGGCCAAGCTAATATGGCCGAACAAGCAGGCCAAGCTAATGTGGCTAAGCAGGTGGGACAAGTAGGTCAAACCGCAATGGGGGCCTAAGCTCCAGAAATAACAAGGGCTTTAAGAGAGTCTATGAACTTGTTGAGGGTGGAGAATCAAGCCCGAGAGAACACCGCGGAGTCAAGGGCGAGTTTTCTCACTAGAGAGTTCTTGTGGGCCAAACCAGATGAGTTCCATGGTGGCCCCAAGCCCAAGAAAGCGGATGAATGGCTCGAACAAACTGTGAAGACATTTGCGATGCTTCACATCGAAGATAGTGAACTAAGAGTGACTCTAGCGAGTTACTACCTTAAGGGAGACATGGGTCAATGGTGGAAATATGCCAAGGATAGAGTGGAGTCGACATGGGAAGCGTTTGCGGTTGCTTTCCAAGATAACTACATACCTCACATTACTAGGGAGAGATTGAGGCAAGAATTTAAAGACCTCAAATAACTCGACATGCCCGTGGCTGAGTTTGAGGCCGTCTTCTCTAGTTTGTCCAAATTTGCACCAGAATTGGTGGCAACGGAAGAGCGCCATTGCATTGAATTTGAAAAGAAATTAAAAAAAAAAAATTATGTTCAAGCTTGTCAGAAATATGATTCGGGAATATGACCGTCTTGTGGAGACAGCGACACAGATAGAAATTTCCATACAAGCCGAGGAGGAAAGGCTTCGGAGTTCAAGGTCTAGGGGCCAAGAGTCTCAAGGAGACTATAGACAAAACAAGAAGAGTAGGAACACCTATCCATCTCAGTCCTAACCACAACAATCTAGATCCACTTTTCCTTTGCCTAGTGTGGGTCCGAGAAAAAGTGCATCGAGTAGCTTCTCGTGTTTTAAGTGTGGCCAACCGGGTCACAAAGCCTTCTCATGCCCACAGAAGGGAGGAGGGCAGTTAATGTTACCACCACCTAACCAATCTCAAAGTCAATCTCAGTCTCAGAATAAAGGTCAAGGGTTTAATTGTTATCAATGTGGTCAGTCGGGGCATATGAAGAGAACTTGCCCACAGTTGGGAGGCGCATCTGGCACATTAGGGTCAAGGTAGACTTAGAGCCACCAGTAGGCTCAATCATTCCAAGCTTCACGAGTTAATTAGGGAGCTGCTTCGGCTCAGTCAGTACAACAGGCCTATGCTCCGAGAGGGGAGCAAGTTAATCAGGGGCCACAGGGGCAAGTGTATGCTATTATCGTGCCAGAGTAGTTGCCAGAATCCTCAGTTGTGAGAGGTATTTTTGTTATGTGTAATTCTTTGGCTAATGTGCTGATAGATACGAGTGCATCTCATTCATTTATATCTACTGCATTTGCTTCTACATTGGGGTTAGAGGTAGCACGGTTAGTGCTTCCACTCGGAGTAGAGTCACCTGTTAGGGGTACAATTGATTTAGACAGGGGGTGTCATGATTGTGAGATAGAAGTTGCCAGGCGTCAACTTTCGTTTGCTTTTGTGTTGCTAGATATGTCGAGTTTTGATGTCATTTTAGGCATGGACTGGTTGTGTTCTTACCAAGCTGTGATTGATTGTTACCGTCAGAGAGTTATGGTGTGCACTTTGAGTGTTGATTGTTTTTACTTTTTGGGAAATCGAGTTAGGACCTTGTCGCCAATTGTTGACCCTCGTAGTAGGAGCAAGCTTAGTGGCCTTCTTGCAACTCTCTTGGATAGTAAGAGTGACGGGGCTCATGTTGAGTCCAAAGATAGTTTGTGAATACTCGGATGTCTCTCCCGAGGATCTTACTAGTTTGCCACCTCACTGGGAGATCGAGTTCTCCATTGAATTAGTGCCTAGCACGGCACTGATTTCCATGTCACCGTATAGATTTGCATCCACCGAATTGCATGAGTTGAAAATTCAACTCCAAGAACTTTTAGACAAGGGCTTCATTCGCCCTAGTACATCGCCTTGGGGAGCGCTGGCCCTCTTTACGAAGAAGAAGGATGGGTCATTGCAGTTATGTATTGATTACCGCAAGTTGAATAGAGTTATAGTTAAGAACAAGTATCCTCTACCCAGAATAGATGATTTGTTTGACCAACTTAGACGATCTCACTACTTTTCGAAAATATATTTGAGTTCGGGGTACCATCAGTTGAGAGTCCAGGAGGAGGACATTCAGAAGATCGCCTTTTGTATGCGTTATGGCCACTATAAATTTTTTATAATGCCTTTTGGGTTAACCAATGAACCTGCTTCCTTTATGGATTTGATGAACATAATTTTTAGGGAATACTTAGACCGTTTTGTGGTCATCTTTATGGATGACATATTGATTTATTCAACCTCCGAGAAGGAACACGAGACTCATTTGGGGGTAGTGCTAGGCTTACTTAGTGAGCACCAATCGTATGCCAAATTTGAGAAATGCGAGTTTGAGTTAACCGATGTGAAATTTTTGGGGCATGTGGTGTCTAGAGAGGGAATAATTGCGGACTCCTCAAAGATAGATGCCATACAGGATTGGCAACAACCCAAGAATGTTTTTCAAATGCAGAGTTTCTTGGGATTAGCGGGGTATTATCGACGTTTTGTAAGGGACTTCTCTAGACTAGCTGCACCTTTGCCTAGGTTGACTAGAAAGGGTATCAAATTTGTGTGGAGTGAGGCTTGTGAAAAGTCATTCTAAGAGCTTAAGACTAGATTGACTACCACACCGGTTTTGATAATTCTGGAAAAGGGTTTGAATTACACTGTCTATTGTGATGTGTTCGGGGATGGACTTGGTTGTGTCTTGATGCAAGAGGGAAAAGTTGTGGCCTACGATTCACGACAATTGAAAACTCATGAGAAAAATTACCCCACCCATGATCTAGAATTAGCAGCGGTGATTTTTTCTTTGAAAATTTGGAGGCATTACTTGTACGGTGAGAAGTTTGAAGTCTTCTCCGATCATAAGAGTCTAAAGTATTTGTTTTCTCAAAAGACTTGAATTTACGACAATGGAGTTGGATGGAATTTATGGAGAATTATGACTTTGAGTTACACTATCATCCAGGGAAGGCCAATGTGGTGGCCGATGTTTTGAGTCCAAAATCTGTGAGTAGTTTGGGAAGTGTGGCCATTCAGGAATGGGATATGTGTAGACACCCCATTTTTGACCGTCCTCAAGACTTGGATGTTCTTGTAGGTACATCCGATGATGAGTTTGGTTGCTCGTAGAGCGCTCAAAGTCTGCGGTGTAATGCCATAGGTTTGAGTTTTCTAAACCCTGCATCCATTCTGTCTCATCTTTGGACCATGTGCAGGTCCCTTTAGCATGTTGTTGTCCATGGCCTGCCGGCCATCCTTGGGCACTGCCGACCATGTCCCTTGGCCTGCCAGCCATTGATGTGCCCTTCCGGCCATCAATGAGCCCCTGCCGGCCATCAATGAGCCCCTGCCTGCCAACCATGTCCCTTGAAATTGCAATGCAGTTTGAATGACGCACCGAGCCTCGGTGCATGCAAAACAAATGAATGATGCAAACATGCAAGCATAAGGTATGCTAATTGAAAATGTCCCTAATCTAACAATCAAAAGCGGGTAAATAAAAGAGAGAAAGACGTGGGGTTGGAAGACATGCACACATACGCACTCACACTTATTATAACATTGCGCCCTCTCGAAGGAGAGTCCAAATAAGCTAAGCTACACTAAGCTATGCTAATCAAACTAATCTAATTAAACTAATTACACTAATTATTACAACACTTTAACTAATTAGCAAACTAGTTAATTAAAGCAAACGTATACTAACTAGTCATGCAAGATATTAAACTATGCTGCCACAGCTCCGCTCCGGGAAGTGGAGGATGCATGCACTCGGTTTTTGCCCCGAAAAGCCACCATTTTGCTCTTGATAGGTTTTGTTTGCAGGGTTAAGCTTACTCCAGAACCTTCTGCTCCAACTTACCAAACCAAAGCTGAGGACTACACCAGTGGCCTGTCGGCCATGAATGCTTGCTGCCGGCCAAAAATATGCCATGCTGGCCAATGATGAAGCACTACCGGCCATCAGTGAGCCACTGCCGGCCACTGGTGTCCTGAATCACCACACTACAACAGAGCACAAACAGAGAAAAATATAAGGTTTTTCAAGGATATGTTTGTACTATGCCCTTCCTTATCATCTCAAAACATCAAAGGAGTGGCACTCTTGGATCCAAAACCACCAACCAAGCATTTTCAATGCATGATGGCCAATGATCAAAGTTGTACAATTTCAATAAATGCACAAAACAAGACTCAAAGGACCACCACCCTATCATGCATGATCAAGGGTGTGTAGACACTCCATTTTTTACCGACCTTAAGACTCAGACGTCATCGATTGAGCACTCGGTGATTGCACATGTTGTGCTCGTTCTGAGGTTATGAAGTCTCGGCTGAGAGCCTTGCCTCCGGACTTCGGAATTCTTTTGTGCTTTGCCTCGGTTTGCGAACCAGGTTCTGTTTTCTCTTCCCGAAGGGAGGGAGAGGTCTCGTAGACCATATCTAAGTGGCTGTAGGCTACTTTTCATGGTCGTAGACCATTGTTCCCATTTGGAGACCAGTTTTTGGTTTTCGATTTTTGGAGCCGTCGGCCGTGCGCCTTGGTTCAGAACCGCTTAACTTTCTCTATTTGCTCCGATTTTTGGCACACACCTTGTTTCCTCTCTCTAGAGGGACACTGTGGCCTGGGTGACCACCTTCGTGGTCGCACGCAACTTTCGATGCTTAACAGTCAGTTTTTGGGGCACCCATTTGGCGTTGGCCCCGAACCCTCGTTTTGCATCCGTCTTGGTTCATTTTTGGCATGGACCCTATTTTCATTGTTTGGAAGGTGGTACAAGGGTGGGAGACCACCTTTTCTCTTGGAGACCACCTTTCTCCCACCGGCCAATTTTCTTGACAGGAAACTGGTCTCCCTCACTTTTGGGCCACAATTACTGGTCTCCCACTACACCACTAGCTTGCATTCAATTGGAAGACCACCATTTAGGGCTGCCGACCACTTGACACTTTTGAACTGGTCGGCTAACCAGGGAAAGTGGTCAGCCAACCACCTGAATAGGTCAGCCTGCCTCCCTCAGTCTTGTCTCTATGAGTTATTGCCAGCTGTGCCAACTGGAAGGCATAGAAGGGATCCTCCATACACGTGTATAGAGGATCTTCAAGCTTGTTTTTTAGCTTCTTTGAGAAGCTTTGGAATCTCTCAGCTATAAAGGAGGGCCTCCCCATCCTTTGTGAAGGTTCAGAATTTCCCTAAGGCATACACATATACCTTCCTCTCTATATCTCTATTTTGGCTCCAAAAGTGCATAGTTTTTGGCCCTTTGTACACCATCTCCTAGCCTAACCCCTCCAACACCAACCTAAGCTTCTTGGAGGCCTTTTTTAGAGGTTGAGGAGCTCCATTTTTGGTCCAGAATCTACAGGAGTTGCGGAGCTACAAGGGTAACACCCTATTCCTTCTTTTGAGTTTTATTTTGCTCCATCTTTTAGCCATACTTGCAAGCATATTTGAGCTTTGTCATCAACTGAAAAAAGTCTTATTTTGAGGCCCTTAACATGTTTGTTTAAGATCATTTTTCTGTTGGGGGTCATCTACCCCCTTGCATGCTTCATTTTACCTTGTTTTGAGCCATGCATTAGAGCATTTGTGTTGGCCTTTGTTTTCCCTTTTAGCCACTGAAATCTAGTGGATTTTCAGTGGCTAGCATGCTATTTTGAGTACCAAAATCAGAGAGGGGTGACGCTCTCTCTCCTTGTTTTGTTTTCTAGCATTTTTTGGCCTTACAAAGGAGCCCTTATTTGCATGCTTCCAAGCCATGTTTCAGGCCATTTTTTATGAGTCTTAGGACCTACATAGGCTCTTTCCAGAGCTTTTTTTTTTCCATATTGGATGTCCATCTTGCATGTGTAGAATAACCTTCTTCATAGCATATCAAAGGAGCATCTCATTCTTGCATGCATTAACCATGTTTCAGTGGGTTTTTGGGCTTTATTTGGCATGTCATACCTCTAAATTTTTCTGGTTTAGTGGCCTCTTGATTGCCTCACATGCTTGTAGTGCAAATCCCCTTTACTAGCTTACATTGCATACTATTTTGGCCTTTGATTCTAGCACTTTTTTTGCAATGCCTTAAACTGATTTTGTGCATGTTTTGGACTACCTTAGCTCTATTTTTATGCCTCATGGTCGAATGATGCTTGCTGTGCATGGTTGTAGTGTAATACCCTTGTCTAGCCTTCAGTTTTGCAGCCTATTGCATGCTTATACTGAGGTGTTTTCATGTTTTGGGGCCATTGAGCATGTCATTTCAGAGCCTATACTTGTGTCATATTCCCATGTTTTCCATTCTTTAAATGTGTTTGAGAGTTGTGCATGAATACCTCATTTATGGACCATTGCATGAGCTTCATCTCTACGCATTTTGAGCCATCATTTTAGACCATTTTCCCACTGTCTTGGACCTACATAGGGACTGTTTGGGGCTGGTTGGGTCATTTGAGCATTGCTTTGTGTACCTCTAGTGTAATGCACTTCACTAGTTTTGGTATCCGGGCCATCCAGCATGCATTGTGTGAGGTTTTTTACATGATTCGAGACCATCTTGCATGTCATTTCAGAGCTGGAAAATGTGTGATTGTATGCCATATTTTATCCCTTGCCATGCTTTGGTAGAGTTACATTTGGTGCCTTAGGTTTGGTCCCTTGCATTTGTGCATGTTTGCATGTGTTTTTGTTGCCTAGTTTCATCATGTTTGGCCACTAATTTGAGTGTGGTTGAGGCCCATTCATTTTAGTTTAAGTCCATCTTGCATTGTGTATGCCATGTCCATGTTGTTGCATGTTCGATCGTTGCATTGTGTATGCCTTGATTATCCTTTTCTGTGTCCATTGTCATATGTGCGTTGTGTATGCCATATAGCGTCACGTGCATTGAGTATGCCATTCGTAGTTCATAGCATCGCGTATGGGAGTTGCACCTTTGCATGTCATTCCTTGCATGTTTGCATGTCTTTGTTGCATTTCGTTTAGGATTGCATGCTAGTTGTTGCATTTGTATATGCCATGCCATATTATTTGTTACGTTGTGCTCGGGATAGGAGTTAGCCCGAACACGAGAAACGAGGGATGTTTCGTACTCAAAGTGACAAAACGTGCCTCGATTCCTGGGTCGCCGCCACTCAGGATTACCCATGATGGAGTTTAGGCCTTGTTGTGTTTATATGTGCATTCATTTTACATCGAGTTGTGCAATCCGACTCCTCGACCATCATGCATCGAGATGCGTGATTGGTGGCACGAGGATCGAGGACTACACTCCCTGGAGCTTGTGCAATGATAGGGAGAGTAGTCATGCACACATATGTTGAAAATACTTTGCCATGCCCCTTTCTCGCTCTCTGTTGCGAAAAGAAACCGGACAAAAAGCTGGTCGTGACCTTCTAGAGCTTTGTACAGTGTTCTGGGACCAGTTGCAAACAGAGGCAAATCGGGGCATCGCGATGGATTTCCCGACA
The DNA here is from genome assembly GCA_025200525.1 of Camellia lanceoleosa. Classification (NCBI taxonomy): domain Eukaryota; kingdom Viridiplantae; phylum Streptophyta; class Magnoliopsida; order Ericales; family Theaceae; genus Camellia; species Camellia lanceoleosa. The sequence continues at coordinate 19,266,633 of CM045762.1, read as the reverse complement.
AGGCGACTCGAGCATGCATGCATCCTTTATCATTCGGAACAGAGCTGAGGCAGTCTATTTCATATAGCTTGTATGCTAATTTATTTGCTTCCTTAGTTTAATTTGTTAATTAATTAATGTTGTGTAATATTTAGCTGTAATTCATTATTCATTTCGGTTGTGTAATAACTAGTTTAATTAGCTTAGATTAGCTAGTTGGTTCTGTATTATTTATGTGGACCCTCCGCGACAGGGCAAACTTTGTAATAAGTGTGCGTGAGTGTGATGCATGTCTTCCAACCCAATGTCTTTCTCCCGTTTATTTACCAGCTTATGATGGTTAGTTTTAGGGCATGTTTCAATTAGCATCTATATGTTCTCAATGTTTGCATTCATTCATCTGTATTACATGCACCGGGCTCGGCGCATCATGCTAACTGCATTGTATTTCAATTCCAAGTTGAATACATGTATCGATTGTTGCATCTCATATGCCATCTTAGAATAGCCGAGCCTATTGTAGTTGCATTTTTTCATGTGTTGCATTAGGCATTCTTAGCATAGTTAGGATTCATGCATGATTTCTAATTAGCTTCTTTATTTGGCTTGGAGTACTGGGTAAGTGTTTATGCTTTAGCATCCTTGCATGTGTGTGAGTGACTGCCATGATAGCATGCTTACCACGAGGCTATGTGCTTATGTGATATAACTACCTAAATGCCTGTGGGTGAAGGTTGGGTTGCTTGAGTTGGAATAATTCATCGAAACCCGTGTTTTAGCCTACTTGCGAGTAGCAAACTTCAATCCATTTTCAAAATAAACGGATAAGCGATGCTTTGTTCCAAATTAGGCAATCCAGTCTATACTTGTATGATGTGCGCATCACATAGTAATTCTAGGCTAATAAACCGGAATAAGAGCACATGTGTTTTCAAAAACTCGATATCATGATTAGTAGTGGCGATCTTGATCGGCGGCGAAAGGTGCTCATGAAATGACCTTCCCCAATCGTACCCAAGTTCCCGAGCCGAGGCAACTTTTGTGATGATGGACACGTGGCCTTATGCACGAGTTAGGGTTTCCTAAATTCCCCCAAAGCAAAATATTTAGGTGGCGACTCTATATCTGGAAAAGCAGTCCGTGTTTGGCACTTCTTTATAAAAATCTATTTTTCAAAATGATTTGCCGGATTTGGACTCTTTGGTAATTTATCGGTCCCGCATTGCACTTTGCGGGATTAGATTCAGAACCGTGACATTTGAGTCTGAACTGTAGTAAGCCCAATGAACATAACGAGATTTCTCCCGGGACGTTCGGGGACGTCTACAGTTTCTGGAGACTCTGTTGGGGAGTTTGGAGAACTTGACTCGAACTCATGATATCTTGTTTTGATTACACTTATGTGTTTCTTTGCATTGCATTTGCATTGGTGCGCCTAGGACACTGTGTTTGCCATCTGCTATTCTGGCGGTTTGCGAGGCGTGCGAAAAACGACGATTCTGGGCTTTGCCACGATGGGAACACAAGCCCGGGTTTTTACCGGGGGACCATTCAACCTAGTGCATATTCGGAATCCACAGTGACCATTCCAAGATAGAACAGGTTGTTTACCCGATTATAGGTTGTTTGAAACCGCGCAGTGCATAGTGAAACCCTAGCTCCTGACAAAATAGGACAGGGAAACATTACCTCAACATAGGGGTGTTTTGGCTCTCACTTGTTTGCTATGTGCTTTTAGAGTGCGTCTCTACAGGAATGCATGTATCAGTTTACAAGTTTGGGTATCAGGCCTGTGGGCACCTGTTCAGTATTTTGGGAATCAGTTATCTGCGGGTATCAGATTCAGTGTTGGCGGCAGTGATTTGAGAACAGTCTATTCAGCTTATCAACTGTGTGTTGTGATGCCCAACTATGTGTTGTGTGTTTATTTAAGCCGTTATGATGTCCGTTTTCTGGTTGTTTATTTCCTTATTATTGCTTTATTTATCTTTTTGCTAGATAGTTTAGCACAATTGCTTCAAACCAAGCAGATATTCCCCAAGCACTCTGGACTAGAGGTCGCAGACTCCATCGATCTGAGGATCTGGTAGACGAACAACCAGTGTTTCATTCTTTACCCCCGGTTACTAGACGAGGCGCTTAGTGAGGATATCGATTCAGCGATTCAGAGGGCTTTGTCTACCCCACCTGAGTATCGTAGGGATCAGAGTTCTGTTTCTCTCGCAGAAAGGAAACGTATACCGGATATTCAGTTAGATCAACAGAACATGGCAGGGATGGAAGAGATGGTGCGTAAACTCCAAGAAAGTATGAAAATCATGCAAGAAGACATCCTGGCGAAATTTGCCAAACAAAGAGCGAGTCATGGCCCAGAAGCGAGCTAATCATCGACTCGGCGACAAGCGGGGCATCCGTTTCACACCAAGCTCCTCCCCCACCGAGGGTTCCAATACCCGGGGAAACACCAAATGTCCAGGAAGGTACGGACATTCCGATAGGGCCAGCTCCACCCCCGATCTTACCTCAACTATCCAAGGCACCTACGCCTATCAATCAACCAGACTCTCCCTTTGAGTTCGAGGTGGACCCTACAGCGTTGAAGTTGAGCAAGCTTGAAAAGTTGTTCAAGAAATCCTAAGGGGTAAAGTCCATCCCAGACATTGAGGACAGATATACCGACGCGGCTGTGACGCTGTAAGATCGGTTCAAGATGCCACAAATCGACCGCTTTGACAAGTCTGGGGATCCCATCGTGCATCTACATTTCTTTTCGGACATACCAAGGCCGATGGGCCTCACCAGACTACAGAAGCTTTCATTGTTTGGCCGGACCCTATCGGGTGTGGCGGCCATCTGGTACGCAAAATTTGAAGACGATGTCAAGCGGGATTGGGATGAGATGGCCGAGGCTTTCATTGCACAGTATCCTATAACACGTAAATCGAGATTACAACCCGTGATCTTGAGACAACAAGGCAGGAGCCTAAGGAGAGTTTCTCTGAATTCATAACCCGCTGGAGGGCCAAGGCCTCAATGATGACCACAAGGTCGACGGATAAGGATCAAATACGGATGGTTGTGTGCAACCTCCAACCCAAACTTATACAGAAAATGATCGTGCACCCCTTCCCTACCTTTTCAGATCTACATGAGATGGGAGTACAGATCGAGGATGCCTTAAAGTAGGGCTTGATTGACAATGACAAAGAGCAACCCAGGAGAACCTTCAACTACAACACCAATACAGGCACAAGCAATGCCGCAACTGCCAGAGCTTCAGAAGTAAGCATGGTCACCACCACTCCTCCAAGAACCCTGGCAGCTACACCATTCTCTGATGCGTCCGGAAGTAACACACAAACAACCAAACACCAACCTCGAGGCCAAAGAACCTTCACTCCATTATATATGCCCCTGTCCAAAGCTCTGGGGTATTAATCCGGAAAGGGCACTTGAAGCCCCTGGAGCCGCGACCATTGCCAAATCCACTACCTCTCTCTCATAACCCGGTGAAGTATTGCGCTTTTCACTAACAACATGGTCATGATACCGACCATTGTTTTAGATTGCGTCACGAGATTCAGGATCTTGTTGACAACAGGGTAATTGTGCCACCAGAAAAACCCAACGTCACAACCAACCCTCTCCCACCACACAACCATGCTCCACCTCCCAAATGAATCAACATCATCCAAACTGGGGTCATGTCATACGACCCTAGCATATATTTCACCCTGTCCCACCTACCCAAGCTGGAGGTGTTCCTTCTCGACAGCACTGACTTGTGCATGCTGGACATCTCCCGAACCCAACCCAAACCAATGGTGGTGGCTGTCAAAGACAGAATAGGGATGATTTCGGAGGAAAGTGGTCCAGTGGATTCAAGGACTGACGAATTAGGAAGCTTTGCTGAGGAGGTGTACAATCCGAATGGCTATATAGCATCAATGGGCTAGGCTAGGCCAAACTTTCAATTGCCAGCGGGGGCAGAGATTTGTGTAATACAGGGGAACGGATTTGATCAGAGGCAGGATGACTTAACAACTCTGGAAGGGGACTTTGCTAACCTCCAGTTTTTCAACGAACAAGATCCAAGAGACATGGCAATCAACTGGTTTGATTTTGGGGAATCAGCAGAAGTTACCGGGTGGCTTAATGACCAACCAGACGTTGTTGAAGAAATTCAACGGAACAGGGCCCGTTAGGGGCAAGGACATCAATTGTGGCCGGAAGGGCCAGGGATCAGAATGCATCGCCAGAGAGCACCGATGCTAAGAATTTTGCTTGGGACTTGGGCATCGTGAATGCAGGAAATATTGAGCGAGCTGTGTTGAAGTAGTTAGAACAAGAAGGGATTGAAGATTCCGAAAGAGCCAAAAAGGCTAAAGCTCCTGTGGGGGTTGAGAGTGCTGTGTGCACAAGAATAGAATGTACTGTGAGTACAGGAACGCAAGGTGCTGCAGGCACAGAGATTTTTGTAATGGAGCCAAACAGGTGTCTGTTAGCTGCCGATGGAATGTGGTGGCAAGACGATGATCTATGTCTTGCCCACACGGATGAGGATTGGGAGAGCAATCAACCTGATGATACCTGGTACATCGGCAAAGTTGATCATATGACCAGGAGCGACCGGTATTTCAAGCCCCCGCAGCTAGATCAACCAAAAGCGTCCGAAAAGGACAAGGAGGCAGAGAAATAGAAAGAGAAGCAACTCGAAGAAGAGGCTGTGTTGAAACAATTGAAAAAGATACAAGCAGACATCTCCATCTAGGGACTACTTATGGCTTCTCGAGTACATAGACAGGCCGTCCTTTCAGCCACGGACAAGGCCAAACTCTCGATAGACACCACGCCGGAGCAGTTAGTTGGATTGGTTTTTCTGGAAGGAGGTTCCCCGGCGTTAACTTTTTCTGACAAGGAACTACCGCCTGAGTGCTCGGATCACAACAAACCGCTCTACATCTCTGTGGAATGTAGAAGCAAATGGATACCGGTAGTTCTTGTCGACACGGGATCCCCTATTAACGTATGCTCGTCAAGGACGGCATATGCAATCGGGTTGAAGCCCGCAGACTTCGTACCAACTGCCCAGGTGATTCGGGCGTACGATAACACAAGCAGGGAGGAGATAGGGACTGTCAAAATTCAGACCCAGGTTGGTCCAGGACAACACGAGATCGATTTCCATGTCTTGGACATTCCCAAAACCTTTAACCAACTTTTGGGGCAACCATGGTTGCACCACGTAAAGGCAGTTTCTTCCACCTTGCACCAGATGTTGAAATACCCTCACGGGAAGGGGGTAGCTATAGTTTTTGGAAATTCATCAATCCATCCGCCGCTGGAGGTCTCTACACCAGTCTTGGAAATCAAGCACGGCACGGAGGATGTGTTCTTATCGGGGTTTACTCTGGCTGAGGTTCGAGTCCTGCAAAACATCTTGGCAGTTGATGAGGGGGTGTATGTCAGCGCACAATCAATATACCTCATGAACAAGTTTCAACACATCCCCGGGATGGGATTAGGAAAGAGTGGCCGGAAAGGCATCGCAATATCAGCCGAAGTGCCGCACAACCCGTATACCTTTGGCTTGGGTTATCTGCCTACCAAAGAGGATTGGGTGAGGAAAGGTAAGGAGATGGCTGAAAGAGCCAGAGCAAAGCGCGAGGGGAAGCCTTTTGAGTTGATACACCGACCCATCTAGGGTACCCTAAACGAACGCTTCATCTGGGAGGGGGAGGACTTTCCATTTTGTGGCTTCCCAGAGTCATGGATGAATGTCGAGAGGAGGCGCCTGCCGGGGTTTGAGATCTTCTTTGACCTGCAGTTATCTGGGAATGATGTTGCCGAAAAGCAGACAGACCCATCAACTGAGGTTGAGCATAATGAGAAAGTGGATCCTGAGAATGCCAAAATCGAAATGGGGGTAGCGCTGGCTTGTCTACTCTCAGATCCTCTGATCGTACAGAAGTGCTTGGGGGATAACTTCTCGGTGTCCATGATTGGGAATGAAATGGCTGCGAGCCCACCGTCAAGCATTTTGGATGCATCCATCGCACCATCTCTTATCTGGCAGTATAAGAAGGGATTTTTCTCAAGCAGCACCGGGTCAGGTAATGAGCCGGAATCTGATTCCACCGAGTCTGTAGAATTGGAATACAAGTTCGGCTAAATGCGAGTCTGGTCCGGTATTCTGGGGGTGATAACGGATGCCCTGATCTGTTTAGGTCGTCTTTTTATTTCTTTTTTGAGTCTGTTGTAATAGAAGAATCAGACGATTTGGAAATGCTTAATAAGAATGGAATGGATGTGGTTTCTGAGTACTTTTCTGTGCCCTTGATTTATTGTATTAATCAGGACTTTAAAAATTTTGATGAAAACCACGGGGAAGAAATTCCTCCGATTTTGCAACGCTTAATTGATCAAGAGCAGTAAAGATTTGTTAAACCTTTAGTTGATGAAATCACTACTGTTAATGTTGGTACTGAGGAGGACCATGGTGGTCGGATCAGGTCCACGTTGTCTTCGGAGGAACGCGAGCGCTTAGTCGCTTTATTAAAAGATTTCAAAGATGTTTTCGTATGGTCCTACAAAGACATGCCTGGAATCGATCCTGAGATTATACAGCACCGGATCCCACTTGACCCAGAGGCCTGACCCGTTAAACAGAAACTCAGAAGCATTCGCCCGGATTGGGCCCTCAAGATTAAAGAAGAGGTCACCAAGCAAATTGACGCAGGGTTCCTACTGGTATCCGAATACCCAACTTGGTTGGCCAACATTGTTCCAGTGCTGAAGAAGGATGGCGTAGATTTCAGGGATTTGAACAAAGCCAGTCCGAAGGACGACTTTCCCTTGCTGCATATCGATGAGTTAGTGGATTTCACAATGGGGCATGCTTTGCTTTCATTCATGGATGGATTCTCGGGCTATAATCAGATAGTGATGGCACTTGAAGACCGGGAGAAGACTGCTTTCACCACCCCGTGGAAGACATACTGCTATAGGGTGATGCCATTTGGGTTAAAGAATGCTGGAGCTACATATCAACGGGCCGCGACCACGATATTACATGACATGATCCACAAAGAGGTTGAGGTGTACGTGGACGACATGATTGTCAAGTCCAAAGAAAGAAAGGGCCACTACACCGCCTTGCAAAAGTTCTTCCAATGGATCAGAGAATTTCGATTGCGGCTGAATCCTCAAAAGTGTACGTTCGGTGTTACAGAAGGGAAAATGCTGGGGTTTCTGATTACACAAAGAGGTATCGAAGTTGACCCTTCCAAAATCAAGGCCATCTTAGAAATGCCACCACCAAGGACTCAAAAGGAGGTGAGAGGTTTTCTGGGTAAAGTGCAATTCATAAGACAGTTTATCTCAAAATTAACCTTGATTTGTGAACCACTTTTTGGCCTCCTGAAGAAAGGAAAGAAGTTCCAACAGGACGGCCGATGCCAAGCTACTTTTGAACAGATCAAGGAATACTTACAAAACCCACCTATGTTGTCACCGCCTAAGCTGGGAAAATCGTTGATTTTGTACCTTTCAGTGACTGAAACTACGATGGGCTGCATGCTTGCGCAGAAATTAGAGGATAAAGTGGAGAAAGTTATCTACTATCTGAGCAAGAAGATGTTGGATTATGAGACCCGCTACACTCCACTCAAGAAGGCTTGTTTGGCCTTGGTATGGGCTACCAGGAAGCTGTAGCACTACCTGTTAGCTCACTCTGTAATGTTGGTTTCGAGATTAGATCCCATCAAATATCTCTTCGAGAAACCAGCACTTACAGGTAGGCTAACCCGTTGGTTGCTTTTGCTTTCCGAATTGGATCTGAAGTATATGACTCGCAAGTCAGTAAAGGGAAGAGCGGTAGCAGAGTTCCTAGCCGATCACCCAGTGGAAGGGGATGAAGCAGTTGAGTGCTTATTCCCAGATGAGGCCATTTTGCATATTGACGATGAGTTTTGGACGATGTATTTTGACGGAGCATCAAACCAGTACGGGTATGGGATAAGGGTGTTGCTGATAGCACCCAACAAATCCCGTATCCCTCCAGCATTTAAACTTTGGTTCAAAGTCTCGAACAATGAAATAGAATATGAAGTAGGCATTGTTGGTTTAGAAGCCGCCCTAGAACTAGGGGCAAAACGGTTGGACGTCATCAGGGACTCGAGCCTTGTTGTATCTCAACTGAAAGGAGATTGGAAAGTCAAAGAAGAAAAGATGATTATGTATCACCAGACCTTGGACTTATTAATTTCTCGGTTTGAGAAACTAAACTTTGCTCATCTGTTAAGAGAGAACAACAGGTTCGCAGATTCACTAGCAACTCTATCTTCCATGATAAACATCCCTTTCGGAGTCCGAATGCGTTCGATCATCATTGACCAGAAATTTGCGCCAGCCTACGAGTTGATTGTTGCGATAGATGAGGTTCAAGATGAGAACCCCTGGTATTACTATGTCTGGAACTTCTTGGAAAAAGAGGCGTATCCACCAGGGGCAAATGCCAAAGATAGGAGGGCAATCCGAAGAATGGCTGCTCAATTCATCATCTGTGGAGAAAAACTGTACAAGAGGGGTCATCTGGGAATGCATAAGCTGTGTGTTGAGGCTGAAGAGTCGAAGCGCCTAACAGAGGCCATCCATGGAGGAGAATGCGGAGCGCACATGAACGGGGTGATATTAGCTCGAAAAATTCTCAGACAGGGTTACTACTGGTCCACCATGGAGGAGGATTGTATCGGCTTTGTTCGGCAATGCCACAAATGTCAGATCCATGCAAATCGCATGAACATCCCGCCGTCGAAGCTATACAATATGACTTCGCCATGGCCATTTTCAGTTTGGGGAATCGATGTGATCGGGGCTGTCACTCCGAAGAGGTCTAATGGGCATGAGTTCATTCTGTTTGCGATACACTATTTCACAAAGTGGGTTGAGGCCCAATCTTATGCGGTGTTGAAGGCTTCACATGTTGCGAAGTTCATCAGAAACAACATTATCTGTCGCTACGGGGTCCCGAACGACATTATTTCAGATAACGTTTCCCATTTCAAGAAAGAAGTGATTGACTTGTTGGAAAAATACAACGTGGTTTTTCATAAGTCATCCACATATCGGCCACAGACCAATGGAGCAGTTGAGGCCGCCAACAAGAACATTAAACACATTTTGCAGAAGATGGTGGAAACCTACCAGGACTGGCCAGATAAGTTGCCATATGCTCTATGGGGCTACCAGACTTCAATTAGAACTTCTACTGGGGCGACTCCGTATTCGTTAGTTTATGGGATGGAAGACATTCTACCTATCGAGATTGAAGTTTCGTCATTGAGAGTGCTGGCTGAGTGTCAGATAGCCGAAGCAGATTGGCAGCAGAGCAGATTTGAAGAACTCATGCTCTTTGATGAAAGAAAACTAAAAGCACTGTACCATGTTCAAGGTTATCAACGACGAATTGCCAGGGCTTTCAACAGGAAGGTTAAGTCCCAGAATTTGAAAGAAGGAGATTTGGTGCTCAAGGACAACCGAGCTCCCATCCATGACCCTAGGGCCAAGTTCAGACCCAATTGGATTGGTCCTTACATCATCAAGTCTGCTGGGAATTGGCGTGGATTACGATGGACCTAGATGGCCTGGAATTCTCACAGCCGATCAACATGGACAAGTTGTAGAAATATTACCCCTGAGAGACTCGCTAGGCCGAAAACCCGAAAGGGCGACCTAGGCAAAAGTTAGAACATGAAAATTTTGAAATTACAAAAACTGAGCTCACTAAGTTACAAACCCGCAAAGGGCGGCCTTGGCAAAAGTTAGAGCGCAAAAGGTGAGGGTTAATACATGAGTGAACCTGAGCTTAAACTACGTAAGGCTTGATTCCCATCTTTGGGATACGTAGGCAACTTCATCTTGAAGTTCAGCCATAAACTTTTCCCCGATCAACTTTGTCCATTTGATCATCTCTGTCATCTTTGTCTATTCAGCATTCAAGAGTTCGGTTGTGATCTCCGGTGCAGTGCTACTCAGACTAGGGGCAACTTTCCAGTTGTTAGAATCTGGGGTTCTGCATCTCAATGACAGATCTCAGGCCTGTCCAGTTCTAATCCATGTCGAAAATGGTTTTGAAAAGTTTTAATAAAAGTTGATTTTGTTCAAATTAATCTTTTTACAACTTAGACCATTTTTGGAACAAAGTGGAAAATTTTCAGTACCCACAACCTTCAATTTTATTGATTTCAATACAGAGTCCTCATGCTCTTGCATACAAATTGAAGTTGCTTTTGGTTACATTCATAAACAAAACTTGAAAGTACTAATAAAGCAATCAATCCGGGGCATAGCTAAGTCAGGTGTTCCTGCGCCCCCTCCCAGAGCTGGTCGAAGCTTCTGATGCAAAATTGGGCCCAATCTGTGCCTCTTCGTTGAGCCAATCTATGCACTCATCAGACAAAGTGCAACTGAAAGTGGGAGTGGGGGCCAGGAGTTCTCTCGTCCTCCATGCTATGGCATACTGAGCTAGCTGTGCGCCTCGGACCGGAAATACAGCGGGGTACTCTATCCCCTCTGGCGGGCAAGTCTGATCATGGCCGAACTAGCGCTGGAACCGAAAAGGAAAGTAAAACACGCAGTGCGTCACACCAATCAATTGAATCCCAGTCTACCGGGACATGTTGTAGCTCATTGCCGGTAGATTGAGGCAAGGACAACGCCAAGCAAAGTGGTCTGCGGACAAATTGCACATCCAATCAAACCACCATCCCTCATCCAGGGAATCGACTAGATAAGGTCGGAAGAAGTAGCCGCGAGCTGAGTATGCTAGGCAAGAGTCCACAACCTGTAACTTGTTCATTAACCACACCTGGGGAGGGATGAAAAATGAGAGATTAAAGAATAGAGAGGTGTACGTTAGGAGAAAAGTGAGAAAAGGGTTTTGTGAGAAAAATCGAGCCTGAGGGCCGAGTGATGTGAGCAATATATATGTGAGATAGGGAGGGAAACATTACCTGCAGCAGTAGTGGACTCCCCGAAAATCTAGTTGTTTCATGGCGATGGAAAGCATCCAAGCCCATCGGTGTCTCGGCCAATGTCATGGCAATGCAGCTCTTACCCTCCTTCAAGCCTTGGGCAACTTCAATCAGACGAACGCTAGACCCGCTAAAGCACGACGCAAGCAAAAAGTGAGATAACATGCACAAGCAAAGGGCATGTCGCTGAAAGCCCTGCCAATGATGGTCACTGCGGTCACTGGGATCAAAAAAACGTTGACTCAAGCTAAGGATCTCCAATTCTCCGTTGTAGATCAGAGATCGAGCGTCATGCATAGTGCGCCCACACATTCGTCCTAAGGCTTGAGCATGGCTGAAGCAGAGTTGGGGCAAGATCTCCTCGTTACACTCGGACTCCATCAAAGCTTGGAAATCTTCGAAGGTAGGACACATCTCTTGCCCGCCGAAGCTAAAGACATGTGTCACCGGATTCCAAAACCTCGCCGCAGCGTGGAGAAAGGGAAGATGCAGCGGAGTGCGGCTCAACGTAAATAGTGCATTCAAGCCAAAACCCCGGAAGTTCAACTTTTCTGAGCCGTCTAAAGTAGCAATCCAAGCTGTGAGATTTTCAATGAGAAATGCCTCCATTTTGATGCAAAACCGAGATGAAATGAAAGAACCACAAAGCTGGAACTTTTATAGAGGATAAGGCACTGTTTGGGGACACGTGTCAAAAATCTGGTGGTCGCTAAACCAAGTAGTCGGCCGACCTCTTTTTCTAGTAGCCCAACCACCCATTTGGTCTCCAAGGAAAATAGTTGGTCGGCCAGCCCCTTCTGGTGGTCGGCCATGGAGAAAACTTGGTCTTTGGTCTGTTCCTAGTTTCTAGAAGAGAGATCCTAGCTTTTCCATGCGTTGGGAGTGTTAAAGGTCCAAGTTTACCTCTATTTCAGATGCATTCCGTCACTCCAATTGTCCGAGATGCATTTGCTTATCGAGTTGTCGTTCTTTGTTTATCAAGTTGTTGTTTCGCTTTGCTTATTGAGTTGTTAAAGTTTTGTTTATCGAGTCATTGCTTATCGAGTCGTTGAGTTCCGTATATCGAGTTGTTACGCTTTGTTTAATCAACATTGTCGGGATTTGCTTATCGAGTTGTAAACTTGCCAAGGTTTTGTTGTTTCTTAGTAAGTTAAGTTGTTTAGTTTGTTGCGTCGGCTCACTAACTGACTTGGCAATTTTTTATGCTCAATTTTCATTCAATCTCATTTTTCTGCAAAATGATGCGATGCGATGCTAAGAACATAAAATACAACACTTTTTCAAAAAGCTGTTTCATTCCATCATGCTTCCTTTGTTACAACATTTTACAACAAGGGTACAAGTTTTACAAAAAATAAAACTGCCTAAAAGCTGATGTGCTACAACTACTAGTAATAAAAGAAAACAAAGCAGGAACATCTGCATCAGTGCTATCAAGCTCAAGAATAGGAGGCCCTCTTCGTCCTCTTTGGCTGAGAAGTCCCCGCACCATCTCCACCAGCACCACCATCTGAATCGGAGCTACTGTCCTCAAAACCCTCCCCGGCATCACCTCCGCTCTCAGAACCGAAACCAAAATCCTCCTCTCTGCCTGCGGATGTCTCCGACTGAGGATGCGCAGACTCCTCCTCCTCACTGGACTCCTCGTCATCTATGACAGGTGCTCTGCGCCTGCCTCGGCGGCGAGTCGAATCCCCTCTCCTATCTCCTCGAGAAGGCCCGGGGAACCCAGCTTGTAGCGGTGGCATCTGAAAAAGAAGGCAATTTGAATACATTAACCAATATGTATATCAAATCCAGAGACAAGAGAGCTACATGAAATGGGTGTATGCAGATACGATATATGAATGTGGTGTGTGCCAGATGTGCTCTACACATGCAGTCAACCAACGCAGTGAAATAGTCAAAATTTAGCATGTCATCAGAAGTATGATAAATGCAAGGAAATTGAAAAATACCGAGACGCCGGCGATGAATAGCTGTGTCTCCCTCCGCAAAACCATGCCCTCGAGCGAGGCCACCACTCCGAGCATCCTATCTATGTACTTGATAGGAGGCTGCAGATGCAAGTGCAAGTTATCAGCGAACGAATAAATGTCCAAATATCTGAGTGATAAATCAAAACTGTAAAGCATACCGGTGGCGAGTCAGGGTCTCTGACGTATCGGTGATTAGGCACAGGGGGCTCCAACGGAATCGGGTAGGATGTCCAATACCGCCAACCTGTCAGCTCGGTCGAAAGATATGGCCACCCAGGATGCTGGTAAGTTGGGGGAATCAGAGGAATCTGTCTAGCCCCACTCCTTAGTATGCCGGCCTTGCTAGTCGAAGGAGTATCTGCAGCCTAGGCTTGAGCTGACGATGATGCACCAGCAGCCCTCATCGCAGGAGTATGGACACCTATCAGTGGGGGCATTAGGTATGTATGGCGGTAAGTCGCGTACTGCCACTCCTCTGTGTGCAGAGCTGCATCGATACCCAACATAGTGACATCGACCTCCTCATGAGTGAGTTTCTCAGCGGACTGCATGTCATCTGGAGGTGCTGAAGGGACACTCTGCCCAGGGACACCCATCGTCTGGCACATGAAGCGATCTCCCAGAAACCAGGCCCTGCCAACTGGCCCCTCAAATAAAGTCCTATACTGAGAAGAAGCCCATGCCAGGGCTGAAGCGGATATCTCCCCCAAGGGTGCCAGGCGCAAGCGATCGAGGATAACAAGTCTGAGCCAATCAGATGTCATAAATATGCAAGATGAATCAAAGCTGAAAATATGAATAACTGAGAGTTCAGAAGTACCTCGGTCGCTTGCACCGTGTCAAAAAACTATCGCAAGAAAGCCAGAGTCCCTCGAGCCCTCGCTCAACATCGACCCTCGAATACGTGAGAGTAAGGGATCGTAAGAGGCACCTCCACCTTGAACTCTGGGGCTAGCATCGGAAAGTACGCATAAACCCATAGCTGTGGAAAATAGGCGTTGGCCATCGAATCTGAGAATATCTGAAAAAATACAAAGTCTTGAGTCGAGAATGTAGAATCTGAGTGTAAAGTGTGCAGTGTGCGATGTCTGAGATAATAAGCGAAATGTAAATCAAGAGGCGAAGGTACCTCGGGCTCTCGATGGCCGCCAATTGTGTTCCTCGTCCACGAGAGTCGCACTCATATAGCGATGAGGGTAGCAGTGGCGCCACCCGATCATCTTGGGCGACTGTGATAGGTTCACCAAAGCACTAAGCAGATACAGTCCAACTGTGTTCCCCCTGTCGGAGAACAAGGTGGTCCCAAGGAGGAACATCAAAAAGCCTCAAGCGTATTGCTCTATCTCCTCAAGAGTCTCGAGCATACCCCCCTATACTGCACGGGGAACCAAGTGTACCTGACTCTGCCTGAAGATCGGTCAATCGGTGGGCGAGCTCCCAACAGATAGATCCAGGCAGCCTCCCACTCGCCCATATCCTCATCATAGGGGACCGGTCGGCTGGCCACATCAAGGCCAGCCAGCATCGCAAAGTCAAACGGGGTCATCGTCATATCCCCGGTAGCTGAGAAGTAGAAAGAGTTGGTGGTGTCCCACCATATCTCCACGAGTGCCTCCATCAAGGTCTTGCTCGCAGGGTAGCGAGATAGCCCCGCACAGAAGGGCCCAAATCCTACCCCGTCAACCATGTGACGAACGGTCTTTAGGAGCTATACATACCACTCCCTAGCGATAATCGAGCCATAACCTCACGTAGAACGAAAGGATACATGCATTCAAAATGAACAGATGTATTCAGTTTCAGAATGAAATGTATAAGCTGCATGCAAATGAAATGAATGAGCTGTAAGTTCAAAAGTGAAATGTAAGAACTGTGTGTTCAATATCTTTAACGTGCAAATGAAAAAATGAAATTGCGTGTTGATTTCAAATCTATAAATTTGTGTGTTCACCTCAAGAGTTTGAGCTGCGTGTTCAGATTTCAAAAACTGTGGGCTGTGTGTTCACCTCAAGAGCTTGGGCTACGTGTTCAGATTTCAAAAACTGTGGGCTGTGTGTTTACCTCAAGAGTTTGAGCTGCGTGTTTAGATTTCAAAAACTGTGGGTTATGTGTTCATAATCAAGAGTTTGGGCGGCGTGTTCAACTTTCAAAAAGTGGGCTGTGTGTTCACCATCAAAAGTTTGGGCTGCGTGGTCAACTTTAAAAAAAAAGTGGGCTGTGTGTTCACTATCAAGAGTTTAGGTTGCATGTTCAACTTTCAAAAACTGTAGGCTGCGTGTTCACGATAAAAAGTATGAGCTGCGTGTTCAAAAATTCGAGTGATTGAGCTGTGTGTTCAAAATGCAAACAGAATGCTATGTTATAGACTAACTGTTCAGAACAAGCTGTGTGCCCACTCAACAGAATTCTGTGCTGTGAGATATGTGCTAAAATAAGCAGAAATATGGTGTGCAAATGTGTTCAGAACGAGCGAATAAGCATGCATAGCGAAAGTATGAAATGTGCATGAAATGCAGAATACATTGCAGAGAATGTAAAAGTGAAGTATGTACCTTTCGTGGCTGATGAGAGAGATGAGTCTCTGGCTCCTGCAGTAACAGATCCACAGGCACTCGGTCATCAAAGTCAGTGAAATGGTAGAAAGTGGCCTGAGGAAGAACATGCTCCCGAGGATGATACCTCTCGGGATCAAACGGCCGAACTCTCGGGGGCAATGACATGATGTCCAGCTCACCCTCGGAACCTGGAGGACCTCCACCATGAGGAAAATGACCCGCCATTTGAGGAAATCTGCAAAAAGGAGCAAAAATGAGCGAAATGAGCCAAAATTGGAAAAAGTCAACAAAAGTCAACTCTCGGGAAATGAAAAAGTCAACAAAAGTCAACTCCCGAGAAAATGTTCCAAATGTCGAGACAAACTTACCTCAAGTGGTGAAAATGAAGAAAGAAGCTCTGAAATCAAATTTTAATCGGTCCAAAGTGAAGAAAACTGAAAGATTTCACGAAACAACTTTGCGTGGGGCGTTGGAAAACGCGTATAAAGTGAAGATCTGAGAGAAAAAAGGGTTTAGGAAGGAAGGAGAACTGATTTCGGCCTTGAGGGTGTGAGTAATAGTGATTGGGACATGTGGATTTAAAGAAACAAGTGTAAAAAGACAAAACTGTCCCGAATTTGGACAGATGGTCGGCCGACCGCCTTTCCTGGTAGGCCGACCACCCCCTTGCACAAAACCTGTTCAGTGGCCTCCCTAGGTGGTCGGTGGCCCTCCTGGGTGGTCTCCAATGACTCTTTGTTCTCCCTGCAAATTTTGGTGGTGATCAGAGTCCCCGGCTCTCAAGAAAGTACAAAGAAAGTGCACTTTTCGGCGCGAAATCCCTCCACGGGAACTTCAAATCCAATCCTCGACGCATGGCTCATCGTTACTCGCCAAGAGCCAGGTGTATCCTTTTTGAGTACGTTGCGACCCCTCCGAGAGGTAAATCGGAGGTCGCATTTGAGTTGCCCTTGTCGAGGCTTGCTTTTCTTTGCTCAATGTTTTGTTTCAAACATGCTTTTAAAATTGCGCTTATCCTGCATTGTTATGCAGGTCACTGGCATTATTATGCGCATCGCTTGCATCGTTCTGAACATTTCTCGGGTATCGTCATACCTCCATGCTTAACTTGCGTTGTCGCGCACGTTTCTTCTTGCATTGCGATGTACTTTTTCATCAGCACCATGTTTGTCTGCGTTCGATATAACGTTGAACATATATTGCTAACTATGTTATGCCTGTTAGGTTTCTCTCTTTTGCAGGCATCATATTGTATGTACGTTTCATTTGAAGCTGGTGCGACCAGACGAACCGGATAGGTATTGTATCTTCTCCGTATGAGACGTAGCGAGAATTGTAATTCTCTCACATCCTTACTGCATGAAATGTAGTTTTGCTTTGCATTCTTGCTTAAAACTGTTGCATTTATTGTGAATATTTGCTTCATTACAGCTTGCTGCTTTGCATGATCATGAGTTACGTTCGGCTTTGTGCATGTCGTTTTGCATTTTGCCCCTACCTGCGGGCCCATCTCTTGTTTATCGTACCTGTTTGTCTAAGTCTTCGGCCTTGTCAAAAATGGGTCGTCTTTGGGCTTTGACATTCACTCCCGTCACTTATGACTTTCAAGTTCTGTCAAAGAGGGGGCAACTGTAGACACCCTATTTTTGACCAACCTTAAGACTCAGACGTCCTCGATTGGCCTTGGTGATTCGCATGTTGTGCTCATTACGAGGTTCTGAGTCTCGGTGAGAGCCTTGCCTCCGGACTTGAGGATTCTTTTGTGCTTTGCCTCGGTTTGCAAACCAGTTACATTTTCTCTTCGAAGGAAGAGGTCTCGTAGACCATCTCGATGGCCGTGGCTACTTTTTGGTAAATGAACCCTTGTTCCCATTGAGACCGGTTTTGGTTTTTGAGCCCCTGTCGCCTCGGTTCGGGACCGGTTAACTTTCTCCATTTCTTCCAGTTTTTGGCACACACCTTGTTTCCTCTCTCTAGAGGGACATTGTGGCCCGGGAGACCACCTTCGTGGTCGAACGCCACTTTCGCTGCTTAACAGTCAGTTTTCGGGGCACCCGGTTGCGCGTTTTGGCCTCCAAACCCTCGTTTTGCATCCGTCTTGGTTCATTTTTGGCATGGACCCTATTTTCATTCTTTGGAAGGTGGTACAAGGATGGGAGACCACCTTTTCTCTTGGAGACCACCTTTTCTCCCGCTGGCCAGTTTTCTTGACAGGAAGCTGGTCTCCCTCACTTTTGGGCCACAATTGCTGGTCTCCCACTACACCACTAGCTTGCATTTAATTGGAAGACCACCATTTAGGCCTGCCGACCACTTGACCCTTTTGAACTGGTCGACCGACGTCGGCCGACCAGGGGAAGTGGTCGGCCGACCACCAGAACTGGTCGACCTGCCTCCCTCAGTCTTGTCTCTGTGAGTTGTTGCCAGTTGTGCCAGCTGGAAGGCACAGAAGGGATCCTCCATACATGTGTATGGAGGATCTTCAAGCTTGTTTTTTAGCTTCTTTGAGAAGCTTTGGACTCTCTAGGCTATAAAGGAGGGCCTCTCCCTCATTTATGAAGGTTCAGAATTTCCCTAAGGCATACACATATACCTCCTTCTCTATATCTCTATTTTGGCTCCAAAAGTGCATAGTTTTTGGCCCTTTGTACACCATCTCCTAGCCTAACCCCTCCAACACCAACCTAAGCTTCTTGGAGGCCTATTTCAGAGGTTGAGGAGCTACATTTTTGGTCCAGAAGCTACTGGAGTTGCTGAGCTACAAGGGTAACACCCTATTCCCTCTTTTGAGTTTTATTTTGCTCCATCTTTTAGCCATACTTGCAAGCATATTTGAGCTTTGTCATCAACTGAAAAAAGTCTTATTTTGAGGCCCTTAACATGTTTGTTTAAGATCATTTTTCTGTTGGGGGTCATCTACCCTCTTGCATGCTTCATTTTACCTTATTTTGAGCCATGCATTAGAGCATTTGTGTTGGCCTTTGTTTGCCCTTTTAGCCACTAAAATCTAGTGAATTTTCAGTGGCTAGGATGCTGTTTTGAGTACCAAAATCAGAGAGGGGTGACCCTCTCTCTCCTTGTTTTGTTTTCTAGCATTTTTTGGCCTTACAAAGGAGCCCTTATTTGCATGCTTCCAAGCCATGTTTCAAGCCATTTTTTTATGAGTTTTAGGGCCTGCATAGGCTCTTTCTAGAGCTTTTTTTTTCCATATTGGATGTCCATCTTACATGTGTAGAATAACCTTCTTCATAGCATATCAAAGGAGCATCTCATTCTAGCATGCATTAACCATGTTTCAGTGGGTTTTTGGGCTTTATTTGGCATGTCATACCTCTGAATTTTTCTGGTTTAGTGGCCTGTTGATTGCCTCACATGCTTTTAGTGCAAATCCTCTTTACTAGCTTACATTGCATGCTATTTTGGCCTTTGATTCTAGCACTTTTTGGCCATGCCTTAAACTGATTTTGTCTATGTTTTGGACTGCCTTAGCTCTGTTTTATGCCTCATGGTCGAATGATGCTTGATGTGCATGGTTGTAGTGTAATACCCTTGCCTAGCCTTGAGTTTTGAAGCCTATTGCTTGCTTATACTGAGGTGTTTTCAGGTTTTGGGGCCATTGAGCATGTCATTTCAAAGCCTATACTTGTGTCATATTCCCATGTTTTCCATTCTTTAAATGTGTTTGAGAGTTGTGCATGAATACCTCATTTGTGGACCATTGCATGAGCTTCATCTCTACGCATTTTGAGCCATCATTTTAGACCATTTTCCCACTGTCTTGGACCTACATAGGGACTGTTTGGGGCTGGTTGGGTCATTTGAGCATTGCTTTGTGTACCCCTAGTGTAATGCACTTCACTAGTTTTGGTATCCGGGCCATCCAACATGCATTGTGTTAGGTTTTTTACATGATTCGAGACCATCTTGCATGTCATTTTAGAGCTGGAAAATGTGTGATTGTATGCATTATTTTATCCCTTGCCATGCTTCGGTAGAGTTGCATTTGGTGCCTTAGGTTTGGTCCCTTGCATTTGTGCATGTTTGCATGTGTTTTTGTTGCCTAATTTCATCATGTTTGGCCACTAATTTGAGTGTGGTTGAGGCCCATTCATTTTAGTTTAAGTCCATCTTGCATTGTGTATGCCATGTCCATGTTGTCGCATGTTCGATCGTCGCATTGTGTATGCCCTGATTTTGCCTTTGTGTGCCCAATGTCAAATGTGCGTTGTGTATGCCATATAGCGTCACGTGCATTGAGTATGCCATTCGTAGTTCATAGCATTGCGTATGCTAGTTGCACCTTTGCATGTCATTCCTTGCATGTTTGCATGTCTCAGTTGTACTTCATTTAAGATTGCAGGCTAGTTGTTGCATATGTATATGCCATGCCA
Organism: Camellia lanceoleosa; assembly: GCA_025200525.1. NCBI lineage: Eukaryota > Viridiplantae > Streptophyta > Magnoliopsida > Ericales > Theaceae > Camellia > Camellia lanceoleosa. The sequence goes on along the minus strand of CM045762.1, from coordinate 19,246,696 downwards.
TATTATTTGTTGCGTTGTGTTCGGGATAGGAGTTAGTCCGAACACAAGAAACGAGGGATGTTTCGTACTCAAAGTGACAAAACGTGCCTCGATTCCCAGGTCGCCAACACTCCGGATTACCCATGATGGAGTTTAGGCCTTGTTGTGTTTATATGTGCATTCATTTTACATCGAGTCATACAATCCGACTCCTCGACCATCATGCATCGAGATGTGTGATTGGTGGCACGAGGATTGAGGACTACACTCCCTGGAGCTTGTGCAATGATGGGGAGAGTAGTCATGCACACATATGTTGAAAATACTTTGCCATGCCCCTTTCTCGCTCTCTGTTGCAGAAAACCAGAAACCAAAGAAAAAACTAGTCGTGACCTTCTAGAGCTTTATGCAGTGTTGCGGGACCCGGTTGCAAGCGAGGCAAATCGGGGCATCGCGATGGATTTCCCGACAAGGCGACTCGAGCATGCATGCATCCTTTATCATTCAGAACAGAGCTGAGGCAGTCCATTTCATGTAGCTTGCATGCTAATTTATTTGCTTCCTTAGTTTAATTTGTTAATTAATTGATGTTGTGTAATATTTAGCTGTAATTCATTATTCATTTCGGTTGTGTAATAACTAGTTTAATTAGCTTAGATTAGCTAGTTGGTTCTGTATTATTTATACGGATCCTCCGCGACAGGGTGAACTTTGTAATAAGTGTGCGTGTGTGTGATGCATGTCTTCCAACCCCACATCTCTCCCTTTTATTTACCAGCTTATGATGGTTAGTTTTAGGGCATGTTTCAATTAGCATCTATATGTTCGCATGTTTGTATTCATTCATCTGTATTTCATGCACTGGGCTCGGCGCATTATGCTAACTGCATTGTATTTCAATTCCAAGTTGAATACATGTATCGATTGTTGCATCTCATATGCCATCTTAGAATAGTCGAGCCTATTGTAGTTGCATTTTTGCATGTATTGCATTAGGCATTCTTAGCAGAGTTAGGATTCATGCATGATTTCTAATTAGCTTCTTTCTTTGGCTCGGAGTACCCGGTAAGTGTTTATGCTTTAGCATCCTTGCATGTGTGTGAGTGACTACCATGATAGCATGCTTACCATGAGGCTATGTGCTTATGTGATATAACTGCCTGAATGCCTGTGGGTGAAGGTTGCGTTGCTTGAGTTGGAATAATTCATCGAAACCCGTGTTTTAGCCTACTTGCGAGTAGCAAACTTCAATCCATTTTCAAAATAAATGGATAAGCGATGCTTTGTTCCAAATTAGGCAATCCAGTCTATACTTGTATGATGTGCGAATCACATAGTAATTCTAGGCTAATAAACCGGAATAAGAGCACATGTGTTTTCAAAAACTCGATATCATGCTTAGTAGTGGCCGATCTTCGATTGGGCGAGCGGGGGTGCTCATGAAATGACCTTCCCCAATCGTACCCAAGTTCCCAAGCCGAGGCAACTTTGGTGATGACGGACACGTGGCCTTAGGCACGAGTTAGGGTTTCCTAAATTCCCCCAAAGCAAAATATTTAGGTGGCGACTCTGTATCTGGCAAAGCAGTCCGTGTTTGGCACTTCTTTCTAAAAATCTATTTTTGAAAATGATTTTCCGGATTTGGACTCTTTGGTGATTTATTGGTCCTGCATTGCACTTTGCGGGATTAGATTCAGAACCGTGATATTTGACTCTGAACTGTAGTAAGCCCAATGAACAAAACGGGATTTCTCCTGGGACATTCGAGGACGTCTACAGTTTTTGGCGACTCTGCTGGGGAGTTTGGAGAACTTGACTCGAACTCATGATATCTTGTTTTGATTACACTTATTTGTTTCTTTGCATTGCATTTGCAATGGTGCGCCTAGGACACTGTGTTTGCCATCTGCTATTCCTGAGCAGTTTACCAGAGGCTACGTTCCATAAGGCTGACCGATTACGAGCTCTGCCACGATGGGAACACAAACCCCGATTTTTACCGGGGCACCCTTTTTGACCATTCGATCTAGTGCATATTCGGAATCCATAGTGACTATTCTAAGCTAGAACAGGTTGCTTACCCGATTATAGGTTGTTTGAAACCGCTGCGTACGTAGTGAAACCCTAGCTCCTGACAAAATAGGACAGGGAAACCTTACCCCAACATAGGGGTGTTTTAGCTCTCACTTGTTTGCTATGTGCTTTTAGAGTGCGTCTCTACAGGAATGCATATATCAGTTTACAAATTTGGATATCAGGCCTGTGGGCACCAGTTCAGTATTTTGGGAATCAGTTATCTGCGGTTATCAGATTCAGTGTTGGCGGCAGTGATTTGAGAACAGTCTATTCAGCTTATCAACTATGTGTTATGATGCCCAACTATGTGTTGTGTGTTTATTTAAGCCGTTATGATGTCCGTTTTCTGGTTGTTCATTTCCTTATTATTGCTTTATTTATCTTTTTGCTAGGTAGTTTAGCACAATTGCTTCAAACCAAGTAGATATTCCCCAAGCACTCTAGACTAGAGGTCACAGACTCCATCGATTTGAGGATCTGGTAGACGGACAACCAGTGTTTCATTCTTTACCCCCGGTTACTAGACGGTGGGCAGTTACATAGAGGACATCAATTCAGCAGTCAGTTCAGAGGGCTTTGTCTACCCCACCTGAGTATCGTAGGGATCAGAGTTCTGTTTCTCTCGCAGAGAGGGAACATATACCGGATATTCAGTTAGATCAAAAGAACATGGCAGGGATGGAAGAGATGGTGCGTCAACTCCAAGAAAGTATGAAAATCATGCAACAGGACGCTGTCCGCCAAGCGGAATTCGCCAAACAGCAGGCCGAGGTCATGGCCCAGCAAGCAGAGCTAATCACCAGACTCCAGCAGCAAGCCGTGGCATCTGCTTCACACCAAGCTCCTTCCCCACCGAGGGTTCCAATACCCAGGGAAACACCAAATGTCCAGGAAGGTACGAACATTCCGACAGGGCCGGCTCCACCCCCGATCTTACCTCAACTATCCAAGGCACCTACACCTATCAATCAACCAGACTCTCCCTTTGAGTTCGAGGTGGACCCTACAACGTTGAAGTTGAGCAAGCTTGAAAAGTTGTTCAAGAAATCCTAAGGGGTAAAGTCCATCCCAGACATTGAGGACAGATATACCGACGCGGCTGTGACGCTGTCAGATCGGTTCAAGATGCCACAAATCGATCGCTTTGACGAGTCCGAGGATCCCATGGTGCATCTACGTTTGTTTTCGAACATACTAAGGCCGATGGGCCTCAGCAGACTACATAAGCTTTCATTGTTTGGCCGGACCCTGTCGGGTGTGGCGGCCATTTGGTACGCAAAATTCGAAGACGATGTCAAGCAGAATTGGGATGAGATGGCCGAGGCTTTCATTGCACAGTACTCCTATAACACGTAAATCAAGATTACAACCCGTGCTCTCGAGACAACAAGGCAGGAGCCTAAGGAGAGTTTCTCTTATTCGTAACCTGCTGGAGGGCCAAGGCCTGAATGATGACCATAAGGCCGACGGATAAGGATCAAATACAGATGGTTGTACGCAACCTCCAACCCAAACTGATGCAGAAAATGATCGTGCTCCGCTTCCCTACCTTTTCAGATCTACATGAGATGGGAGTACAGATCGAGGATGCCTTGAAGCAGGGCTTGATTGACAATGACAAAGAGCAACCCAGGAGAACCTTCAACTACAACACCAATACAGGCACAAGCAATGCTGCAACTACTAGAGCTTCAGAAGTAAGCATGGTCACCACCACTCCTCTAAGAACCCTGGCAGCTACACCATTCTCCGATGCATCCAAAAGTAACACACAAACAACCGAACACCAACCTCGAGACCAAAGAACCTTCACTCCATTATATATGCCCCTGTCCAAAGTTCTGGGGTATTAATCAGGAAAGGGCACTTGAAGCCCCTGGAGCCGCAGCCATTGCCAAATCCACTACCTCCCTCTCATAACCCGGCGAAGTATTGCGCTTTTCACTAACAACATGGTCATGATACCGACCATTGTTTTAGATTGCGTCACGAGATTCAGGATCTCGTTGACAACAGGGTGATTGTGCCACCAAAAAAATCCAACGTCACAACCAACCCTCTCCCACCACACAACCAAGCTCCACCTCCCAAATGAATCAACTTCATCCAAACTGGGGTCATGTTATACGACCCCAGCATATATATCACCCCGTCCCACCTACCCAAGCCGGAGGTGTTCCTTCCCGACAGCACTGACTTGTGCATGTTGGACATCTCCCGAACCCAACCCAAACCAATGGTGGTGGCTGTCAAAGACAGAATAGGGATGATTTCGGAGGAAACTGGTTCGGCGGATTCAGGAACTGACGAATTGGGGAGCTTTGCTAAGGAGGTGTACAATCCGAATGGCTATATAGCATCAGTGGGCCAGGCTAGGCCAAACTTTCAATTGCCAGCAGGGGCAGAGATTTGTGTAATACAAGGGGATGGATTTGATCAGAGGCAGGATAACTTAGCAACTCTGGAAGGGGACTTTGCTAACCTCCAGTTTTTCAACGAACAAGATCTAGGAGACATGGAAATCAACTGGTTTGATTTTAGGGAATCAGCAGAAGTTACCGGGTGGCTTGATGACCAACCAGACGTTGTTGAAGAAATTCAACCAGAATAGGGCCCGTTAGGGGCAAGGACATCAATTGTGGCCAGAAGGGCCAGGGATCAAAATGCATCGCCGGAGAGCGCCGGTGCTAAGAATTTCGCTCGGGACTTGGGCATCGTGAATGCAGGAAATATTGAGCGAGCTTTGTTGAAGCAGTTAGAACAAGAAGGGATCGAAGATTCCGAAAGAGCCAAAAAGGCTAAAGCTCCTGTGGGGGTTGAGAGTGTTGTGTGCACAAGAATAGAATGTACTGCGAGTACAGGAACGCAAGGTGCTACGGGCACAGAGATTTTTGTAATGGAGCCGGACAGGTGTCTGTTAGCTGCTGATGGAATGTGGTGGCAAGACGATGATCTATGGCTTGCTCACACGGATGAGGATTGGGGGAGCAATCAACCAGATGATGCCTGGTACATCGGCGAAGTCGATCATATGACCAGGAGCGAGCAGTATTTCAAGCCCCCGCAGCTAGATCAACTAGAAGCGTCCAGGAAGGACAAGGCGGCAGAGAAACAGAAAGAGAAGCAACTCGAAGAAGAGGATGTGTTGAAACAGTTGAAAAGGATACAAGCAAACATCTCCATCTGAGGACTGCTTATGGTTTCTCGAGTACATAGACAAGCCATCTTTTCAGCCATGGACAAGGCCAAACTCTCGATAGACACCACGCCGGAGCAGCTAGTTGGATTGGTTTTTCCGGGAGGAGGTTCCCCGGCGTTGACTTTTTCTGACAAGGAACTACCGCCTGAGTGCTCGGATCACAACAAACCGCTCTACATCTCTGTGGAATGTAGAAGCAAATGGATATCGGTAGTTCTTGTCAACACGGGATCCGCTATTCACGTATGCCCATCAAGGACGGCATATGCAATCGGGTTGAAGCCCGCAGACTCCGTACCAACTGCCCAGGTGATTTGGGCGTATGATAACACAACCAAGGAGGTGATGGGGACTGTCAAAATTCAGACCCAGGTTGGTCCAGGACAACACGAGATCGATTTCCATGTCTTGGACGTTCCCGCAACCTTTAACCTACTTTTGGGGCAACCGTGGTTGCACCACGTAAAGGCAGTTTCTTCCACCTTGCACCAGATGTTGAAATACCCTCATGGGAAGGGGGTAGCGATAGTTTTCGGAAATTCATCAATCCATCCACCGCTGGAGGTGTCTACACCAGTCTTGGAAGTCGAACACGGCACGGAGGATGTGTTCTTATCGGGGTTTACTCTAGCTGAGGCTCGAGTCGTGCAAAACATCTTGGCACTTGATGAGGGGGTGTATGTCAGCGCACAATCAATATACCTCATGAACAAGCTTCAACACATCCCCGGGATGGGATTAGGAAAGAGTGACCAGAAAGGCATCGCAATATCGGCCGAAGTGCCGCACAACCCGCATACCTTTGGCTTCGGTTATCTGCCCACCAAAGAGGATTGGGTGAGGAAAGGTAAGGAGATGGCTGAAAGAGCCAGAGCAAAGCGGGAGGGGAAGCCTTTTGAGTTGATACACCGACCCATCCAGGGTACCCTAAACGGACGCTTCGTCCGAGAGGGGGAGGACTTTCCATTTTGTGGCTTCCTAGAGCCATGGCTTAATGTCGAGAGGAGCCGCCTGTCGGGGTTTGATATCTTCTTTGACCCGCAGTTATCTGGGAATGATGTTGCTGAGAAGCAGACAGACCCATCAGCTGAGGTTGAGCAGAATGAGAAAGTGGATCCTGAGAATGCCGAAATCGAAATGGGGGTAGCGCTGGCTTGTCTACTCTCAGATCCTCTGATCATACAGAAGTGCTTGGGGATAACTTCTTGGTGTCCATGATTGGGAATGAAACGGCTGCGAGCCCACCGTCAAGCATTTTGGATGCATCCATCGCCCCCTCTCTCATCTGGCAGTATGAGAAGGGATTTTTCTTAAGCAGCACTAGGTCAGGTAGTGAGCCAGAATCTGATTCCACCGAGTCTGTAGAATTGGAATACAAGTTCCAGCTCGTCTGAGTCTGAGTCCGGTATTCCTGGGGGTGATAACCCGGATGCCACAGTCCTGTCTAGGTCGTCTTTTTCTTTCTTTTTTGAGTCTATTGTAACAGAAGAATCGGACGATTTGGAAATGCTTAATGAGAATGGAATGGATGTGGTTTCTGAGTACTTTTATATGCCCTTGATTTATTGTATTAATCAGGACTTTCAAAATTTTGATGAAAACGACGGGGAAGAAATTCCTCTAATTTTGCAACGCTTAATTGATCAAGAGCAGGAAAGATTTGTTAAACCTTTAGTTGATGAAATCACTACTGTTAATGTTGGTACTGAGGAGGACCCGCGGCTGGTCTAGATCGGGTCCACATTGTCTTCGGAGGAACGCAAGCGCTTAGTCACTTTATTAAAAGATTTCAAAGATGTTTTCGCGTGGTCCTACGAAGACATGCCTGGAATTGATCCTGAGATTGTACAGCACCGGATCCCTCTTGACCCAGAGGCCCGACCCGTTAAACAGAAACTCAGAAGGATTCGCCCAGATTGGGCCCTCAAGATTAAAGAAGAGGTCACCAAGCAAATTGACGCAGGGTTCCTACTGGTATCTGAATACCCAACTTGGTTGGCTAACATTGTTCCAGTGTCGAAGAAGGATGGCAAGATCCGGGTATGCATGGATTTCAGGGATTTGAACCGAGCCAGTCCGAAAGACGACTTTCCCTTGCTACATATCGATGAGTTAGTGGATTTCACAGTGGGGCATGCTTTGCTCTCGTTCATGGATGGATTCTCAGGCTATAATTAGATAGTGATGGCACCTGAAGATCGGGAGAAGACTGTTTTCACCACCCCGTGGAGGACATACTGCTATAGGGTGATGCCATTTGGGTTGAAGAACGCTGGAGCTACATATCAACGGGCCGCGACCACGATATTACATGACATGATCCACAAAGAGGTTGAGGTGTACGTGGACGACATGATTGTCAAGTCCAAAGAAAGAAAGGGCCACTACACCGCCTTGCAAAAGTTCTTCTAATGGATCAGAGAATTTCGATTGCGGCTGAATCCTCAGAAGTGTACGTTCAGTGTTACAGAACAGAAAATGCTGGGGTTTCTGATTACACAGAGAGGTATCAAAGTTGACCCTTCCAAAATCAAGGCCATCTTAGAAATGCCACCACCAAGGACTGAAAAGGAGGTGAGAGCTTTTCTGGGTAAAGTGTAATTCATAAGACAGTTTATCTCAAAATTAACCTTGATTTGTGAACCACTTTTTGGCCTCCTGAAGAAAGGAAAGAAGTTCCAATGGGACGGCCGATGCCAAGCTGCTTTTGAACAGATCAAGAAATACTTACAAAACCCACCCGTGTTGTCACCGCCTGAGCCGGGAAAACCGTTGATTTTGTACCTTTCAGTGACTGAAACTACGATGGGCTGCATGCTTGCGCAGGAATTAGAGGATAAAGTGGAGAAAGCTATCTACTATTTGAGCAAGAAGATGTTGGATTATGAGACCCGCTACACTCCACTTGAGAAGGCTTGTTTGGCCTTGGTATGGGCTACCAGGAAGCTGCAGCACTACCTGTTAGCTCCCTCTGTAATGTTGGTTTCGAGATTAGATCCCATCAAATATCTCTTCGAGAAACCAGCACTTACGGGTAGGCTAACCCGTTGGTTGCTTTTGCTTTCCGAATTCGATCTGAAGTATATGACTCGCAAGTCTGTAAAGGGGAGAGCGGTAGCAGAGTTCCTAGCCGATCACCCAGTGGAAGGGGATGAAGCAGTTGAGTGCTTATTCCCAGACGAGGCCATTTTGCATATCGACGATGAGTTTTGGACGATGCATTTTGACAGAGCGTCAAACCAGTACGGGTATGGGAAAGGGGTGTTGCTGATAGCACCCGACAAATCTCGTATCCCTCTAGCATTTAAACTCCGGTTCGAAGTCTTGAACAACGAAGCCGAATATGAAGCGGGCATTGCTGGTTTAGAAGCCGCCCTAGAACTAGGGGCAAAAGGGTTGGACGCCATCAGGGACTCAAACCTTGTTGTATCTCAAGTGAAAGCAGATTGGAAAGTCAAAGAAGAAAAGATGATAATGTATCACCAGACCTTGGACTTGTTAATTCCTTGGTTTGAGAAACTAAACTTTGCTCATCTGTTAAGAGAGAACAACAGGTTCGCAGATTCACTAGCAACTTTATCGTCCATGATAGGCATCCCTTTCGGAGTCCAGATGCATCCGATCATCATTGACCAGAAATTTGCGCTAGCCTATGAATCGATTGCTGCTATAGATGAGGTTCAAGATTAGAACCCCTGGTATTGCTATGTCTGGAACTTCTTGGAGAAAGAGGTGTATCCACCAGGGGCAAATGCCAAAGATAGGAGGGCAATCCGAAGAATGGCTGCTCAATTCATCATCTGTGGAGGAAAACTGTACAAGAGGGGTCATCTGGGAATGCATAAGCTGTGTGTTGAGGTTGAAGAGTCGAAGCGCCTAATGGAGGCCATCCATGGAGGAGAATGCAGAGCGCACATGATCGGGGTGATATTAGCCCGAAAAATTCTCAAACAGGGTTACTACTAGTCCACCATGGAGAAGGATTGTATCGACTTTGTTCGGCGATGCCACAAATATCAGATCCATGCAAATCGCATGAACATCCCGCCGTCGAAGCTATACAATATGACTTCGCCATGGCTATTTTTAGTTTGGGGAATTGATGTGATCAGGGCTGCCACTCCGCAGAGGTCTAATGGGCATGAGTTCATTCTAGTCGCGATAGACTATTTCACAAAGTGGGTTAAGGCCCAATCTTATGCGGTGTTGAAGGCTTCACATGTTGCGAAGTTCATCAAAAACAACATTATCTGTCGCTACGAGGTCCCGAACGAGATTATTTCAAATAACGGTTCCCATTTCAAGAAGGAAGTGATTGACTTGTTGGAAAAATACAACGTGGCTTTTCATAAGTCATCTACATATCGGCCGCAGACCAATGGAGCAGTTGAGGCCGCCAACAAGAACATCAAACACATTTTGCAGAAGATGGTGGAAACCTACCAGGACTAGCCAGATAAGTTGCCATTTGCTCTGTGGGGCTACCGGACTTCAATTAGAACTTCTACTGGGGCGACTCCGTATTCGTTAGTTTATGGGATGGAAGCCATTCTACCTATCGAGATTGAAGTTCCGTCATTGAGAGTGCTGGCTGAGTGTCAGATAGCCAAAGTAGATTGGCAGCAGAGCAGATTTGAAGAACTCATGCTCTTTGATGAAAGAAGACTAAAAGCACTGTACCATGTTCAAGGTTATCAGCGACGAATTGCCAGGGCTTTCAACAAGAAGGTTAAGTCCTAGAATTTGAAAGAAGGAGATTTGGTGCTTAAAGACAACCGAGCTCTCATCCATGACCCTAGGGGCAAGTTCAGACCCAATTGGATTGGTCCTTACATCATCAAGTCTATCTGGTCAGGTGGAGCTATCGTTCTGATGGACCTAGATGGCCTGGAATTCTCACAGCCGATCAACATGGACAAGTTGAAGAAATATTACCCCTGAAAGGCTCGCTAGGCCAAAAACCCGAAAGGGCGACCTAGGCAAAAGTTAGAGCATGAAAATTTTCAAATTACAAAAACTGAGCTCGCAAGGTTGAAAACCCGCAAAGGGCAGCCTTGGCAAAAGTTAGAGCGCAAAAGGTGAGAGTTAATACACGAGTGAACCTGAGCTTAAACTACGTAAGGCTTGATTCCCATCTTTGGGATACGTAGGCAACTTCATCTTGAAGTTCAGCCATAAACTTTTCCCCGATCAACTTTGTCCATTTGATCATCTCTGTCATCTTTGTCTATTCAGCATTCAAGAGTTCGGTTGTGATCTCCAGTGCAGTGCTACTCAGACTAGGGGCAACTTTCCAGTTGCTGGAATCCGGGGTTGTGCATCTCAGTGACAGATCTCAGGCCTGTCCAGTTCTGATCCATGTCGAAAATGGTTTTGAAAAGTTTTAATAAAAGTTGATTTTGTTCAAATTAATCTTTTTACAACTTAGACCATTTTTGGACCAAAGTGGAAAATTTTCAGTACCCACATCCTTCAATTTTATTGATTTCAATACAGAGTTCTCCTACTCTTGCATACAAATTGAAGTTGCTTTTGGTTACGTTCATAAAGAAAACTTGAAAGTACTAATAAAGCAATCAATCCGGGGCATAGCCAAGTCAGGTGTTCCTGCGCCCCCTCCTAGAGTTAGTCGAAGCTTCTGACGCCAAAGTGGGCCCAATCTGTGCCTCTTCATTGAGCCAATCTATGCCCTCATCAGACAAAGTGCAACTGAATATGGGAGCGGCGGCTAGGAGTTCTCTCATCCTCCATGCTATGGCATACTGAGCTAGCTGTGCGCCTTGGACCGGAAATACAGCGGGGTACTCTATCCCCTCTGGTGGGCAAGTCTGATCATGGCCGAACTAGCACTGGAACCGAAAAGGAAAGTAAAACACGCAGTGCGTCAGACCAATCAACTGAATCCCAGTCTACCGGGACATACTGTAGCTCATTGCCGGTAGATTGAGCCAAGGACAACGCCAAGGAAAGTGGTCTGCAGACAAATTGCACATCCAATCAAACCACCATCCCTCATCTAGGGAATCGACTAGATAAGGTCGGAAGAAGTAGCCGCGAGCTGAGTATGCTGGGCAAGAGTCCACAACCTGTAACTTGTTCATCAACCACACCTGGGGAGGGATGAAAAATGAGAGATTAAAGAATAGAGAGGTGTACGTTGAGAGAAAAGTGAGAAAAGGGTTTTGTGAGAAAAATCGAGCCTGAGGGCTGAGTGATGTGAGCAATATATATGTTTGATAGGGAGGGAAACATTACCTGCAGCAGTAGTGGACTCCCCGAAAATCTAGTTGTTTCCCGGCGATGGAAAGCATCCAAGCCCATCAGTGTCTCGACCAATGTCATGGCAATGCAGTTCTTACCCTCCTTCAAGCCTTGGGCAACTTCAATCAGACGAACGCTAGACCCACTAAAGCCCGACGCAAGCAAAAAGTGAGATAACATGCACAAGCAAAGGGCATGTCGCCGAAAGCCCTACCAATGATGGTCACCGCGGTCACCGGGATCAGAAAAACGTTGAATCAAGCTAAGGATGTCAATTCTCCGTTGCAGATCAGAGATCGAGCGTCATCCATAGTGAGCCCACACATTCGTCCTAAGGCTTGAGCATGGCCGAAGCAGAGTTGGGGCAAGATCTCCTCGTTACGCTCGGACTCCATCAAAACTTGGAAATCTTCGAAGGTAGGACACATCTCTTGCCCGCCAAAGCTAAAGACATGTGTCATCGGATTCCAAAACCTCGCCGCGGCATGGAGAAAGGGAAGATGCAGCGGAGTGCGGCTCAACGTGAATAGTGCATTCAAGCCGAAGCCCCGGAAGTTCAACTTTTCCGAGCCGTCTAAAGTAACAATCCAAGCTGCGAGATTTTCGATGAGGAATGCCTCCATTTTGATGCAAAACTAAGATGAAATAAAAGAACCACGAAGCTGGAACTTTTATAGAGGATAAGGCACTGTTTGGGGACACGTGTCAAAAATCTGGTGGTCGCCAAACCAGGTGGTCGGCCGACCACTTTTTCTGGTAGGCCGACCACCCCTTTGGTCTCCAAGGAAAATAGCTGGTCGGCCAGCCCCTTCTGGTGGTCGGCCATGGAGAAAACTTGGTCTTTGGTCTGTTCCTAGTTTCTAGAAGAGAGATCCTAGCTTTTCCATGCGTTGGGAGTGTAAAAGGTCCAAGTTTACCTTTGTTTCAGATGCGTTCCGTCACTCCAATTGTCCGAGATGCATTTGCTTATCAAGTTGTCGTTCTTTGTTTATCGAGTTGTTGTTTCGCTTTGCTTATTGAGTTGTTAAAGTTTTGTTTATCGAGTCATTGTTTATCGAGTCGTTGAGTTCCGTATATCGAGTTGTTCCCCTTTGTTTAATCAACATTGTCAGGATTTACTTATCGAGTTGTAAACTTGCCAAGGTTTTGTTGTTTCTTAGTAAGTTAAGTTGTTTAGTTTGTTGCGTCGGCTCACTAACTGAGTTGGCAATTTTTGATGCTCAATTTTCATTCAATCTCATTTTTTTGCAAAATGATGCGATGCGATGCTAAGAACATAAAATACAACACTTTTTCAAAAAGCTATTTCATTCCATCATGCTTCCTTTGTTACAACATTATACAACAAGGGTACAAGTTTTACAGAAAATAAAACTGCCTAAAAGCTGATATGCTACAACTACTAGTAATAAAAGAAAACAAAGCAGGAACATCTGTATCAGTGCTATCAAGCTCAAGAATAGGAGGCCCTCTTCGTCCTCTTTGGCTGAGAAGTCCCTACACCATCTCCACCAGCACCACCATCTAAATCGGAGTTGCTGTCCTCGGAACCCTCTCCAGCATCACCTCCGCTCTCAGAACCAAAACCAAAATCCTCCTCTCTGCCTGCGGATGTCTCCAACTGAGGATGCGCAGACTCCTCCTCCTCTCTGGACTCTTCGTCATCTATGACAAGTGCTCTGCGCCTGCCTCAACGGCGAGTCGAATCCCCTCTCCTATCTCCTCGAGAAGGCCCGGGTGACCCAGCCTGTAGCGGTGGCATCTGAAAAAGAAGGCAATTTGAATACATTAGCCAATATGTATATCAAATGCAGAGACAAGAAAGCTACATGAAATGGATATATGCAGATACGATATATGAATGTGGTGTGTGCCAGATGTGCTCTACGCATGCAGTCAACCAACGTAGTGAAGTAGTCAAAATTTAGCATGTCATCAGAAGTATGATAAATGCAAGGAAATTGAAAAATACCAAGACGCCAGAGATGAATAGCTGTGTCTCCCTCCGCAGAACCATCCCCTCGAGCGAGGCCACCACTCCGAGCATCCTATCTATGTACTCGATGGGAGGCTGCAGATGCAAGTACAAGTTATCAGCGAATAAATAAATGTCCAAATATCTGAGTGACAAATCAAAACTGTAAAGTATACCGGTGGCGAGTCAGGGTCTCTGACGTATCGGTGATCAGGCACTAGGGGCTCCAACGGAATCGGGTAGGATGTCCCATACCGCCAACCTGTTAGCTTGGTCGGAAGATATGGCTAACCAGCATACTAGTAAGTCGGGGGAATCGGGGGAATCTGTCTAGCCCCACTCCTTAGTATGCCAGCCTTGCTAGTCGATGGAGTATCTGTAGCCTAGGCTCAAGCTGACGATGATGCACCAGCAGCCCTCCTCGCAGGTGTACGGACACCTGTCAGTGGGAGTATTAGGTATGTATGGCGGTAAGTCGCGTACTCCCCCTCCTCCGTGTGCAGAGCTGCATCGGTACCCAACATAGCAACATCGACCTCCTCAGGAGTGAGTCTCTCAGCAGACCGCATGTCATCTGGAGATGTTGAAGGGACACTCTGCCCAGGGACGCCCATCGTCTGGCACATGAAGCGATCTCCCAGAAACCAGGCCCTGCCAACTAGCCCCTCAAATAAAGTCCTATACTGAGAAGAAGCCCATGCCCCTGGGAACTGGAAATGGATATCTCGCCCCAAGGTTGCCCAGGGCCACCAAGCGATCTGAGGATAACAAGTGCAGGAGCCAATCAGATGTCATAAATATGCGAGATGAATCAAAGCTGAAAATATAAAGAACTGAGAGTTCAGAAGTACCTCGGTCGCCCGCATCATGTCAAAAAACTATCGCAAGAAAGGCAGAGTCTCTCAAGCCCTCGCCCGACATCGACCCTCGAATACGTGAGAGTAAGGGATCGTAAGAGGCACCTCCACCTCGAACTCTGGGGCTAGCATCGGAAAGTATGCGTAAACCCATAGCTGTGGAATATAGGGCAGTGGCCATCAGAATACAAAATATACAGAAAATACAAAGTGCTGAGTGTAGAATGTAGAATACAGAATGTAAAGTGTGCAGTGTGCAGTGTATAGATAATGAAAAGTAGAAATGTAAATCAAGAGGGCAGAAGGTACCTCCCAGGCTCTCCAGTAGCCGCCAACTATGTTCCCCCGTCCGTGGGAGGTCGCACTCATATAGCAGTAGAGGGTAGCAAGGCCGGCGCCACCCCAGTCATACTGGCTGACCTGTGATAGGTCCACCAAAGCACTGAGCAGATACAGTCCAACTGTGTTCCCCCTGTCGGAGAACAAAGTGGTCCCAAGGAGGAACATCAAAAAGCCTCGAGCGTACTGCTCTATCTCCTCAAGAGTCTCGGGCATACCTCCCCTATACTGCACGGGGAACCAAGTGTACCTAACTCTGCCCGAAGATCGGTCAATCGGTGGGCGAGCTCCCAACAGATAGATCCAGGCAGCCTTCCACTCGCCCATATCCTCATCGTAGAGGACCGGTCGGCTGGCCACATCAAGGCCAGTCAGCATCGCAAAGTCGAACGGGGTCATCGTCATATCCCCGGTAGCTACGAAGTGGAAAGAGTTGGTGGTGTCCCACCATATCTCCACGAGTGCTCCCATCAAAGTCCTGCTCGCAGGGTAGCGAGATAGCCCCGCGCAGAAGGGTCCAAATCCCGCCCCATCCACCATGTGACGAACAGTCTCTTGGAGCTCTGCATACCACTCCCTAGCGATAATCGAGCCATAACCTCGCGTAGAATGAGAGGATACCTGCATTCAAAATAAACAGATGTATTCAGTTTCAGAATGAAATGTATAAGCTGCATGCAAATGAAATGAATGAGCTGTAAGTTCAAAAGTGAAATGTAAGAACTGTGTGTTCAATATGCGCTGCGTGCAAATGAAAACTGTGGGCTGTGTGTTCAGATTTCAAAATCTGTGAGCTGTGTGTTCACCTCAAGAGTTTGAGCTGCGTGTTTAGATTTCAAAAATTGTGGGCTGTGTGTTCACCTCAAGGGTTTGAGCTGTGTGTTCAAATTTCAAAAACTGTGGGTTGTGTGTTCACCTCAAGAGTTTGAGCTGCATGTTCAGATTTCAAAAACTGTGGGTTGTGTGTTCATAATCAAGAGTTTGGGCTACGTGTTCAACTTTCAAAAAGTAGGCTGTGTGTTCACCGTCAAAAGTTTGGGCTGCGTGTTCAACTTTCAAAAAAAGTGGGTTGTGTGTTCACCATCAAGAGTTTGGGCTGCTTGTTCAACTTTCAAAAACTGTAGGCTGCGTGTTCACGATAAAAAGTATGAGCTGCGTGTTCAAAAATTCGAGTGATTGAGCTGTGTGTTCAAAATGCAAACAGAATGCTAAGTTATAGACTAAGTGTTCAGAACAAGCTGTGTTCCCACTCAACATAATTCTGTGCTGTGAGATATGTGCTAAAATAAGCAGAAATATGGTGTGCAAATGTGTTCAGAACGAGCGAATAAGCATGCATAGCGAAAGTATGAAATGTGCATGAAATGCAGAATACATTGCAAAGAATGTAAAAATGAAGTATGTACCTTTCGTGGCTGATGAGAGAGATGAGTCTCTGGCTCCTGCAGCAACAGATCCACAGGCGCTCGGTCATCAAAGTCAGTGAAATGATAGAAAGTGGCCTGAGGAAGAACGTGCTCCCGAGGATGATACCTCTCGGGATCAAACGGCCGAACTCTCGGGGGCAATGACATGATGTCCGGCTCACCCTCGGCACCTGGAGGACCTCCACCATGAGGAAAATGACCTGCCATTTGAAGAAATCTGCAAAACGGAGCAAAAATGAGCGAAATGAGCCAAAATTGGAAAAAGTCAACAAAAGTCAACTCCTGAGAAAATGTTCCAAATGTCGAGACAAACTTACCTCAAGTGGTTAAAATGAAGAAAGAAGCTCTGAAATCAAATTTTAATCGGTCCAAAGTGAAGAAAACTGAAAGATTTCGCGAAACAACTTTGCGTGGGGCGTTGGAAAACACGTATAAAGCACAGATCTGAGAGAAAAAATGGTTTAGGAAGGAAGGAGAATTGATTTCGGCCATGCGGGTGTGAGTAATAGTGATTGGGACATGTGGATTTAAAGAAACAAGTGTAAAAAGACAAAACTGTCCCGGATTTGGACAGATGGTCGGCCGACCACCTTTCCTGGTAGGCCGACCACCTCCTTGCAAAAAACCTGGTCAGTGGCCTCCCTAGGTGGTCGGTGGCCCTCCTGGGTGGTCTCCAATGACTCTTTGCTCTCCCTGCAAATTTTGGTGGTGATCGGAGTCCCCGGCTCTCAAGAAAGTACAAAGAAAGTGCACTTTTCGGCACGAAATCCCTCCACAGGAACTTCAAATCCAATCCTCGACGCATGGCTCATCGTTACTCGCCAAGAGACAGGTGTATCCTTTTTGAGTACGTTGCGACCCCTCCGAGAGGTAAACCGAAGGTCGCATTTGAGTTGCCCTTGTCGAGGCTTGCTTTTCTTTGCTCAATGTTTTGTTTCAAACATGCTTTTGAAGTTGCGCTTATCCTGCATTGTTATGCACGTCACTGGCATTATTATGCGCATCGCTTGCATTGTTGTGAACGTTTCACGGGTATCGTCATACCTCCATGCTTAACTTGCATTGTCGCGCACGTTTCTTCTTGCATTGCGATGTACTTTTTCATCGGCACCATGTTTGTCTGCGTTCGATATAACGTTGAACATATGTTGCTAACTATGTTATGCCTGTTAGGTTTCTCTCTTTTGCAGGCATGATATTGTATGTACGTTTCATTTGAAGCTGGTGCGACCAAACGAACCGGATAGGTATTGTATCTTCTCCGTGTAAGGCGTAGCGAGAATTGTAATTCTCTTACATCCTTACTGCATGAAATATAGTTTTGCTTTGCATTCTTGCTTAAAACTGTTGCATTTATTGTGAATATTTGCTTCATTACAGCTTGCTGCTTTGCATGATCATGAGTTACGTTCGGCTTTGTGCATGTCATTTTGCATTTTGCCCCTACCTGCGGGCCCATCTCTTGTTTATCTTGGCTGTTTGTCTAAGTCTTCGGCCTTGTCAAAAATGGGTCGTCTCTGGGCTTTGACATTCACTCCCGTCACTTATGACTTTCGAGTTCTGTCAAAGAGGGGCAACTATAGACACCCTATTTTTGATCGACCTTAAGACTCAGACGTCATCGATTGAGCGCTCGGTGATTGCGCATGTTGTGTTCGTTCTGAGGTTACGGAGTCTTGGCTGAGAGCCTTGCCTCCGGACTTCGGGATTCTTTTGTGCTTTGCCTCGGTTTGCGAACCAGGTTCTATTTTCTCTTCTTGAAGGGAGGGGGAGGTCTCGTAGACCATCTCTCAGTGGCCGTAGGCTACTTTTTCTGGTCGTAGACCACTGTTCCCGTTTTGAGACCAGTTTTCGATTTTCGGAGCCGTCGGCCGCGCGCCTCATTTCGGGACCGCTTAACTTTCTCCGTTCGCTCTGGTTTTTGGCACACACCTTGTTTCCTCTCTCTAGAGGGACACTGTGGCTCGGGAGACCACCTTCATGGTCACACGCCACTTTCGATGCTTAACAGTCAGTTTTCGGGGCACCCGGTTGCGCGTTTTGGCCCCCGAACCCTCGTTTTGCATCCGTCTTGGTTCATTTTTGGCATGGACCCTATTTTTATTGTTTGGAAGGTGGTACAAGGGTGGGAGACCACCTTTTCTCTTGGAGACCACCTTTTCTCCCGCCGGCCAGTTTTCTTGACAGGAAGCTAGTCTCCCTCACTTTTGGGCCACAATTGCTGGTCTCCTACTACACCACTAGCTTGCATTCAATTGGTAGACCACCATTTAGGGCTGCCGACCACTTGACCCTTTTTAACTGGTCGGCCGACCAGGGGAAGTGGTCGGCCGACCACCTGAACTGGTCGGCCTGCCTCCCTCAGTCTTGTCTCTGTGAGTTGTTGCCAGATGTGCCAGCTGGAAGGCACAGAAGGGATCCTCCATACACGTGTATGGAGGATCTGCAAGCTTGTTTTTTAGCTTCTTTGAGAAGCTTTGGACCCTCTTGGCTATAAAGGAGGGCCTCCCCCTCCTTTATGAAGGTTCAGAATTTCCCTAAGGCATACACATATACCTCCCTCTCTATATCTCTATTTTGGCTCCAAAAGTGCATAGTTTTTGGCCCTTTGTACACCATCTCCTAGCCTAACCCCTCCAACACCAACCTAAGCTTCTTGTAGGCCTTTTTCAGAGGTTGAGGAGCTACATTTTTGGTCCAGAGGCTACTGGAGTTGCTGAGCTACAAGGGTAACACCCTATTCCCTCTTTTGAGTTTTATTTTGCTCCATCTTTTAGCCATACTTTCAAGCATATTTGAGCTTTGTCATCAACTGAAAAAAGTCTTATTTTGAGGCCCTTAACATGTTTGTTTAAGATCATTTTTCTTTTAGGGTCATCTACCCCCTTGCATGCTTCATTTTACCTTGTTTTGAGTCATGCATTAGAGCATTTGTGTTGGCCTTTGTTTGCCCTTTTAGCCACTGAAATCTAATGGATTTTCAGTGGCTAGCATGCTATTTTGAGTACCAAAATCAGAGAGGGGTGGCCCTCTCTCTCCTTGTTTTGTTTTCTAGCATTTTTTGGCCTTACAAAGGAGCCCTTACTTGCATGCTTCCAAGCCAGGTTTCAGGCAATTTTTGATGAGTTTTAGGACCTGCATAGGCTCTGTCCAAAGCTTTTTTTTCCATATTCGATGTCCATCTTGCATGTGTAGAATAACCCTCTTCATAGCATATCAAATGAGCATCTCATTCTTGCATGGATTAACCATGTTTCAATGGGTTTTTGGGTTTTATTTGGCATGTCATACCTGTAATGACCCCAAAATGCATATCATAATTATCGGTAATTAATTTTGTATCTATATGAATTAGTTGGGAATTATCTGTTTGAATTAGTAAAATATCTGTTGGAATCACGACTTCGGGACTGAAATTGATGACCGTAATGAGTCCAGAAAATGAAATTGAACATGTATATGCGATACCGGGAATTTTTAGAACTATTTGAGAAAATAAATGGAAGACTGAATTTTGTCTGAATCGTTAAGTCCCGTTTGGCTTATGTTTTTGGCTTAATTGGGTTTATATGATATATATGGATAAAGATGAGGCTTTGACCTCATTTGACTCAAGAAAGGGAAAAGAAAAATCTAGAAAAGAAAGAGAGAAGAGAGAATCGTGAGAAAGGGAGAGACCAAGAGGGAAAGAAGAAAAAAATGGGCAATCAAGTCTAAGCTTCTCCATCCAAGTGTTTAAGGTAAGAATTTCTTCTAAGTTCTTGAAATAGGGTTGAATCATCCATAATTTCATGGAAAGGAAACGAAAGAAAAGGGAATTTATGTTTAAATTGAACATCATGACATGATTTATGATTATTTGGCATGTTTGAAGAAGAATCCCCATGAGTATAGAGAGATGAAGTTTGTATATATATGTTTATGGGTTTCCATCTTAAATCAAGGATTGAGCTTCTACTTGATGTTTTGAGTTTTGATTAAAGTTATAATGTTGAGTTCAAATTGTTAATCAAGAGTTTTGGGACTTGGGTTTCACCAATTGGAAGTTGGATTTTGCCAAAGTGGAGGCCACGGATTGACAGAAAAATGGACTGGTTTTTCACCCAGAATTTTCATAGTCCACTCGAGCGGGGGTTTGGCCGCTCGAGCGGGGATTTCGCACATCCAGCATTTTGGCTCAGTTTGATCCTTTCGGCGAGGGTTTGGCGCTCGGCGGGACCTGTGAGAAAATGTTCCTAGGCATGATTTGGCATCTTCATTGGGTTTCTAGCATGCTTAAGTCTTAATTAAGCTAAGATAATGCGACTATGAGCATGAAATGAACATGAAAGAATATAATGAAGAAAAGAAATGGCATGAATTATGTGATTTGACGATGATATGGTAAGAAATGTGTTATACTGTTGATGATTTGCAGGTCGGGACGTGAAGACCGTGCAATCGGTATCAGGAAACCACTGTAAGTAACATTTTCGTAAAGATATGTTATTATGAATTATGTTTCAAATGATATGATATGATATGTTTGAAATGATAATGTTAACTGTGAACGAATGTCTTGTTTGCAAATCTAGCATGGCATCCATAGTTAGTTGAAGTCGTGGGGGACGACATAGAAGTGCAGGCCCATGCGCTTGAGTCATGGGGGATGGCATGGAAATGTAGGCCCACGACCAGTTTACGAGATCTCGGTATGTGATTAATCGGTGTCCGGGACCGGTTACTCTAGTCGTTAGTCGACACATGTTATGCTATGTTATGATCTATGGAGTATGCCATTACGTATGTTCTATATGATAATTGATTACGATTATAAATGTTTTATTACGGATTTATGAAATATTGGAACTCGTTCACTAACCCCTTTACGTTACTGTTACTTGCTGAGCTCTAGCTCATTGTTTGTATTTATGTATTATAGGTGAGCATGCTGGGAGTCAAGCCTAGGCGAAGTTCTAGCCGAGCCGCCGTTTTGAAAGCCTAACCAGAGTTTTGGGTGCCTCCGAGCTGGGGCTAGGCCTGGAAGGCCGTTTTGTGAGCTCTTGTTTAGTTTTGTTGTTAGTGGCAGATGTCCAAATTTTGTATATAATCCTTGATACATGTTATGTGATGTACAGTTGTGGGTAAATTAACATTTTTGGCATGTAAATGTATGTTCATATTTATGCACAGCTCTTTGGACTATTGTTATGTGTTTTCGCTTCCGCGAGCCCCGATTATTTATGTTATGTTCAGGAAGGCCTGTGGTAATCTAGAATTACTGGCCGGTTACGATGCCAACCTTCTAGGGGCGGGCTTGGGTCATGACAATACCTCTAAATTTTGCTGGTTTAGTGGCCTCTTGATTGCCTCACATGCTTGTAGTGCAAATCCTCTTTACTAGCTTACATTGCATACTATTTTGGCCTTTGATTCTAGCACTTTTTGGCCATGCCTTAAACTAATTTTGTGCATGTTTTGGACTGTCTTAGCTCTATTTTTATGCCTCATGGTCAAATGATGCTTGCTATGCATGGTTGTAGTATAATACCCTTGCCTAGCCTTGAGTTTTGAAGCCTATTGCATGTTTATACTGAGGTGTTTTCATGTTTTGGGGCCATTGAGCATGTCATTTCAAAGCCTATACTTGTGTCATATTCCCATGTTTTCCATTCTTTAAACCTGTTTGAGAGTTGTGCATGAATACCTCATTTATGGACCATTGCATGAGCTTCATCTCTATGCATTTTGAGCCATCATTTTAGACCATTTTCCCACTATCTTGGACCTGCATAGGGACATTTTGGGGCTGGTTGGGTCATTTGAGCATTGCTTTGTGTACCTCTAGTGTAATGCACTTCACTAGTTTCGGTATCCGGGCCATCCAGCATGCATTGTGTGAGGTGTTTACATGATTCGAGACCATCTTGCATGTCATTTCAGAGCTGGAAAATGTTTGATTGTATGCCATATTTCATCCCTTGCCATGCTTTGGTAGAGTTGCATTTGGTTCCTTAGGTTTGGTCCCTTGCATTTGTGCATGTTTGCATGTGTTTTTGTTGCCTAATTTCATCATGTTTGGCAACTATTTTGAGTGTGGCTGAGGCCCATTCATTTTAGTTTAAGTCCATCTTGCATTGTGTATGCCATGTCCATGTTGTCGCATGTTCGATCGTCGCATTGTGTATGCCTTGATTATGCCTTTGTGTGTCCATCGTCATATGTGTGTTGTGTATGCCATATAGTGTCACGTGCATTGAGTATACCATTCGTAGTTCATAGCATCGCGTATGCTAGTTGCACCTTTGCATGTCATTCCTTGCATGTTTGCATGTTTTAGTTGCATTTCGTTTAGGATTGCATGCTAGTTGTTGCATTTGTATATGTCATGCCATATTATTTGTTGCGTTGTGTTTAGGATGGGAGTTAGTCTGAACACGGGAAATGAGGGATGTTTCGTACTCAAAGTGATGAAACGTGCTGCGATTCCCGGGTCCCCGATACTTCGGATTACCCATGATGGAGTTTAGGCCTTGTTGTGTTTATATGTGCATTCATTTTACATCGAGTCGTGCAATCAGACTCCTCAACCATCATGCATCGAGATGCATGATTGGTGGCACGAGGATCGAGGACTACACTCCCTGGAGCTTGTGCAATGATGGGGAGAGTAGTCATGCACACATATGTTGAAAATACTTTGCCATGCCCCTTTCTCGCTCTCATTGCAAAGATACCGAAACCAAGACAAAAAGCGGTCGTGACCTTCTAGAGCTTTGTACAGTGTTCTAGGACCAGTTGCAAACAGAGGCAAATCGGCGCATCGCGATGGATTTCCCGACAAGGCGACTCGAGCATGCATGCATCCTTTATCATTCAGAACAGAGCTGAGGCAGTCCATTTCATGTAGCTTGCATGCTAATTTATTTGCTTCCTTAGTTTAATTTGTTAATTAATTGATGTTGTGTAATATTTAGCTGTAATTCATTATTCATTTCGGTTGTGTAATAACTAGTTTAATTAGCTTAGATTAGCTAGTTGGTTCTATATTATTTATACGGATCCTCCGCGACAGGGTGAACTTTGTAATAAGTGTGCGTGTGTGTGATGCATGTCTTCCAACCCCACATCTCTCCCTTTTATTTACCAGCTTATGATGGTTAGTTTTAGGGCATGTTTCAATTAGCATCTATATATTCGCATGTTTGTATTCATTCATCTGTATTTCATGCACCGGGCTCGGCGCATTATGCTAACTGCATTGTATTTCAATTCCAAGTTGAATACATGTATCGATTGTTGCATCTCATATGCCATCTTAGAATAGCCAAGCCTATTGTAGTTGCATTTTTGCATGTGTTGCATTAGGCATTCTTAGCAGAGTTAGGATTCATGCATGATTTCTAATTAGCTTTTTTCTTTGGCTCGGAGTACTCAGTAAGTGTTTATGTTTTAGCATTCTTGCATATGTGTGAGTGACTGCCATGATAGCATGCTTACCATGAGGCTATGTGCTTATGTGATATAACTGCCTGAATGCCTGTGGATGAAGGTTGGGTTGCTTGAGTTGGAATAATTCATCGAAACCCATGTTTTAGCCTACTTGGGAGTAGCAAACTTCAATCCATTTTCAAAATAAACGGATAAGCGATGCTTTGTTCCAAATTAGGCAATCGAGTCTATACTTGTATGTTGTGCGCATCACATAGTAATTCTAAGCTAATAAACCGGAATAAGAGCACATGTGTTTTCAAAAACTCAATATCATGCTTAGTAGTGGCCGATCTTCGATCAGGCGAGCGGGGGTGCTCATGAAATGACCTTCCCCAATCCTACCCAAGTTCCCAAGCCAAGACAACTTTGGTGATGACGGACACATGGGCTTAGGCACGAGTCAGGGCTTCCTAAATTCCCCCAAAGCAAAATATTTAGGTGGCAACTCTGTATCTGGCAAAGCAGTCCATGTTTGGCATTTCTTTCTAAAAATCTGTTATTCAAAACGATTTGTCGGATTTGGAGTCTTTGGTGATTTATCGGTCCCGCATTGCACTTTGCGGGATTAGATTCAGAACCGTGACATTTGAGTCCAAACTGTAGTAAGCCCAATGAACAAAACGAGATTTCACCCAGGACGTTCGGGGACGTCTACAGGGTGATGGAGACAAAGGAGATTGGCTCATTTTATCACTTTGAGTATGAAATGGACCAATCTACCTTGTGTTCAATATAATGTCCGATTGAACACATGCAATACAAACACAACATGCTTATCTTGGTCATGTTTTACTTGTTCGATTTTGTTTACTCATTTTACATTACCAAATCATTCATTAACCGGTTAAGTCCAAGGTGAAAGTCCTCTAATTGGAAAGAGGGTCCAAGCCACAAGAGCCTTGAACATGAAAGAAGTTTCATGCTGTTGATTAGGAGGAATCCTCAAGAGAGGATTAAAACCATTAGGTATGAGAACCTCAATTCCATACTCAAGCCAACAAAAGGCTCAAGACCACTTTCAAAACAAATTAAAAAGTGAAGAATAAAGGGAGGTTATAGACTTTTTAGTGCTGAAATGGCATGAAAAATGACTCTAAAACATGCAAACAACGCATGCATAACATGTTTAAAAGCCAAAAACATCAAAACTAGTGAAGAGCACAACACTATAAGCATGCAACACTAAGCTCAATTGACCAAACCAGCTCAAAACAGAGCTAAAACATGTCAAAACAGTGGCTAAAGCATGCTGACATTGAAGCATAAAAGTCAAGAAAAACATGCTTACATGCTAGCTTGCAAACAAGGCTCAAAGCACAACTCTCAAAAGCAATGAAAGAGTAAAATAAGTGAGAGTGTGACAGAGCTATATACACTGAAATCACATGTTAAATGATGCTACAACATGCTAGTAACACATGCACAACATGTTAGAGGCCTTGAAACACTAAGCTAGTGAAGGCATTTGTACTACAACCATGCAAGACAAGGCTCACAAGGGACAAACACTTCAAAACAGTCTTAAAATTGCTTAAAAGTAGTTCGAAAACATGCTTGAAGTAAGCTAAAAAATGCTAGAATGAAAGGCTAACACATAGCACAGACTAGACTATTAAGCACCATTGCACTACAAGCATACAAAGCAAGCCTCAAGTGGCCAAACTAGCTCAAAACAGAGCTAAAGTAGGTCAAAAAGGTAGCAAAAACATGCTAAGATCAAGTCATAAAATGGTAGAAAAACCTGCTCACATGTTAGGCTATCTATACTTGCAAGTAAGACACAAGGAGAGGAGGCCAACCCCACCTATTTTGGACCTCAAAACATGGTTTTTGTCACTAAAAAACCTCTGAGTTTTAATGGTAAAAGGGCCCAAAAAGTTTGATTTGAAGGTGATGAGAAATGGTGCAAAAAGCTTAACAAGCTAAAGAGCAAAAAAAAATGGGGGACAACCCCCTAACTCACAAAGGGTTAAACCACGACTTTTAGGACAGAAAACAGAAGTTTTCAGAGGTTAAAACCAGCCTCAAAACAGTACAAAACAATGGAAAAAGGATGGTAAAGTAAGTGTGCAAAACAAGCACAAAGGGAGAGGGTTATACCTCTTGAAGCATAACACAATTTTAGGCAACAAAACCCAGCAAAATCACTTTCAAGAGCTCCAAGAAGACCTTCTAGAACCTTATCTCTAAGATAACCAACTTTGGTCAAGGATGTATAGGCAAAGGAGAAGTGTATCTGCACTTTTATGCACTTATACACCAAAGTTCAAGAGAGGGAGAATTGTAGAGAGAGAGAGGCTCCCAAAAATTTTCTTCCTCAAATGTTCTAACCTTGAAAACCATAGAGAAGGCTCTCTCTATATATAGAAGAATGCAAGCTTAGGTCGAAAATATCCCAAAAGGGACAGCTGGAACACAAATATCTGCCAAAATATAACCTTTTCCATCAATGGCCGGCAAGCCATCACTGATGGCTAGCACATGTCCATTTCTGACCAGCAAGGGTCACTCTTGGACGGAACCTAGCCAGCATAGGCCATTCATGGCCGGCACATGGCCAACAAAGCACATTCATGGCCAGCAACCTCCACCTCTGGTTGGCCAGAAAAATCTTTTTTTTCAGCCCGACTTCAACCGGACATATCTCCTTTATTTGGACTCCTTTGCAGGTCATTCTTGAATCTAAAATGAAACCCTGGAAGTCTTCTTTCCAATGGTGATAGCCTCACATCAAAATTCCAAGTGTGCAAGGAGATATGCCTCTTTCAGTGAAGACTGCTCAATTTCGATCATACCCGGATTCATGCCGACCTTCTCCTCAGCTAGTTTTCTTCCCTTCTCTCCTTTTTTCTTCAACCCCAAACCCCTAAATAAGATATTTTGAAAGATTTTTCAAAGATTTCACCTCTCTTCCATTCATTGCCACTTTGTCCTTGCTCGATTTACCAAAAAACGCAACATTTAACAAAATGCAAGCCTCGGAACATCATAGGAACTTTTTTTTCAAAAATGTTTTGAAAGATAGGGTTTTATGGTCTAAAAATCATTTTGGTCAAAATAGTTTTGGTCCAAAAAGGGGTGTGAGGTTGGGATTTGACGCTCTCCTTGCCAAAAAAATCAAACCTTTGCACTGCACAACTTTCATCACCAAGTAAACAATCAGTGGCGCCCAAGTCTTAAGGGCGGTCAAAAATGGGGTGTCTACAGTTGCCCCTCTTAGACAAAGCTCAGAGTTATGAAATGACATGAGTGAATGTCAAAGCCCAAAGACGACCCATTTTTGACAAGGCCGAAGACTTGGACAAACAAATAAAATGAAAATGCAGGAACAAATGGTTGCACCGCCTATGTATCCCTTTGCAAGGAATCAAACCAGCGTAGTTCAGGGACAGGATGCAAAATGATGCACAATATAACAAAACAGTACAAACGATATATAATGCAACGAAACAATGCACATGATATGCAATGTAACGAAATAATCAAACCACAAGCAATGCAAAACCACACAAATATCATAAAGGGATGGAGATGCAGAATCAACCTACGTTTAACATAGAAAAGGTGCCAAAAACCTCAAACCACAATTCTCTTAGTGGAATAGGCATGCGCACATGCAGAACTATGTGTTTCACAGAAAGAATACAAGTAATTGAGTGGGATAATATAAGTAAGGAATGATCTGCTGAGGAAAGATCTTGATCCTAAATGCTGAATACAACAAAACAAAATACAATGCAATGGATGCAATGGATGCAGTGAATAAGGCGCGCGGCCAAACCACATTTTACCTAGAAAAGGCATGGACACAAATCAGACCACATCTAACACAGAAAAGGTGCTGAAACCCTCAGACCACAATTCTCTTAGTGGAATAGGCGCGTACACATTATCATAGAGCCATGCTTCAACGAAGGAAATGTATAAGCACATGCCAGACTAAGCTTAACATGGAAAGGATGCAGGCGATAGAATGGTATGATGTAATAGATGCATGCGATAAATGCTATATACAATGCAATAGAAGGCAATGCGACAGAAGTAATCGATTGTGTAATAGCTAGGAAGTGAAAGTACCTTACAGGGGCAATTGGCAATGACTCACCTCATGCTACTGGGGATCTTCCTCTTCTGCATCTTGCGTTTCTGAACCATAGGTACTACTTTTCTCCCTGGCTATGGTTGTAGCTTTCCCTATTCTCTAACAGGGTAACAGACTAGGTTGGTTCAGTATCCAAAATTGAGGCGCATACACGCTACCTTAACCTATGGGGCTGCCTATAGACGTCCCCGAACGCCCCGGGAGGGTTAAGTTCAGTTCTGTTCGTTTTGCGGGTCTACTACAGTTCAGACTCAAATGTCACGGTTCTTAATCTTGAACCAAAGAGTCCAACTCTGGCAAATCGTTTTGAGAAAAACAGATTTTGAAAAGAAGTGCCAAACATGGACTGCTTTGCCAGATACAGAGTCGCCACATAAATGTTTTTTAATGGGAGAATTTAGGAAACCCTGACTCGGTGCCAAAGGCCACATGTCCGTCATCACCAAAGTTGCCTCGGCTCGGGAACCTGGGTACGATTGGGGAAGGTCAGCTATGAGCACCCCCTCTCGCCCGATCCGAAGATCGGCCTCTACTAACCGTGATATCCAATTTTGAAAGGGTTATGTGTTCTTATTCCGGTTATTAGCCTAGAATTACTATGTTATGCGCACAGCAAACAAGTATAGACCAAATCGCCTAAATTGGAACAAAACACTACATGTTTGTTTTGAAAATGGTTTGCTACTCGCAAGTAGGCTAAAATGCAGGTTTTGCCACCCTCAAGTGGGCTTTTAGAAAAGACAGTTTTGCCACTATCTGGTGGGCTTAAAATTCACAGTTTTAATGCATTATTCCAATCTAGGTAATTTGACCTCCATCCACAGGCATTCAAACAGTTATATCACATAAGCACTTAGCCTTATGGTAGTCATGCTATTATGGCAACACTCACACACGTGCAAGGATGCTAAAGCATAAAAACTCACCTAGTACTCCAAGCCAAAACAGAAGCTCATTAGAAATCCATGCATGGACCTAAGCACACTGAAATGTCTAATGCAACACATGCAAAGATGTAATCTAGGCAGGCTCAGCTATCCTAAACATGGCATGTGGGATGCTACAAATAACACGTATTCAATTTGAAATTGAAATACAATGCAGTTTGTATGATGTACCGAGCCCGATGCATGTCAACAAATGCATGGATGCACGCATGCATTGCATAAGGTATGCTAATTTTAAATATGCCCTAATCTACCATCATAAGCAGGTAAATAAAAGGGAAGAAAGAAATGGGGATTGGAAAACATACACACACTCACCCACACTTATTACAAATATGCCCTCACACAGAGGGACCAAAAGAATATACAGTCCCAAATAATACAGTCCAAATACAGAATTCTAATTATCAAATTAAATGCAAAAAGGAAAGGTGGCCACAGCCCCTGCCTCGGGATGCGCGAATGATGCATGCTCAAATCCGACTCGCCCGGAAAACCCACACCATGCCACTGCTGCCTCTGTTTACACTGCCCTGCCTCTCCAAAGACTACCAAAGTCCTGGGACACGTTCCTTGCACACTGTAGAATACCATCGGCTGGAGGAAATTCCCACCGGCCATGAGGAATGTCCATCGGCTGCTGATGAAGCTATCGGCCATTCACAAATGGCTAAGATCGGCCTATATGTTGCCGGTCGGAAACTTCTGCAGAAGACGGTTTTGACAAAGAACAAAGCGATGACGAGCAGTGCATGGCATGAAATTTCAAGCGAATGTGTGCACCAACACATCCCTTATCATGATTTTGACTCAAAGGGATATGTTCCTTGATCCTCGGGCCACCAATTGCGCATTTCGATGCGTGATGGCCCAAGAAACCAAGTATGCACTTTGATTTCAAATGTCATGCAAACCAAACAAACACATAAAGCCCAACCTCTATCACTTGTACAAGGCAAGGCATGCATGCCAATGTAATGCAATCTAGGCATGTGATCTTGTATGCAACATGGGCATGCAAATGAACAATGTATGCTAGGCGCGCAACCTAAACATGTAAACAAACATGGTATGCAACAACATGCAACGATGGACTTAAACTAACATGGATAGCTCGCAAGCATGCCAAAATCAGTGGCCATAATGAGGCAAGTGAGGCAACACAATACATGGAATGCATGCACAATGCATTAATCAAACCTAAGGCATGAAAATGCAACTCTACCAAAGCATGGCAAGGGATGCAAGATGGCATACAAGCATGTGAATTTCAGCGCTGGAACATGATGCCAAATGGTCCCAAAACATAGCGAAATGACACTAAGTGCATGAAATGGACCCGAAATGCAAGATTAGGCTCATGAAATGACCTATAGCTATATCAAACATGCATAATCTGGACATGAAGCATGAAAACAGAAGCAAGGAAGCCCCAAAACAAGCATTTTTTCAGTTCAAAGCATGGCCAAACAGTGAGCATAGATAGGGCAAAAATAGCATGCAAAAACGGGCCCTCAAGCTAGGTAATGAAGCAAGTGGTAGATGCAAAGCCTAAATTGAAAAAGACCCTTCGACAAAACTGAAGAGGGGCCAAAAATATGACTACTCACAGTTTATGAAAGCCCCCAAATCAATATACAAACACCCTTGAAATGCAATGCAAGATTAAGGCCACAAGAGGGCTATAACATGAAGTATACAAAAAATGCATCAAACAGCCAAAGACCCTTAATGAAACATGTCAAGGGGGTCAAAATATGGCCACTCTCAGTTCTGATCATGGCCGAAAAATAGAATCAAAATAAGCTAAACAAATATGCAAAAATGGGGACCAAAGAGGGGTAATGAAGCAAGTCATACATGGAGGTCCCCAACAGTGTTGAGCCCTTCTTCAATGTTGAAGAAGGAATCAAAATAAGCCTCTTTACAGTTTATATCGAAGCTCAAAAATACTTGTAAATAAGGCTAACCAATGAAGTTAAAAAATGCAAGTTTAAGGAAAATGGATGCTTACCCTTGAAGAGCAAACCAATGACCCTTGGTCCAAGTTTCTAAGCTTCTAACTTCTGCAAATGGCCTACCAAGTGCTGGAATGGAGGATGGAGGTGTTGTGCTAGGTGTTGTAAGGCAAATGGTGCAAGAACAAAGGTGTTTGGAGGCTTAGATAAGATAGATATAGAGGGTGTATGTATGTATATCAGATATATATCTCTTCCCACTGATTTTTTTGCTCCAAAATCTCCAACCAAAACAAAGGAGAAGGGACCTCTCTTATATAGGCAATGCTAAGCTTCTAAGACAAGCTTCAAAGGGTCAAAGGGGTCTAAGGGGAGGTCAAGGCTTATTGGAGAAGCTTGGACAGCTGGTAGGCTTCTTGAGGAAGCCAAGACAAGGGGTCAAGGCTTCCTCAAGAAGCCTTGAGCAAAGGGTGCAAAAGAGGGGTCCAAAGGTGGTCAAGGGCTCAAAATAGCAACATATATGCACGGGGGAGTATGCTAGCGCATTCCAACTGGCACAGCTGGGATGCACCAGGCTTGGAGGGTGCAAAGGGTGCAAACCGGCCAAAAAATTTGGTCGTCGGCCAAAATAAAGTGCCGGTCGGCATTATATTTTTCCGGTCGGCAAAATAGATTGCCGATAGATGATTCCAAGGTCAAAAAACGGCTGGTGGGTATGAAAATTGAAGCCCCGGAAGTTAGCTTTCCAATGGCGCAAACCTTGCATCAAAATTCCGTATCTGCAGAAAGTTATGCTCTTTTTAGTGAAGCCGCGCAGACTCGATCCAAAAGGGGTGATGCCCAGCTTCAACCAATCATATCTCCTCCACCCGGACTTGGCTTTGGGAGATTCTTGAGTACAAAGTGAAGCCCCGGAAGTCTTCTTTCCAACGATGGTGGCCCCATAGCTTAACTCCAAGTATGCAATTGAATAAGCCCGATTCAGCGAGGGCTACTCGATTCTCTCATACCCAGATTCATGCCGAACTTCTCCCAGATCAGTTTTTCTCCTCTCCTTTCCTCTTCGCCTCAACTTCGAACCCCTAAGTAAGGTGTTTTGAAAGATTTTTCAAAGATTTCATCTCTCTTTCATTCATCTCCACTTTGTCCTTGCTCGGTTTACCGAAAAGCGCACCATTTACCGAAATGCGAGCGTCGGAACATCGTGGGAATTTTATTTCAAAAATGTTTTGAAAGAGAGGGTTTTAAGGTCTCAAAACCATCCAAAATAATTTTGGTTCAAAATGGGGTGTGAAGTTGAGATTCGCCTCTCTCCTTGCCGAAGAAATTGGACCTGTGCCCTGCACACCTTTCTCCACCAAGTAAACCATCAGTAGTACCCAAGTCTTGTAGGCGGTCAAAAATGGGGTGTCTACACTGCCATACAGATTTCAAGCCGAGGATACACCCCTGGGTATTTAAACCAGGCTTTAGTCTCGAAAATTCCAAACCTTTGCGTTCTAGGCATTGGCCATTCAAACTCTAGTTTCGACCTTCTCAGTTGATCTCCTAGGAACTCACTGCAAACACAGGCAGGTGGCTATACCAGACCAGCGGAAGTCGTTCAGGTACGGCAAACACCAAAGGAATTGCACCTTTAGAGGATTTAAGGTCTCCTAGACCAAGCGGATGCACAAAACAGTGCGATGCAGAGTGAATGCACAAAACAGTGCTATACAGGTGCACAAGACAGTGCAATGCAAGTTGAAATGCACAAGATAATGCGAGTGATTTGAAATGCACAAAATGGTGCAAACAGTGCAAATGCACAAGACAATGCAATACAGAGGACACGCAAGATAGCGCGAACAAAGGATGCGCAAGATAGTGCGATACAGGGATGAATACATAAGACAGTGTGATGCAAAGTGCACAGAACAGTACAATACAGGGTGCACAAAATAGTGTGATGCAAGAGTGAATGCACAAAACAGTGCCATACAAGGTGCACAAAACAATGCAATGCAGGATGCACAAAATAGTGCAATACAGGGTGCACAGGACAGTGTGATACAAGGTGCACAAAATAGTGCGATGTAGGGTGCACACGACAGTGCGATACAAGGTGCACATGACAGTGCAATATAAGGTGCACAAAACAGTGCGAAAAAGATGAATGCACAAAATAGTGCGAACAAGATGCACAAAGCAGTGCCACACAGGTGCACAAGACAGTGCGATGTAATATGAAATGCACAAAATAGTGCAATGCAGAGTGCACGAGACAATGCGATGTAATGTGAAATGCACAAAATAGTGCGAATAAGGGTGAAATGCATGAGACAGCGCGAGCAATGCACAAAATAGATGCGAATGCACAAGGCAATGCAAGTAAGGTGCGCAAAATAGCACGATGCAATACACAAACAAGTGCAAGTAAGGTGCGCAAAATAGCACGATGCAATGCACTAATAAGTGCAAGTAAAGTGCGCAAAATAGCGCGATAAATTGCACTAACGAGTGCAGGTAAGGTGCACAAACTAGCGTGAGCAATGCACTAATGAGTGTAGGTAAGGTGTGCAAAATAGTGCGATGCAATGCATAAACAAGTACAGGTAAGGTGCGCAAAATAGCACGATGCAATGCACTAACAAGTGCAAGTAAGGTGCGCAAACTAGTAAGGTGTGCAAACTAGCGCGATGCAATGCACTAACAAGTGCAAGTAAGGTGCGCAAAATAGCGCGATGCAATGCATGTTCTATGCAAAAGATACGAGCATTTTCTATGCAAGTATAGGAGCATGTAATGAAATGCACAAGACAGCGCGAGTGTAAATTGCACCCAAAAAAGAAAAGCGCAGCACGCCCCAATGTTTCTAACCAAAACATGGTGGTATAAGCATCAGAAGACATTCCAAAAGCTTCTGATCGGGGGGAAGGTATAAACATCAAAGCACGGCCCAATGTTTCTAACCAAAGCAAGATGGTATAAACACCGGGCGTACCCGAATGTTTCTAACCAGGGCAAGGTGGTATAAACACCGGACGTACCCAAATGTTTCTAACCGGGGCAAGGTGGTATAAACACTGGGCGTACCCGAATGTTTCTAACCAAAGCAAGGTGGTAAGGGAGAGGAATGGTTTTACCTGGAATTCCTCTAAATGAATCGTACATACTATATCGTGAATGTAAAGAAAGACACTTAACAAGTGTGACATAGTAAGGGTGCAAATTCCATGCAAGACAAACAATCGAGATATAAAGGCAACGACATATTCTATACGAGAATGAAAGCATGTTCTATGCATGAAACATAAGCATGTTCTATGCATGAATCATAACGATATGCGGCACACATGCAACAGAAGTGTATATGAAAATGCACATTCTATGCAATAGAGGGGCATCAAATATGTACTTTGGTGCCTCCGATTTACCTCTCGGAGGACTTCGCAATGTGCTTAACTCAAAAAGGACACACCTTGTTCATATCGGCGAGGGGTAATATCTGCATGCTGCTTTAATTGTCATTCTGACTTGAAGCCAGCTTACACTTGGGGTCGAGGTACACTCATACTCCAGAGAAATGGCGAGGCTTGAGAAGATGCACCTAGAATGCAATCTCTAAATTTGCTGAAATTGAAACACACTAAAATGCTCCAAATTTTCCCTTTTTTCTTTTGCTTTGCAGTCCGGAACCTATGTAGCTTCAGATAGGTCCTGGTTCTATTGTTCTCACATGACCTGGGTTGAACCCTGTAGCTTTATGAAAGAACAAATCCTGTTTTACACAAATGTGGAGAATAGCACAACACTCCGGGCACAAAATAATTTTTTTGAAATTGAAATTGAGAAATAAGTTCTCAACCGGGTATTGAACCTACGACCGACCACAGTCAAAACGAATCAACAAAGAGAAAACGAAGGTAAAACAACCTAAACACATCTATTGACACTCGAAACAACTCAAAATAAGAATCGAGACAAACAAAAACAACAAACACAACACTCAGATGTGTTACAAAGGCGAGAGACCTCTCGGTTCACGGGGAGCCCACAGCTTCTCCAGGTAATTTTCACACCCTTTCTCATTTGTGATTCTTACATCACTCTAGCATTCAATCTCTTTTTCTCTAAAAAGCCCTTTCCTCACTTTTTCTCTTAGCGCACATCTTTCTATTCTTCAATCTCTCTGATCTTGTATCCCTCTCTTGGGTGGTTGATGGATAAACAGGAAGTTGTGGGCTCTTGCCTCTAGCATTCTGCTAGATTCTCATTCCTTCGCTCACAACTAGTGAGTTTTCCCACAAAGGGGTTGTGATGTGACCGGATGTGTAGCAAATCTGCATTTGAAATCGGTTGACGATGCCCTTGGCTTAGCTTGAATGTGATCAGACCTGTCCAGATGAGGGAGTGGAATACCCTACTCCATTCTAGTTTGTGCTTCGCACTCGGCTTAATACCTCGTTGCTCGGAGGATGAGAGAGCTTTCGACCCTTTGCTTGTTAGCTTCCGCTGTGTCCTTTCTGGCGAATATGGTGCCCTTTCTGGCAAATATGGTTCCCTTTCTAGCAAGTATGTTGACAACGGGGAAAAGACAGAAAACATGACTCAACTGTGCCCCTAGTTGATCATTTTGACCATTTTTTGTTTTTGGCTTTCTACCAAAATAGTTTTGACCAACATAAGAGTTAGATTAACATACTTGTTCGATTTTCTGATTTGAAATCATGCAAATCATGTTGTGAGCACTGAAAATTTTCCCTTTTTGTGTCCAAGAAATGGTCCAGTTTTGGAAAAATAGAATAATTTTCGAGAGAATTAGTCAACCTCAGTGAAAATTCTCAAAAACTATTTTTGCAAATGGCCACTGCTCGACCAACATAGAATTTACGCTCTAGATGCACAACCTCATATCTGAACTTAAATTGTCTTGTAGCTGAATCTTCTAATGGAATAAGTGTAGACACTCCATTTTTGACTGACCTTAAGACTCAGACGTCATCCATTGAGCGCTCGGTGATAGTGCTTGTTGTGCTCGTTTCAAGTTTCTAGAGTTTTGGCCGAGTGCCTTGCCCCCGGGCCTCTCAAGTCTTTGTGCTTCAGCTCAGTTTGCAGACCAGGCCTTGTTTCTCTTCCCTGGAGGGAGGGAGTGGTCTCGTAGACCATCTCTTTATGGTCGTAGACCACTTTTTGTGGTTGTAGACCACTTTTCCCGTTTGGAGACTAGTTTCCGATTTTCGGAGCCTTCGGCCGCGCGCCTTGTCTCGGGACCGCTTAACGTTCTCTGTTTGGCATGATTTTTGAACCACACCTTGTTTCCTTGACCTAGAGGGCCACTACTGTGGTTTGGGAGACCACTTTTGTGGTCGTAAACCACTTTGGTGCTCAACAGCTAGTTTTCGAGGCTCTCAGCTGCGCGCTTTGCCTCCCGAACTTTCGTTTTGCATTTGTTTTGGTTTGTTTTTGGTACAAACCTTGTTTTCCTTGTTTGGAATGTGGTACAAGGGTGGGAGACCAGTATTTCTCCTTGGAGACCACTTTTCCTCTTGCTAGCCAGTTTTCTGGTTTGACAACTGGTCTCCCTAATCTTTGGACCATCAAAAGTGGTCGGCCACCACACCATTTGCTTGTTTTCATCCTCTGGACTCTCTCCCACCATGGCCAACCAGTTGTTGTTCTGGAGACCACTTTAAGTGGTCGGCCACTTTTTGTCACCTTTTTGGAGATATTTTACTCCAGCTGGCACAGCTGGAGGGCACTGAGACCATCCTCCATACACGTGTATAGAGGGATGCCCTTGAACCTTAGCTTCTTGGAGAAGCTTTGCTTTTGGTTCTCTATAAGAGAGAACCACCTCCTCCCTCCTCTAGGTTCAGAAATATCTCCCTTGAGCTATACATATAATCTTGTATCTATATCTCTCTTTTGGCTCTTGTTTTGTGCCTTAAAGTGTAGATTTGTCATACTTTTGTACACAAACACACACTTAAACACCTTGCCTGTGTTGCTGAGGCTTCTTGAAGTTGTTTTTGGTGTTCTTGGGCTGGTTTGAGCTCAAAGAGGTTACTGGAGTTGCAGTAGTAAAAAAGGTCTTCAAGGGTGAGTCTTTAACCCTTAAATCCCCCATTCTTGCTTAAGCTTTTGAGCCCTTTTGCGTGCTGTTTTAAGCTTAACTCTTAACTGAAAAAAGTTCTTTTTTTGTGTGCTTAAAAAGTTTGTTTAAGGTCACTTTTTCGTTTTGGGTGATCTACCCCTTCTTAGGCCTTGTTAGGCCTTGTTTTGAGCCATCCCTTTAAGCTCTTGTTATAGCCTTTGCATGACCTTTCTACCACTGAAATCCAGAGGATTTTTAGTGGTGGAAAGGTGGTTTTGGGGTCCTAAATAGGAGAGGGTCATCCCCTCTCCTTGTATTTTGAATACTTGCCATATATGCCTCATGTTTGAGCATGTGTTTTAAGCTTGTGTTGGCTTGTTCTTAGCATGTATTTATGGTTATTTTGCTGTGGCATGCCACTTTTTTTGATGGTCTTGATCGTCCCTCGCATGGTTAATATACTTGTAATGTAAATCACACACACTAGTCTTATATGCTTCATGAAGTAGCATGTCATTCTAGCTTATGTTGAGTCTATTTCAGCATGTTTTAGGTGATGTTTTTCCATGTCATACCTCTATTAGGGTTTGGTTTGGTCACCCCTTGCATGCTCCATACACTTGTAGTGTAATTCCATGAAATAGCCTAGTGTGTCTCGTGCTTTAACATGTCATTCTAGCATGCTTTTGGCTTAACTTCATGAAGCTTTTGTCTATGTTTTAACATTCTTTAGCTCTGATTTTGGTTGTTTTGACCATGCATGACTTGCTTTGTATAGCCATGGTTCAATCTAGCTTGTTAGCTTTGTGTGTCAAGTCCACCAGCATGCTTTACTTGGACTATTTGAATGATTTGGCATCATTTATTATGTGATTTCAGTCCATGTTTCATGCTCATGCACTTGCATTTATCACTCATTCAATGCGTTGGAGGGTTCGCCCATTTATGCCTTAACATGAATCATTGCGTATACCCTCATGCCTTAGCTTGGGAGCCATTATTTCAGTGCTTATTAGGGGTTATTTTGCCATGATATAACTCTAATTTTTGTTGGTTAAGTCATCTCATGCTTGGTCTTAATAGGTATAGTGTAATCCACCTTATTTGCCTTGTATGCACCATGCCTTATGCCCTTCATGCTGGGTTGTTTTGGCTTCTTTCATGCTTGTCTTAGTATCATTTTGACATGTTCTAGGACGGTTTTGGGTTGCCCTTGCCATATACTTCATGCTTTGTATAGCTGTAGTGCAATTGGCCTTGCTAGCTTTGTGTTTTGGTAACTCATGCATGCTATCTTTGAGCTATTTAGATGATTTGGCATCATTTAATACTTCATTTCAGAGCTTATAGCATGACTATATTCCCACTTCATTCATGCTTTGAATGCCTTTAAGTGTTGTGCATTGTTGCCTAGTTTGTGGCCTAGCATATATGCCATCTTGCCTAGGTACTTAAGCCTCCATCTTAGCATGTTTTGGTCTTTGTTTAGACCTAATTAAGCTCTGTCCATGGTTTTTTCATGCACTTGTGCCATGTATTGCATGCCTTCTTTGTAGTCCTCTTTATTAGCTTTCATGCTTTAGGACCTTTGCATACTTTACTTGCTTTGTTTGAATGATTTGGCATCATTTCTTACCTTATTTCAGTACACTTAGTGTTGTTACACTTCCATGTTTGTCACTCTTTGAGCCTTCTTGAGGGTTGTGCTCTTAGGCCTAGTTGATAGGCCAATGCATTGTGCATGCATACCGGGTCTTATGTGCCTTCATTTTATCACTAATGGCCACTGATTTGGGCATGACTAAGGTCTACCCCCTTTTGGTTTAAGTCCATTTAGCATGTTTGTTTACATGTTGTTCACATGCTTTTTGTTCATTGCATTAAGTATGCCATCTTACATTGCATTGTGCATGCCATGTGGTTATTTGCATTGTGTATGCCAAGTTGTTTCTTTGCATTGAGTATGCATGTTCCTAACATTGCTAAGTTGCCCTTATAGCATCGCATTGTGCATGCATGCATTAGCATTGTTCGAATGTCATTAGCTTTGTTAAGTTGATCATGTCATATTGCATTGAGTATGCCATGTTGTTGTTTGTGTTGTGTTTGCTATGTAGTTGCATTGTTGTTTGGATTAAGTGTTAATCCGAGCACGAGAAACGAGGGACGTTTCATACTTGAAGTGATAAAACGTACTTCAATTCTCGGTCGCCGACGCTCTTGTTCAAGCATGATAAAGTTTTAGGCTTTATGTGTTTACTTGTGCATTCATTTCATATTGAATTATGCAACTTCGCCTCTCAGCCATCATGCATTAAAATGCGCGATTGGTGGCCCGAGGGTCGAGAACCACACTCCCTTGAGTTCATGACATGATGGGGAGGGTGGTTATGCACACATATCTTGCAAATACATTGCCATGCCCTTTCTTGCTCTCTCAAGGCGACAAATTGCAGTTCGGCAATTGCAAGAAGAAAAACTAGCTGGCCGACCACTTTTTCTGGCTTTCAACAAAGAAAGTGGTCGGCAGGTGGCTGCAGAGACCAAAAGTGGTCGGCCACCCTCCCACAGGCCTCCCAAGGTGGAGTTTCATCTTTCTGGAGCTTGGTGCAAGTTTCTGAGGACAAATGAAAACAGAGGCAAATCGGGGCATCGCATTGGATTTCCAAACAAGGCGACCGGGCTTGCATGCATTCCTCTCCCTCTGAGGCTCCTGATTTATTGTTTTCCTTAGCTGCCATGCTTAGATAGCTAGCTTTTGCTTTGTTTTGTACCTTAATACTTAATGCGTTTAGCTATTTAAATTTGTTTTGTAATAATTAGTTAACTAGGATTAGTTAATTAATTGTTTTGTAATAATTAGTTTAATTAGCTTAGATTAGCTAGTTAGCTTCTTATTCGGTCCCTCCATCGAGAGGGCCAATTGTTGTAATAAGCGTGTGTATGTGTGATGCATGTCTTCCAATCCCCATTTCTTTCTCCCTTTTACTTAACCGTTTACGATGATTAGTTTTAGGGCATATTTCATTTAGTATACCTTATGCTTGCATGCGTGCATCCATTCATCTGTATTGCATGCACCGGGCTCGGCGCATCATACTGACTGCATTGTATTTCGATTCCTATTTGAATACATGTACCAAGTTGCATTTCACATGACATGATTAGGATAGCCGAGCCTATCTTAGTTGCATTCTCGCATGTGTTGCAATAGCCATTTTAACATGAACTAGGATCATGCATGATTTCTAACTAGTTCTTTGTTTTGGCTCGGAGTACACTGTGAGTGTTTACGCTTTAGCATACTGCATGTGTGTTATTGACTGCCATGAAAGCATGCTTGCCATGAGGCTAACTGCTTATTTGATATAACTGCCTGAATGCCTGTGGGTGAAGGTTGGATTGCTTGAATTGGAACAATTCATTGAAATCCTTGATTTAGCCTACTTGCGAGTAGCAAACTTCAGACCATTTTCACAAACGAACATGCAACGTTTTGTTCCAAATTAGGTGATCTAGTCTATAGTTGTATGCTACGTGCATCACATAGCAATTCTAGGTTAATAATCGAAATAAGAACACATGCGTTTTCAAAAACAAAACATCATGCTTAGTAAAGGCCGATCTTTTGATCGGGCAAGCGGGGGTGCTCATTGCATGACCTTCCCCTCTCGTACCCAAGTTCCCGAGTCGAGGCAACTTTGGTGATGACGGACACGTGGCCTTAGGCACAAGTCAGGGTTTTCTAAATTTCTCCAAAATAAAATATTTAGGTGGCAACTCTATATCTAGCAAAGCAG
Source organism: Camellia lanceoleosa (assembly GCA_025200525.1). Taxonomy (NCBI): domain Eukaryota; kingdom Viridiplantae; phylum Streptophyta; class Magnoliopsida; order Ericales; family Theaceae; genus Camellia; species Camellia lanceoleosa. The sequence goes on along the minus strand of CM045762.1, from coordinate 19,206,227 downwards.
TCCATATTTGGCACTTCTTTATTAAAAAACAGTTTTTCAAAACGATTTGCCGGATTTGGACTCTTTGGTGATTTATCAATCTTACATCGCACATTGCAAGATTAGATTCAGAACCGTGACATGAATCCAAACTGTAGTAGCTCAGAACAAAACGAGATTTGCACCCTCGCACGCACGGATATCGGAGAGTTCTCAAGAGCATGTCTAAAATAGCACAGTCCGATTTTGAATGAAGATGATCATGAAGATGAGCCGCTTCACATGGACAGAAACCGAGTTGAACAAGGATAAACCAATCAACATGGATGTGCCAAGCAAGCTGAAAATGATTGGGGCTGAACTTTAGGATGAAGTTGCCTACGTATCCCAAACATGGGAATCAGGCCATACGTAGTTCCGGGTTAAGGTTTACTTGAGTGTTGACACTCTCCTTTTGTGCTCTAACTTTTGCCAAGTCCGCACTTCCGGGTTTTCAACCTTGCGAGCTCTGTTTTTCTTTTATTTTTATTTCTTTTCTTCTTTTCTTTCTTTTCTTGTTTTCTTTTTCTTTTCATTGTTTCATTTCCTTCATTTTTTTTCTTTTTTGTTCATTTTCTTCTTTTTTCTTTTCCTTTGCTCTAACTTTTGCCTGGGTCGCCCTTCCAGGTTTTCGGTCCAGCGAGCCTCTCAGGGATAAAAAAAGGTTTAACTTGTCCATGTTGATTAGCCTTAGGATATCTAAGCCTTCTGAATCCAGGAGAATGGCTGCTATTCGCTGATGATGTAGGAGTCCATCCGATCAGGTCTGAATTTGCCCCTAGTGTTGTGGATAGGAACTCGATTGTCCTTCAATAATAAATTTTCTTCTTTTAGCTGCTGGAATTTGGCTTTCTTGCCAGTCTTCATTAACTTGAGAATGACTCATCTTTGACTCTTCGAGCACATCTAACATTTTTGCCCCTAGTTCAAAGGCTACTTCTGATCTAACTTTGCAAGCTTCCTTTGATGACATCTGACCTTCTTGATCTGACCTTCTTGCCCCTAGTTCAAGGGTTACTTCCAATCAGGCCATACAAGCCTTATGTTGTGATTGATCGTTGCACATTCTAAATCAAAGTTCAAGGTTTGAAAGCCAAAGGGGTCAAGTCTCAAGGCTGAGAGTGATCCTATACTGCACAGTCTCAAGATCAATTCTACGCATGTCTTTGTAGGACCACGCAAAACATTTTTTGAAATCTTTTAAGAAAGCAACCAGTCGCTCGCGTCGAAGACAATGTAGAACCAATCTGGATCAAGCCAGGATCCTTCTCAATACTCACATTAACAAACATGATCTCATTCATTAAGGGCTTAGCATGCCTCTCTTTCTCTCAAGCGATCAAATTTTTGCAAATCACAAAGAATTCCTCCCTCTTTGTTTTCATCAAAGTGTTAGAAAAGTTTTGAAAAACTTTGGTTAATGCAATGATTTCAAGGCACAGAAAAGTAGGTGAAAATGTACTGCCATTTCATTCAGATTTGCTAGCACAACGGGCTTCACGACAGAAACAAACTCAAAAGGGTGAAAATCACTGTTGTTTCATTCAGATCTTCTGGCGTAACTGGCTCAAAGGCAGAAACAGACACAAAACAAAGGGTGTAAAAGACAAACACGAAACAAGAAAGTGATGCCCGAGTTAACACCCCCGAAATCACCTGACTCTAACACAACAGGACTGACTCGATACAACAAGACAAACTCGACTGACTCAGTACAAAAAGACTGACTCAATACAACACAACAAGACTGACCCAATACCCAAGTCAGAAAGTACAATAAACAGCATTTGCACATTGCTCAAAACAGTGCTTGCCATCCACCACATTTGGAGTAAACAGAGCACCATCAGGAGGTGGTTCATCTCCCAATCACATAGTCACATTATCCTCCAAGTTCATTGATCTGGTGCCGCTAGACTTTGCAGGACTTGGAGCGACGATGGCCTCTTTATCAATCAAATCTTGTATTTCGTGGCGGAGACGAAAACAAATGTTAGTGTCATAGTTGATTTGTTGATGGAAGGCGCAGTACTTGTACTTGGCAGCATCATGCTTGGCTGGAAGGGGATCTGGAAAAGGCCGAGGCTCAAGGGGTTTGAGATGGCCTTGCCCTATAAGGATTTGAAGAGCCTTGGATAAGGTCATGTAAAGCGGGGCGAAGACCCTCTAGCCCCGGGGTTGGTACTTCGAGGTTTGTGGAGTCATGTTGGACGTACCAGCAAAAGGGTTGGTAGGTGTTAACTGGGTTTGCTAATCTCTTCTGAGTGTAGGATTGGAACTGAAAGGGGCATTTCTAGCACGACATCCCTTTTCCCGGCTTGCCCCTTGATTCGGAATCCTCTCATCCTGAGTGACAAAGGCGTCATCTACAATCTTTGCAATAACTGCGAGCACTTGTTGTTTGTCCAATCCTTCAGCCTTCAAAGCCTCAACAGCCCACTGAAGGTGTTCATAGGGACTAATGCCTGACCCTACCTTGTTCTTGCTATTTGCCTCCACTTTGCTAAGGGATTGGCCTTCTTCCAATGCAGCCTGTCCCAAGATTAGGGAACTTTTTTGCGTGAAATTTCTAGAATGTGATGTGGTCGATGATGGAGCCAAAACCCTAAAGGCTAAATTGCCATAGTTCTCTGAAGATCTTCAATCATTCTTATCAGCTCAAAAGTAGTGGGTTCACAGGTTTGAGACGATTGGAGTTCGAGTGCATCTATCATGCACAAGTTCATGCTTTCTGGAATAAACACCTTAGACTTAAGTAAATAGGCTGGGGTGATGTATATGCTGGGGTTGTAGGTGGATGGTAGTGTATGGATGAGGTTAAGGTGTGGATGAGGTACTTGGTCATTGGGGTCTGGAGTTGGAGCTATCGTCCGGTTGTTGATGAGATTCTGGACCTCATGACGAAGACGGTAGCAACGATTGGGACCATGACTGTGATGTTGATGATACATGCAGTATTTGGTGGGGTTATGTCTGGGCAGGGAGTGGGTCAGGCAGAGGCTGGGGATCAAGGGATTTGAGATACCCTTTTTCTATTAGGACTTTTAGTGCACCAGTTAGGCTCATATAGAGGGAGGTGAAAGTTCTGCCCTGAGCTCGGGTTAAGTCGGCTGTTTGGCTTGGTTTGGCAAAAATGTCGACTGTGGCGATTGTATTGATTTCAATGGATTTGGGAATAGTGCTACTACCAGCATGGGTACTCCTGGAACTCACCCTCTTTACCGGTTCACTTGTTCTGGGAATAATCCCTCTGTTGAACGCACTCTCGATCTGAACCCCCAATTCATGCAAACTTTTGAAAGTGAACAATGGAGCCACTATTAACTTTTGCAACATATCAAGCTCAAGATTCTGTACCACTATTTACACTTGGTCCCTCTCAGAAGGCCGATCTGTCATCTGTGCTGCCTTTGCTCTCCACCTTGCAACAAATTCCACAAAAGGCTCTGCAGGATTCTGGTGGGTTGCTTCAGTCTCTTGAGTGGTCATTTCAACTTGGGTATTGTAAGAATATTGATCAACAAAGGCCTCAGCCAATTCTTCCCAATTTTGTTTCACTGCATCCTCCAACTTAACGTACCAAGTGGTTGCTACACCCGACAAGGTTCTTCCGTACAGAAAGAGTTTCTGCTGCTTAGTCAGACCCATCGGTTTTAGGACATCAAGAAAAGCCGGATATATACCATAGGATTTCCAGACCCGTCGAAACGGTCAATGTGTGGCATTTTGAATCTATCTAGAAGCCTTACAGCAGCCTCGGTGTACCCATCCTCAATGTCGGGAATGAAGTTAAGGCCCTGTGCCTTTTTGAATTGCTTCTTAAGGTTTGCAATTTTTAATGAGGTTGGGTCGAGCTCATTAATATCAAGGGAATAAAGCCTCTCATTAGGCTGCACTAGAGATATGAAAACTCAAGCTTGAGCCAACCCTTCTTGGGGATCCGGACCATGCAAATCTTCAGCTGGCGGAAGTGGGTCAAAGTTCGACTGGGGTCCCGAGACTGGATGTGTGATAGGTGCCCCAGATGGGCGTTGCATTTCAGCATTAGTCTCATCATGCCTGGTGATTCCCTGGTTTAATGCTGCTATCATGGCCACAACTTCTTCCGAACTCTGTGCCATCACGAATCTACTGGGTTGAACGAAGGTGATCTGACTGGTGACTGTTGGATCAGTTGAACCAGTGAGCCCTGACTGGCCTTTCTTTGCCTTGCCTCAAGCAAAGGAAACACTAGTTGCCCTTGAACTAAATCTCTAACCTGACAAAGTCTATCAACACAAGTCTAGTGTACTCGGGGGATATTGGAGCCTTCTGAAGCTATGGTTCCAGGACTACCTTGCAAAAGAGAAAACAAACAGCACCTCAGCTTGATTTCACCAAAACAGATATGAGCATAGCTGAATGATTGTGCTCTCTACTGAATTCTACCCCAAAACAGATACCAACTTGGCAACTGATATGCATATCCATGTACAGTTTCATTGTAAAGCACATACCAGTTAATTGAGAGCCAAAACACCCCCATGATGGGGTAGGGTTACCCTGCCCTAGTTTCGTCAAGAGCTAGGGTTTCACTATGCACAAACATGCGGTTTCAAACAATTCATGCATTCGGGTGAGCAACTTGTCCTAGTTTGGAACAGTCTCTAAGGCTTTCGATATGTAACTAGGACGATAGGTCAAAAAGGGTACCTTAGCAAGACCACCTAATATACCTCTTGCTCCTAACACCGAGAAGTGACAGGAGGATCAAACGGTACAACGGTAGTCCAAATCCAAGGCTTCTGTTCCTATCATGGCAGAGCCCACAACCGGTCAGCCTTATGGCACGCTTTTCTAAGCAAGCCTCTGGCAAACCATTCAAGAATAGTAAATGGCAAACACTGTGACTTAAGCGCACCTATGAAAATGCAATGCAATGAAACACATAAGTGTAGATAAAACAACGAATCATGAGTTCGAGTCAAGTTCTCTAAATCTCCAGCAGAGTCGCCAGAAACTATAGACTCGACTTTCTTTGCGTCCCCTTTCGGAGAGCTCGAATTGGTCCTACAGTTTGGACTCCTATCACGGTTCTGAATCTAATCTCACAGAGTGCAATGTGAGACTGATAAACACCAAAGAGTTCAATCCGCAAATTATTTTAAAAAATCAGATTTTGAATCAAATAATGCCAAAACTGGACTACTTTGCCAAATTACAAAGTCGCCACCTAAATGTTTTATTTTTGAAAAATTTAGAAAACCCTGACTCGTGTCAAAGGCCACGTGTCCGTCATCACCAAAGTTTCCTTGGCTCAGGAACTGGGGTACGAGAAGAGAAGGTCATGACATGAGCACCCCCACTCGCCCAATCAAAGATCGGCATCTACTAAACATGATATGTTGTCTTATAAACACATGTGTTTTTATTTTGATTATTAGGTAACTTTACTATGTAACGCACACAAGCAAGTATAGACTAAATCGCAAGAATTGGAACAAAACAATTCATGTTTGTTTTTGAAAATGGTTTGAAATTGCCACCCTCGGGTGGGCTAAAACACGGATTTGCCACCTCAAGTGGGCTTAAAACATGATTTGCCACTTTGCAAAGTGGGCTTAAAAATGCACATTTATCGAATTGTTCCAATTCAAACAAAAAATCCTTCATCCACAGGCATTCATGCAGTTAATCACTTAAGCAAATAGCCTCATGGCAAGTATGCTATCATGGCAACACTCACACTCATGCAAGTATGCTAAAGCATAAAAACTTACAATGTACTCCGAGCCAAAACAACAACTAGTTAGAAACAATGCATGATCCTAACTATGTTAATATGCCTAATGCAACACATGCAATAATGCAACTAAATAGGCTCGGCTATCTAAGATGGCATATGATTCAATTTGAACAACATGTGACAAACACGTATTCAAATAAGTATTGAAATTACAATGCAGTTTGAATGATCCGCCGAGCCTCGATGCATGCAAGACAAATGAATGATGCAAACATGCAAGCATAAGGTATGCTAATTGAAAATGTCCCTAATCTAACCATCAAAAGCGAGTAAATAAAAGGGAGAAAGATGTGGGGTTAGAATACATGCACATGCGCACGCACACTTATTACAACATTGCGCCTCTCAAAGGAGGGTCCGAATAAGCTAAGCTAATCAAACTAATCTAATTAAACTAATTAGACTAATTATTACAACACTTTAACTAATTAGCAAAATAGTTAATTAAAGCAAATGTATACTAACTAATCATGCAAGATATTAAACTATACTGCCACAGCTCCGCTCTGGGAAGTGGAGGATGCATGCACTCGGTTTTCGCCCCGAAAAGCCATCGTTTTGCTCTTGAGAGGCTCTGTTTGCAGGGTTAAGCTTACTCTAGAACCTTCTACTCCAACTTACTAAACCAAAGCTGAGGACTGCACTGTAGCCTACCAGCCATGAATGATTGCTGCCAGCCATCTGCCGGCCAAAAATGTGCCATGCTGGCCAAGGATGAAGCACTACTGGCCATCAGTCAGCCACTGCCGGCCACTGGTGTGTTGAATCATCACACAGCAACAGAGCATAAACAGAGGAAAATGGAGGGTTTTCCAAGGATATGTTTGTACTATGCCCTTCCTTATCATCTCAAAACATCAAAGGAGTGGCACTCTTGGATCCAAAACCACCAACCATGCATTTTCAATGCATGATGGCCAAAGATCCAAGTTGTACAATTTCAATAAATGCACAAAACAAGACTTAAAGGACCACCACCCTATCATGCATGATTAAGGGTGATGGAGACAAAGGAGATTGGCTCATTTCATCACTTTGAGTATGAAATGGACCAATCTACCTTGTGCTCAATATAACGTCTGTTTGAACACATGCAATGCAAACACAACATGCTTTTCTTGGTCATGTTTTACTTGTTCAATTTTGTTTACTCATTTTATATTACCAAATCATTCATTAACCGGTTAAGTCTAAGGTGAAAGTCCTCTAATTGGAAAGAGGGTCCAAGCCACAAGAGCCTTGAACATGAAAGAAGTCTCATGCTGTTGGTTAGGAGGAATTCTCAAGAGAGGATTAAAACCATCAGGTATGAGAACCTCAATTCCATACTCAAGCCAACAAAAGGCTCAAGACCACCTTCAAAACAAATTAAAAAGTGAAGAATAAAGGGAGGTTATAGACTTTTTAGTGCTGAAATGGCATGAAAAATGACTCTAAAACATGCAAACAACGCATGCACAACATGTTTAAAAGCCAAAAACACCAAAACTAGTGAAGAGCACAACACTATAAGCATGCAACACTAAGCTCAATTGACCAAACCAGCTCAAAACAGAGCTAAAACATGTCAAAACAGTGGCTAAAGCATGCTGACATTGAAGCATAAAAGTCAAGAAAAACATGCTTACATGCTAGCTTGCAAACAAGGCTCAAAGCACAACTCTCAAAAGCAATGAAAGAGTGAAATAAGTGAGAGTGTGATAGAGCTATATGCACTGAAATCACATGTTAAATGATGCTACAACATGCTAGTAACACATGCACAACATGTTAGAGGCCTTGAAACACTAAGCTAGTGAAGGCATTTACACTACAACCATGCAAGACAAGGCTCACAAGGGACAAAAACTTCAAAACAGTCTTAAACAGCTTAAAAGTAGTTCTAAAACGTGCTTGAAGTAAGCTAAAAAAGGCTAGAATGAAAGGCTAACACATAGCACAAACTAGACTATTAATCACCATTGCATTACAAGCATACAAAGCAAGCCTCAAGTGGCCAAACCAGCTCAAAAAAGAGTTAAATTAGGTCAAAAAAGTAGCAAAAACATGCTGAGATCAAGTCATAAAACAGTAGAAAAACATGCTCACGTGTTAGGCTATCTACACTTGCAAGCAAGACACAAGGAGAGGAGGCCAAACCCCTCCTATTTTGGACCTCATAGCATGGTTTTTGTCACTGAAAAACCTCTGGGTTTTAGTGGTAAAAGGGCCCAAAAAGTTTGATTTGAAGGTGATGAGAAATGGTGCAAAAAGCTTAACAAGCTAAAAAGCAAAAAAAAAAGGGGGAGGGGGGACAAGCCCATGACTCACAAAGGATCAAATCACCACTTTTAGGACTAAAAATAGAACTTTTCAGAGGTTAAAACCAGCCTCAAAACAGTACAAAACAATGGAAAAATGATGGTAAAGCAAGTGTGCAAAACAAGCACAAAGGGAAAGGGTTGTACCTCTTGAAGCACAACACAATTTTAGGCAACAAAACCAAGCAAAATCACTTTCAAGAGCTCCAAGAAGACCTTCTAAAACCTCTTGATGGAAAAGCAAGTGTGCAAAACAAGCACAAAGGGAAAGGGTTATACCTCTTGAAGCACAACACAATTTTAGGCAACAAAACCAAGCAAAATCACTTTCAAGAGCTCTAAGAAGACCTTCTAGAACCTCAGCTCAAAGATAACCAACTTTGGTCAAGGATGTATAGGCAAAGGATAAGTGTATCTACAGTTGTATGCACTTATGCACAAAGGTTCAAGAGAGAGAGAGAATTGTAGAGAGAGAGGCTCCCAAAATTTTTCTTCCTCAAATGTTCTAACCTTGAAAACCATAGAGAAGGCTCTCTATATATAGAAGAATGCAAGCTCAGGTCAAAAATATCCCAAAAGGGACAGCTAGAACAGCTGGAACACAAATATCTACAAAAATCTAACTTTTTCCATCAATGGCCAGCAAGCCATCGTTGATGGCCAGCACATGTCCATTTCTAACCGGCAAGGGTCACTCTTGGATGGCACCTGGCCGGCATAGGCCATTCATGGCCAGCACATGGCCAAAAAATCCCATTCATGGCCAACAACCTCCACCTCTGGTTGGCCAGAAAAATCTACTCTTTGGGCCCCACTTCAACTGGACATATCTCCTTCATCTGAACTCCTTTGCAGGTCATTCCTGAATCTAAAATGAAGCCCCGGAAGTCTTCTTTCCAATGGTGGTAGCTTCACATCAAAATTCCAAGTGTGTAAGGATATATGCCTCTTTTAGTGAAGACTGCTCAGTTTCGATCCTACTCGGATTTATGTCGAACTTCTCCTCAGCTAGTTTTCTTCCCTTCTCTCCTCTTTTCTTCAACCCCAAACCCCTAAATAAGGTGTTTTGAAATAATTTTCAAAGAGTTCACCTCTCTTCCATTCATTTCACTTTGTTTGTGATACCTTCGTTCCATAGTATCCTAATTGGTCCTTAATTTGAGCATGATTATGTGTTTAATATGATTTTATGTGCCATTGTGCGAAAATGTGTGGTTTTTAATTTCTATCTTTTTACCATAGGAATATCTGGTAGATTATCTGCTTTGGAAATTAAATTGGAGGCCTTATTGGCCACAGAACTCGAAATTGATTACGCCTTTATGATTGGCATAAATTTTAGAGCCTATGGTAAAATTTAATTGAAAATTGATACGGGCCAGATTAAATTGATTTATTTAATGGCATTGTGCTCAAATTGTTTAAAATTATTAATTGTGGCTAGTGGGATTTGTTGTATTTGAGCACTACACCCCTATTTCCTCTCCTTTAGCTTCATTTGGCTGATGAAAAGAACTCTAAGAAGAGAGAGGGCCAGCTGTTAGAGAGAGAAAGGGAGAGAATTGTGTAATTTTTTACTCAAGCTTGGATATTTGAAGTCTAGTTCAAGGATTAACCAATTCTTGAATTCATGAGTTTAAGGTGTAATCTTGTGTGTTCAAAGTTAATTAATGGTCAAGAGCATGTTTTGAATTTGTTTTGTTGAATTGGAAGTCCATATATGCATGCATGTATGTAATTGTTTGGAATTTGCATAATTGAGCTTGAATTGCATGATCCATGTAAATTTGTAGTTGAAGCTCATGTATGATCACCATTGGTATCATCTAAGTTGAGAATGAGAGCTAGACATCACATGCATGTACAATCTATAAAGATAAGAACTTTGAATGCATGATTGTGTATGTTAGAATTGAGTTTGGTGTCAATTTGAGCCATGCATGTGTTAAATCGTTGAAATTGAGCTCCATGATGATGTGTTTTGGTGTTTATACCATGTTAGTACAAGTATGTATGGAATTGGAGCTATAAGATGCATGAAATGTTGGTTGAGAGTCGAATTAGAGCTCAAGAACACAATCTGGGAAACCCAGAATTTTGACGTCCGCTCGAGCGGGGTAATGGCCGCTCGAGCGGGAAATACGTGCTCCCAGTACTTTTTGCAGACTTGGTGTCCGCTCGAGCGAGTTATTTCACGCTCGAGCAGGGGAACTTTGTAGACAGGCCTTCCACTCGAGCGCCCTGTTTCACGTTCGAGCGTATTTTTCATGCAACCAGTACTTTTGCAGGCCTTAGGGGTCCACTCGAGCGGGGGAGTCCACGCTCGAGCGAGGACCCTGTTTTCTGAAATTTTGAAAATGCATTCTATGTTCTGTTTTCCGTTCCCTTTTCACGTCTAAGCACTCTTAGGCATACATTGAGCATTATAATTGAATTAAAGAGATAAGAATGAAGCCTAGAGAGGAAAATGTGAATTAAAGAACGGATTAAATTAATTGCGACCCATATGTGTTATGTGATGTATAGGGTCAAGCTCCAGGGCAAATCCACAAGCCAATCACTGTGAGTAATATCTGAAATACATATTGTTGTCCAATTGCTTACTTCTATGTAAGTTTTGTAAAGTTCATTAATTTTGAATGGTGGACAAGTTTGAAAGGCTTAAATGCCAGTTTGATATGACAAGTTTGGAAGGGCCGAAAGGCCAGTCTGATACAAAAGTTTGATAAGGCCAAAAGGGCCAGTCTGATATAAACGTTCGAAAAGGGCCAAAGGCCAGTTTGACATGAATGAATTAGGCCAACGGTCGTCTGATGTATAATGTTCCAATATTTTCTTTATTTGATATTATTCACTAGGCTTCTGCTCACGCTCATTCATGTGTTTGTAGGTGAGCCAAGAGAGGTCCAAACCCAGCCCCAGTGAAGTCTGTATGGAACAACCAAGTTTTGGAAAGTCAACCTATGTGTCTCACGCATGAGACTCACCTTCGTCTTTGTTATTTTGTTTTATGTTGTCACGTTGGCGGAGCCTTTGTATATGTCTATATATAGTTCACAGGTTGCCTTAGTTTTGGATGATCCTGTCCGTACAGAAATTTTTGATACTTTAATTCTGTTGTGAGTTATTAATGTTTATATGTATGACTTGTTTGACGTGCCATGTAAGCACAGCTCTAAGGACAAAGTTTTTGAATTGCATCCGTTTGGCCCCCATTAACTCTATTAAAATACGTATGGTTTGGTTTGAAGCCGTAGGTAATCTCACGATTACTGGCCAGTTATGTCCTTAACCCACGAGGCGGGTTCAGGTCATGACATTGTCCTTGCTCGGTTTACCGAAAAGCACAACATTTAACAAAATGCGAGCCTCGGAACATCAAAAGAACTTTTTTTTTTTTCAAAAATGTTTTGAAAGAGAGGGTTTTAAGGTCTAAAAATCATTTTGGTCAAAATAGTTTTGGTCCAAAAAGGGGTGTGAGGTTGGGATTTAACGCTCTCCTCGCCGAAGAAATCGAACATTTGCACTGCACAACTTTCATCACCAAGTAAACAATCAGTGGCGCCCAAGTCTTAAGGGTGGTCAAAAATGGAGTGTCTACAATGATATGACTTTTATTTTCAATTATATGTTTATTGCATTGCATGCATTGGTGCACTTAAAGTTGTTATGTTGCCCAGATACTAGTGGGAGCATAGGCACACTTTTTGTGACATTACACCTATCTCTACGTTATTTTGGAGGCCTTGTGCTATAATTTTTTGAGATATGAAGGTTCTCAGACTTTGAAGAGAAGCTATACTGACTCTTCTAATTTCCTAAGATCTTCATTGGTTATGAGCCAAAGGACTCTTTGGTAACGTCACCTTGACTTCAACCCCTAGAGTAGAGCCAACCTTGTGCATATAATGAGCCATAGTACCTTTCAAAATTAGGACAAGATGCTCTCTCATTTCTAGGATGTATGATGCTGCTTGCTTGAATAGTGAAACCCTAGATCATTTCAAAACTAGGACAGGGTAACTCTAGCCTCCATAGAGGTGTTTGTTCTTTTTCTTGCTATGTGTTATGTGCAATATTAAACACAATTTAATTTAAAATTAGACAAAAACTATGCAATGTAATTCACACATTTAATAAGTTCTTGAGGAAAAAAAAATCGAGATTTGTTTTAAATTTTGTTGAATTAAAAAACATTACCATAAAATAAAAAATTAAAATTAACAGGAGAGAGAGAGAGAGAGAGAGAGAGAGAGAGAGAGAGAGAGAGAGGAGAAGACGGGACAACTCACCGATCATGCAGCCGCCAAAGAAGAGAGACTGGACCAACCCAACCTTACACTTGTGTCCACAAACCAACCCCCACTCCGCCACCGTACAACTCGCCGGACCGCCTATCCACTTCCAAGAACCGGGTTCTAACCCAAAAATAGTTCCAGAACTGGTCGAACAAGAACCGGGGATTAAGCACCTCTACTCCGGTTCACGGTCCACGAAGATCATGACCATGGTGTGCAAGGCCTCGAGAGCCCAAACCAAGCTCGTCAACACGAAGTGCCTTAGTTGCCAGACCCCAAACTTGCCACAGAACCGGTTCAATATGTCGTCGATGGACACCTTCTGTTTTCCGGCCACAGGTACGCAATGGAAGAGCCAGAAAATTAAATTAGAGGGAGCACTTATTAATTACAATAATTTTTACAAAAATATTTTACGCAAGTTTTTACGATTGATTTAAAGAAACATCAACAAAAAAAAAAAATAATTAGTGTGTTTGGTTTCAGTTTTCTGAATTCAGTTTTTTGAAAATTGAGTTTTTTTATTTTTCATATTTTTTTGTTTTTAGTGAATTTTTTTGAATTTTAAGTAATTTTTTTACTTTTTTAGATGCACCTTACTTAGATGTATCTAAATAGTAAAATATTTGTAAAAAAATATTTTAAAAAATTAATAAATACACAAAAATACAAAAAAATATACTAAATTTTCATTTTTTGTGTATTTTTTGGTATTTAATGTATTTTTTAAATATTTTTTTCACAAATATTATACTTTTTAAGTGTATTTATGTTAGGTGTGTCTAAAAATTAAAAAATTTGCTTAAAATATTAAAAAAATTCATTCAAAACATTAAAATACGAACAATAAAAAAGTAATTTTCTGAAAATTGAAAACAAACAAGCTGAATGTTATTTGTAACTAATGTATCATGGACAATACAAAAAAAAATATAGATATAAGCCTTAAAATAAATTATATAATGATAAATTATTTTTCAATATAAAATTTGATTAAAATTCAATATAATAGTAATACCACGTCATCATTGGTATGTGATATCACCCACTAATGGTAAATAAATGCATAAAGAGTGAACCTCACAAGCCAAATGTAACTAACAATATAATAAATTTCATATCTTTATAGTGAGATTATTTATACTTGCATATCACTAATAATGACATCGCCGTTACATTCAAAAAATTTCATAGCTAATATGGTTTATTTGTAATAATCTCTTCATTTTCAATCAAAACAACCATTATTATTTTCATAATTTTTAAAATGCCATTGACATTTCACTCTAATAATATTTTTATAATTTTTTATTTAAAATATTTTTTTTATGTTTGCAAAAAAAAAATTCCCAAAATCCAAGAGGACATGTGACCCCCCTGGTCACATACTCCCTCCGCCACTGCAGGTACATCGGCTTTTTGCGACAGCAAGATCAGCGGGATGCTGAGATCCGCCGGAGATGAAGGCGACGTCGTTAGCATCTTCTTTGTTTTTGTTTATTTTTTGTTTTTAAGAATATTGGGGTGAAGAGAAGAGGATGGGTGCTGGAATGGAATTGGGATATTCCAATTTGTTGTGATATATATAAGAAAATGTTATTGTGCCAAATTTTTTACTAAATATGAATTTTATATTTATGTGAGACATTTGATCATTCATTTGATAAAAATTTTTATATTCCTAACATTACCAGATATATGTAAGTGCGAGAGTGTACAGTGGTATGATCATTTGACATGTGGAGGCTGATCCAACCTTTGAGTGGAAAGTGATTATTTGGTGATATTCAAGTATTGTTACATAGGGATAAATGAATCGAACGAACTAAACAATTAATTGTTCAAATTTAATTTGATAATTTTTATGAGATTCAAAATTTGTTCAAACTTGATTTATTAAACTTTCGAGCCGATCTAAAAAACGAGAGATTAACTGTTCAAGTTTAGTTTGTTTACTTAACAAACCGAGTTTAAACAAGCTTTTAACAGGTCGAACATGAGTCGAGGTCGAGCTGTTTATCACCCCTAGTTATACACCATTTATTACTTGATAATTGTTAAGTTATTCTTAAAAATCAAACAAAAAGTATTAACACCTACTATTTTAACCAATAAATTGGAACACCACATAACATTGTCCGTAGAACAAAAAAACAATTTCCCCTTGTCTATTTGGTGCCGTTTTTGGTTAATATTCAAAAATTAAAAATAATTTTTTCTTTTAACTTTGAGATAATTAATTTTTTTAATTACATATATATATGTATAAATAGTTGCAGTAATTTGCACCAAAATTTCCAAGCAAAATTTTATATGTAAAATTCATAGAGAGTTATGAGGCAATGATACTTTTGTAATTGTGATTGATAAGAACAATTCTTATCTTGAAATAAAAGAATTAGGGGTGGTTTGGGATTTAACTAAGAAAGTTTTCTTTTTTTTTTTAATGTTAAGTATTTTTTTTTTTTTTCAAATTTGTGTCGACCTTTTTTTAAACAAACAAAGATCTGACAGGTACTTTATTAAAAATAAATAAAATAAAAAACTGAAAAAGGAAATTTTTTAAAAAAGATTTTAGTGGACTTTTTTTTTATAAAAAAAAATCGAATTATATTTTTAATTTTTGTGATCTGTCTAGTCAAATAAACTTAAAATTGTAAAGTTTTTAAATTTTTCTTAAACAAATCAACAATTGGTTTGGGATGCTCAACCCATTTTCTGCCAAATATCTATCTGACTATTTTAATACTAGCACCTAGCTTGTTTCTACTTTTCAAAAAATATTTTTCAAAAAATTTTACTTTCTTATTTTTCATGTTTTTTTATTTTTACTAAATTTTTTTAATATTTTAAGTAATTTTTTTACTTTTTAGACACACCTAACATAAATACACCTAAAAAGTAAAAAAATTGTAAAAAAAATCTTTTAAAAATTCACTAAATACCAAAAATACAAAAAAAAAAAAATACAAGAATTCAATACATTTTTTATATTTTTATGTATTTATTAATTTTTTAAAATATTTTTTCATAAATTTTTTACTTTTTAGATACATCTAAGTAAGGTGTATCTAAAAAAGTAAAAAAAAATGTTTAAAATTTTAAAAATATTCACTAAAAACAAAAAAAAAATACGAAAACTAAAAAAGTCAGCTTTTAAAAAACTTAATTCAGAAAATTCAAACCAAACACACTGACACGTTTTAAAATTATTAAAAGCTTTGGAGTTAATTTCGGATTATAATTGGATGAGGTGACAATACCAGAAGTATAAATAAAAAGCTTTAAAACCTAATAATATGTTACCATAACCAAATTTAAGTTGCAAATTTTGTATATTTCATTTAATATTCTTTTCCCTATATTTTATACTAGTAGTACCCTGTGCTATACACGAGATTTTATAAATTAAAAAAATCATTATAATTATCTTAAAATAATTTAATATTTTGTCTTGTTATACATAAAATTTATAAACTAACTTTTTGTTTATAACTTTTTAAATTATTAGTTTAAAAAATTAAAATATATATATATATATATATATTTAATGCAATTTTGATAATTTGTATTAAAAAAAAGTTAAACCTGATTAAATGAGCTATGACATACCTCTTTTTGTTATGAAAATATATAAATTTGAAAGTTATAATTAAGAGAAATATACAATTTTATTATTAAATGTGATATGAAATGATATTTAACAATAATTCAGATGGTGTTTCTACTATTAATCCAATAATTTAAGTTACATTTATTTTGGTTTTAATTTCATAATTAAAAATACAATATGAATATAATAAGTAGACAAATTTCTAGTCTTAAAAATAAGAAGGTTTTAGAATATTTCTAACCTTTCATCATTTTCTTTCAATTTCGTTTTTTAATCTAATTTGATTTAAAATTTGAATAAAAAGTTTGATTTGATATGAATTACTTTAACTTTTTCATTAAATTTTTATCAATTTTTAAAAGAATTTTCATTCTTATCCCAATTTTTTTTCTTTTCATCAATTTTGATAAATAAAAAAAAAAACAAATAATTTCCAACACTTTATCTTTTTAAATTTTTATCAAATTATAATTTGATAAAAAAAAATGTTAAGGGTTGGAGATTCTCTTAATTAGAATTATATTAAAATAGCATCTTGAAATAATGAAAGTTTGAGTATGTGATTGGTTAAAATGTATAATTTGATTAATTCTCTTCTCATATTTGTATACAAATTGACACTTGTGACTATGGATGGCCACGAGGTGGATTTGGGGCGGAATTGGGACGGGTTTGTCATCCCCCGCCCTTGCCCCCTACTTTCAAGCCCCACTCCTGCCCCAACTCCGCTATGGGTGGAATTTTTCAACTTCATCTCGCCCTCGCGAATACCCGATCACATTTCAAATTGTCAAAAAAATTGAGAACTATGTAAATTCTTAACACACTAAATAATTTTCTATAACAAATAAAGGGATGACAGTTTGGCTTCTTATTTATTTATATTTAAATAGAACCACAAATTTTTAGTATTCATTTCTTATATCTAATTATATTATATATATATATACATATACACATTATTTATTTATATTATTAATTATATCAGGTCGGGTTTGGATCAAGGAAGATGATACTTGCCCCCGCTACAAGTGATCAAAATTTAATCTACCCCCATCCCACAGAAGTGTTGGGTCTAGTAAAATCCGCCCCATTCAAGACGGGTATGGGCGGGCCCTCACAAATCAAACTAAAATGGCCATCCCTACTTACAACCACATCATTATAGGTCAGATTATGAAATTTTTTTTGAAGTGTTAAACATTTTCCTTTTGTAAATATCCTACCTGTTACACATATCTTTTGGATATGTATTTATCAGTTTTGTTTTGTAGACATAAATAGCTGATGTTTCAATTTAAAAAATTAAAAAGTAAAAAAAAAAATAGATTAGGCTTTTTGGGGATAAAAGAAGCCATGTAACTCTTTTAAATATTATTTAAGATAGACTATTTTAATTAAATAAAAAAATAAAAATATATATTTAGAAATTATCCCTATATATTATGCTATTATATACAACTAGCGGTAACAAATTAACTATAATATCTATGAAAAGTTATACTAATCTTTCATTTTTAACTAATTGAATTATAATTAACAAACTAACAAATAGTTGTAATGGTGTAATGGGATAAAAAAAAAATAAAAAAAAAAAAGGATAAAAATAAAGAACACAATGATATTTAAAAGTTCTAAATTTACCTAGTCATACAAAAATCTAATGTTATAGTAAGCATCTTGAATTTCCAATAAATTTTCACATCTTCTATAAAACAAAATCATAATAAAAAATAAAAAATAAAAAATTGGATACTCATTTTTTACTTCAATTTTATAGTCTTCATTGAAGAAAACAAAATCTAATCAAAATTTTTGACATAGAACATGTATAGATATTTCAATTACAATTATCATCACCAATAATTCTTCTCCACCATATAAATTTGTAAACAAACACATAAACCTCACTAAAATTAAAACCAAAACCAAGACTAACAACAAAAAAAGAGAATCACACAGGGAAAAAAATAAAATTAAAAATAAATAAATTTATAAAGTGGTAGGATATTACATCCAACAACTTAAATCTAACTTAGCCTAATATATAGATATTATATTTTGTAACATATCAATTGTATTCAAAATTTGGCATCCAAATTTGATAACTATAGTATTATTTTATAAAAAAAATATACACAATAGTAGTTGAAATAAGTTGTAATTAACAATTAACAATTTCTTATAGTATCGAAATAAACAATGACTATTGTGCTTGAAGATGAGTACTTGTCCAATAATTATACTACATTCATGTATTTGACCGGATTTTAAATTCGAGCCTTATTATACTTACCTAATAATTAAACTACTAGCTTATGTCTACTTAGCAAAAACCTAGACTTACCAATTTTAAAAATAAAAAAGACACCAAGATGACTGTTAATTAAAAAAATTATCACACAATGTGAAGGTGAAATGATTTTGTATTTAAAGATAATATTCTTACAATAATAATAATAATTAGGTTTTATTGCATGGGGTCCCGCACACAAAGATTCAAAAGGTTGATGACTACTTTTACTTCACACACACCCAACTCTTTTCCAAGGCTTGTTCGCGTCTTATCCATGCTATAGAAGAAGAAGAAAAAAAAAAAGTTATAATGGCCTCGTGTTTGGACTCATTCCCGGAAGATGGTTCCTAATTTTCGTAAGACATTTCAATTATAAAAAAAAAAAAATCAATAAAAAAAACTTTAGATAAAATACACTTTTTAAGTCTTCAAGTTTGGTGAATTAGGTTAGAGCTATAAAATAAATTATCAAAAATGCTAGAGATCTCAAAAGTTTTATCAAAACTTCTACCAAATGTCTCGTATGGGTGTGAGACCCACACCCGTATGAGACATTTGGTAAAAATTTTGATAAAATGTTTAGGGTCTGTAGCATTACTCATAAATTACGTTTGTTTGTACACTAGTATAGGGATATTAGTTGGTTGAAATTAAATTTATGAAATTACATTAAAAAAAAAAATTCATTATATAGAAAATGATTTTTTTTACTTTTATTAATCTTATTTCTCCCATGGAATTACTAATCTCCTCTTTGAAAGTTATTCCTAGTCCCATAAGATTGTTAATATCTCATTAAGGTTGGTTTGAGATATTCTAAAAAAGTGTACTTTTTGACTTATTGGCTTATATAAGTTAGATTTGGGTTGGGTTTGATGTGATGTGTTAGAGAGGTGATGTGATTTAAGGCCAAGTTTGGCTAAATTAAAAAAATTACACTTATTTCATCTTTTTATCTTTTTTGGGTCACATCAATCAACATCTCCTCTCTACTTTTTCTACACATAATACAAGAAAAGTCAAAAAATACACTTATTTAGTCTTTCCAAACTTGGCCTAAATAATATGATGTGACTTAAATAGGATAGTGACTTTTTGACTTTTTATATTATTTAGGTTATGCCAAACTTGACCAAATAAACATGGATATAACGTTTGATGACCTTTTAAAAACATTAATATTATGTTTGGATCATAAATTTAGAAAGATAAAGAAAAATGGAGAACAAATTTTGTTTATATTTCATTCATATTTTTTCTTACTATTTTCTACTCAAATCCATGATATAAGTAGGATATGAATGAAATATAAGTTAATTTTGTTTATTTATTTCTCTCTCAATCTCTTTCCAAATCTATAATTCAAACGGATTGTAAAAGAAGAAAAATGTTTGGGAGCTCTAAAGGAGCTCTAGAGGGTGGGCTCCATCCATTGATGTGATATTTTGGCCTTAGTTTTTTTTTTTTTTTTTGTTGAATTTCCACCTCATTAGTATTCAATTAGAGTTTCAAAATTATAGAGATGAATCATTGTTGGTAAAAGTTTTTTTTTTTTTTTTTTCACTTCTCACCTTTCCACTTTTGCTCAAATTTCACTTTTTATCTTTCATGGTTGGATTTTCATTCAAATACTAAACTGTGGATAAGAGGAGGATTGAATTGAAACTCTTGCTTTCATGTTAGACTTGTAAGCTATTTAAGGATACTGCGGTGATGTGAATCCAAGAAGTTTTTAATGTGAAATGCGTGTTGTGAGTTTGTGATTTTCCATTTCCTTACTGTTGTCCACCATTAGTTATATTCTTTCACCAAACAATGCCCCATGCAAGGGGGAAAATTTTTTTTGACAGTTTTTGTTGTTTTTATGTTGTTGCCTATTCAAATAATTTAAGATGGGGTATATTTTTTATTTTTTATTTTTGACAAAATTCAACTTGGATAGAAAAAATGGTAAATAAGATTGGGCCTAAAAGAAAAGGACAGTATAGAGAAGTTAGGAGGCCCAATAACTGAAAAAAAAAAAAAAAAAAAGCCCACACAAAAAAACCTGTATGATTAGAAAGAGCATACCAACCGATTCAACGGGGAAAGAAGAACAAAAACAAAGCTCCCTGTTAGAAGATGAGTGTCCGATTGTATGATTTGTATTGTCTTAATTATAAAATAATTATTTTACTCGTTAGGTTATGTTTTTATTATTATTGATTTAGATGGACAGTCTCCAACAAAAAACCATATGAACTAAAATCAAAAGTCTTAGAGATTAAATAAACAAAAATGATAGTTCAAAAATAAAATTAAAAAAATAAAAGTAAAATTGACCCTTATTATAATAAAAAATGAGTTACATTGTTTCAAGACTCATGTAGCCATTTATTTTATAAATCTAGCATTCACTTTTAGTAACTTTTGCAAGACAAGTCTGCATTTTTGTTTCTAAAAAAGACATATTTTGTACTAAGAAAATACCATTAATAAGGAACCTTCTTTATAGCAAAGCCTATTCTCTTTGGATTATTGATTGGATAGTTATTTAAAAAGAAAAAGACAAATGTAGAAGAAGTTAAAATTATATTTATTCATATTTCTCTCATCTTTTTTGAATTTTCTTTCCAATCTCACTATTTTTCTCATTAGCTGCCAATCTCAAACACATTTCTGGAATTCCTTTCTTATTGGAACAAATATTGAATGCAATATGAATGTCATTTTATTCACATGGTGTTTTTGGCTAACAAAATATTATAAATAAGAATTAAATAGACATTATTTAGATAGAGAAAAAGAGGGAGTTGTTTTTTTGTTTTGTTTTTTTTATTTTAAAAGATAGAGACAGAGTAGTAGTTATTGTTGGAAAAATTGGTTTTTTATAAGGTTTATTTTGGGTCAACTTTGAGCTCAAAATTGAGTGGGCGCCAAACGTCTTTTGGAGTGGGTCCGAAGAGGTGATGTGTTCCTTGCCGCATGGCAAGTCAGACGGTGAATACGATTCGTCAAAACCATTTATGAGTGAATGAAAACTTAACGTCGTTTTTGGGTTTGTGGAATTGGATAAATTCAAG
This sequence comes from Camellia lanceoleosa, assembly GCA_025200525.1. Lineage (NCBI taxonomy): Eukaryota > Viridiplantae > Streptophyta > Magnoliopsida > Ericales > Theaceae > Camellia > Camellia lanceoleosa. The sequence continues at coordinate 19,184,855 of CM045762.1, read as the reverse complement.
AATTAAATGTGAGTTTTCTTATATGGGTTGTCCCACATTGAAACTTGAAGAGAGCTTTCGTAAGTATATAAGCTCTAGATGTACAACCTTGGGTTGGGCCCCAAGGGGCACCCCAAGTTTGTAGAAGGAAGAAGTTATGGACAAAGTAAACCTTAGCCCAAACTGACGCGGCTGCCGCTAACCGGCCGTGCTGGGCGCAAATATGGATCGAGTCAGTTCTTATATTAATTTTTTGGACAAAATTTATACAAATTTTGTAATGAAACCAAATTCAAATTTTGTGCCAAAAATTGAATTAATTTTTTGTTCCATTTTTTCTTCTTTCAGTCTAAAATATTCCTAACAATTTCAAACTGTTTTAACAATATGAAAAAACTGCCAAACAGTTTGCATATCTGTTCAAAACAGATTTGAATCTATTGCACTGGATGATTCATTTTTGGACATATTCAAATTCAAAAGCGCCCAGTAAGCGATTTCTAGCAGATTATATAAGCATGCGATTACTATATCTGTTCAGTTTCAAATCTGAATCTGTTCAAGAGTTTTGCACCTATTCAAGTTCAAATTCATACTTTTTCGGGACTATTTTTGCCTATAAATATCAGCCCTATTCCAGCAGATTTGACATCCAAAAGTTGATTGAAATTACATTTTGCTATCCTATTTTTCTCCTTTGCATTATTTATTCTTCATTCTAGTGTTAGAGAATTAAAGAGAGTATAGAACACAAGGTTCTAGTTGCTGGACAAATTTGTTTGGAGTGCTACTACAAATTCGTGAAGATCATTGTATCATGGGAGATAAACACCACTTAATCGTAAGCACCGTAACGAGACGAATCTGTCTTAAGGACAGAGTGTCACACAATCGACTTGATCTTTATTTTTCAGCCGATTCAATAAAATAAATTACGTAAGTTATTTATTTTATGTATTTGATTTTGTTTCAATTTATTTATTGTACACAGAATATTGTTCCAACAATCTTAAGACAGATTCGAATTATTCTGTTTACAAAATTTTTTGTTTATTTCATTTCGTCTTTCTTCTTCTTATAGAAATTATTTTCTGTGATTTTACAAAATAATATTCTGGTTGGAAAACAAATAGTAGTAATATACTATCTATTTTCTTTGACAACTAGTAGTAATATAATGGTGTCATTAACAATTCAGAATATTTATTTGTGCAAGTTTGTCAGAAATTAATTTTGATTTTCTTAAATAATTTCTGAGTGTTCATTAATTAAAAATAAATTCATTTTTTTTAATTATTGAAATGTTACAGAAATTTAATTTTCTGTGTGGAATTAATTTGGTTAAATAAAATTTTGTTTTATTTTATTTCCAAATTAATTAAAAAAATAAAAGTTACATTCTTGTTTCTTTTATTTTTATAAAATTTAATTCTATGAATTTGGATTAATTTTCAGTGTCGTATAAATTCTAATTATAATTTTGTTTTATAATTTAGAATTCATGGCTACTGAAACAAATGCTCAAACAAGTACTAGTGTGGTAGCTGCAATTGCGCCAATCCCCTCTCCTGTTGTGACACTACTGGTAAATCACGGTGAGAAGCCAATGAAGTTCTCTAGAACTGATTTTAAAAGATGGCAACATAAAATGTTGTTTTATCTTACAACTCTAAACCTGGCTCGTTTTCTCCGTAAGGATGTTCCTATTTTGAAAGAGGATGAAATCGACCGGCAAGTGGTTGTTGCAGTCGATGCCTGGAAACATGCTGATTTCCTTTGCCGGAACTATAACTTGAACGGACTTGACAACACATTATACAACGTCTACAGTCCTATCAAAACAGCAAAGGAACTTTGGGAGTCTTTGGAGAAAAAATACAAAACGGAAGATGCCAGCTCAAAGAAAATTGTGGTTGGCAAATTCCTGGACTTTGTAATGGTTGATTCTAAGACTGTGATCAGCCAAGTTCAAGATCTCCAACTCATTCTGCCCGACATTCACGTAGAAGGCATGTCTCTCAGTGAATCCTTCCGAGTTATAACCTTAATTGAGAAATTACCACAAGGCTGGAAGAATTTCAAGAACTACCTCAAACACAAACGCAAAGAAATGTCTTTAGAAGAATTAATTGTGCGTTTGAGGATTGAGGAGGACAACCGCAATTCTGAAAAGCGGACTGGTAAGCATCCTATGGAGTTTAAGGCAAATGTGGTGGAACATGCTCCAAAAGCAAAGAAACGGAAGTTTTCTGGAGAAAGTTCATCACAAGTTTAATAAAAGTTAGGGGGAACTAAAAAGTACAAGTTTAATGACAAGTGTTACATCTGTGACAAAGATGGACATCGGGTCAAAGATTGTCATAACAAAGGCAAAAGCAAAAGAAGAACTAGCAAGAAGCTTGCTCAAGCTCATATGACCGAAGTGAACAATATTTCTAATGGTATAGATGACATCAATCTTTCTGCAGTTGTTTCCGAAGCAAATTTTGTCGGAAATCCTAAAGAATGGTGGGTGGACACTGGTGCTACTCGCCACATTTATGCCGACAAAAAGATGTTCACATCTTATTCTACAATGGACAACAATGAACAATTTTTTATGGGCAACTCCTCAACTTCCAAAGTTGAAGGACAAGGGAAAATTATTCTGAAGATGACATCTAGAAAGGAGCTTACTCTCAATAATATGCTACATGTACCAGACATTCGCAAGAATCTTGTTTCTGGATCTTTGTTGAGTAAGAATGGGTTTAGGCTAATGTTTGAGAGTGATAAATTTGTACTTACTAAGAATGAGATGTATGTAGGAAAATGTTACATGTCTGATGGTATTTTCAAGATAAATGTAATGACCGTTGTACCCTCAGTTATTAATAAAAATACATCTTCTTCTTACTTGCTTGAGCCTTCAAATTTATGGTATGGTAGACTTGGATATGTTAATTATGGATCTTGGCGTAGATTAATTAATATAGAATGTTTACCTAAATTTGACATTGATTCAAATCATAAATGTGAAATTTGCGTTGAGGCAAAATTATCCAAAACTCCTTTTCATTCAATTGAAAGAAGTACGGAACCATTTGAATTAATTCATAATGACATTTGTGATTTTGAATCAATTCAAACTAAAGGTGGGAAAAAAATATATTACCACTCTTATAGATGACTATACTAGATATAGTTATGTTTATTTAATTCGAACCAATGCTGAAGTTTTGGAAACTTTCATTCAATATAAGAATGAAATTGAAAATCAACTTGATAAGAAAATCAAAAAAGTAAGAAGTGATAGAGGTGGTGAATATGAATCACCTTTTGGTGAGTTTTGTAAAGAACATGGAATAATTCATCAAACCATTGCTCCTTCCTCAGCTCAGCAAAATGGAATTGCTGAAAGGATAAATAGGACTTTAAAAGAAATGATGAATGCCATATTAATAAGTTCTGGATTATGTCTTATTCACCCAAAAAAAAAGTTCTGGATTACCGCAGAACTTGTGAGGGGAAGCAATACTATCTGCTAATTATATACTTAATAAAGTACCCCGAAAGAAAATGAATCAAACACTTTATGAATTGTGGCATAAAAGAGTACCATCCTATAAATACTTAAAAGTGTGGGGGTGTTTGGCTAAAGTGGCTATTCCTAGTCCTAAAAAGACTAAGATAGGTCCTAAAACTATTGATTGCATTTTCATTGGTTATGCCAAGAATAGTAGTGCATATCGTTTTTTGATTCATAAATCAGAACATTCCGAAATGCATGTAAATACTATTATTGAATCTCGGAATGCATCTTTCTTTGAACATGTGTTTCCGAATAAGATTGGACAAGAGACTAATAATAAGAAAAGATCTTTTTGTGCTATTACTAGTAATGATCAAGAACAAAAGCAAGATTAAATTGATGAAGAGGAACCTAGGTGTAGTAAACGTGCTAGAACCTCAAAATCTTTTGATCCAGATTTTCTAACTTTTTTGTTAGAAAATGATCCCTTAAGTTTTAAAGAGGCTATGTCCAGTCTTGAAGCTCCTTTATGGAAAGAAGCTGTCTATAGTGAAGTTGAATCTATCTTGCAAAATCACACTTGGGAATTGGTGGATTTGCCACCAGGTTGTAAACCTCTTGGATATAAGTTGATTTTCAAAAGAAAAATGAAAGCGGATGGATTAATTGACAAATACAAGGCAAGACTTGTGGTCAAAGGTTTTAGACAAAAAGAAGGTCTTGATTACTTTGACACATACTCACCGATTACAAGAATAACATCCATTAGAATGCTAATTGCTATTGCGTCTTTGTACAAGCTAGAAATTCATCAAATGGATGTAAAAATCAGTTTCTTAAATAGTGAGTTAGATGAAGAAATTTACATGGAACAACGAGAAAGTTTTTCTGTTCCAGGAAAAGAAAAGAAAGTGCGTAAATTGGTTAAATCGTTATATGATTTAAAACAAGCGCCAAAGCAATGGCATGAGAAATTTGACAAAGCATTGATGTCAAATGGATTTAAAATTAATGAGTGTGACAAATGTGTTTATATTAAAAACACAGACAAAGGTTATGTCATTGTATGTCTTTGTGTGGATGATATACTCATCATAAGTAGTAATAATGACATGATTAAAACTACCAAGAAAACGTCGAATAAACATTTTGACATGAAGGATATGGGTATTGCTGATGTAATTCTTCATATGAAAATTACCAAAACATCAGAAGGTTTTGCTTTGTCACAATCACATTACATTGAGAAAATACTTGACAAATTTAGCAAAGATGATGATCATCTTGCTAGAACACCTGTGGATGTTAATTTGTTTCTTTCTAAGAATGTACAGGAAAGTATTTCTCAATTAGAGTATGCCCAAATTATTGGAAGCTTAATGCACTTGATGAACTGCACTCGCCCAGATATAGCTTATGCAGTAAGTAAATTAAGTAGATATACAAGTAATCCAGGAGTAGAACACTGGAAAGCTATTATAAGGGTTCTTAAATATCTCCGATTTACTCGTAACATTGGGCTTAATTATACTAGATATCCAGCAGTACTTGAAGGATACTATGATGCAAATTAGATATCGGATACTAGAGATTCAAAATTCACCAGTGGGTATGTCTTTACTCTTGGTGGTGTGGCTGTATATTGGAAATCTTCCAAACAGACTTGCATAGCTAGCTCTACTATGGAATCAAAATTTATAGCTTTAGATAAAGCTGGGGAAGAAGCAGAATAGCTTCGTCACTTTCTTTAAGATATTCCAATATGGCTAAAACCAGTGCCTACTATATGCATACATTGTAATAATCAATCAGCATTAGGTAGAGCACAAAGTCATATGTATAATGGTAAGTCCTGACACATTTCGTCGTCGACATAACACCGTAAGACAACTACTCTCTAATGGAATTATCTCCATTGAATATGTGAAGTCTAAAGACAACATAGCGGATCCACTAACCATAGGGTTAGCAAGAGAGTTAGTTGAGAATTGATCGAGGGGAATGGGACTTAAGCCTATTAAATAAAAGTTACCACAACGGCAACCCAACCTAGTTGACTGGAGATCCCAAGATCTAGGTTCAAAGGGAAAACCGAGTTGTGAATGACTCAGAAGGATCACTGGGGAGTCCAACTCCTACCCATTTCTAGGATGAAATAGTGATGTCTGCAGCGTTTTAAGTTAAGTAAAATTTTAATGATTCTTATATCTAGGTAAACTTAGTGGAGTATGGCAGGATACTTTTCATAAGAATCACCTATGTGAGTGTGAACTGGGCCGGTTCTATGAGATTTGTGAAGGGCTACAATTCTCAAGAGCACTCATGAAAGACCAGGGTTGTTCAGGGCCAAAATGAACACAATAGTGAGAACTAAATTGTGTTTGGGGATACACTGTGTGAGTTTTATTGTCTTGGTTTACACAAACGGCTAAATAGTTCAAGACATCATGTTCACTGGTTAGCTAATAAATCCGATAGTGTTTCCCAAAGGAAGGTTCAAAGCCAAAAGCTACCTATCATTTGCAGAATATTTCCAATTTCTGTACTCTCTGTAATTAGATCATGTTATTGCATTTTCTCTCCGTCAAATTCCATTTATGTGGGGGATTGTTGGAAAATTTAGTTTTTTATAAGGCTTATTTTGGGCCAACTTTGAACCCAAAATTGAGTGGGCCCCAAATGTCTTTTGAAGTGGGTCCGAAGAGGTGACGTGTTCGTTGCCGCATGGCAAGTCACACGGTGAAGATGGTTCATCAAAACCATTTATGAGTGAATGGGAACTTGACGTCGTTTTCGGGTTCATGGAATTGGAGAAATTCAAGAATTACATGTGAGTTTCCTTATATGGGTTGTCCTACATTAAAACTTGAAGAGAGCTTTTGTAAGTATATAAGCTCTAGGTGTACAGCCTTGGGTTGGGGCCCAAGGGCACCCCAAGTTTATAGAAGGGAGGAGTTATGAACAAAGTAAACCTTAGCCCAAACCACCACACACACGCGCGCGCCGCCATCTGTCCATCCGACCGGCCGAGCCAAGCCAAGCCGAGCGTGAGTGTAGGTTGGGTTGGTTCTTATATTAATTTTTTAGACAAATTTTATTTGAATTTTTTAATGAAACCAAATTCAAATTTTGTGCCAAAAATTGAATTAATTTTCTGTTCCATTTTTTCTTCCTTCAGTCCAAAATATTTCTAACAATTTCAAACTGTTTTAACAGTGTGAAAAAACTACCAAACAGTTTGCATATCTGTTCAAAACAGTTTCAGATCTGTTGCACCTGGACAGATTCATTTTTGGACATATTCAAATTCAAAACTGCCCAGGCAGTTTCGGCATTTTCTGAATAGTTATATAACTATACAGTTACTATATCTGTTCAGTTTCAAATATGAATCTGTTCAAGAGTTTTGCACCTGTTCAAGTTCAAATTCATACATTTTCGGGACTGTTTTTTGCCTATAAATACCAGCCCTATTCCAGTAGATTTGGCATCCAAAAATTGACTAAAATTACATTTTGCTATCCTATTTTTTCTCATTTGCATTAGTTATTCTTCATTCTAGTGTTAGAGAAAATTAAAGAGAGTATAGAACACAAGGTTCTAGTTCGCCGGACAAATTTGTTTGGAGTGCTACTACAAATTTGTGAAGATCATTGTATCCTGGGAGATAGACGCCACTTAACCGTAAGCATCGTAACGGAGGCGAATCTGTCTTAGGGACAGAGTGTCACACACTCGACTTGATCTTTTATTTTTCATTCGGTTCGATAAAATAAATTATGTAAGTTATTTATTTTATTTATTTGATTTTGTTTCAATTTATTTATTGTACACAGAAGATTGTTCTAACAGTTAATTCATAAAGAAAGGGTAACATGTAAGAGATTATAGTAGAATTTAGTATAACTCACAGAGCAAAATGTAATTAATCATAATTTTTAGTTAAAAGATAAGCAACATTTACACATTTAACTAGGTTTTTAAGGCTTTTTAGAAGCCTTGTATTGATTTCTACAATAATAATTGCTAAACCTTTCTTCAGACTTATCAGAGAGGAGACAACCCATTTATGATTCCATCCGAGAAGACTAGTAAAATGAAGGATAAAAAATGTCATATATTTCAAGAGTTAGATCAATTGCCAATAAATAAATAAGAATTATCTCAACAAAAATTGATAGAATCTTAAAAAAGCCATTCAAATTTGTTATCGATTAGGTCTAAGTGGGAACATAAATACATACCCCTAACCAAGGCATCCATATTTGACAATTTATTTCACTATTATTTATTATTTATTACAATTTCGCCGTTATCATTTCAAATTCAATTTTTTAAATTATAAAAACAGTTTCTCTCCACGCATAATAAGCTTTCATTTGGCATAAGCTAAAATGGAACTTTTTGACTGAAGTAGTCATATCCAAACCATAATCATTTTATCTTTTCTCTCACAAAAGTCAAAAAGTCTATCCCAAACGAGGTTTTTTAGCCTCATGCTAAAATAGCTAAAAAGCCAACCTACATTCCAAACGAACCATAAGTCTGAGAGGGTTTTTATTTATTATAAAGAGACCCAATAATATTCAAGCATGTGTAGGCAAAAGATCTATGAGCAATGATGCAATAGAGTCTCTAATGTCTTTGGTAACATCTGTGTGAGTTCAGATCATCTGCCACTATTTCCTGCGGCCAACCAAAATGACGTCGTTTTATTTATTTTATTTTTTTTGTGCTTCTTACTTTGCTTTTCAGCCCCTTTTCATTTTTGAACCCTACCCCCTCTAAGGGATCATTTCCTTTATTTACAAGCTAATTATATGTTGATTTCTTGATTCTTTGTTTGCTTTTTGTGCTTTCTCAGTTGGGTTTGAGTTTCTCTGTCCTCAAAACCCAAGAGTTTCTTCTGTTGGGAAAAAAATATGTAACTTTACTCTGATCGAAATGATTTTGATTTGTCTTTTGGTATTTTTTAGCTAATCCCTTGTTTATGTCAAGATTTCCACTAAAAAATTTCATTATCTTCATTAGGGTTTACATGATTACTATTTCAAATATTCATTTATTATCAAATAATAATTGAAAAAAAAACTATTAAGTATCGTACGACTTTGTTTAATTGATTGGTTTTTCTCATCATCATCTTCAAAATCTTTGGTTGTTCATTACAAAGAGTGATTCCACTGAATACATGGATCCTTATATCAAACTTCAAGCTAGCTTACAACATGCTTTGCCACCCAGACAACAGATTCAACCGTGATCTAGCCGAGTTCCTCGATCGCAAAGTCCAAGCCAACACAATCCCAGTCGACGGAGTCTACTTTTTCGACATGGTCGATCGATCCATAAGCCTCCTCAATCAAGTCCACAGACCAGCCCCAAAAAACGAGTCTCAATGGGGTTTAGTAGAGCTCGAAAAGCCCTTAAGCACCATTGAAATAGTACTTGTAATCATCTTCTTCCATGGAGGAAGCTTCAGTGACTCCTCCACCAACAGTGCCATTTACGACATGTTTTGTCACCGCCTCATTAGCCATTGCAAGGCTGTTTTGCTGTCTGTTAACTATCACTGATCACCCGAGCATTGATACCCTTGTGCTTATGATGATAGATCTCACAGAGGGGCTAGGGCTCAAAAACGAAAAGGGGCTAAAAAGCAAAGTAAGAACGAAGAGAGAGAAAGAGAGAGGGGAAAAAAAAACGTTGTTTTGGCAGGCCGCAGGAAAGGCCACAAGAAATGGTAATAGATGATCTGGACTCATATGTGTGTAGCCATCTTATCCATCCATGTAAATGAGCTCTACAACACGTGTAAGGTTAAGAATGCATGTGAGGAGAGGCATGGGAACAACGGTGGGCTTGAGACACTCTTAGCATACGCTTGTTGTTTGACACATTCGGGGTGTTTAGAAAATTGTTATTTTAGTAGGTTGTTTGGAAAGTTGTGTTTTGGGAAGATAGTTTGATTTTTTTTTATAATTAGATGTGATATTTATAAGAGAAAAAGTAAAATGATTATGGATTTAATGTGATATTTTGACTTATTAATTATTTTAATCTATTTTATCTTTTTTGTAAATTTTAACTTTTAAAAAAAAAAAAAGGTTAAAATCCAACATGCACCCTAATTGTATTCCTTCATGTAGCATTCAACTGTTGACGCCATGTAATGACCCAAATTTTTTTTAAAAAAAATAGCCAGTGCATAATTTAATTGAGCAAATTTTTTAATTTGATTGTTGTGTAAATTCTGTGCAAAAATAGTTTAGTTTTGTATTTTTAAAAAATAGTTCCCTATCTTAGAAAATTATGAAATTTTTATATGTTGTTCCCATATGAGTCTAGCATGTTGGATAAAAATTTCAAAATTTAATGATGAGTCTTTATTTTATGAAAATTCACGGACTGATTGGTGTTCAGTTTAATTTATAGCAGAATTTAAAATTGAGTTTTGGGTGTTCGGATCAGGATTTGAGATAAATTTGTTGGGTCTATTTTGGTATATAATTGGGCCATGTTTGGCTTATGGGTGAGAATTTAATCAAGACCCAAGGCTTAGATTTAATTTAATTTGAGTTTATTTAATGACTCATGCTTAAGTGTTTGATCCTTTTTAATTATGTGATTGGTAATAACCACCTTGGGAGTTGTTATTATTTATTATATATGATTATAATAAATATTTGATAGTTGATTTTATGGTGTGTACCATACGGTGAAAAATTATATATTTTTGTAGTGAATAAAATGAGTATATATTTTGTGGTGAGCAAAATATTATATTTTGAGGTGTACAAAAATGTTATATTTTGTGGTAAGAAAAATTATATCATTTTATAATTTATATTATAAAATTTGAAGATATTGTTACAAAATATATTTTGGAGAAACCAATTTTTTTCTTTTGGAAAGCCAAACCCACATGGGGTTGTCCCCCCTTTTTGTAGTGGCCATCATTTCATCTCCTTCTCCTTTCCATTTCATTTCATTTTCTTTGGGTTGGTTGAGCAGAGAGCTCCCAACGTCTCTCTCTCTCTCTCTCTATTTCTTCATTGTTGGCTCAACCTTTAAGCTTGAAATATGAGTCTTTAGAGTGAGATTTTGCCAAAGTGTTGTACATAAAAAGTCGGAGACCTTGTTGTGATCTTCACAATGGTGATCTCAGATCCATGATCAGGTGATGTTTGCATTTTCGAATTAGCTTTTCTTCATATTTGAGATAGGGACTTTCTTCATATTTTTACATTAAAGTTATGTTAGGGTTATTTTGAGAAAATATATCATTATAAGAGATATTGCATATATATATTTTCATATTTTTGTTTGGTAATTTTTGGAAGAAAAAAATTATGTTGAAATGTTAAGAATGTGGCATTTTGAGATTGATTTGGGAAAATCATTTTGTGTTGATAATTTTGCAAAGAAATTCGAAAATAAAATTTAGTAGTTGTATGGATTGTATCTACATCATATTATGGTTAGATAATTTATTTTGAGAAATTAATGTTGAAATATTTATCTCATCCTTGAGTTTTGAAATTTATTTTTGAGAAAAATAAATTAATATTGAAGAATATTGTGTAAATTGTTAAGTATGAATTTTTCCAACACTTCTTTATGTACTTTTACTTGATTATATGGAGATTAGAGTTGTATATAATTTTATTAGAATTTTTGAAAATTTTGTGATTTATTTTCTTAAAAGAGAAATTTTAAGAAAAATAAAGAGTTGATATCCAAATTCCGAAAGTGTAAACATGGAATATGTTTGTAAAGTTATGAAAGAGCTATATTTTAAATTTGAACAAAAACGGACTTCGATTCGATCGGTTTTGAAATTTTTACCATTTTGCAACCAAAAAAGCATTTTTAAAGAAAACAAAGGAATTACGTTTAACTTTTGGGACTTTTGATCAAAATAGGATGTCATAGTTGAATAATGCTTGGAGAATGAGTTTGAAAAGAAAATGATATTTTTTTTGGGCATTAAAGGTATTATTTTGCTTAATGTATTTGTTCAAATAAAACTAACACGGTTAAAAATGGACTTTGAGAGGTTATCAAACGTGATTGTGATATGAAAACTAGTATAGTTGTTCATATTTGATAAAATATGGAATATGATTTGTTTCTAAATGTTGGGAATCATGAGAGATTCCAAGTTATGGTTATATGTTGGATTGTATGTCATGTTGTTATCTTATAATTAATATATTAGAGATAACTATTTTGGCTATCGGTGAAAATTTACCATATTGCATTTAAATGAGAGATTTCTTGAAATGATGAGAAATGATGGAACTTTGGAAGTTTGATATATAATATGTTATAAATTTGTCTTGAAATGACTAAATTGGGAATGTTGATTAACATGTAAAGACTATATGAATATGAATATGGTTGTATTATCTCTTGGAATTGTATTAGAAATTATATTGAAATGAGAAATGAGAATTTTGATCACAATGGAAATATTGTGTGGAAGTATTGAAAGTAGAAGAAATATTGCATTGTATTATTAATCATTGCATTAGCATATCAATTCATTTGATAATGATGAGCTTTGAAATTTGATTTGAAAACTTTGTATTGAGAAAGGAATGTAGGGAAACAAGTTTTCATGAAATGATTTTAGGGTAAATACGGTGGTAAGTCTTGAAAGGTAGTGTAGATGATAGGTGTTGAGCCTTCCAGTTAATACTGGTAAAAATGACAAATTGATAGTACTTGTATAGTCTACTTGCAGACACTAGCCTAGGGATTGAAAGGTGGTGTAGATGATAGGTGTCGAACCTTCCAGTTAATACTGGTAAAAATGATAAATTGGTAGTACTTGTATAGTCTACTTGTAAACACCAGCTTAGGGATTACCTAAGTCGTATTTACCACCTTGAAATTTTATTGAAATTGATGGATTACTGTGTTTTCAAATTGACATTGTACATAAGATTTTCAAAAGATGAAAAAAAATATTTTGAGCATGACATGGCATATGCATTCATCTCATAAGACTATATAAAATGTATTTGATGCTTTGTTAGATGTCATTTTGAATTGTTTGATTATTTGATTCAATTGATAATGAGATAATTGAATGGATTGAAAAGGATGTCATTTTTCTATTGAAGCATGTTTATTTATTTAGGTTAACTGATTGTGATTAATTAAATAAATTGGATTTAAGAGATTATGTGATAAAACCATATGATTTTGACATGATATGATTTCACATATATGTATAAGTATCTTTGTACCCGTATATCTTCTAATGTTTTAATATGAGATTGCTTGGTAGGCTAGTGGTTACTCACCCGCTACATGTACATGTGTACAAGGAATGCTTTTCGGATTTGAAGATCAAACAATGGTTTTTAACATTTCATAAGTGTAATGTAATGATGGATTGTACTACTTCATTTGTTATTTGGCTGAGTGCCATTTTTTTTGTAAAAAGTAATGTCCTCTCTTTAATTGTAAGTCTCAGGGCATTTCTTTTATTTGTATGTAAATATCATTGTTGCATAACGAGAGGGAATATGTATATTTAATTATTCATCATTTCATCCAAAGATGAAATGTTATTTATAAATGGACTTAATTAATAAATATTGGTAAGATTATCCGAGTAATAAAATACGAGGTGTGACACGCCACGTGTCTTCTTTTTTTTGCTCACCAAAATGGTAATAATTACTTTAGAACCAATCTTTTTTATCTTCATAATATTTATTCATAAAATAAATAAATTTATGACAATTATTTAAAAATCATTAGCCACAAAAAATAAATTATGGTAAATTATATTCATGGACACTTTAATTAGTCTCCGTTGTTAATTTAGTCCTTTTAATTTTAATGGTACATTAATTTTGTTATGTATTTTTTTTTTTTATATTATCTCACTTAGTTCAATTGATGATATATCCATTAAAAATTGAACATTAATCAAAAGAAAAATGGTTCATTCAAAACAAAGCGGATCAGGTTAAATTAACATCAATTCTTCAATCACTTTTAAAAGAGTGAATGAAATATTTTGTCTCTTGATTTCAATCAATTTCTAAAGTTGACTTATCAATTAAATTAAATTGGCATAATATGAAAATTTCAATGATAAAATTATTACAATTAGAACTACAAAGATTAATTTGATACAAGAAATAACTACAAATTCTACCACTGTAATTTGCTCCGAACTTTATAAGAGTTGAACTAGACTTATTGATTGTGAACCAACTATATTTGCCCGCTATGAATCAATCTATATTATGAATCAATCTATATTGGGAATCAGTTGACATGTTCATAATTTTCATTATAATGAGTATACCGAAATATGTTGATATTAATAAATCTACATTTTATGAAGTTGTTATTTTAATAGGTTATTTTAGTTTTTAATTATTTTATTAGGTTAAAATTTTTATATTTAGAAAGATGATTAGATTTTTTTATAATTGGATATAATGTTTGTGGAAAAAAAAAATGATTTTGAGTTTGATGTGATATTTTATCTTATTAACAATTTTAACCTATTTTATCTTTTTATGAATTTTAACTTAAAAAAATAAAAAAATAAAAAAGCTAAAATTTCACTTCCCAAACAGGGCTTTGTGGGAAACAATATCATCCATGAGCCTGACAATCATGAGTCGTGATCCCCTCCTTGCAAGTCCTCCTTGATCTCCTTCTTACAACGGCTGAAATCAATCGTTGCACATCCAACAGCTATAAAAATAAAAATAAAAATAATAAAAAAATTGAAATTTCATTTTCATTTTCATTTTCTCGCCCTGCTATACAGGTTATACAGAGTATACATTGACCTCACTCTTACTCTCACTCTCCCTCACCCTCACACTCACTCCTCCTCCACCGAACCCAGTCTCACCGGTGACCACTCCCGACGGCGACCCACTCGTAAACCCGACCCACCGCTGTAGCCCTCATTTTCTCTGCTTCGCGAACCATAGCTCCACCGTAACCACCATCGGCTGGAGCGAAGGAATTTGTTGAGGAGAACGTGGGTTTTGAGGCCATAGATGAACCAGGTTCGTCCTCGAAATGCTGAAATTAAAAAGTTAGGGTTGTGTGAGAAAATAGATTTGAAATTTCAAAATTAGGGCTTTCAAAATTACTCAATCAAAATTAGGGCTTTGACTTGATATCTGTAGTGCTATGAACTTCTAGATTTAAATGAATAGCATAAATATAGTGGATTTGATATCTCTTGGAAATGGATTTGATTTCCCTGGTTTTCAGATATTGTCTTGATCTGTAGTTGAGTTTGAATAAAAAATTTGGAAGTTTCATTTATGATTCATCTGTGCTTGTGCTTGTGCTTGTAGACATCTGTGCTTAGAGAGGAGTCTGATTTAACTTGTTCATACTTATTAACTTGTTCATACTTATTCATCTTTCTTAGTTTGAATAAAGATTGATCTTTCTGATTGAACTTGTTCATACCAATTTACCAGTAACAGTGTGTGTTTTCTAATATACCTGTTTTTGGATTTGCTCTTGGTCTGTAATCTTATTCCAAATATGAGTGGTAAATTCTCTCTTGATTTTTCTGTTAATGTGTTAATCTTATTTGGTTTATGGAACTCAATGCATTGGTCCTTGTATTTTTTGCTTGCTAGGTTGATTGTCATAATCATGCATTTTCTTGTGTTTCATGAGCTTGGTGGAAAGATTTTCATATACGGTGGCTACTAGCCACCATTTGACTTGATTTTGGTGTTTGGGTTTTTCAAATTATATGCATAATGTTCCTAGGGCCATTGTTCTTTTACCCTTATTACAGAGAAAATGTCATAAAAGTACTCAATCATGCAAAACTGCCATGTTTGTTCAATTTAAAACTACTATGTGTGTAACATATGTGTAATTAATCACAAATGCTATGTTTGAAACTAAAGAAAATGACTGTCATTGAACTGTCATGTTTGTTCAAATGCTATTAAACATGGCAGTTTCAACAAATAGATATTTTCAGTGAAGACATACACTCTATCCCTCAAATTCAAATAGCCTTCCCCTATATAGAACTGTGTAAATGGTACTAGCCTATATAGAACTGTGTAAATAGCCTTCACTCTATCCCTCTCCGCTATAGAACTGCCATTACTTCTGTTATGGGCATAACTCTATAGAACTGCTATTAACCCCATCAAACACAAGCATAGCAAAGCACTACAAATTTCTCATGTATGCAGATTTAGAAAATGACTTCTTCTTCTAACAATAGCAACATAAGATTACAACCAAGGCTGTGCAATTGTGGAAGAACCGCTGCCATATATATTGTAAGAACCAATGAGAATAGAAATCAAAGGCGTTTGTTCTTTGTTTTCCTATCAAAATATGTAAGTATGTATTGGAAAATTTAATCCTTTAGTAGTCACATTAATATTTGTCTTATTCAACTAACTGATTATCATACATTGTAGAGTAACATGCCCACTCTCCATTGCAATTACTTCAAGTTCGTGGATGAAGATGATGAAGACGTTACGTCTAGAATCCGTTCCAACACTAGAGCTTGTGATGCTATAACAGTAAAAGACTTTAATGATGTAAGGACAAAGCTTGATGACATGGAAAATGACTATGGTCGAAGGCTTGAAAGGATAGAAAATAATATCAAAGCGATGGTGTATTTCATTATATTTTCTACCATTTTGTACTTTATGATGTAACTTTTGTACTTTATTGTATTTTGATAAATTGAATGGAAGTTTCTACCATTTTGGGTTGTATTGTACATCATGATGTAACTTATGTTTATGGAATGAATTTTGGGAAACATTAGTTTCATTATTAGAGCTTTATGGATGCTATTTGGCAGATCTGTGGATGAATTTTTTGGATGCTATGTGGATGAATTTTTTGGATGCTATGTGGATGAATTTTGTGAATGCTTTGTGGATGCTATTTGGCAGATCTGTGGCCTCAACCTGTTATCTGTTAACAAGTTCTTTTATTGCTCTCATTTATCAGACATAGACTATTATCTATTACCAAGTTTAAAGCAAATTTGGCATATTTTAAAGCAAGTTTAAAGTAGACTATTATCTGTTAGCAAGTTTGGCAAATCTGTGGATGCTATTTGTTGTAGGTTTGGTTCTATGAATGCTATTTGGTAAATCTGTTGCAGAACTGTGGCGGCTATTTGGCATATCTGTGGCTGCTATTTGGCAGATCTGTGGATGCTATTTGGCATCTAAACAAAATTGAACAGCACCCAAGCATCTAAACAAAATTGCATCAACTGAAAATCTAAAAAAAAAATCTAAAAGAAAATCTGTGGATGCTACTTGGAAAATCTGTTGCAGATCTGTGTACCTGTTCTTTCACACAAAGGAAAATCTAAAAATTTGAACACACATTGGTCCATTTAAAAATCAATCACAAGAAAATGAAATATAACATCAAGTGTAAATTAACATCAAGTGAAGTTTGCTCACATTGGTCCATCTAAATTAACATATTGGTCCACACATACAAGCCATTAACATTTGAACACACATTGCTTCATAGTTTACTTTCCAGCAGTTTGCTTCATAGCAGCAACATCACTTTCCAGCAGCAGTTTGCTTCACAATTTGAGCTACTATGACTTCACTTTCCAGCCCAATTTCAGCATCAGTTTGCTTCTTTTTCTACTTGTCCATAGCCTAAAACGAAAAAAGATAGAATTTTCCACAATTTTCAGCAACTAAACATATACTTTAAATAGAATTTTCAGCAAGTAAATACATGCTCTAACAGAATTTTCAACAACTAAAAAGCTAGAATTTTCAGTAACTAAAAATTAAAAAGACAGTAAGGACGAACCTGACTACACATTGGACTATTTGATTCTTCAGAATATCTGTCACGACCCAAGCCTGTCCCTATGGGTTTAGCACCGTAACTGACCAATAACCGTGATTACCAAAGGTCTGCTTAACAGTAGAATAGTAAAACAAAGTACAGGGGCTGGCGGAAGCCAAAACAGTAATTTAAACAATGTCCAATGAGCTATGACAGTCTGTATGCAAAAAGACTTTTCATACATATATACAATCAGTGCAAAACAGTATGTACAACATTTACGACCATTCAAGATAGGGACTTAATCCCTGTTAAAACAGTACAGCAACAGTCTATACAAAACAGAACAGAAGGGGGGAGACTAAAACACCCCAAAGCCGTAGCTTGAACGGGCTCGGAACCTCGCAGTGAGGCACAATAGTTGGCTTTGACAAAAGGGAGTCTAACCCACGCTCCTAACTCTGGTCTGGTGCCTGAACACCTACATATATATATGAGCAGTGAGCTAAAGCCCAGTGAATAACATAATGCGTAAAGAGGTTAAGAATGAATGTCCTTACAGTAATGAAAACAGTTCATTAACTCAGTATTTCAGTCATTCAGTCATAACAGTCATATGTGGTACATCCATTAGCATAGCAAGATAAGAAATGAGGGTCTTAAAAGACCTAACGATCGATGATGGCCATCATAACAAGAAATGTAAGTTCCAAGATAGGAATTGGCAGAGATCTGCATAAGATATGATATGATGGTTGCTAAGGATGCCACAATACAATTCAGAATAGAGGACATACATTCATTCAGTTAACAGTATAGTTTAACCATTTAGAAGATATTCGTATTTGAACATATCTTTACACAGTTGTTACTCACAGAGTTCTAGGCTACAGTTAAGCTAGAGCGCATCCTCAGATACCAACCCTACACAGTTACAGATTGAACACACACTAAGCTACACAGTTGGGAAAATAATAACTTAATCCCTAATTTGCCTCAGTGTGGTTCTACATCTATATCCACACCTATATCCTCATTAAGATGCTTAAACTAGGCCTAAGAATGCCTAGGATGGGATGAGGATGCAAAGATGCACTTTAAAAGCATTTTTAGAATTTTCAGAAAACAGGGGTCCTGCTCGAGCGTAGGTTACTCCGCTCAAGCAAACATGCAGACAAAGGTTTCCGCTCGAGCATAGACTTACCCGCTCGAGCGTACCGCAAAATAGTCAAAAGTGCTGGATAGGTGAAATTCACGCTCGATTGGGCGCTCGACACCCGCTTCGGCGTAAGGAAGACAATGTCTCGGCGTAAATTACCTGCTTTCGGCGGATCGCAAAACACAACAAAATGTTGGGAGCACGATTTTCACGCTCGAGTGCAGATCCATGCTTCGAGCGTGAGTTCAAAATCTGGAATTTCCAGATTTGAACTTCAAGCTCAAAATCAAGTTTCAATGTACCAAATTCGATTCCTTTGGGCCCATTTCCTAGAAAACACTTGTAAATACATAGTATGACATGATTTAAAGCTCAATTTGTAAAATCAAGGCCCAAAGGTGAGGGAATTAAACACAATTTCAAACAACACTTCAAGAACATGATGAATGTGTAACATGCAAGACTTTAAACCACTTTCAAGCTTTAAATACTTGCTCTACTGAGCCAATTCATCCAAAAACAAGATGAAATCATGGACTTTAACATAAACATGAACATGCATGCACCAATTGCCATGAAATCAACATCCAAATGCGAGGATATAAACATGCATGCAAAGATTAAGCTTCCATTCAACAATTTAGCACCAATTCTAGACTCCACCCTCAAATGGACCATGAACCATGCAAGAACAATCTTAAATACATCAATAAAAGGTTGAATTTTCTACCTTGGGTCCCCCAATTACAAGTCTAGAAGCTCAATCAAGCAGGAACTTCTTTAATCTTCTTAATTTCCAAGCAAAACCAAGCAAAACAAAATGAAAACCAACTCTTCTAGGTCCCTCTCTCTCTATAGTCGATTTATGTCTCTCAAATGGATGATGAAATGTGTTAAGGCTCACATATGTAAATCAACTAAAGCCTTAAGACTTGGCCCACTAAGTGGCAGTTTGGTAATTAGAGCCAACTATGTAATTTAGCTTATTTTAATCTAATTTAATCATACTAAATCACATTTCAGATAAATATGCCATAAAATCTTATAAATTCTAATGATCATAAAACATCGATCGATTTTAGATTCGGCCGCCGATAAGGCCTTCAATTCGCAATTTAAAACATAAAACATAGACAGATAAGTTTAACAGTCAACAGATAGATATGCATTTAAACTAGCACATTCAATCAGTCAGTTCAGTATTTCAGTCGATTCAATTACTTTTCATAATCAGTCTCAGTTTAGCAGTAATTAGTGGTTAATCGGTAAACAGTGGTGAGGGTTGTTACAATATCGAAACCCAATGTCATATCCACATAAACCTTAAAGTAGTGACTGGAATGTTGGTTGAGCAGAATACCGTTGAGGCATTGAATTTGGCAAAGAATTTGCCACTACATACATCTCCCACAAATTATTCACCTACAACAGTGTCATATATTAGGCTTCGCAATCATGGTTTGAGTCACATATTATATCCACACAAAAAATACAATGTTAAACTAACACTTACATGATATATGGGATACATCAATGGCGGAGGAATAGAATTACCATCCATGGCCAAAGATAGAGGAAGAGGATGAAGGGGAGGAAGAGGTTGAAGAGGAGGAACATGTTGACGAACATAGATATCTCCTCCAATAGATAATGGAGAAGGTGCAACTGTTAGACTAACTGTTGGACTTGCAATAGATTTTGACGAAGCCAAGCTATTAGCACGGGATTTTTTTTTGGAGTTCGCTACCAACGCCGCTTCGAATCCACCTTTTACCCTCCTTTTGCCCTTACTAGTTGCCATATTTTTCTTCAATCCTTTTGGTTTCATAACATGATTCACATCTTCGTAATCCACTTCAAAGCTTTGGGCGTCATCATCATTACTTACTTCATTTCCAACAGCAAAATGAACACTTACTTGCCTTCAACATTTGCACCTAATGTAACAAGGTATGCAATACAAAAATCATAAGTTTCTTCAGTTTCAGCAACTCTACTTGCTAGTGCTCTAAATGTGGTCATCAATGTCTTGTATTGCGAGGCTTGTTGGAATTTCACATCTACTTGAATGTCATTCCCTTTAATGTCCTTCACAGTTTTGGCTCTTGCTTGTTTGGTCCATCTCTTTAGAATGTATTGTGGAAGAACCTCTGTCATCTTCAATATGTCTCTAATAACCTTCAATAAGTGACAACACAAGATTCCTTCCCTTTCAAACTTTGTACAATTACAACTCAAAGAGCCATCCCTCTCTATCTTCACTTTCCTTGTCAACCTTCCGAAATCCCTCCTTGTTGCAAACCAAAAGTCTACAAATAAGTTGGTTAGTGAACTTGTTCTTCCTACAATAATCCCTTCTTATGCTAAACCCCATTCCTCCTCCATATGTATTATAAAAGTCCTACACACTTTGTTCAAAATCAAATGTCATTCCATGTTTTGGCTTCCAAGTACAATCATTCTCAGGTTCCATATCCATATAAAAATGCAACCGAAAACCCATATAAATAAAATCTTAGCTACATAAATAAATCTTTATTTCAAAGACAAAAGAAAACAAGAAAGTGTCTAAGAAAAGGTATGCAATTAAGATCAAATAATAAATCAATTAAACTAGAAACAAGAAATGAGAACTAAGTAGTGAGACCCAATTAAGATCAAATAATAAATCAATTAAACTATATGATCCCAAATTCCAACTACTTGGTTCTCTTTAAAGTGTCTAAGAAAAGGTATGCAAGCCAAGTACCTTTGGTAACACTGATTCATGGGCAACAAGAGTCATTTAGTTTTGGGTTGGATCACTACACAGGTTTTGGCAAACCTATAGTAGCTCAACGGCTACGAAATAACATAAAAATACAAATTGTGAACTTTAAGAGCCTGATCATCAATTATAACAAGTGAATTTTTTTATCTGTCTATAGGTTCACATGAATGTTAATTGACTGTGTCTGTATTATATTTTGGGAAATTGAATGTATTTTATTGACACAGTATTTTTAACACTGAAATACCATTGAAATACATAGTGTTGAATGTATACCATTGAATGTATTTCATTGGATATATTTTTAACATTGAATGTATTTCAGTGGTACACATTTGATTCTGAACAATCATACACACATTGAAATACACAGTATTTTTAACAGTGAAATACCATTGACAGTGTAAATTGAATGTATTTCATTGTTATTATAGACATACAATGAAGACTATGTTTTGTTTTGTTTCAATTTCTGTCTCTATAATTACAGACAGAGACAATGAGTTAGTCTTCAGCCTATACAATGTAATTACAATGAGGTTAGTCTTCAACCTCATTGCAATTACAGACAGAGACAATGAGGTCAATCTTTAGACATCAATGTTATTACAAACATCAATGGATTTAGTTTGGGGAGTGAGGGCAAAGCAATTACAGAGACAGAGGCAATGAAGACTAACCTCTCTGATCGCTATAGTGAGGGTCTGCCACTGAGGTGGAGGAGAAGAGCGTGGCTCTAGTTTGCCAAGTAGACAGAATTTGTAACAGTGTCAAGAGTGTTTCCCCGTCATCGGATCTGCAACGGTGTCAAGACTGGGTCGCCGCCGATATTGGGTCGCCGATGAGGGTGGGTTCAGCAGAGAAGAATAAATGAGTGTGTTTTTGTGAGTGTGATTCCAAACCAAAATCTGTATAGGCTGTGTTCTGTGTTTTGTTTTGGGTGGGAAAATGAAAATGAAATTTCAAAAAAAAATTTTTTATGGCCTTTGGATGTGCAACGGCTGATCTCAACCATTACAAAGAAGAGATCAAGGAGGACTTGCAAGGAGGGAATTCGAACTCGACAATCACTGCCGAACTTCTGAGAATCTTTGGGTCAGAGGACACCCAATCAAAAGCTTCCTTTGTTGCAATTTGTCCCATATATACCATTGAACGACGTCGTTGCAATGACATAGATAGTAGCCTGATGTTACAAGTGCATTGCTCATATATTCCTCCATTGTTGGTGTCGTGTTTTTGTTGGAAATGGTTTGGAAAATCTGGGTAAAAAATAGATTTTTTTCTTAACTTTGGTCTAATATTTAGGTGGGACCCGAGCGTCGATTTTCGCAGGTCAAAGTGGTAACGCGTTCTATACCGCATTGTGATTCGCATAGTATATTTGGTTGCTCAAAACCATTATCGAGTGAATGAGAAATTGAAGCCAAAATATGCTCCATGGAAATGGAGTTTAGGAGGAAAATCCTTAAAGGTATGAATAAGGCTTGTCCCACATTGATTTGATGGGAAAGTTTGAATGGGTTTATAAGGCATGGCATTGGAACTTGGGGTGTGCCCCAAGGGGTACTCAAGTTTTGTAGAGAGGGAGGTTATGGGCAAAATGGGCTAGACCCATTGGATCCAAAAATCACCACACACGGACGCGTGCGCCGCCGCCATCCGTCCAATTGGGCGGGCTGGGCTGCGTTTGGGCTTGGGCGCGGGTGCGTGATGTGAGGTTGGGTTGGGCTTGTTCGGCCCAATACTAATCTTTTTGGGCCAAAAAACATTTGAATTTAAATTTTATTTTTTGAAATAAAATTTGTCCAAAAATTCATTCCGAATTTCTATCCAGATTTAAATTTTAAATTCAAATTGTTGCACCTCTTCATAGACAGACCCGAATCTGTCCAGATTCAAACCCAAAACCGAATTTGTTTTGTTCAAATTCAAATCCACCTGAATTTCAAACCAAACAGTGTCTTAAATAGATTTGTATCTGTTTAATTCAAATTGAACAGGTACAATACCTATTTAATTCAAAATGGAAAGCCACCAGTCCATCTATAAATAGACTAGCCCTAATTTATTATCAGATTCACTAATTTTCATCTATAAAATTCTGCATTCATACTCTTCATTTTGCTGCATTATTTTCTTGTGAGAGAGAGTATAAAACACAGTGTGTTCGTTGTACAAATATATTGTAGTGCTGCATATATTTATTGTTGATCATTTTATCTTAGGAGATAGACGTCCATATTCTGAAAGCATCGAGAAGAGGATGAATCTGTCTTAAGGATACAGTGTCAAACACTGGACTTGATCAAAATAATATTCAACATATTAATCAAGTAAGTTATTCATTTATTTTCTGTTTTTATTATTTATTTAAATCAGATTTCAATTTTATTTTTGTAACAAAATAAAATCTATTTTTATTTATTTAATTCTATTTTTAGTTTGATTTTTGTAATCAAACATTTTTCTCTCCTTTCCTTTATTTCTTTTGTTTTCTGTTTGTTGTTAAGTACACAAACAAAATTAATCTATTTAAATACAGGAAAGATTGTCCAACAATCTTAAGACAGAACTATTTTTGGTATCTTCATTGTATTTAACTTTCTGTGATTTCATAAAGACATATTCTGGTTGGAAAAACAAATAGTGGTTTATGCTATTTGACAGATAGTAGTAACATACTATCTCTTTTCTTTGACAACTAGTAATAATATACTAGTGTCATTAACAATTGCAGAATATTAATTTGTGTTACATAAAATTATTGTGGTATTTTATTTTTCTAATTTTAGTAACAAGGAAAATAAAATTATTTTGTGTAATAATTTATTTTCTAGTTTTAGTAACTAGAAAATTAATTTGTGTTTTAATTTTTTCTGATTTTTGTAATCAGAGATTATGGCTACTGCAACTGGAAGTGGTACTCCGATTGTCACACCAACACCGGTCCCTATCCAGAACCATGTTCATGTACCAATAAATCATAGAGAAAAACCAAAAAAATTTAACGGTACTGAGTTTAAGAGATGGCAGTAGAAGATGTTGTTCTATCTTACAACTCTGAATTTGGCACGATTTCTCCATGAATAGGCTCCAGCACTTAAAGAGGGTGAAAGTGATCGGCAAGTTATTGCCGTTGTAGATACTTAGAAACATTCAGATTTCCTGTGCAAAAACTACATCCTCAATGGCCTTGACAACATGCTGTATAATATTTATAGTCCTTTGAAGTCAACAAAAGAATTGTGGGATTCTTTGGAGAAGAAATACATGACAGAGGATGCCGGTACGAAGAAATTTGTTGTCGGTAAATTTCTAGACTTTGTTATGGTAGACTCCCAAACGGTAATTTTTCAAGTTCAAAGTTTTCAATTAATTTTACATAATATTCATTCTGAGAGTATGTCTCTAAGTGAGTCTTTCCAAGTTGCTGCTTTAGTGGAAACGTTACCACCGACTTGGAAAGATTTCAAAAATTATTTAAAACATAAACGCAAAGAGATGACCATGGATGAACTTATTGTAAGACTGAGAATTGAGGACGATAAGCATAAGGCTAAAAAGAGGAATGGGAAAAATCCCATTGAGTCCAAGGCTAATGTGGTTGAACAAGTTCATAGACCACATAACAAAAAGAGAAAGTTTACTAGAGATAGTCCTAAACAAGGCGGCAACAATGGCAACAAGAAGTTCAAAGGAAAATGCTATAACTGTGGCAAGACTGGACATCGAGCTTTTAATTGCCGCCGCCCTAAGAAGGATCATGGAAGTACAAGCAAGAAGACTACCAATCAGGCCAATGTAACTGAACTAAATTACATCTCTGACGGGGTGAATGACATCAACCTCTCTGCTGTGGTGTCTGAGGCTAATTTGGTTGGAAATCCCAAGGAATGGTGGATTGACACTGGAGCAACTCGTCATATTTGTGCGGATAAGAAGATGTTCACTATCTATAATGAGGCTTCAAATAGTGAACAACTTTTCATGGAAAATTCTTCTACTTCTACTGTGGCTGGACAAGGAAAAGTGATCTTGAAGATGACATCAGAGAAAGAACTGACCTTCAACAACGTACTGCATGTACCTGATATCCGAAAGAATTTAGTTTCTAGTTCTTTGTCAAGTAAAAATGGTTTTAGGCTTGTTTTTTAGTCTGATAAATTTGTATTAACAAATAGTGGTATATATGTTGGTAAGGGATACATGAGTGATGGTCTCTTTAAATTGAATGTAATGACAGTTGTACCGAAAGTTGCTATGAATAAGAATAACACATCTTTTGCTTATATTCTTGAGTCAAATTTATGGCATGGTAGATTAGGACATGTGAATTTTGATGCTTTGCGTAGATTAATTAGTTTAGATTATATACCAAAGTTTGAAATTAATCCTAATCATAAATGTGAAATTTGTGTAGAAACGAAACTAACTAAGGCTCCATTGAAATCGGTTGAAAGGAAAACCGAACCTTTAGAATTAATTCATACTGATGTATGTGATCTAAAATTTGTTCAAACTAGAGGAGGTAAAAAAATATTTCATAACATTTATCGATGATTGCACAAGATGTTGTTATGTTTATTTACTTAGAAGTAAAGATGAAGCCTTAGAAATGTTTAAACTCTACAAAACAGAAGTTGAAAATCAAGTTGATAAAACCATTAAAATGATTAGAAGTGATAGGAGTGGTGAATCTGATGCACCATTAAATGAATTTTGTGCATAACATGGTATTATTCACCAAACTACAGTACCTTATTCTCCTCAACAAAATGAAATTGCTAAAAGAAAGAATAGAACCCTAAAAGAAATGATGAATGCCATGTTATTAAGTTTAAGCTTACCACAAAACTTGTGGGGAGAAGCAATATTGTCTGCTAATTATGTTCTTAACAGAATACCCCACAAGAAAACCAACAGCACTCCTTATGAATTGTGGAAAGGTCGATCGCCTTCCTACAAATACTTAAAAGTGTGGGGATGTTTGGCAAAAGTTGAAGTTCCTGTTCCTAAAAAGACTAAGATTGGACCAAAAACACTAGATTGTGTGTTTATTGGTTATGCTCAGAATAGTAGTGTATATCGGTTTCTGACTTATAAATCAGAAATATCTGATATAAATGTGAACACTATTATAGAATCAAGAAATGCTGTGTTTTTTGAACATGTCTTTCCTTACAAGAAAGGACAGGAATTAAGTTCACATAAAAGAACTTATGATTGTACACAAAGTCAAGAGACTAATGACAATTAAACACAACAGACTAGTAATGGTCTCGACCAACAAGATTTAACTGATGATGAACTAAGATGAAGTAAGAGAGCGAAAACATCAAAATCCTTTGGTTTAGATTTTCTGACATACCTGTTAGAAAATGAACCTCAAAGCTTTAAGGCAGCAATGATAGGTCCTGAAGCACCTTTGTAGGAAGAGGCTGTTAATAATGAAATTGAATCCATTATGCAAAATCATACTTGGAAATTGGTGGATCTTCCACCAGGCTCTAAACCTCTTGGATATAAATGGATATTCAAGAGAAAAATGAAAGCAGATGGTTCAATTGACAAGTATAAAGCAAGACTTGTAGTTAAAGGTTACAGACAAAAAGAAGGTTTGGATTATTTTGACACATATTCTCCTGTGACAAGAATAGCATCCATTCGCATGCTTATTGCTATAGCAACGTTGTTTAATTTAGAGATACATCAAATGGATGTTAAGACAGCTTTCTTAAACGGTGATCTAAATGAAGAGATCTATATGGAGCAACCCGAAGGGTTTGTAGTATCAAGGCAAGAAAAGAAAGTTTGTCAGCTTGTAAAATCCCTTTATGAATTAAAACAAGCACCTAAGCAATGGCATGAAAAATTTGATCATCCAATTCTTACTAATGGGTTTAAAATAAACGAATGTGACAAGTGCATCTATGTTAAAAACACTGACCTAGGATATGTCATAGTTTGTCTTTATGTGGATGACATGTTTATCATTCGAAGCAGTCAAAACATGATCAAATCAACTACGCAAATGCTTAACAAAAGACTTGATATGAAAGATATGGGGGTCGCAGATGTTATATTAGGAATGAAAATTACTAAAACATCTGACGGATATACATTATCTCAATCACATTATATTGAGAAAATTCTTGGTAAATTTATCAAGGATGATATAAATGTAGCAAGAACACCTCTAGACATTAGTCTTTATTTATCGAAAAATAAAGGTGATGCGGTGTCTTAGTTAAAATACTCCCAAATCATTAGAAGCATAATGTACCTAATGAATTGTATTCGTCCTGATATAGCTTATGTTATCAATAAATTGAATAGGTACACTAGTAACCCCGGAGAAGACCATTGGAAGGCGATCATTCGGGTTCTTAGATATCTAAGATTCACCCATAATCATGGTTTGAATTTTACCCGATATCCAGCAGTACTCGAAGGTTATTTTGATGCAAATTGGATATTGGATACTAAAGATTCAAAATCCACAAGTGGATATGTCTTTACTCTAGGAGGCGCTGCTGTTTCTTGGAAGTCCACGAAACAAACATGCATTACGCAATCCACAATGGAATCCAAGTTCATTACTTTAGACAAAGCAGGAAAAGAAGCAGAATGGTTTCGTCACTTCTTAGAAGACATTCCAATGTGGCCAAAACCTGTGCCAGCTATTTGCATTCATTGTAATAGTCAATCTGCAATAGGCAGGACACAGAATCATGTATATAACGATAAGTCACGACATATTTGTCGTCGACATAATACCGTAAGGCAATTATTGTCAAATGGAATAATCTCAATAAATTATATAAAATCTAAAGAGAATATTGCGGATCCGTTAACAAAAGGTTTGACAAAAGAGCAAGTATATAGTTCATCGAAGGGGATGGGATTAAAACCTATTATATAAGAGTCGTCATAATAGTAACCCTACTTATATGACTGGAGATCCCAAGAACTAAGTTCAAAGGGACAACTAAGTTATGTATGGCTCGCCAGAAATCACTAAGGGATTAAAATTCCTTACCCATTCCTATGGTGAGAGTGATATCTACAACATATGTTATCTACAGGGGTATAAGGATAAGCTTTGCTTTTAATGATTACTTATATCTTGATTTAGGTATAAAAATCAAGACAAGTATAAAGAAATACTTACAATAAGAATTACCTATATGAGTGTCGAACTGGGGCCGGTTCTATGAGAATGAAAAGGCTAAATTCTCTAAAAACACTTATGAAAACTAGAAGCGTTCAAGGCCAAAATGAACACAACAGTGCGAACCATGATGTGTTAGAAGATATTTTGTGTGAAATCTATTGTCTTGGCTTACACAAACGGCTGAACAATTCAAGGCATCGCGTCCATTGGTTAGCTAGTAAGTCCGATAGGTTTCACTAGGAAAGGTTCAAGGCCGAAAGCTACATATCCTGATGCAAGATATTTTCGACTTATACTATTTCGATAAAGTCTGCATATTACTGCATTTCCGTTGTCATCAAATTCCATTCATTTGGGGGATTGTTGAAAATGGTTTGGAAAATCTGGGTAAAAAACAGATTTTTTCCTAACTTTGATCTAATATTTAGATGGGACCTGAGCGTCGATTTTCGCAAGTCAAAGTGGTAACGCGTTCTATGCCGTATTGTGATTCGCGTGGTATATTTGGTTGCTCAAAACCATTATCGAGTGAATGAGAAATTGAAGCCAAAGTATGCTCCATGGAAATGGAATTTTTGTGAAAAATCCTTAAAGGTTTGAATAAGGCTTGTCCCACATTGATTTGGTGAGAAGGTTTGAATGGGTTTATAAGGCATGGCATTAGAACTTGGGGTGTGCCCTAAGGGGTACCCAAGTTTTGTAGAGAGGGAGGTTATGGGCAAAATGTGCTACACCCATTGGACCCAAAAATCACCACACGCCGCCGTCGGTCCGGTTGGGTGGGCTGGGCTGAGCCTGGGTGCAGGTGCGTGATGTGAGGTTGGGTTGGGCTTGTTTGGCCCAATACTAATCTTTTTGGGCCAAAAAACATTTGAATTTAAATTTTATTTTTTGAAATAAAATTTGTCCAAAAATTCATTCCGAATTTCTATCCAGGTTTAAATTTTAAATTCAAATTGTTGCACCTCTTCACAGACAGACCCGAATCTGTCCAGATTCAAACCCAAAACCGAATTTGTTTTGTTCAAATTCAAATCCACCCGAATTTCAAACCACACAGTGCCTTAAACAGATTTGTATCTGTTTAATTCAAATTGAACAGGTACAGTACCTGTTTAATTCAAAATGGAAAGCCACCAATCCATCTATAAATAGGCTAGTCCTCATTTGTTATCTGATTCACTAATTTTCGTCGATAAAATTCTGCATTCATACTCTTCATTTTGCTGCATTATTTTCTTGTGAGAGAGAGTATAAAACACTTAGTGTGTTCGTTGTACAAATATATTATAGTGCTGCATATATTTGTTGTTGATCATTTCATCTTGGGAGATAGACGTCCATATTCTGAAAGCACCGAGGAGAGGACGAATCTGTCTTAAGGACACAGTGTCAAACACTGGACTTGATCAGAATAATATTCAACATATTAATCAAGTAAGTTATTCATTTATTTTCTGTTTTTATTATTTATTTAAATCAGATTTTAATTTTGTTTTTGTAACAAAATAAAATCTGTTTTTATTTATTTAATTCTATTTCTAGTTTGATTTTTGTAATCAAACATTTTTCTCTCATTTCCTTTATTTCTTTTGTTTTCTGTTTGTTGTTAAGTATACAAACTGAATTAATCTATTTAAATACAGTAAAAATTGTCTAACAATTTTATCATTGCTTTCATTTGGGTATTTACGTGCAGATTACAACACACAACTATAAGTCAAACACATGTAATTGAACATTGTAAAAGCTACGAAACTAGAAAAAAAAAATGTTTTTGAAATTTAATCATAATATTAATTTATGGTCTGGATTCAATTGTGCATAATGAGGCTTGCATTTTGAAATGAATCTCAACCATCCAATTTTTTTTTTTTTTTTATATTTATGGGTATTATGCGAGAGAAATTGCTCATGGAAAACAAAAACAAAAAAAATAAAAAATAAGAAACTAGAAAAATTGTCTAGAAATTTATGGAGAATGTGGTCTATATTCAATTTTGTATAGTGGAATCCACATTTGAAAAGAATCTCAACCATATAATTTTTAAATAAATTTTTCTAGATATTATATGAGAGAAACTGTTCACTGCAAAAAAACTAAGAAACCAAAAAAATTGTCCATAAATCTACCTAGAATAATGGTGTGGTGTCTAGATTCAATTATGTAGCGTGGGATCTACACTTGAAATGAATGTCAACCATTCAATACTTTTTTTAAAATATTTTTCTTGATATAATTGTTTTTAAAATAAATTATTAGTATATTCTAATAGTTGAACTTAATTCTTATTAAGTCTTATCAATTTAGAATTATCGCTAAAAATTAACAATTAGTGATATTTTCTGAATCTATTACTAAAAGTTGAAAATTAGTGACGTTTTTTGTGATGATTTTCTAAATGTGTTGCTAAAAACTAAAAATTAGGGACTTTTTTTGTGATGAATTTTTCAAACTGTTGCTAAAAATTAAAAACTATTGACGTTTTATAAAGACACCGCTACTTATCACAGGACTTATTAGACAATTAGTTCACCTATTAGGATCTACACGTAAGTCTTCTATATTTTTATGAGTACTATATGACAGAAACTGTTCATATAAAACAAAAAAAAAAAACTTGAAAACTTCTAAAATTATCTAAAAATTTATCCAAAATATTAGTGCGTGTGTCTGGTCTAGATCCAATTAGGGTAACACTTGAAATTAAACGTAGCCATCTGACTATTTTTCTTGGTACATTTTCTAAGTAACTAAGGTGTAGCATGTACTGCTTCTTTTGCATAGTGAGTTCTGTAGGATTGGCCTCTTAGACATCTCTTCCTCAATTTCTTCATTAACATCCAAGAGAGCCTTGTAAATACACTTCATGTATTCTGGGATTTGATCTATGCAGCTCATAATCCATCTGAAAGTCGACATGTTTTGGTTTCACTTTTCAGTTTGAATTCTTCTTTCAGCAAGTATTAATGCTCTAATTCTAGGCCTATAGGGTTCAATAAGGATATGTGCACATAATTGGTACAAAAAAAAATATTCAACAAAAAATCGTATCGTCCAGACTTATATAAAATAAATCTGTACTACACAGTGATTTTTCTGGGAATATTTATGTGTTTGAGTTCTGTGTACCTAACATTGTTATATATGGTTTAGCTTGTCTAAACCGTTCTAGCAATAACATGACGAAACGTCAACAGTAATAGACATGTAGCTTTTTTTAGTATGTAACAAAATTGAGAAATAAATAAATAAATAATCAAACCTCTCTATTGCTTTTGTGAAGAGTTGAAGTTCCCCAAATGTAGCATAGGCATCATATGTATCATCTATGACAGATGTCATTCCAATTACTTTAGCTAATATCCTTCTAACATGGGAGTATTGGGGCTCAAAATAAAACCCTAATAGCCCTCCATCACTCTGTCCCTTCCACCACCTACATAAATTTTAACCAAACTCGTTGTTATATTTGTTAGCTTATAATATAGTTGGCGAGCTTAATCCTACATTATGAATCCACTTAATTTTATACTGTGTGTATATTCATCCAAATTTATGAATAAGTTATAAATGAGTTGAATTTTACAAACCTGTTGTACATTGGGTTTAATTGAGTTCGACATGAAAATCTCGTTTGGGAAGGGTTTTTTGATTTTTATGACTTTTTGTGAGAGAAAGAGTATAATAATTATGGATTAGATGTGATGTTTTGTCTTATTAAGCTAAAAAACTATTTACTTTTTGTGTGGATATTTAGCCAAAAAAGCCCAAACCTCAACTTCCCAAACAGAGTTAAAATAGGCTAAAAAGATAATAAGACAATGGGTGTTTTGAGAAGATGGTTAAAAACTAGTTTTTTGAATTTTTTTTTTTAAAAAGTGTAAAAAATGTAAGAGGTGATATGACTAAAAATAGGTTAAAAGCTAGCTTTTGGCTTTTTTGGTATGTTACCAAATGGATCATTTGTTATATCCAAACCATAATTATTTCATTTTTTCTCTCACAAAAGTCAAAAAAATCTAACGCAAACAAGACCTTTTGGCCCAGGCTAAAATAGTTAAAAAACTAAAAAGTTAAAAAGCCAACCCACTTTCCAAATAAAGTCAAATTATGGTTTTGTCTGCCATATATGTATGAGAAGCTCAATTAATTTGGTGGAGTGGTGATTGTTAGGACCTTTTGTTGTCAAATTCCATGGATCAAAACCAAAGTTGTAACAAGAGTTCTTTAAGAAGTTGGTTTCCTTCAAAAACAGGATTACTTTGGAGTTCTGCAAGAAGTTGGTTTTCTTCAAACAAGAAGTTGGTTTTCTTTCCTAACTAGAATTACTTTGGTTTTCTATAAATAGTTGGGTTTCTCCCAAATCTAGGCTATTCATTCACTAATTGATTGAAGTCCTCCAGATCTTCTTTTTGGTTCTTAAAGGTTTATATCTGAGGATATTTTATTATTTTTCTTTGATGTTTTATTGAGTATTCAACTCATGGTTTAAAGAGAGTACATCAAAGGTTTGTTTGTTATACACAAAAGAGAGAGTTGTTCTTCAGTTGTGAATTCTGAAGAATTCGAGCCTGAAGCTTTGGAGGGAATCCGGAGTGGCTCATCAGAAAGACAATTCCGTGCTGAAGATGGGATTGAAAGAGGCACATAGAGGTTGGTTCAATTAGGCGTTGTGAATTCGCTAGATAATTGAGAGTGATACCTGTGTAATTCCTTTATATCTTCTTAGTGGATTGTTCTTGTGGTTGTTGCCCGTGGTTTTTTGATCACAATTGGAAGGTGTCCAATTGTGGTTTTTCCACGTAAAATCTTTGTGTCTCTTTCTTTTGATTGTTTGATTGGGATTGTTATATTTTGCTTAAAATTGGTACATAATCACAAATCAACATCTAGGGTTTCTAGATTTTTCAATTGGTATCAGAGCGGGTCGTTCTATTATTTTTTAAAAAAAATATTTTTTTTGAACGAGATCCTGTTTGATTTGTGATAATGGATACAATTCGTGATGATGAATCCTCGGAGAGTGATCATGAAGAGCTTGAGCAAGCTTATGAAAAATTGTATAAAGAGTCTCTTAACTTATTCAAGTTGAATAACAAACTCACAAAGAAACTCAAAGCATGTGAATATGAGAATGTCAAACTTAAGGAGGAAATTTCCGAGGCTAAGATCAATGCCATCAAGATAGCTGATGATCAACAAGTTCTTTATGCAAAACTGTTGACTTGTGAGACAGAGAGGAATGAGCTACAAGAAACTCGTGCCATGTATGAAGAAAAGATTGAATCTCTCGAGATGTCTCAAGTTGCTTTGGAAGAACTGATGATCAAAAAAGAGGAAGAGCTCAAGGTTGCCGTGGTTACCATTAGTCTTTGGAACAAAGGATCAAAGACTTTGGAGGATATCATTGGGTCTCAACAAATCTGTTTAGACAAGAGTGGCATTGGCTTTGGAGATAAGAGAGAGCAAAAACAGAGTACTTCCACATCTCATGATACAAGAACTCAAGAAAAGGGAGGACAAAAGATTCAACAAGAGAAAAGACTTCTCAAACTTCCTAGAGTTGGTAAGGTAAAAGAAAAGAAGGTACACCCTGTTTTTATTTGTCATCATTGTGGTATGTATGGTCATATTCGCCCTTATTGTTATGAATTGCATGGGAGAATGTCTCATAGAGATGGAAGAAATTCTAATATCTCAAGGGGTAGGAGACACTTCATTTGTCATAAGGAGGTTAAGGGTCATAATAAACCTTGCTATTTTGATTTGCTTGAGACCAAACATGAACAAAGGTTGTGTTTACCTAGACCTAGGAATAGGAAGTTGAAAACCATGTCAAGACGGGTTCTCATTGAAGGGGAAGGGAACCATAACGACAAAACACCACCCAAAATAATTCTCACAACTTTGTTTATACTAAAGCGGTTTGGGTGAGAAAACTTGACTTATGTTAATTTGTTTATTTGTTTTTGGTTTTTTTTTTGTTGTTTTTTTTTTAATAAAAAAATGTGTGAATGTTTGTTTTTTTGTCTTGCTTTGTTTAGAAAAAGAAAAAAAAAAAAAAAAAAAAAAAAAAAAAAACCCCAAAAAGATTTTCTTAGTATGATTTTGCAAATTTGAATTTTTTGAGATGTCTTTGGTGCATATTGGAATTGATGAGAATAACCATTACATGTTAATATATGTGTGCTTTTTGTGGTCATTACTCATTTTGGAGTGTATGTTTTTTGATTAGTATGTCTCATTCTGTACACACTCTTGGATTAGCAAATATGGGAGTCTTCCGCCTTAGTGATTGTTTTTTATGGACTTCTGACATTGTATCTTTTGCTTTTCTAGAGGAATTGACCTATACTAGCATATCATGGGTGATGTTGAGTCTCTTAACCATCTTCCATCTTTTTGCATCTCCACGGCTTTCCCCTCTATTCTTTGTAGTCCTAGCATGAGGAAAAGGCTACCTCAAAGTCACCAACCAGGCCATCCTTATTATATCCATGCTTCTCTGGTTCGGTTTCCATACTCTTGAGCGTGTCAGCCGCCGATGAGTGTGCAAAAGAAAAGAGAAAAAAAAAAATGTGCACAAGAAAGAAAAGAAAGAAAATAAATATGCAAAAGAAAGAAAAGAGAAAAAAATGTGAAAAAAAAGAAAAAAATAAAGGATTCATTGATTGAGGGGGAGCCTCCGCTTTTACTCAACAAATACCCCTTGATTCCTAGTGGTTTGACTTTCCTCAGTTGTGCTCAGATTTTCTTGTCGGAGGTCCAACTTTTATATTACTACCTGGATTGAATCTAGTGTTTGTCGAACTCCAAGAGTCACACACACACTTTTTATCATGGGATCTATGCTTTTCACATAATGCATCACTTTCTTTTATGAGGAATCTTCTAGAGGCTGTGCACATTGTGTTTTCATGTAATTATGCTTCTTGGATAATCTTGTGTGTTCTAAGGTACAAATCTGAGATTTCATGCTTGCTCCACCATATTATTTTTGTCAGTTTCTTCTTGTTCACTGTTTTCAGTGTTTGTGGTTGTTTTTAATGAGGGGGAGTTTGGTTTATCATTACTAGTGTTTGATGTATATTGGTGGTACAGTAGTTTGGTTGATGGTACAGTGTTTTTACTTTTACTTATATCCTTCTTTGGTACAGTTGGATTGTTAGTATTTTGTTTATGGATTGATTTATATTTTGTTATTTAATCCAGTTCCACATATTTTGGTTGGCTTGTGTGTGGTTATTTTATTTCAGGATAATTGTTCAAGAGCATGGATTTGAGTGTTGGTTCATAGTTGGTGGTGCTGCTTGAGAGATTTTGTTAGAAAATTTGTTTTAAATTGGTTTTATCCAGGATTTGACAAAGGGGGAGATTGTTACGACCTTTTGTTGTCAAATTCCATGGATCAAACCCAAAGTTGTAACAAGAGTTCTTTAAGAAGTTGGTTTCCTTCAAAAACAGGATTACTTTGGAGTTCTGCAAGAAGTTGGTTTTCTACAAGAAGTTGGTTTTCTTCAAACAAGAAGTTGGTTTTCTTTCCCAACT
This sequence comes from Camellia lanceoleosa, assembly GCA_025200525.1. Lineage (NCBI taxonomy): Eukaryota > Viridiplantae > Streptophyta > Magnoliopsida > Ericales > Theaceae > Camellia > Camellia lanceoleosa. The sequence goes on along the minus strand of CM045762.1, from coordinate 19,148,886 downwards.
AGAATTACTTTGGTTTTCTATAAATAGTTGGGTTTCTCCCAAATCTAGGCTATTCATTCACTAATTGATTGAAGTCCTCCAGATCTTCTTTTTGGTTCTTAAAGGTTTATATCTGGGGATATTTTGTTATTTTTCTTTGATGTTTTATTGAGTATTCAACTCATGGTTTAAAGAGAGTACATCAAAGGTTTGTTTGTTATACACAAAAGAGAGAGTTGTTCTTCAGTTGTGAATTCTAAAGAATTCGAGCCTGAAGCTTTGGAGGGAATCCGGAGTGGCTCATCAGAAAGACAATTCCGTGCTGAAGATGGGGTTGGAAGAGGCACATAGAGGTTGGTTCAATTAGGCGTTGTGAATTCGCTTGATTATTGAGAGTGATACCTGTGTAATTCCTTTATATCTTCTTAGTGGATTATTCTTGTGGCTGTTGCCCGTGGTTTTTTGATCACAATTGGAAGGTGTCCAATTGTGGTTTTTCCACGTAAAATCTTTGTGTCTCTTTCTTTTGATTGTTTGATTGGGATTGTTATATTTTGCTTAAAATTGGTACATAATCACAAATCAACATCTAGGGTTTCTAGATTTTTCAGTGATGATCTCGTTTGGGAACATACTATTTTAGTAATTTTTTAATTTTTTGACTAAAATATAAAGTAAAAAAATTAATATATTTGAGATGACTTTTTGGTTTTTAGAAAAAGATGTGCAAAAAATAGAGAGAAAAAATAATTTTTGAATTTTTTTGTATAATTTGTTGGATTTTTGACTTTTTTAATGACTTTTTAATTTTTAAGCTAAATGTGATATTGCCAAACGAGGTGTGTCTTCTCTACTGGATGTGTATTAATTAAATTTTTTTGGACTAAGTTGGTGGGTATTCTCTATTGGATGTGTATTTAGGCCTCGTTTGGAAAGTAATAGTTTTTGCTTAAAAGTCAAAAAGTTACTAAAAAAATCAAAAAGCCTATAACCTATACCAAAAAATCTAAGATTCCATTTTCTCTCTACTTTTTCCACATCTTTTCGTAAAAAATCAAAAATTCATTTCAAACATACAAGGTTTTTTTATCTCATATTTTAGTCAAAAAATTGATAAGAATGCAGTTCAGTTGCATACCCAAGAAGAAGATGCATCAGTTATTGCACCATCAAGATGACTCAATTGTGTGCTGAATTAATTGTGTACATCAAGCCATAGCAGAGTACATCAAGCCATAGCAGAATATATCAAGCCGTAGCAGAGTCCAGCAGTACCAGATTAATTCTCAGCAGCTTCATAACTAACTTCTAACTAATTACTGTTACAGAAGTTAGTTATGTAACCTCTCTTAGTTAGAATCATAGTTATGTTAACTGTAGTCAAGTTAACAGTTGTAATCATCTTGTAATCATCTTCTCTATAAATTGTAACAGCTTGATATGAATGAATTGAGATTGAGAGGAATTGATTCAAATTCAAATATTCTTTATGGTATCAGAGCCACAAATGCTTTAGTGAGCTCAAAGGTCCTTCCATGGCTTCCATGGATTCTTCATTTCAACTTCCTGCAAATCTAAAACTCTTGGTTTCAAATCTGAATGCATTTGTAACTGTAAAGCTTGATGGCAGCAATTTCATTGTATGGAAAAATCAACTCTTCAATATTCTTCGTGCTACTGGATTGCTTGGCTACGTGAATGGATCTCTAGTTCCTCCTTCTGAAATGATCACCAACAAAGAAGGTGTGAGTGTTCTGAATCCTAACTTTACACATTGGCACACTGTTGATGCACACCTCCTGAGTTGTATCACTGCAACTCTTTCTCCTTCAATCTTCACTTCTGTATGTAATTGTAAAACAAGTTTTGAGGTTTGGTATAATCTCGAAGCGATTCACCTCTCTTTCAAGGTCACACATACATCGACAGAATAAGTTGCATAACATCACCAAAACTTCTTCCTCATTGGAGGAATACCTTGCACAAATCAAGGATATTGCTGATAAATTGGGTTTTGCTGGATGTGCTGTTGAGGTTGGGGGATTAGTTCTTTTGTCTCTCAATGGATTACCACGAATCTGATTGCATTCACCACTACAATTAGAGCCAAAAGCAGATCCAATTTCGATGGATGTCTTATCTTCGCTTCTCTGTTCTGAGGCTATCCATATCGAAAGTATTTCTAAAGCTTCTTCTGGTTCACACATGGCTTACCCTGCTTCAAATACTTCTCCATCACAGTCTCGAAATTCTGGATCTCGACATACTTATAGAAGCAATTTTCACAGAGGAGAGCGCACAGGTGGTAGATTTGCTTCTGGTCGCATGAGAGGTGGCGATCAAATTTTACTTACATCATCTGTCGGTTGTGGCAAGAATAATCATAGTGCTCTCAGCTGTTGGCACCGATTGGACTCTAATTTTCAACCATCGCTTCAATGATGCCTTCTCATCATTCATCCGATGGATCAAGTAAAGCCTATGTTGCTTCACCATCACATCCTCCTGAGCACTGGTATTTGGATTCTGCGCTTCGGTCATATCACACATGATCTTGAGAACTTAAATATGTATCAACCTTCTGAAGGACACGATCGGTAATGGTTAGTGATGGTGTTTCTCTTCCCATTCAAAGATAAGGGTAATGGTCTTCTCCTACTCCTTCTTCGTTTCATCTTCATAATATTCTTCATGTTCCCCAAATTTATTAATTTGATTTCAGTTCATCAGTTGGTTAATGATAATAATTGTACTATAACATTTGATGCTAATCATTTCATTATTCAGGACAAGACAAGTAAGGCTGTCTTGTATAAAGGTGCTTCCTCTCAAGGCCTTTATCATCTTCCAGCTGCTCTTCCTAAATCTCTTCCTCGCCAAACATGTTTCAGAACTACTACTTCTTCTCCTGACATATGGCACTCTAGGCTTGGACATCCATCTCCTTACAAGTTTAGAGTTCTTTGTAATAAGTTTCAGTTGTCTGTACCTAGTAATAAAACTTCTGTTTCTTGCTCACCTTGTAGTGTTGCAAAGAGTCACAGGTTGCCTTTTAGCCTGTCTACTACTGCTGTTAATAAACCATTTGCTTTAATTCACAGTGATGTTTGGGGACCATTTACAGTTTCTTCTTCTCCTTCTACATATCGATTTTATGTCTTGTTTGTTGATGACTATAGCAAGTTTACATGGATATTTCCTTTGCATTATAAAAGTGAGGTTTTCTCCAAATTCATGGAATTTAAGGCTTTTGTGGAAAATCAATTTGAGGTGTCTCTTAAAATTTTGCGTACTGATAATGGTTCTGAATATCTTAGCACTGCATTCCAACATTTTCTCAAGAAATTTGGTATTGATCATCAATTAGCTTGTCCCTATACACCAGCCCAAAATGGTGTTGCCGAGCGTAAACATCGTCACATTGTGGAAACTGCTGTAGCTCTTCTGCATCAGTCCTCTGTTCCACTCACCTATTGGTTTGAAGCAGTTGCTACTTCTGTTTTCCTTATAAATCGCATGCCTAGTTCCAAGTTACAAGATCTCACTCCTTTTGAAAAATTATTTCATACATGTCCTGATTTTTCTTTACTTCGTGTTTTCGGCTGTCTCTGTTATCCTTGGTTGCGTCCTTACTCTATTCATAAACTTCAACCCCGATCTACTCCTTGTGTTTTCTTAGGCTATGTTCCTGCGACTAAGGGATATCGGTGTTTCGATCCTTTTTCCAACAAAATATATATCTCTCGTCATGTCACTTTTCATGAACACATTTTTCCTTTTTCTTCATTGTCTTCTGTCCCATCTGTTTCACCATCTAGTTCGTCTTTACCTTCTTTCTTTTGGCCAGTTGCTGTTCCTCCTCCCAGATCTGATGCGTCCTCAAAGTCTGTCTCTTCCTCTGTGTCGACTCCGTCCAGTTCTGTTCCTTCCATTGCTGCTCCTGCTACTTCGCGTCTATCTGCTGGTTCTACTTCTCATCTATCTGCCGATTCTGTCTCTCCTCATTCCACTCCCTCCTTATGTGTTGATTTATCTTCTTATTCTCTTCCTCATCCTTCTTCTCCTTCTGCTAATGTTCATCCTATGACTACTCGCTCTAAAGCTGCCTCTCTTGCTCCTCCTCTTTCCTTTGCTGCTATTTCTTCTGATCTTCATGAGCCTTCTACTTTTAAAATTTGCTTCTCTTTCTCTGCTTGATGCTGCTGCTATGGATCTTTGAATTTCAAGCTCTTGGCTGACACACTTGGTCATAGTCACCCTTCGGTTGGCAAACAAGCTATTGGATATAAATGGGTCTATCGGCTTAAAAAGAATTCCGATGGTTCGGTTGCTCGGCATAAGGCTCGTTTGGTTACTAAGGGTTATCTTCAAGAGGAAGGTTTGGATTATCATGAGACCTTCAGTCCCGTTGCCAAACAGCCTACCATTCGCCTTTTGCTTTGTCTGGCTTTACATTTTCAGTGGCCTATTAAACAAATGGATATTTCTAATGCCTTTCTCCATGGAGTTTTAGATGAAGAAGTGTACATGACACAACCACAGGGGTATGTTGATTCTAAGAATCCTCAGTTGGTTTGCCGATTACACAAAGCCTTGTACGGACTTAAGCAAGCCCCCCGGGCTTGGTATTCTACATTCTCTAAATTTCTTCTCTCAAATGGCTTTGTCGTTAGTTCTTCAGATTCTTCTCTTTTTATTCAACATACATCTGCTACTATTACAGTGCTTCTTATCTATGTTGATGACATTTTATTAACAGGAAATAATCCTTCTCATATTGCTGCTCTTATTCAATCCATGCACACTTCTTTTTCCATGAAGGAATTAGGTGATATCAACTATTATTTAGGAATTTCAGTTATCCATTCTCCTGCTGGCTACTTCTTATCTCAATCTAAGTATGCTCTTGACATTCTTGATAAAGCTGGCTTACCCAATTGTAAACCTTGTGCTGCTCCTATGTCTGTTAAACCCTCTTCTACTGCTTCTTCTTCCGTTCCTTTTTCTCAGCCCTCGCTCTATCGAAGTCTTGTCGGTGCTCTGCAGTATCTAACCATCACCCGACCAGACATTGCCTTTGCTGTTAATCATGCTTGCCAGGCCATGCAGTCTCCTTCTCAGGCTGATTTTGCTGCAGTTAAACATCTTCTTCGGTATGTGAAGGGGTCTCTTTCTCAAGGCTTGCAGTTTACTTCAGGTCCTCTTGATCTTTTTGCCTTTTCTGATTCGGATTGAAATTTGGTTGTATCGTTGATCGTCGGTCTACTACGGGATATTGTGTGTTTTTGGGACCCAATTTGATCTCTTGGTCCGCTAAAAAACAGCCCACCGTCTCGCGTTCATCCACTGAAGCTGAGTATCGTGCTTTAGCCCAGGTGGCTGCTGAGCTTTGTTGGCTTCAAATGCTTTTGTCTGAGCTCAAGATTTCTTCTTGCTGTCCTATTATCTAGTGTGACAATATGTCTGCTATATCTCTCAGTTCCAATCCAGTCTTTCATGCTCGGTCTAAGCATATAGCTGTGGACTATCATTATATTCGTGAACGTGTTGCTGCTAAACAGGTTGCTGTTCGTCATGTTTCTTCTTCTGATCAGCTGGCCGATCTCTTTACTAAGCCTCTCCCTGTGTCTCGGTTTCAATTTCTTCTGTCCAAGCTCTTGCCGTCATCCCCTCCTCTGAGCTTGCGGGGGCATGATAAGAATGCAGTTCAGTTGCATACCCAAGAAGAAGATGCATCAGTTATTGCACCATCAAGATGACTCAATTGTGTGCTGAATTAATTGTGTACATCAAGCCATAGCAGAGTACATCAAGCCATAGCAGAATATATCAAGCCGTAGCAGAGTCCAGCAGTACCAGATTAATTCTCAGCAGCTTCATAACTAACTTCTAACTAATTACTGTTACAGAAGTTAGTTATGTAACCTCTCTTAGTTAGAATCATAGTTATGTTAACTGTAGTCAAGTTAACAGTTGTAATCATCTTGTAATCATCTTCTCTATAAATTGTAACAGCTTGATATGAATGAATTGAGATTGAGAGGAATTGATTCAAATTCAAATATTCTTTAAAAATTACTAAAATAGTTTGTTCCCAAACGAGACCTTCATTGAGTTTAAATAATAAAAATAATAAACAACAAAGCAAAAAATCCACCACTACAAACACAACCAACGCTGCACTGCCGCTACCTCCTACAAGCTACATGGCACCATCACTATAGTTGATGCCACCACCTCCTCCACACTACTACTTCCTCTCTCTACCACCCTGTTAGGAATCGATCATTCCTAACCAAGATCGATGAGACACAAAATAATAAATAAGAAAGAAAAAACGAATCAAACAAATCATACACAAGAACACAAGAATTTACGTGGTTTACTCCGAAATAGGACTACGTCCACAGCTGCTGCGATTTTTACTATAATCAAAAAAAATACAACTATCTATTAACCTAAAAAAGGCACCCCCTAGACCTCCCACACCCTTGGGGGAGGCCCCTCAAACCCCCTATTGGACTTACTGTTTGAGTGAACAGTAAAGTTGAGTAAATAGTATTTATCAGGGTTCACCGATCTAATACACCCTACCACCATCACGATGATGCCAGTCCAACTACCTCTTATCACCACACCATTACTACCTCTTACATGGCACCACCACCATTACTATCCCACCACTACCACAGTTGCTGCCACCACCCCTACCCGCCACCCCAAAATCTATTACGTTGAATATAATAAACAAGTTAGTTTGGCTGATTTGTTCAACCTATACCTAGATCAACTGATCTTACTTAAAACTCATTTATTAAATAAACAAGTTTAGATTAAAATGTTCCAAAGCATAATTCATTTCAAACCCCCTTTTCGTTCTCCACCTCTAATAATGCATGAAAAATTTTAAGGACAAAGAGAAAATTATATTGTGAGTCCATATACTTTAATTTTTGTGTCATTTTAATCTCTGTAATTTTAATTTGATCAGTTTTGACCTTGAATTTATTATTTAATTGCTTCCAATTGGTAGCATTTTTTTATGACAAATGTGTATATAAGTGACATGTGTCATGCTTTTAGCAGCAAAATTGTAAACTCAATCAATTAAGTGACTTAACATCAACCAATTCAATGAAAATTTTTAGTCAAAAATTCTAACGACATTATCAATTGAATCAAATTGACGCAATATCTAAAATTAAGGATCAAAATCGAGTGACTTGAAACTGCAAAAACTAAAATGATAGACAAAATGTAGAGACTATACTAATATAATTTGCCCATTCTAAAATAACAAAGTTTTGTCAGGATCCACCGATCTAATACACCCCACCACCACCACGATGATGTCAACCCAACTACCTCTTATCACCACACCATTACTACCCCCTACATGGCACCTCCACCATTACTACCCCACCACTACCACAATTGCTGCCACCACCCCTACCCGCCAACCCAAAATCTATTACGTTGAATATAATAAACAAGTTAGTTTGGCTGATTTGTTCAACCTATAACTAGATCAACCGATCTTACTTAAAACTCATTTATTAAATAAACAAGTTTAGATTAAAATGTTCCAATGCATGATTCATTTCAAACCCCCTTTTCGTTCTCCACCTCTAATAATGCATGGAAAATTTTAATGACAAAGAGAAAATTATATTGTTAGTCCATATACTTTAATTTTGTGTCATTTTAATCTCTATAATTTTAATTTGATCAGTTTTGACCTTGAATTTTTTATTTTGTATCAAATTGGTCTAATTGCTTCCATTTGTTAGTATTTTTTTTATGGCAAATGTGTATATGAGTGACATGTGTCATGCTTTTAGCAGCAAAATTGTAAACTCAATCAATTAAATGACTTAACATCAACCAATTCAATGAAAATTTTTAGTCAAAAATCCTAATGACATTATCAATTGTATCAAATTGATGCAATATCTAAAATTAAGGATCAAAATCGAGTGACTTGAAACTGCAAAAACTAAAATGATAGGCAAAATGTAGAGACTATACTAATATAACTTGCCCATTTTAAAACGACAAAGTTTTGTTTTAATTTTAAACACAGTCAATATCTTATTAATAATAATGTCTACCACTACTATTAATAATAATGTCTACCACTACTATTATATAAATATATTATTTACATATAGATAAATTTAGCTATTATTTACATTTACATTTATATTATATCTTATTTTTTATACATATTTTTGTATTATTTAATATATAAATAATATATTTATTCTATTATTTAAATAAATGTTAAACGAGACAGCTAACCTAACAAGTCGAACTTTAGTATGTTTGGACTTGTTTATTAAAGATTTTAACGAGCTTGTGCTCGAATTCGAGTTCGAACACAATAAAAATTTAACGAACCGAATTCAAACGAACCTTACTGAGATGAGCTTGAATTTGTTCACAAATAATTTTGTTCATTTGTAGCCTTAAATACAGTATTTCATTTAAGTATTTTGTATAATATATAATACTTTTCTCCTAGACCTAACATTTACGCCCTACCCCTATCCCTTTATAATTAATTTTAATTAAATTCCAACTTGAACTTGAGTTTCGAAAATGGCAAATCCACTTTTATTCTTTCTCTTTCCTCCCTTATTTTTAAAAAAATAATAAAATAAAATAAAAATAAAAATAAAAATAAACCCTATGAGTTCCAAGGAACTACCAATTCTACTTGGGGGTAGGATTAACATTCTCACGGAGGAGGTCCGATGGTTAATCCAATCCTTTAAATTGAAGCAAAATGTTTATTTTTGCCCTCCATATCAAATACAATAAAATCTATTTTTTATGTAATAAAGACTTTTGCGTAATTTTATAGATTTAATCACAACCAATTAATACCACCATATTACTCTTCAAACAAACACATTTTATCTTACATTTCTAATTTAATACTGTCACATGATTAATCTCCTCACTCAATCCCACCATATTTATAATCTCATCCAACTTAATCCGTCAAACATACGTCACCTATGTTAAACTATAATACTATATAAACTTAATGAAGTTGATTAATAAATTTGTCATATATGCAAGTTATAATAATATTTTTTTTTAATTAGAATTTTTAAATTTTCATTCAAATTTTATTTTAATTTTTGGATAAATTAGACAGATCACTTCAGAAGTTTATAAAAAATTCAACAAGTTGTACTTTGATTTCTTTTTTCAGTTTAGTAAGGTTAAATGGATTGTACGAAAATATACAGAGATGGCAATATTATTTTTTTATTCATATAATTAGTAAATTATTAATAAAAAAGAGTTAAGTGTTATATAAATTAAAATTTCAAGAGAGCCTAATATAATTATATAAAAACTGTAAGACTTACTGTATTTTCTATAGAGCTCAAGGAAATCAGTGTAATATGCCTTTAATTTTTTTTTATTTTCACTAAAATTTCATTTTTATTCTTTTATGTTAAATTTATGTTTGTCTCATTTATGATTAAAACTTGATAAAAATAAATAAAAAAAAAAATAGACTACACAATTAAAAATGAAATTACCAAAATGATATTTTGGTGAAATTATTACATAATGCTAAAGTATAATCAAACCCATATTTAAATTCATTAGTGGAAATTCTTTCAATTTTTTTGTTTTTCAGGACGAGTGGGTTTCCGGCGATCATGCCAGCTTTCTCTCCAGCTCCATTCTTTTCCTGATAGCAGAGATCCAATGGGCTTTCTTCTTTCTTCTGTTATTGTATATTTTGGTAAATTAGTGAATGAGTATTGTATATTTTGGTAATAAGTAAATATCATTAATCCCTCGACCTTTGTTGTTGACAATAGAGAATTGTTCATATTTGTGAGATCCAAATCTAGATTTTGATGAATGAGATCTTCGTTTTCCTTTTTTAAATTAAATTTAATCCTCTGGTAAATTGGTTTTATGGTTGATTGTAATGGTACTTTCATCTAATATGATGCATTCTAATAGTAAATTTAAATTTTCATCAAATTTTGATACAAGTCCAGTTGTTCGGACGGACATCCGATCATGAGTAAAAATTAACGTTCAAAACGATATGAAAAAAAAGAAGAAGAAATTGTGAAAATAGTGATATTGTGAGAATCAAAAAAACAAAGCATTGTTATTTTATAGGCAAAGCAACAATGGTAATCTGCAAAATTTGAAGCCCAATAGCTACTTACAAAATTTGATGAAAGGATAAAACTCCCTTGATTTGATATCGATTTGATGAAATGGTTGGAGTTAAGTTTTAACGAGTTTTTTATAAAATTTGAATTTGATAAAACATTTGATGAAGAATTGGAAATGGCCTAAATAGACTCAACTAGATGGTCTAGTTAGTCCTCGTTTGGAATGAGCTAATTTAACTTATTTTTTGGCATTTTCACCATTTTAGCTTAGCTAAAAAAGTTTTGTTTTGATTAAATTTGGGTTTTTTTTTTTTTTTTTGGTAATGGATTTGATAGTTGTAAGAGAAAGAATAAAATAATTATAATTGAATATGACACTTTATTTTATTGATTAAATTAACTTGTTCTAATTTAACCAAAATAGCTCATGCCAAACAAAACTTTAGACTTTTGAAATTCTTACAATTTGTAGTGTTCATTTATTTTCTTTAAGGTTTTTATGTTCAACTCATTAATAAAATATATATATATATATATATATTAATTTGATAATTTTAAAAGTTAATTATATTTTTAGTCGTTAAAATATATTTTTTGTGTTAGATTGATTTTTAATGTTTGAATTTTGTTAATTTAATACTTAATAAATAAAAAAGTATTTTCATTTGGGCTCTTAATATAACTCCATCAATAGTAGGTATTGAAACTGCGGATAAGTGTGTAGTTTTAGAAATCAAATTATACAAATCACATATTTTGTAGACCAAATGCGTAATTGTTTAAGTGAGTTTCATATATGCACTTGCGTAAATTCTCACAAATATATATAAGTTACTTTATAAAATTACGTAAGTTCTCACAAATTTGCATAAGTTGTGATTTTTCAAATTTTTATGAGTTAATTTATATATATTTATAAAAACTTACGCAATTTTATGAAATAATTTACGTATATTTATAAAAATTTACACAAATATATATGATGTATACTTACACATTAAGAACTACCCATATAGTTAAAAAAATTAAAATAAAGTTTGGATAGATGTTTTTTTTTGACCAGCAAGTTTGGATAGATGTTGCTTAGATATCACGAGAGCAACGATGTGTGCAGCTTTCTTTCGTGTTGTTGACAAGCCGGTAGCATGTTACGTCAAAGGAACCTTGCTTTCTTTTCTTTTCTTTCTTTTCTTTTTCTATTCTCTCTTTCATTGCATGTGTTTTTTTTTTTATTTAATGGTTATTTGGAAAACGAAGCTCCTAATCTTATAAAGTCTCCTTGTCTTTTCACTCCTCATAAACTTTGTCATCTTTGGAAAAAAAAAAAAATGCGTGGGATTAGAGCACTTCTTTTACTTAGGTGCAAATAACAGCACGTCTCCCATCTATGATCTGACTGAAAGGGTTTAGCTCATCTATTATATTATTTAGATAATTTAAATTGTTAATTTAAATAGACTCATCAAATAGATTATTTATCAAAAAATCAAATTAATGACATTAATAGCTACCTGATCAAAAACCATTTACCTCAAAAAAAAAAAAATAGACCAACTTATCAAAACAAATAAAAAAAAAACTCGCAATTTGAATATATGCTGTAAATTTAAATTTGGTGGGAGAGTGCAAGTTATATGTAAAGATAAATATGATTTACACAATTCAAATTCTTTGATTATTATTTTTTATTTCTCTATAATATGTAACTTTTTTTTTTTTTTTTTTATTTTTCATAGGAAATATATGTTGGTAATCTATGTTGGAAAAAAATGATTTTTTGGCAATTTTAATTTGAAATTAAAGTGGGACCCAGCCGCCGGTTGAAGTGGGTCCAAGTGATTTTGTATTCTCTTAAGTGAGAAAATTACGATATAAAAATGATGGGCTGAAACCATTGAGCTGTGAATGAGAATTGTCTCATAAAGTAGACATCAATAAAAGTTGGGCTTAGATTTAAACTTAGGCCAAGTTTGGCATCCTTAAAAAAATCTAAAAAATCAAAAAGTCACTATCCTATTTAAGTCACATCATCTTATTTAAGTCACATCACCTCTCTAACACATCACTTCAAACCCAACCCAAATCCAACCCATATTTCATAAAAAGTCAAAAAGTACACTTATTTAGTCTTCCCAAACTTGGCCTTAGTTTTAGTTTGGTCTAGGCCTAAGCTTGTACATGTGCTAGGTTTGGTCTTGGTCTTGGTCTTGGACTAGAACTTGAACTTAGACTTAATCTTGAACTTGGGTTGGGTTGTTTTGTGTTGGGTTGTGCTTGTGTATATGTTTGAGATTGGGCTTGGATCGAGTTGTGACCCAACACCCCTATTTATTTTGCGACTCATCTAGTTAGTTTATTCAAATATTATTTGTGTGAGTGATTTTCCGACCACACTGCCCGCTTAGTAACCAGCTGGAGAGCACTGGCAGAATAGATGGCTTTTGACTGTAATAGAATATAAGAATCCCGCGGTGGTTTCGACCACCCGGGGGCACTCCGACGATCAAGTCAGTATATCTCTCAAAGATAATCAAGTGCTAAACTCACAAGCTTGAGTATAAAAAAGCATACCTTAGACCCATGGGGGTGCCTCTCTTTTATAGCCAATACAATCCTAGTCCCAATAGGAGCCTGGCCCTAATGGACTCAGGATTACTGCTAATCTGGGACTCTCAGTGGGATTAGGATAAACTCTCTAAGAGTCTTATCTTTACCCAAACTGAAGTCTTCTCCCAATCTAGGACTCTTGTCCATATCCAGGTTGAGTTCCCTCTTCATTCTAGGACTCTTGTCCCATATCCGCTTATCTCGGATTTCAATATCTTCGGAGATTACCTCGGCCTAGCCGAAATCACCTCGGCAACTCGTCCAGGACACGTGGCACCTCGGTGACGTCGGCACCTGCTGCCACGTGTTGATACTCAGAAAATATATCCCCACAACTGCCCCCTAGGTTCTATTACCTCGGCATTCTGAGGTGATGGAACCTACACTGTTCGTTCATCTGTGCCCCTCTGTCCGAGATCAAACTCGCCGAACTCAAAGTTTCCTGGACTCTACTGTCTACTTCTATCAAGTATCAAGCTTCATGCTTTTCAAGCTATTCGAGATCATACCTTCGAGGTTTCTGGTTTCATTAATTTCATAAACTCAAAGAGCTTTGCATTCGCTCTATTCACATTTTCTGGTGGGTTCTTGATTTCCAGTCATCAATTTGACTCCTGCGATTTTCATATCGGCGTTCATTTCTCTTGGTAGGTTCATAAACTCTTTACTTGCTATTAAGCTCAATATTTTATAACTCTTCTGAATCTGTTTATTTGCCCTCTGTTGCCTTCTATTTTCGCCTATTTTCAAGTTTTGAATTGTTTGAATGCCTGGCACTGTTCTTGCCATATCCACTTTCTGTTGCTAGCATCGTGCTTGGGTCATTACTTTCTTGTTCTTCACATACTCACTTAGTGCCTGTGCACTTAGTTTTATTCTTGAACTTTGTCATCTTCTTGACTCTGATTTTTCTCTTTTTTCATTCAATCCTCTAGCTTTTTTGCTTAAATCTATCATTGTTCCAAGCTTTCAAGCTCTGCAATTGTTTTCGTTCCTCTCATCCGGTGAAGCTTTTCGCCGGTTCTGCAAATCGTTGCACGACCTTGGTGACCTTCATACTGGCTCCACTTTTCCTAGTAAGCCTCTGTTCCTTTCATTCTCAATTCTTCTATGCTCTTTACTTTCAGTCCCTAGTTCTTTAAGGTCTTCATTTTTGTACCTGCCAATCTTCTCAGCTCTTAACAAGCTAGTTGGTCATCTCGGATGATCATATTTTAGAAACGTCTTTCAGTGTTTATCTCGGCTATACCAAACTTGTAAATTGTTTCAAATTTCAACAAGTGGTAGACTTCATAATCTTCGGTTAACTCATCTTGCAATTTGCTCAAAAATTTCAACAAGTGTTATCATTCCTTGCTCATGCATCTTCTCCCTGCCCCCTAATGTGAACATAAGTTGCACTTAGGATCACATTAGGGAAGTTGGCTTCGTGCCGTAGTCACAGACCTGATGTGATCTTCTTTCGCCGATGTATTAAAACTTCTCCCCTTTAGCCTTATTTCTCTTGGCCTTTGCAAACTATCATCGCTGTTTTTTGAAGCATTTATTCCTTTCACAATTCTGGTCACCACTTCTGGCGTGTACTTAGTGGTTCTGTTCTAATCAAAACGACGTTTGACTCCGGCGAATCTTTCGCCGACATTTAACTTGTGCACTCTTTAACTTGTAAATTCTCCCAGAATTTTAGTAAGTGTTAAACATTATCTCGGCTTGACTTCGGTTAAGCATCATCTCCGTTTAATTTCGGTTAAACGTCATCTCGGCTTAACTTCGGTTAAGCATCATCTCGCTTAACCGGTTAAGCACCATTCCTTCCTTGTCGTTTGTACTCTTGTACCTTTAGATAATGTAAGCTTTGCATATGGCCGATGTGCCCCTTTGTTCTTGAATGTCTAATTCAACTTTCCTTCTCTGAATGCTTGTGCTTTTGTCTTTTCTTGATTGCCTTCGTATGATTCTATACTTAGAATATTCTGCGTGCCTTTCATTCTTTGCCTTCTTTGTGCAATCTTCTCGGGGTTACATACCTCGGGTATAATAACTACAAACTTTACTTCGGCAAGCTACTGACCTGCAAACTTTTCATGAATTTCAACAAGTATATATACTTATAAACTTTTCTCAAATTTCAACAAGTGTTTAAACAAATTTCTCTTTAACATATATCGGCTTAACTTCACCTTTGCTGCAAATTTCAACATGTAAAAACATCACCTCGACTTAACTTCGGTTAAGCATCATCTCGTTTTTAACCAACTTGTAAATTGGTACAAATTCCAACAAGTGATAGACAATGATCTCGGTCTATCTTCAACTTGTAAATTGTTACAAATTTCAACAAGCGATAGACAATGATCTCGGTCTATCTTCAACTTGTAAATTGCTATAAATTTCAACAAGCGATAGACAATGATCTCGTTCTATCTTCAACTTGTAAATTGCTACAAATTTCAACAAGTGTTAAGGAATGGTTTCAGCTCAACAACTTGTAAATTGCTACAAATTTCAACAAGTGTTAAGGAATGGTTTCAGCTCAACAACTTGTAAATTGCTACAAATTTCAACAAGTGTTAAGGAATCTTTGTCAGCTTAACAACTTGTAAATTGCTACAAATTTCAACAAGTGTTAAGGAATGGTTTCAGCTTAACAACTTGTAAATTGCTACAAATTTCAACAAGTGTTAAGGAATCTTTGTCAGCTTAACAACTTGTAAATTGCTACAAATTTCAACAAGCGTTAAGGAATGGTTTGACAACAACAACTTGTAAATTGCTACAAATTTTAACAAGTGTTAAGGAATCTTTGGTCTTAACCCGGTTAAGAATCTTCTCGGCTTAACTACGGTTAAGCATCTTCTCATCTTCTTGTTAAGCATCTTCTTAACTTACCGGTTAAGAATCTTCTCGCTTAACTCTTGTTAAGCATCTTCTTAACTTAACCGGTTAAGAATCTTCTCGGCTTAACTCTTGTTAAGCATCTTCTTAACAACCGGTTAAGAATCTTCGGCTTAACTTCGGTTAAGCATCTTCTTAACTAACCGGTTAAGAATCTTCGGCTTAACTTCTTGTTAAGCATCTTCTTAACTAACAACCGGTTAAGAATCTTCTCGGCTTAACTACGGTTAAGCATCTTCTTAACTTAACTCTTTGTTAAGCATCTTCTTAACTTAACTACGGTTAAGCATCTTCTTGGTCTTAACCGGGTTAAGAATCTTCTCGGCTTAACTACGGTTAAGCATCTTCTTGGTCTTAACTACGGTTAAGCATCTTCTTAGTCTTAACCGGGTTAAGAATCTTCTACTTAACTACGGTTAAGCATCTTCTTGGTCTTAACTTCGGGTTAAGAATCTTCTCGGCTTAACTACGGTTAAGCATCTTCTTGGTCTTAACTACGGTTAAGCATCTTCTTGGTCTTAACTTCGGGTTAAGAATCTTCTTGGCTTAACTACGGTTAAGCATCTTCTTGGCTTAACTACGGCTAAGAATCTTCTTGGCTTAACTACGGTTAAGCATCTTCTTGGTTTTAACTTCGGGTTAAGAATCTTCTTGGCTTAACTACGGTTAAGCATCTTCTTGGCTTAACTATGGTTAAGCATCTTCTTGGTTTTAACTTCGGGTTAAGAATCTTCTCGGCTTAACTACGGTTAAGCATCTTCTTGGCTTAACTACGGTTAAGCATCTTCTTGGTTTTAACTTCGGGTTAAGAATCTTCTCGGCTTAACTACGGTTAAGCATCTTCTTGGTCTTAACTACGGTTAAGCATCTTCTTGGTTTTAACTTCGGGTTAAGAATCTTCTCGGCTTAACTACAGTTAAGCATCTTCTTGGTCTTAACTTCGGTTAAGCATCTTCTTGGTCTTAACTTCGGGTTAAGAGTCTTCTTGGCTTAACTACGGTTAAGCATCTTCTTGGTCTTAACTACGGTTAAGAATCTTCTTGGCTTAACTACGGTTAAGCATCTTCTTGGATTCAAGCCGGGGTTTTCAACCCGGCCAACTTTAGTCTGATCTTCTGTGTTTCCTTTTTATCCTCTGGGATCTTAGATCCGTTCGCTGTGCTCTTCTCTTCTCGGACTTAAGCACCGAGATCTTATCTTCTTAGATCTGCTCACTCGGTTTGAGCTCTTCTTTTTTCGGGCCTACTCATCTAGGCCGAGATCATGTTTTCTGGGATCCGGGATCTGCTCACTTAGGCTGAGCTCTTGTCTTTTCGGGCCTACTCATCTAGGCCGAGATGATGTCTTCTCGGATCCGGGATCTGGAATCCAGGATCTGCTCACTTAGGTTGAGCTCTTCTATACTTGAATGTCATCTCCTTGGGAACGCTCATGCCCCCTGTCTTTGCATCCCTTCTGGAAGGGTCTTCGTTCTTCCGCAGGTATCTATCCTTCCATACCTGGAGGTCATCTTTGTTGTAGTATCCGTTTCGATCTGTTGTCTTTGATGCGTCACCTTCCTGGCCGGCGTCTTTCACTCCATGACTCTGGTCACGAGTTTTTGTGTTGCGGTTGTCCCCTTCAGCGTCGAGGTCGATAGATCTCCCACTCCCAGCAGGAGTGTTTGTCTTCAATCTGATCCTTCATCGTCATTAGCCATCTATTCTTCTTTCTTTCCCACAGACGGCCAAATTGTGTGAGTGATTTTCGACCACACCGCTTAGTAACCATTTGGAAACCTTGGCGGAATAGATGGCACTGACCGACCAGAATATAAGAATCATGGTGGTTTCGACCCGCCGGGGGCACTCCGACGATCAAGTCAGTATATCTCTCAAAGATAATCAAGTGCTAAACTCACAAGCTTGAGTATAAAAAAGCATACCTTAGACCCATGGGGGTGCCTCTCTTTTATAGCCAATACAATCCTAGTCCCAATAGGAGCCTGGCCCTAATGGACTCAGGATTACTGCTAATCTGGGACTCTCAGTGGGATTAGGATAAACTCTCTAAGAGTCTTATCTTTACCCAAACTGAAGTCTTCTCCCAATCTAGGACTCTTGTCCATATCCAGGTTGAGTTCCCTCTTCATTCTAGGACTCTTGTCCCATATCCGCTTATCTCGGATTCCAATATCTTCGGAGATAACCTCGGCCTAGCCGAAATCACCTCGGCATCACGACCAGGACACGTGGCACCTCGGCTGACACGTCGGCGTCACCTTGCCACGTGTTGATACTCAGAAAATATATCCCCACATTATTATATACGTATTTATTTTATGAAACACTTGGGAGGTTTAAACCTTTGTAACTCTCATTTTTTAATGATGGAGTTAATGACCATATCATTAGCTATAGATTTTTAACCTTTGCAACTCTATCCCTAATGACCTTGGCTAATGGCAATTTGATGACCCTATTGATGTTAGCCTTCATGGTTAAGGCCCTCCTCTACTAATATAAATAGAGACATTTCTCCTCTAACTTTGTAGGTTATTTTTAGAGAGATTTTTGTGATGAAAAATGAGATTGTGTTTTGAGATAATAAAGTTTGAGATAATTTTTATGCCAAAAAAAAAAAATTTCCTATCTTATTTGTGTTAGCCCCTTTTTTGGTTCTTGTTAAAAAGTGAGTGTTGTCATTGTTAAATTCGTCAAAACTATTCAGAAAGTACTTCTGCATAAGTTGGTTTTAGCAATTGTATACTGGGAGATAGACACCGGCATACCTCCTACACCCATTAGGAGACAGTGAATCTATTTTATGAAAACTGTTGTATCACATAGGTTTCGATTTGCATCCCTTATCTTTTGTTCTTCAAAGTTTTTAATTTAAACTTTTTATTGTATATTATTTTATATGTCCATGTGAATCCGTCTTGTAATATGTTCCATGATATAATCTAATTTTTAGTTTTGTTTGTATTTCATTCTTTAATTAAAAAACAAATTGGTTTTGTCATTTCTATTTTATTTTATTTTATATATTTTTCTAATATTATTATGAAAAAATACCAACGATCTAATCTTTATGATAAACCCTTGATAGAATCATAAAATCCAAGCAATGGAAATTGTAGAAGAAAAATAGAGGAGGTTCAAGTTACATCTAGCTCAAACCATTGCAATTTGGAGAGTGAGAGAGAGAGGAATCACTGCCTTGACTATGTCATTCATCATGATGTTATATGAAGGAAATAAATACTCCATTTTGTGAATTTTACATCTTCGTTGAAAATTGAAATCTAAAAACTGAATAAATAGTCCGCTTCCTACCTCCTCACTGTGAAAACGAGACCTTGCTTTCTAAACCTGACCAAGTTATTGAGTTACAAAAATCCAAAAAAAAAAAAAAAACCTCTAAGCATTCTCGTTTTCTGTATTTTCCCCCTTCTCTAATCCGCCCATCGTGTCATACAACGGCTTATTCAAAGTCTCCGGCAAACAAAAAGCAAGCAATCCCCCGGCAATGCCACACATCCCAAACACTGCAAAAGGTAACCCACCGCCCAAAACCACCACAAACGGCGTCAATATCGCCCCCATCTGCGATGCCTGCGTTGCGCATCCAAGTGCCGCATTTCGAACCACGGTGGGAAACAACTCCAATGTATACACAAATAACAAATTATAAGTCCCAGCCATCCCAAATATCCCCAAAATGCTACAAACCATCCTGAGCGACTTCCAAATCCCAAACCCGCCCATTAAACCCCCTATAATGCAAAAAAACCCACTAAACCATTGCGTCCCAATTGCCAATGGCTTCCTCCCAAACCTATCCAATAAAACCGCGGTTAGCAAAAATGCTGGCATTTCTGCAACTGCATTCAGAAAAACATTCAGGTACAGATTGGTTCCGAGGTTTACGACGTTTAAGCTCAATCCATAGTAAACGACCGAGCACAAGAAGTTAATGGCGAATGAGAGAAATAACCGGACACGGGTCAAGGGCGATCGAACTACATCTATGACAGAACCCGTTATCGTCTCGTTTGCAGCTTTCGCTTCAACCTTTTCACAGACCAAGATATATGCATAAAAAAAATTGAGTTACTTTTTGTACGTTACTAATTGAAGTTATTTTTTTTTATATAAGCGTAGTTAAAGAAGAATTTCATGAGGAAAAAATAAATAAATCTAACAATTATTTTTATTTTATATATTTTTTTTACAATTTTGAACCTTTAATTAGATCTTAATTTATAATTAATTAAGCCACTATTTTAAACTATTTTATTGATTGATATAATATAGTAAATAAAAAAAATACATAGCTTTTGACTTATTAAATTAATAATAAAAAAGAGTAACATGTACCACTTATTCTAATAAAATCATTTTGATGAAATTAATGTTATAAAGCTGCATGTTAAACAATTTGATATCATCTCATTATATATTATGATATATTAATTAGTAAATTAATTTTTATAAAAAGAGGGCGTTGTCTTGTTATGCTTTTCACAAATACTGACCTTCTTATTGGTGGTGATGTTGTTAACCTCCTCGTCAAGGGCAACGGAAACATCGTCTTGGAAATGTTTTCCATTAACTTTAGCAATGTTTTGCATGATTTTCATGGCTTCATTGGTTTTTCCACGTATGAGGAACCACCGAGGGGACTCAGAGATGAAAGGGAGGATGATGACGAGAAAGAGGATGGAGGGGATAGAGGTGGCAATGTAGAGGGCACGCCATGATTGGAAAAGGTAAGCTATGCCAGATAGGAGGGCAATTCCGGTGGAGAAGAAGTAGAATGTGGACATGCCAACGACGCCACGCTTAGAGAGGCCGATGGGCTCAGTGGCGAGAACAAAGGCACAGAGGCCGACGCCACCAGTGCTGAAGCCAGTAAGGAAGCGAAGGAGGATATAAGTACGGAAGTTTGGGGCAAATGCTGTTAAGCAACCGAATATGGCATTTAAAATGCAGACGACCGTTAGAGAGCCTTTTCGGCCTAGGATGGAGTCAGAGAGGTGGCCAAATATTCCAGCACCTGGAAAAACAAAGTAGAGTCGTTCATTGTTCACATAAAATTTATATAAAATTTCATACTAAAATGATGTGACAACGACAGTTAGATTTATTAAGGTGGTCCCACTCCCACTCTCAATTTAAATATATATATATATATATTGTAATTATTTTATGTCAAATGATAAGAAAACCGAGTAAAAAATCTCTTTGAATCACAAGATTTGGTGAGAGAGGGTGTAACGAAATCTCAAATTGGTGAGTTTCAAAGTGCCAATTGAGTAAGCCTAACTTATACTTTACAGCCCAGCCTCAAGCCCAAGACCATGAGTTTGAATGGGTCAATGGGACACACCTCGGTGGGCTAAACCTAAATTCTTAAAGTTCAGGCCCAACCCATGGGTTTATGGGCTTAATTCTTGTAATCTGGATTCTTTTTGGGTTACTTTGAAATTTTATTAGAATAAGAATAAGAAATTACAATACAAATTTTAAAGTGCATCACAAGTAAATGGACCAGGCTTTGGGTAGCCCAACAGGCATTTTACTTTTTAGCCCAGGAACTAAAATCAATGGACCGGGCCGGGCCATTAGTTATTTGCAGCATGAGTAACACATTGCCTACCATCCAATCAAGTTAAATATTCGTGTACTGTGACAGATTAAATTTTTAAGGAAAATGCTATATACATATTTTTATTTTACTTACAAATGGAGATGCCGTGTATTATTGAAGCTTTTGACTTTGAAACAAGCTTCATTTATGATAGAAACAACTCATTATTCAAATTGAAAATGAGTTGGACCCAGTGGGAGTGCTGGTGTCATTTTTGATTGGTCTTAAAAATTTTTTTTTTTTTTTTTTTTTTTTTTGGGGGTTTAGAGCCATTGGCAGTGCGCCAACTATCACTGGAGGTGCTGGGGGTCGCCCCACTGGGGTCCCCAGCATTGCCCTATTCAAATTTTTATGGGTAAATTATATTTTGCTTCTTTATGTTTGACTATTTTTTTTATTTTGATTTTTATTTTATTTTTTTCTACTTTGATATTTTATATTTCAAATTTTTCTCAGTTTACGTCTAAGGTTATTTCTGTTTAAAATTAGACAAAAAATATCATAATATATAACATAAAAAATATGTTATTATCTTAGAGTTTAAGTTTATGTTAGAAATTTGATATATATATATATATATATAATAAAATATTTTTATGTCACGAGATTGTTAATTTCTATCTAATTTTTAATAGAAATTAGTTTTAGGAGCAAACTGAACTTGAAACATGAAGAGCCAAAATGAAAAAAATGGGCCTTTTAAACATTAATATCTTTGCAAAGCGTGAGGTGTCATCTAATTTAGTAAATTTGATTTAGCTTTAAAATTATGATTTGAGTGTTGAATTATATTTTAAAAAATAAATTTGTTTAGTTATAAGTTTTGAATTATATTTTGAAATTGTTTTAGGTTTATTTTTTTAATATTTATAATGTTCCTTAATTTTATTTTTTTAGGGTAAATATTTTTTATTGTAAATATTTATATATTTATTTTTAATGTACTTTGTATTTATTACATTTGTGCGCTATATTTTTTTAAATATTTAAAATTTTAAAAAATTATATTTTTTTATTTTACAAATTTTCTTATTTTTTATTTTAAATATTTCATTTTATTGTTTTAAATTTTTAATTTTTTAAAAAAATTATTTACTTTTTAAAAATTTTCTTTTCAATTTTGAAAAATTTTAAATCGCTCATATATATCTAAATCATAACAAATTATTTGACCAATACATAAAAAAATAACAAAAAAAAAAATTCGTGAGTGTTAACAAGTGTTTTTGAGACTTTTTTTAATGTTAAAAATTATGCAAACAGTATAATAAAAAATAGTGAAAATGTTTGAGAGGAGTGAAAAGTGTTTTGTGTCTAAACAAGAAGTATTATGTGCAAATCTATAAATGCATTAAACGGATAAACTGTGAGTGTCAATGCTTTTGAAGCAATATTTCATTCCATTTGTATTGGACACATTTCATATTGTTATCGTTTGGCAAAAGTTTTTTAGTTAATTTTTTTGAATTAAGACTTTTTTAACTTAAAATTAAAAAGCTCATTTGAATTGTCTTTTTTTTCTTTTTTTCTTTTTTTGTAAGAAAAAAAAAATAATTATAATTTAGATATGACATTTTATTTTATTAATTTTTTAACTTATTTTATCTTTTAATAACTATTTTAACCCTAACTGACTTTGCCAAATGAAGTCATTGTGTCTTAAAATTTTGACACAAAACTGATAAATCCTATAACTTAAAGGTCTAAATAAGTGTACTTTTTGACTTTCTATCAAATATGAATTGGGTTTGGATCGGGTTTGAAGTGATATGATAGAGAAGTGATGTGACTTAAATAAGATGATGTGATTTAAATAAGATAGTGACTTTTTGACTTTTTTAGTACATCACAAACAAGGCCTAATAATTACTAAGTGAGAACACCAAGTGGAATTGCTTCAAGAGCACTCAATAAAATCCACTAGAAGTCAATTATGAAAATAATAAGCTTGGCTAAAATTATCAAAAAATGATATGAATCTTAAATAAATTATCAAATTTCTCACATAAGTGTAAGATCTACACTTATATGAATCTTATACTTATGTGAGAGATTTAATAAAAAAAAATTGATAATTTATTTAGGAATAACGTTTATATGTACCAATTAATGTACATACTAATGTACTAATAGATTATATGATATCATTTGTATAGTTTTAAGTATTTATAACTTGTATAATAAATATGATCAATAATAATATTATAACACTAATATATACATTAATTAATACATGTAACACCACTATTTATTTAAAGTCACTGATATTACTCAAAATTATCAGAACAATCACAAGGCCACGTTTGTTTGGCGGATTAGGTTGGATGGGATTGTTAGTGAAAGGATTGTTAGTGAAGGGATTGTTAATGTGGGGATTGTTAGTGAGGGAATTAAGCAAAAGTGTGTTTGTTTTGATGATAGTATGAGAGATAATTAGTGATAGGATTGTTAAATTATTTTTGTATAAAATAAATAAATAAATTATTTCTATATTAAAAAAAATATTGAAGTAAACAAGTGCACTTGGTAAAAAAAATGAAATTAAAAAAATAATTTTTTTATATAAAATAGACTCAATCCCCTCACTATTTTCCTAATCTCACCCAAAATATACCCAAGCTAATCCCCCTATGTGAGGGTATTCATAGTCCCATGGGACTACTAGTCCCCTCCTATTTTTTCCAACCAAACATGGGCTATGTAAGACCCACGGGATTAATAGGCTAATCCCTCCACCTATGAAGCCAAACAAACATGGCCCAAGTGAATTCCGCGTCTCACACTTTTATCTCATATTTGTATGCCAGGCTTGTTTGGTTGATGTTTCTGAAAAAAATTTCAGAAATTTTCTCTACAAACAAATTTCAGAAATTTTCTCTACCAAACAAATTTTCCCAAAAAAATTTCCCAAAACACACAAACCAAACAACTTTTCCAAACAAATCTCTCTCACACACACATCAAATCAATCACTTTTTCCAAAACTCTCTCTCAAAACAATTTTCCAAAACAAATTTCCCAAAACACCAAACCAAACATATTTTTGTACTTTTTTTTTCCAAAACATGTTTCTGAAACACAAACCAAACAAGCCCAAAATGGTCCAACGTGGCCAAGTCCTACTCAAAACCAACGTTTTAAAAATCCAACCGGTGAACGAATCAAAAAAAAGATCAAGTAGATAGATCACCGATTTAATTGTCGGGTTGAAGTAGAATCAAACCGTAACGTAATAAATATATTAAAATTATATTTAAATAAAAATATAAGTAATAAAATTATAAATTAAAAATATTAAATTATCTTAAAATTATATATTTTAAAATATTATTAATTTCAATTTTGAAAGATGAAATCAAATATTTAATATTCCCTCCATATGATTTTAATTCAAATAATTTGATTGAAAGGAGAACAAAAATTTTGAAGGGATATCAAAATTTCAAAATTCCCTTCAATACATTTGATTGAATCTTACATGGATTTTTTTGAGTCTTTTTGAAAGAATTTTTTTCTTATAAATAGGTAAAGACTTTCACAATAATTTCATCAAGCTCTTAATGAGATTCCTCACAAGAAGAAATCCTTGAAAAAGAGTTTCAAATTAAAATTTCTTATATTCTTATATTTTATATTTATATATATATATATATATAATAAGAAAAAAAAAAAAAAGAGCCGAACAACCCGGTGAACCGGCTCCGGATCAACCGGTTCGTCGGTTCAACTGCCGGTTTTTCCGATTCTCACTAAAGATGTCGGTTTTCAATTTTGGCTAGTTCAAAAGATATGTTCAAATCGAAATTCTGATCGATTAACAGTTTAACCAGTCGAACCGGACAATCCGATCTGATTTTGAAAACGTTGTTCACAACAACCAAGCTTGAAATATAAATAAAATTTTAGAATTAATAACTCACGCCCACACCGGTCTTGGTGGATCTCATCATTGTAGCAGTGCCTTGGCTCATCATGAGGAGACGGGTGTAATTACCACCAATAAATAGGTGCTATTTAGGTTTAGCTCGTTAGGATATCTATAATGAGATGGCTACAAAAATGTATTGAGGTCTATGTTATACAAAAAAAATAAATAAAGTTGGGCTCAAGAATGCTTATTAAGATGCGTTAAGAATTTATTAATTTTAAAAAGTGAGTGATGATAAAATAGATGTGTTAAGAAATGTGTTAAGGTGTGTGTTAAATATATATATGTGTGTGTTTATAATAAATAAATAATTTAGTTTAATCAAAAATTTCAAGTTCAAAAAAAAATCCCAACAAGTTAAAAAAGGAAAAATTTGCCGTTGATCGATCAATCAGCCGGACGTCTGGCCAGTCAACCGGTAAGAAAAAAAAAAAGCTCTCATTCGCTAGTTAAAATGCTCGTTGCAGCTCCATTACATCACCAAACAATAAATGTTAGAGCATCTACAATGAACAAACGAAGTTGTGTGTTAGTGTCAGTTACCAACTTTTGGCTAGCCGAGGGGGAAGTTTGGTGCTGCAATGGACCTGTTAACACGTGTGTTAGGGGTGTATGTTAGAGTCAGTTACTAAGTTGTTTGTTATCTGCAGCTAGTGTTTTAGCGAAGGAGGGGAAGTGTGTTTTTTGTCTTCCGGGTTGACCGGCCGATTGACTGGCTGGACGTCCGATCGGTTGGCCGGTCAACAGCAATTTTTTTTTTTTTTAACTTTTTGGGATTTTTTTTTTTTTAGACTTGAAATTTAATTTTGGACTTGAAATTTTTGATTAAACTAAATTATTTATTTATTTTATTTATTATATACACACACACATATATATATATATATATTTAACACACACTTTAACACACCCCTTAACACATCCATTGTACCACCACTCACTCTTTAAAATTAACAAACTCTTAACACATCTTAACAAATATTTTTGAGCCCCACTTTTATTACTTTTTGTCATATAACACACTTTAACAAACAATTTTAACTATCCCATTATGAATGTTCTTACTAGCTAAAATTTAACAACTGATACTAATATTATCCTTAACAGCTCCACTATGAATGCTCTTAAGAGAAGACGGGTGTACGTTACTACTAATAAATAAGTGCATATATATATATATATATATATTAGTGATATCAATGCCCATCTGTTGTTAAATCTAAAAAAATATATATTTAATTTTATTTTTAAAATATATATATATATATATTATGCGTACAGAAGGTTGTGACTTTGAAGCCAACCTCCTTTTTACATAATTTTATATTTTAAAGTATTTTTGAAAATCAAAATCTATGATATTTTGGAGCAATTTAAAAACTTGATAAAAAGTTAATTTTTTAATTTTTTTATCAAGTTCTCTTAAAAAAGTCATAAAAAAATCACCAAATAAGTTAATTTTTTTGCTAAAAAAGTTAAAAAGTCAATTTTTTACTTTCCAAAACACCTCTTTATATCAATACCATCTCAAGCCTCTTTGCTTTATATATAATATAGAAATACAAATAATAGATATATATATATATAAACAGGAAAAACAAAAAGATTTTAAGAGATAAAAGTGTAGGCTCAGAGAAAACAAATTTATAGAATTGAGAAAACTGTTAAAAAAAGGAACTATGTTTGATGCTTATTAAGCTATGTTTGATGCTTTTTTCTCTCTCTCAAACAAATCATAAACTGCATAAAATAGCTCCTTTGTAAGCTATGTTTGATGCTTATTAAGACCATTAATGTAGGGAAAAAACATTGTTATGGTTATTAAGATATTACACTACATACATGTAATTCCCGAATGTTTTACAAATTTCCAGTGTAATTACAAGCATTTTTTTTTTTTTATGTATAATTATGTTTTCTTTTGCCAAGTGTGATGTTTGGATTTAAATTATCGTTGTGTAATACATCTCATTTCTCTATTTCTACATATTGAAACATAAATTAAAAAATCTAATAAACATTCATTTTATAATTTATCTAATAGATCAAGGATTCTTCATATCCAAACTTTATATATGTTTATATTCAATACACGAAAATCTCAAGCTATGATCATGTGATTAACAATGCATCAAATACAGTATAACAATAAATTTTACAAAAATTCTCATGTCTAACTAAAATGAATTTATTATGAAATTTAAACATGTTATCAAATAACATCCCTTAATCTCTATATAAAAAAGAGCAACCCTATATAAATTAATATTATTAAAATGAATTATGCTTCAAATTTTAAAATTTTATTATCACGTAGGAAGAAATGGGCATCGCCACTTAGATTGTTTAGTCAAAATGTGATTACATATTTGATTTTGATGAGTTCACAACCTTTCAACTTCCATCGTCAGCTAGTAATAGAATACTAAAAATAAAAAATAAAAAAGTGATCAAAATAAAAGTGAAAAAAGTGGTCGTTGTACTTTCTAACTTTTCTCCAAAGCATCGGGATATGCCCGTCACATTTACACGCGGGTCGGTTACGCTTGCGAAATTTTTAATTTAACATTCGTCTATTAGGTTGATAGATTAAAAAAAATTAGTCCGTATCTATTTGCTAATTCGATAGATATGGATTGAATAGATTGGCGAATTGACGATTAATTTTTAATATAATTCAACTTGTACACTTCTTAAAAAAAAAAAAAAAAAGTATTACAATCAATGACTAAAAAAAGTATTACAATCACTGCATGTCTCATCCAAAAAAAGAAAATTTGAAATTTTAGAATATTACAATCACTGCATGCCTCATTCACATATTACAATCACAGCATGCCTCATCTACATAAAATATTACATAACGTATTACAATATGTGGTTTTTAAATTATAAAAATAATTTAAACCACCAAAACCATGAACAGAGTAGTAGTAGAAATTGTATACCTCCATATTGTTACATCTATATCTGTTTTTGAAAATAAAACCAACAAGCATATACTTTTTCATTTATTATTTTTAGAATTAGATTTAAAAATCAAAAAATATAGATAAATAATACATTTATTTTTTTCAACTTAAAAAATATATTCAAATTGAAAACTCTTTTTCAAGAAAATATATTCAATAGAATATTTAAACTCTTTTTCAATTGAAAACACAAATAGGATATTTAAACAAATTGAAAATATAAAATTTTACAAATTACTAGGAGTGTTTGCGATTTGACGGTTCAGTTGCGGCCAAAGAAATCTCAAATCTGACATCCGTCCAAAATCAGGCAAGTTGAAAAAAATCAATTTATAATCGTTCGCTCGTCATCACGCATCCGTCCAAAATATGACGAATCAATTTAATTCGATTAGTTTAGACGAATCGATATATCCATTACTCACTCTCCACATTTATCACTATCCCTCAAACCTCCTTAGAGACGTGTTGGTCACACTCATCCCTCTCTAGGGATGGCAATTTGAAACCGACCCGACGGGGATCCCTGATCCCGACCCCGATTTAAGCAGTTTTTCCCTGAAAAATACCCCCGACGGGGAGAAGACGATATTTGAAAATAATCCCCGATCTGTTTCGGACCGGGGACGGTGATCAGTGTTTAAGCCCTGGCCCACCTCGATCCCCGTCCCCGGCCCCATCCCCGAATTTTCCCGAAGTAAAATTACTTTTATACCCTTTATATATATATATATATATAAAAATCAAACCTGTATATAATATACCAAATCTGTGTTGCTCTCACACTCACTCTCTGATATATATCTCTCTCACTTTCTCGTTGTTCTCTCTGGCCCCGACCCCCTCTCTCTCACCGACAGCGAGCCCCGACCCCTCCTCTCTCTCATTGACGGCGACATCACCACCACCGCTGGCCCCGACCCCCCCTCTCTCACCGATGGCAACATCACCACCACCGCTGACCCCAACCCCCCCTCTTTCACCAACGGTGACATCACCATCACTACCACGGTGATAAGTGTTAGATCTCTGTGTGTGTGTGTTAGATTTGTCTGTGTGTTAGATCTGTCTGTGTGTGTGTGTTAGATCTGTGTGTGGGTGTGTTAAATCTTTTTTTTTTTTTTGAGCTCATCAGATTGTTAATGGTGATGAACAACAGATCTGTTAGATCTGAATTTTTTTTATTATTATTTACATTTGTTAGATCTGAAATTTTTGAGCTCATGAGATTGTTAATGGTGATGAACAACATTGTTAATAATTGTTGTTGTTGTTGATGCCAGATCTGTTTAATTGTTATTGTTGTAGTTTGAAGAAATCATGGAACTGATTTTTTTTTTTTTTTTTCTTTTGGTGGGGACTTTTTGGGATCGGGGAAACCCGATCCCCGTTAAGGTCTTTCTAAAATTACAAGCACAAAGATTTTGTTGATTTTGGTCCCTTTTGTACGAGATTTGTGGAAAGATGTATTTAATCGACCTGTATTTGGTTTTTACTGTTTAAATTTTGTACAAGATTTGTGGAAAGAGGTATTTAATGGACTTGGTTTAAAATTTTCAAAAATTTGTTTGACCCTTTTTTCTTTTAAAATTGTTATCTAAATTTATAATTCAAACACTATATTTCACTTATCATTTTTAAATATCTACACAAATTCATTATCCAAACGCAACTTAAATTTCATTTTATAGATATTTGTTAGAATTTTATTTTTTATGTACTATTTTGTAGATTTCAAAATCCTCTTTGTTATTTGTGAGAATTTATTTTATCATCATTGTAACTACTTGAAACATATAGTTGATGTGTTAATGAAATTCCATTCCCTTGTCTGAATAAGTTTTGATCAAACTATCTAAATTTTTTTATTTTGTTTGTATGATTAATTTGCATGATTTTATTCTTCATTTCTACCACCCTGAGATTTTTCTTCCTTCCTGAGTTAAATCCAATGATTAATCGAATCTAATAAAACATAGACCCAATTAATCCTATTATTAATTCTATTATTAATTTTCTAAAATATAATGCAATAATATAAGAGAACTCAAGTCATAAGTCTAATTTTAAAATTCGAGCAATAATCTCAAAGTTTATTCTTTTAGAACCAAAATAATAAAATAATTTTAAAAGATCATATTATCCCCCACTTATTTGATTATTTATCTATCTAATATTCACCTATTTATTTACATGTTACTTATATATTTACCTAATCTATCTATCTATTCATACCACCACCATTACTACTAATCGCCATCGCCATCGAAATGCCATATTTCTCCTAAAAATGAACTTATTATCACCAATTGTCCCATAATATAATACATATAATTCCACCATATTAAAAAAATATAAGACTTATCCTTATCCTCTAATCCTACCAACCCGAGAACGAGGCAATACAATCACTCAAAACTTAAAAAGCAATAAAACAGTATACCACAGCCATCAACTCCAAGATTCCCCTATAAACCAAAACTATTAAAATATAGTAATAAGTTTGTATTGATGTTCAAAAAACCAACGCTCTAATTTTATGATAAAAAGTCAAATAAAGAAAATAAAAATAAAAAACCCCCCAAACCAGGCAATATCCATAAATATAGTTATATTGTACAAAATCGAATCACAGAATTAAACACAATTTAGGATTCGTTTCAGAAGTGGATTAATTTTTTTGACTTTTAGCTATTTTAGTTTGTGATTAAAAAGGCTCAGTTGAGAAGGATTTTTTAAACTTTTTAAACTTTTTGTGAAAAAAAAATGTAATAATTATAAGTTAGATGTGATGTTTTATCTTATTGAACTAAAAACTTTGTGTGTGTTTCGGAAGTAAGTTTTTATGTAATTTTTTTATTTTATCTTTTTATAACTAAAATAACCCTAAACTCAATCCAACCCTTCTTCCCAAACGATACCTTAATTTAAAATTAGACAAAAACTCTGACATGCAATGTAATTCACATATTTAATAAGTTCTTGATGGAAAAAAAATCTCGAGATTTGTTTTCAATTTTGTGATTAAATTTTGTTGAATTAAAAAACATTACCATAAAATAAAAAATTAAAATTAACAGAAGAGAGAGAGAGGAGAAAATGGGACAACTCACCGATCATGCAGCCGCCGAAGAAGAGAGACTGGACCAACCCAACCTTATACTTGTGTCCACAAACCAACCCCCACTCCGCCACCGTAGAGCTCGCCGGACCGCCGATCCACTCCCACGAACCGGGTTCTAACCCACAAACAGTTCCAGAACCGGTCGAGCAAGAACCGGGGATCAAGCACCTCCACTCTGGTTCACGGTCCGCGAAGATCATGACCATGGTGTGAAAGGCCTCGAGAGCCCAAGCCAGGCTCGTCAACACGAAGTGCCTTAATTGCCAGACCCCGAACTCGCCGCAGAACCGGTTCAACATGTCGTCGATGCACAGCTTCTGTTTTCCGGCCACGGGTTCGTCGGCTTTTTTCGACGGTGGGATCAGCGGGACGCTGAGATCCGCCGGAGATGAAGTCGACGTCGTTAGCATCTTTTTTATTTTTAATTTTTTGGTTTTTAATTTTTTTTTTTAAGCTTATTGGGGTGAAGAGAAGAGGATGGTGCTGGAATGTAATTGGCATATACGAATTTGTTCTGATATATATAAGTGGAAAATTGCTTGAGACCTCTAGAAATGAAGCTTTAAAAGAGCATTATTTTGTCTTCTTCCTTCCCAATTTTTGTCTTTTACCGTTTTTTTTTTTTTTTTTTTTTCTTGAAATAGGCTGCCAGCTCATTAGAGCTGCTTTAGAGCAGCTCTAATTAGTGGTATGTAGCAAAACTGGAGCAATACTACATACCACTAATTTATCATCACTAACTCCACCACTAGTGAGGTGGCAATTGAAAAAAATAAAAAAAAAACAAAATTCAAGGTACAAAACACATGTGGCAGTGGGTGGGACCCCCTGCCACATCATTAGAGCCACCACTAATTAGTGGTCTAAAGCATTTTTGAGCAAAACTGATATAAGTGCGTGACCGCAACTGTGGTCTGAACATTTGACACGTGGAGGCTAATGTAGGGGAGTTATTCTATGGAACAACAATGATTACACACCATTTATTACTTTTATTTCTAAAAATTCGAACAAAAAATACCCAATTTCAGTGTTTTAATCAATAAATATTAAATTGGAGCACCGCATGAAATAATTTGTCCATGTTTGGTGTGGTTTTGGTTAATAATAAAAAATTTAAAACTTGGAGATAATTAATTAATTTTTATTTCAAATTATATAAAAAAAGTTATAAGTTATAAACAAAAATTTCATCAAATACTGTAATATAGATTTTAAAAAAAATAAAAATAGTTGCAGTAATTTGAACCAAAAATAATTTATAAGCAAAACTTTTATACTCCTATGTAAAATTCATAGAGTTATGAGACAATGGTATTTTTGTAATTGTGATTGATGAGAACAAATGATGTCTTGAAATAAATGAATTAGGTGTGGTTTGGATTTTTGAATTTTTTGTGTTTAGTGATTTTTTTTTTTTTTCCAAATTTGTGTCAATTTTTTTTTTTTTTTTTTTTTTTACTTTTCCAGTACAAAGATCTGAAAGGTAATTTTTTTGATTTTTTTTATTAAAAAAAAAGGCTAAATAAATTTAGTTTCTTTTTTCAAATTTCCATAGAGTTATGAGACAATGGTATTTTTGTAATTGTGATTGATAAGAACAAATGTGTTTTTTGAAATAAAAGAATTAGGCCTTGTTTAGATCCAGCTTAAAAAATCACATTTTTTTTGAAATTTTTGTGTTTAGTGAATTTTTTTTTTTTTTTCCAAATTTGTGTCAAATTTTTTTTTTTAAACTTTTCCAGTACAATCTGAAATTTTTTTGAATTTTTTTATTAAAAAAAAAGAGCTAAAAAGGATATTATTTTTAGTTTCTTTTTTCAAATTTTTAATTTTTGTGATCCATCTAGTCATGTAAACTAAAATTTGTAAAGTTTTTGAATTGGAAAAAAAAAAAAAAAGGGATCAACAATAGGTTTGGGATGCTCAGCCCCATTTTGTGAGCAAAGATCCTCGGCCGCCCTTTTTGGGCAAATGTTCCATCAACCCCAAAACGCTGCGTCGAAAATTTTCAAAAAAAAAAACGCAGAGGAAGAGGGAAGGGAGGGAGGAAGAGGGAGGGAGGAGGGAGGAGGAGGAGGGCTGGAGGGGCCATAACCACCGGGAGGAGGCGGATGGCGAGCTGAGTCATGAAGCTGGGCCGACGACGAGTCTGAGACGCGACGGCATGAGCTCCCTCCCTCCTCCCCTCAGTTCTGTTCAATGACGAGAAGAGAGAGAACGAAAAAAAAAAAAAAAAAAAAAAAAAAAAAAAAAAAAAAGCTGCGTTTTGATGGTCGGGTAGGGCGGCCGTGGATCCGAATTCCCATTTTGTCCCAAATGTCTACTATTCTAATGCTACTACGTTTTAATATTATTAAAAGTTTTGGAGAGTTAATTTTGGATTCTAATTTTGGTGCGTTGACAATGCTAGAAGTGTAAAATAAAAGGCATTTATAACCTAACAATACATTAGGATAACCAAATTTAAGTAGCACGTTTTGTATATGCTCTTTTTCGTATATTTTATATATTGAGTTCGTTTGAGAAGAATTTTTTTTGTGTTTTATTTAATTTGGTCTGGCTAAATTAGTTCAGTTTGAGATGTATTTTTTGACTTTTTAATTTTTTTGTTAGAAAAAAGTTAAAGTTATTATGATTTGGATGTAACATTTTGTCTTATTAACTTATTTAGTCTATTTTATCCTTTTATACTTTTTTTAATCACAACCTAAATCCAACTCACTTGCCAAATAAGAATATTGTACATCAATGGTATTCGAAGTTTAGTATAAGAATATTGTACATCAATTGGTATTCAAAGTTTAGTATCCAAATTTGATAACTATAGTATTTATTTTTATTTTTATTTTTTTTAAAAATACACGACAGTAGTTGAAATAAGTCGCAATTAACAATTCATTATAATATCAAAATAAACAATTACTATTGTACTAGAACTTGAGTACTTTTCCAATAACTATATTACTTGCATGTCTTTGATCGGATTTTATATTCTAGCCTTAAGGGGCGGAGGAACGTGGGGGCGAGGGTCACGTGTTCTTTGACTTTTCAATAATTTTGTTTTATTATTATTTATTATTATTATTATTATTATTATTTTGGTCTGTGCCCGTGTAGGAATCCGGATCCTCGGTGGCCTTTTCCTGCCGCACATTCCTGTAGCCCCCAAAACGACGTCGTTTTGGGGTTTTTTTTTTTTTTTTTTCTTTTCTTTTTCTTCTTTCTCTTCCGTCTGTGTTTGGTCTTCTGCAGAAATGGAAGGGAGAAGAGAGAGAGAGTGAAAGCAGAGAGAGAGAGTGACAGAAATGGAAGCCGTTTTGGGGCCAAATTTGAATAAAAAAAAAAAATGCAGAACGAAAGCAAGGAAACAAAAGCAAGCCTTTTCTGGTTCTCTCCCAAAACTGAATACAGAGAGAGAGAGAGAGAAAAGCCAAAATCAAACTAAAAAATAAATAAAATAGAAAAATGGGTTCTCCCCCAAGGCTTGCTTACAATCAGCAAAATGGGTCTGTATTATTTTTTTACAAAAGCAAGCCAGTCGAAAAATTAATGGAATCAGCAAATTATTTTTTACGATCTGGATTCCCGAATCCGGATTTTGATCGAGCTCGAATAGCTTTGTTGGCTTTGCACCTCTAGTTTTGTAGAATGTTCCTGCATTTTGATTCCCGAATCCGGATCCTCTCTCTCTGCTTTCACTCTCTCTCTCTGCTTTCACTCTCTCTTTCTTCTCCCTTCCTCTGTCTCTTCCTCCCCTCCCCTCCCCTCCCCTCTGCTTTATGTTCTGCAGAAGACCAAACACAGACGGAAGAGAAAGAAGAAAAAGAAAAAAAAAAAAAAAACCCCCCAAAACGACGTCGTTTTGGGGGCTACAAGAATGTGCGGCAGGAAAAGGCCACCGAGGATGAGGATTCGCCCGGGTAGAGTGTGCTTATTAAAGTTGCAGAGAATTTGCTACTCTGAGGTGACGTACTCTAAGGTGACGTAATTACCAGTGCATCCGGCATTTTTTTTTTAATGCAAAAATGAGTCAGACCACTAAAAAGAAGGGTACTAATAGTTCTAAAGTAATGTGAGTTTCACATGATGAGATGTTTTGCTCTTATATATATATATATTTTTTTAATTTTCACCTCATTAGTGATCCATTAATACTCCAAAATTAATAGGATGAACCATTGTTATTTTTAATGGATATACTTATATATGAGCTTAGATTGAGATACCACTCTCACAAGATTTCATGAGTATGGATCACTCATAATATGAAATCTACATATATATATATATATATGAGTAGACTTCACACATATATTAAAGGCTAAGATTACTTTAGGGATGTGAGGTCATCTCTAAAGGAGGTCAAAACATTTATATATATATATAGACAAAAATTAGTATTTAATAAGATGCTGCCATGTATCTCTTTGCAGGTTGATTATGACACAAATAGGTTAAAAATTAATTTTTTGATTTTTTATAAAAAGAAATAGAGAAATAATATAATTAAAAAAAATTAAAAGGTAAAAGAAATTAACTTTTAATTAATTTTTTAAAATAAACCTATATAGTGGTATATGTACCCTCTGTTGTTAATTATGAAGATTATAAATTTTATTCGTTTCTATTTTAAAATATTAATTTCTTATTTTATTTTTTATTATATTAAACTATTAATTATTTTTAAAAGAATCAAAAATTAAAAAAACATGAATTTTTTTTATTTTGCTCTTTATTTTAAATTTATTAATATTAATATACATAAAAGCATGAAATTTATATTTCCCAAATGGATGATATATTTGAAGATCGAGGGAGAAAAAAGGCGCAATACTTAAGAAATTACAAACTTACATCACTATCGTACTGAATTATTCTACACTATTTTGGATATGCAAATTCAAAAACTAAATACTCGTTTCCCTGAGTCGAATATTGAATTGTTACTTTGTGTGACATGTTTGAATCTATCTAACTCTTTCTCTAATTTTGACAAAAACAAGTTAATTCATCTTGCTGAATTTTATCCCAAAGAATTTTCTTCAATGGAGCTCATGGTACTTAATGATCAACTTGATACATATATTATCGATATGCTATACAGTAGCGAGTTCTTAAGGTTGAATAGAATTGCCGATCTTACTAAAAAAATGGTTGAGATTGAAAGAGACAAAGTATATCCATTGTTGTATTTGCTCTTGACTTTCGCATTAATCTTACCTGTTGCAACTGTTATTGTGGAGAGGGTATTTTCAGCTTTGAATATTTTGAAGAATCGGTTGCCGAACCGAATGTGTGATGAATGGATAAATAATAGCTTAGTTGTCTATATTGAGAGAGATATTTTTTATGGCATTGACAATGATACTATCATGAAAAGATTTCAAAAGATGAAAACTCGTCGGAGTAAATTGAAAATGTTTAAAATTAAATTTTTTTTGTAATGAATATTAATTTTTAATATTTAATATTAACTCGAAAAATTATTATTATGTTATTGTTATTGATTGGGAAAAAACATTTTGAGATTATAATTAATAAGTACATCCCTTATATTAAATTCCTGACTCCGCCACTACTTATACTCCTATGTAAAATTCATAGAGATTACGAGACAATGGTATTTTTGTAATTGTGATTGATAAGAACAAATAGGTGTGGTTTGGATTTTTGAATTTTTTTTGTGTTTAGTTATGAGACAATGGTTTAGTGATTTTTTTTCCCCAAATTTTTGTCAATTTTTTTATTTCATTTTTTACTTTTCCAGTTCAAAGTTCTGAAAGGTACTTTTTATTTTTATTTTTTTTATTAGAAAAAAAAATCTAAAAAGGATATTTATTTATGTTTCTTTTTTCAAATCTTTCTTAGAGACAATGGTTTTTTCAAATCTTTTTGTAATTGTGATTGATAAGAACAAATGTTTTTTTGAAATAAAAAAATTAGGCCTGGTTTGGATCCAGCTAAAAAAGTCACATATTTTTTGAAGTTTTTGTGTTAAGTGATTTGTTTTTTCCAAATTTGTGTCAATTTTTTTTTTTTTAAACTTTTCCAGTACAACGATCTGAAGGTATTTTTTGAATTTTTTTTATAAACAAAAAAAAAGCTAAAAAGGAAATTATTTTTTATTTCTTTTTTCAAAATCTTAATTTTTTTTATTTTATTTTTGTGATCCGGCTAGTCATGTAAACTAAAATTTGTAAAGTTTTTGAATTGAAAAAAAAAAAAAAAAAAGAAAGAAAGAAAAGATCAAACAATTGATTTGGGATGCTCAGCCCCATTTTCTCCCAAATATCTGTCTGACTATTCTAGTGCTACTACATGTTAATATTATTAAGGCCCCATTTGAAAAGTGGCTTAAAAATTATTTTTTAATTTTTAATTTATTTTGAGTCATATCATTTCTCATATTTTTGTATATTTTTTGAAAAAAGTGAAAAAAAGATCAAAACTATAGTTTTTAATCATTTTCTCAAAACAAACCTAAAAATTTTGGAGAGTTAATTTTGGATTCTAATTTCGATGAGGTGACAATACTAGAAGTGTAAAATAGAAGGCTTTATAAGCTAAGTAACAATACATTATGATAACCAAATTTAGTAGCAAGTTTTGTATGTGTTCTTTTTTGTATTTGTATATATTGGGTTCGGTTGAGAAGAATTTTTTCAGTTTGATTTTTTAATTTTTTAGCTAATTTAATCTAGCTAAATTAGTTCCGTTTGAGATAAGTTTTTTGATTTTTTTACTTTTTTTTGTGAGAAAAAAAAGTAAATTTACCATGATTTGAATGTAATATTTTATCTTATTAACTTATTTAGTCTATTTTTTTACTGATTTGATTTTTTTTACATTTTATCCTTATAGTTTTGGGGCTTGTGTCACTTTGGTCCCTAACTTTTCAATTGTGACGCATTTAACCTTAAATTTTGAATCTTATTCTAAATAAGGACAATTGAAGATATCATTAGATTTTTCAAGGGTAAAATCGTAAATTTGATAAAATATAAACTAATTTGACAAAAATAAATGTCAAACAAATATTTTTGAATTTTTAAAAATTATTTCTACCCACTAAAAATAAAATTATGTAAAATTGATAAATCTTTTAGACATTTATTTTTTTTTTTTACCAAATTAATTTTTATTATGTGTTTGAATGATGATCATGTAAAATTAATCATATAATTTTTATTAATTTTTATCAATTTTACATAATTTTATCATTGGTGGATAAAAATAATTTTTTTTTAAATTTTAAAAAATTTTGACATTTATTTTTGTCAAATTAATTTATATTTTATTAAATTGACGATTTTACCCTTAAAATTAAACAATGATATCTTCAATTGTCCTTATTTAGAACAAGATTCAAAATTCAGGGTCAAATGTGTCACAATTAAAAAATCAAGAATTAAAGTGACACGAGTTCCAAACTATAGGGACTGTTAGTGTAATTTACCCTTTATTTTTTTAGTCCCAATTTAAATCCGACTCACTTGCCAAACAAAAATATTGTATTTTGTAATGCATCAATTATATTCAACGTTTAGTATCCAAATTTGATAACTATTATATTATTTTATAAAGAAATAAAAAAATAAAAATACACTTCAGTAGTTGAAATAAGTCATAATTAAAAATTCACTATAGTATCAAAATAAACAATAAAACTATTGTACTTGAACTTGAGCACTTGTCCAATATATAATTATATTACTTGCATGTGTTTGATCGGAATTTATATTCTAGAGTTGTTATACTTACCTAATAATTAAACTACTAGCTGGGGTTTCACTTGTTTCAACAAGTCTCTCTGGTAATAATTTAGCAAAAACCTAGATCTATCAGTTTTATAATAAAAAATACACCAGCATGACTTTAATTAAAAAAATTATCACACCTTTGGAAACCTAGACCTATCACCAACAAGACTTTAATTAAAAAAATTATCACACCTTTGGAGATGATTTTGTATCTAAAGATAATATTCTTACAATAAAAATAAGAAAAATACTAGAAATTTTAAAATTTTTACTAAATTTTCTATTAAATGTCTTATATGGGTATGTGATCCACTCTAGATCTTATATCCATGCGAGATATTTGATAAATTTTTTAAGATGTCTAACATTATTTTAAAAATAATAAATATTCTTGAAAATAATTAGGTTTTATTGCATGGGATCCCACACAAAGATTAAAAAAGTTGGTGACAACTTCTCCTTCATACACACCTCTCTCTTTTTCAAAGCTTGCTTTGTTTGAATCTTATCCATCCCGTAAAAAAAAACAAAAAAAAAAAAAAGAAGAAGAAGAAGTTACAATGGCCTCGCGGTAGGCCTCATTCCCGGGAGATGGTTCCTAATTTCATTAAAAGACATTTCAATTCAAAAAAGAAAGAAAAAAAATAAAAAATTTAGATAAATTACAATTTTTACTCTTCAGTTTTCATTTGAATTTTAGTTTGGTCTCTAATTGTAACAACTAAGTCTTGAAACTTAATCCTACTTTCAATATAATCCTTATGTTACTCATCATAAAAGATTGGACATATAGACATGTTTATTTGCCAGATTAGATTATGTGAGATTATAAAAACGATGCAATTATGTGATTAGATTACTAATTTAGTAGATTAGATTAGAGTTGTAAGATAAATTAAATTAAATTTGTTTGTACACTAGTATAATGATATTTGTTAGTTGAGATTAAATTTATAAAATTAAATAAAAATTTCATTAGATAAAAAATGATTTTTTCATTTTTATCAATCCCATTTCTTCCATGAAATTGCTAATCTCCTCGTTGAAAGGTACTCCTTGTCTCGTAAGGCTGTTAATATTTCATGGTGTTTTCTCCTAATAAACATACATTTTATGGACCAATAGATTACTAGTCGAATCTCCCCTTGCCAAACCTCTAAATGAACATCGCTATAACATTTGATGGCTTTTTAAACGACCCCGCTACGTAGCTCGAGATTGTGGCTCGACACCAAAACGACGTCGTTTTGGTATCGATTTTGTTTTTGTTTTTTTTTTTCTCTGGTTTTTGTTTCAGTTTCAGAAGAAGAAGAAGGGAGAAGAAGAGAAGGGAGGAGGAGGAGGGGCCATAAATCTGGAGGAGGCGAGGCGGTGGCGGTGGCGGTGTGCGACGATCGGCGATGGAGGAGAGAGGCAGAGGCGGAGGACGGGAGGAGGGCCCGAGGACGGGGGAGGGGGAGGCACAGCAGGGAGCTCCTCTTCTCCTCTCTTCTCCTCTTCTCCTCTTCTCCCTCTTTTCTCCTCTTCTCCTCGAGCCAATTTTCGAGCCAAATCTGTCGAGCTCTCAAACATTTCCGCTTTTTAAAAACATAAATGTTGTGTTTAGATCATAAATTTAGAAAGAAAAATATAAATAGAAAAAAAATTTAGTTTATATTTTATTTATATTTCACTCATCTTTTCTTTTTCTATGTCCTAATTCCTATTCAAATTCATAATCCAAAATGTGAGTGAAATATAAATGAAATATAAACTATTTTTTTATCTCTCTCTTTTTTTTCTTTTTCTTTTTCCAAATCTCTGTCTAAATTTATAATTCAAATACAAACGCAATGT
The DNA here is from genome assembly GCA_025200525.1 of Camellia lanceoleosa. Classification (NCBI taxonomy): domain Eukaryota; kingdom Viridiplantae; phylum Streptophyta; class Magnoliopsida; order Ericales; family Theaceae; genus Camellia; species Camellia lanceoleosa. Next base: position 19,107,988 of record CM045762.1, on the reverse strand, counting down.
TTGTGTTGCCGATTAAGTTGGATGAGATTATTAGTGAGAGGATGATTAGTGAAGAAATTGTTAATATATGGATTGTTAATGAGGGGATTAAGTAAAAGTGTGTTTGTTTGATGATGGTGTGAGAGATGATTAGTGATGAGATTATTAAATTATTTTTATATAAAATAAATTAAAAAAATTATTTTTGTATTAAAAAAAAACTAAAACAAATATTAAAATAAACAGGTGCACTTGATTAAAAAAAATTATATAAAATAAACTCAATTCACTCATTATTTTTCTAATCTTACTCAAAATTTAGCAAAACTAATCCCTCTCCTGAGAGGATTATTAAGTCTCTCACACTGTTAATCTCACCTCCTAAACCATTACCAAACAAAATGTGGGTGGGACCCACACCTATACTAATCCAATCCGGCCCCTACCCCGTTAAACAAACATGGCAAAAAGGATTTTTTTTTTTTTCTCACTTTTGACCTTTCCATTTTGCTCAAATTTCATTTTATCTTTCATGGTTTGACTTTCATTCAAATATTAAACTGTGGATAAGAGGAGGATTGAATTGAAACTCTTGCTTTCATGCTAGACTTGTAACCTATCTAAGGATATTGCTGTGATGTGAATCCAATTCTAGTTTTTAATCTGAAATTGGTGTTGTGAATATTTTGATTTTTCATTTCCTTATTTGTGATCCCTTGGTCACAATGACATAATTTGTGATTTATATTCTTTCACCAAACTATGCCCTATACAGTTTTTGTTGTTTCTATGTTCTTGCCTATTCAAATAATTTAAAACGTGCTAATTTTTTATTTTTTATAGAACTTTTTTAAAAAAAGATTGGGCGGTAAAAGCGAAGGACAGGGTAAACAAGTTAGGAGGCCTAATAACTGAAAAAAAAAAATAAAAAAAAAGTACACTTGTGTGATTAGAAAGAGCGTTCCAACCGGGTTTGTCGGGTAAAAGGAAACAAAGCTCCCGATTAGAAGATGAGAGTCTAAATTATAAAACAACAATGATTTAGACCACTAAAAAATATACTATTAATAGCACTAATATATTGGGAATGACCAAAAAAAAAAAAAACAAGGCATAGAAAGTGAACGGGATCCACTGCCACATCATTAGTACTTTTTCTAGTGCTCTCTTTTTAGTGCTTCCAAGCATTTTTCATTATAAAATACATATTTTGCTCATTAAATTATGTTTTCATTATTATTGATTTAGATGGATAGTCTACAACAAAATTATATAAACTGAAATCAAAAGTCTTCGAAATTAAATAAATAAAAATGATAGTTTAAAAATAAAATAGAAAAAACGACAATAATTTCAAGAGATAAAAGTAAAATTGACTCTTATTATAATAAAAGTTTTGTTTAAACATGTGTCCATTGTAGCAAATTCACTCTTCAATTTTATTAACATGCGTTCACTGTAGTAAAAATCACAATAAAATTATTTTTAAAAAAATTAAAAAGGCATAGGATCGAAGTTGGTGTGGCCACAATGTCGTATCATAGTGGTGCTCACACTACACTGAATCTTTAACCATTTAATGGTTTAAAAATTGTTGCTATTTTTTTTTTTTTTTTTAGAAATAAATACAATAAAATGAAAATATTACGATTATTAAATGAAAAAAATTAGTGAAAGATCACTTCCAACTTTGTGTAGTAAAAGAAGTTTAAGATAACTTTTTTTTATTAGCTAAGATCCTTCAACATTTTTACAAAAAAAATTCGACTCAGAAAAATTTTGTCGCAATTCAAAGAAATTTTAATTTTCACAGAGAAAATGTTATGACATTGTGGCCCCGACTCATTGAATCAATTTTCACATGGAAATTTCTTTGAATCGGGCGAAATTTTTCTAAGTCGAATTTTCTCTGTGAAAATATTAAGAAACCTTAACTACTATGAAAATATTATATGTCATTTATCTTATAAAATCTTAATATTAAAGACGTTAAAAAAAAATTATTTATTAGATTGATTCCATTTTTTTCTTTTTATAAATAATATACATCTAAAAAAAATTTAAAAATAAATAATTCGAATTATTGAAACGAGCCCATGGTGGCCCATGGGCCCAAACGGTGTCCATTCCATTATGTTGTTCCCTCTCAACTTGGCTACCCAAATATCTGTTCACAATAATATTATGAAACTTCTTCTACATCAAGTCGCAAACAAATTGTGTCTCTGGGGCAAATAATCGTCCCCTCCTACCATTTTTCCACCAAAAAAAAAAATTATATATATCTATATAATAAAGTAGAATGGATTTTAAAAATGTGTTAGACACAATTGTCCTACTAGGACATTTCAAGAGTCATGATTCATTTGTATATTCACATGGATGGCTCAGATAACCCTCTTAATTTTATATCAATCCTAAATATATATCTTCCCGCCCAAAGAGTCAGTCTCCTCCTTCCCCACGTCTCCCCTCTATTCCATCTTTATCTCTCTCTTCTCACACGTCTCTCATGCCTTCTATCTTTATCCATCTCCCTTCTCTGTTCTCATCAGTTTGTTCTTGCGACGCTCCTCTTCATCACCACTCGCAAGGTATTCCTGTCCTCCTCCCTCTCTCTGTTGTATTTTTTGAATGATCAAGAACAGATTGTAGAACAGATTAAATTGATCAGATTGTAGAAACTGATTTGCAGAAACTGATTCAATTCCACTTTAATCAGTTTTTCCCTCTCTCCCACCCTTGGTTGTTCCCTTCGCAAGGTAATTTTGGTCTCTCTCTACTTTAGGGTTTTTCTCTTCTTCGAGTTTTGACAATTATCTGCTCCAAAATTCTTAATGATCAAGAACAGATTAAATGGGAACAGATTAATTCCACTTTAATCAGTTTGTTCTTGTGATCAGATTCCGATTATTTGATCCAGAAACCAAATCTGTAGATTCAAGGGAAAAGAAAAATTAAAACTAAAAATAGTCAAGCCAAATTCAGAAAAGACCCAGATTAAATCATATTTTCTGTTGAATTTGGTTATATAATTCATATTCTATCATTATTTGTCTGTTTATTTTGTTTGTTTATCTCGATAAAAAAAAAAAAAAAAAAGATATTTGTTTGTTTATGAATGGTTTTGATCTGTGCAACAAACAAACTCCACTTGCTGTAAACACTAGATTCCACTGCCGTACCCATAGATGCCTCAACCTCATGTAGATTTAGGGAAAAAAAAATTAAAACTAAAAATAGTCGAGCCAAATTCAGAAAAGACCCAGATTAAATCATATTTTCTGTTGAATTTGGTTATATAATTCATATTCTATCATTATTTGTCTGTTTATTTTGTTTGTTTATCTCGATAAAGAAAAAAAAGATATTTGTTTGTTTATGAATGGTTTTGATCTGTGCAACAAATTATCAGAGAGAATAAAGGAAGCAAAGGAATAATGGGAGACAGAAGAGATTTTGTTAGCCTGTTGTGTTCATCGGAAAGTGGAGAAAAGAAAGAATTAAGAAGCACAAAACAAAGAGGGCTATAGAGATTTTTGTGACAGGGAATGGGGATAGGGAAATGGGTTTGTTTTATTATTTTTTTATGTTGTTATGAGGGTAACTACTGTTTGGATTTCTATTACAATCTACAGAAACTGTTTGGATTTCTACTTGGGATAGGGAAATGGGTTTGTTTTACTCTACTGTTTCGATTTCTATTACAATCAGTCAATACATGTACATGCACATGGTGGGCTAGAGTAATTGCAGTGAAGTATCCCCATTCCAGATTGGCATCACTAACCCACTTTTTTATTTCTATTACTATTTTTTTATTTTTTGATGTTCTGGTAGTCAGCATAGGATAAAATTAAGTAGAGTGATAATATCATAATATAGAATAATCAATGAAGAAAAGGGGTTTTCTCATTCAAACGTTGGACTTTTTGCTATTATTTTTAAAGCAAAATCAAAGACTTTGGGGCAGTTCAATATTGGCTAGCTTAGCTATGATTATTATTTTTTTTTTTATGCATGTATGTATATATGTATGTAAATGTCGTTCATTTTCCAATATATATTTTTAATTCTCTGTCAAATTATGAATTGTGTATTTCGTTATCTTTGAGGTGTTAAATATTTCAATGAAACAAAGAGGGCTATAGAGATTTTTGTGACAGGGAATGGGGATAGGGAAATGGGTTTGTTTTATTATTTTTTTATCTTGTTATGAGGGTAACTACTGTTTAGATTTCTATTACAATCTGCAGAAACTGTTTGGATTTCTACTGTTTGGATTTCTACTTGGGATAGGGAAATGGGTTTGTTTTACTCTACTGTTTCGATTTCTATTGCAATCAGTCAATACATGTACATGCACATGGTGGGCTAGAGTAATTGCAGTGAAGTATCCTCATTCCAGATTGACATCACTAACCTATTTACCTAAAAAATTGAACATATCCATTCAAAAATCTAGCCAGGATTGGATTTTGATTAAGCTGTTTTGGGGAATTTTGACGCTGTTGATTCGGGTGCTTAGCTCATCCTGTCACCGTTGAGGTAAATTTTCTCTATTAATTTACTAATATATGGTCATTTGTATTTGAATTTTAGAATGTAGTTTTAGGTGTTGTATGTATTATTTTGGCATGATCTGATATTGCCTGTGAGATCTTCGTTTTATATTATCGGTGATGTTATTCTGGTCTTGAGCGTGTTTGTTTCTATTGTCATCTCCTTTTATCTGTAATTTATTTCATTGTGATAATTCATGATGAAAACTTCAAATCTTAGCCCATAGTAATTTAACAAAAAAGGTAGAAAATAGTATAAGTAGCATCGTTGGCTCTAATTAATATCTTTTATCTTCATCTGAAAGCAATTGGCGTTTGTAATGTGCGCAAGTGCTGTAACAGTAGCTCTTGAACCGAATTTTGTAGCAATTGGTGAGCATCTCTTCCTAATTAAACTATTGGTTGGTGTGATTTACCCAAAATTAATTTTGAGAGAACAGAGAACAATTTTTTGATGATTCATTCTTATTGTATCTTCTTTTCTGTCGGTGAGTTGATTAATCTAACTTGATCCTTAACTTCTCATGGTTTTGGAGCAGGTGCAGTGATTTGTGGCAGTTTAATTATAACCTCAACAGTTTTTTACTTCATCATGAAGAAGAAAATTTCCTCACATAAACCAGCATTTACTCTGATACCAAACAGTGGAAAGTGATATGTCTATATTTTTTTCTATACTAAAACCAGGATTCCAAGAGGGTCCTTGGATTTGCACCATGTTTAATGCAAGGCTTTTTTAAGAGGCCATTCCTGGTTTAAATTAATGTCAAGCTTTTCATGTTGATTCATATGTTGCCATTCTCAGCAAAATAATAAGCATGAATCAACCTTAGTAAACTCAAAACCCAAATCTGTACTGATATTGATTTTTTTACAGATGTATGCTTATTTTTTTAACGGAAATGCATGAGACCCCGATTAGTGTCAGTCATGCTGATTGGTCAAAAAACAATTTTTCTTTTTCTTTTTCTTTTTGTTTTCATCCATTGCATTGCGTGGAGGTCAAGGGTCTTGATGCTCTTTGGGGTCTCCAGCAGGATTCTTTTTTTAACTTATGTGTGTCCAAATTCAAAACCCAAATCTGTTTATAACATCTGTTTAATATATGTGTCCAAATTCAAAACCCAATTTTGAGCATCTGTTTAATTTGGCTTAAGTAATATCTCAAAGCATCTTTAGTGACAACATTTTTAAAATAGAAAAATTGTCAGTAAATCCAAGTTGAGGGGTGCATTAAGTATTAGATCCAAGCTTTGATCTTTGTTGTTTATAAAGACTCATAACATTTCTGAGTTGGTAAGGAAAAACGTGTGATGGTAGGGATAATTTTTAACATTTTTACCCTATATTTTGACCTAAAAAAATTTTAAAATGCATAATTGAAGTTCTACAAATCTATTTTTAACAAAATTAATATAGGTAGATTTGTCTTTCTGATATCTTTCAAATAATAAGATCAGTATTAAATATGAAATTTAAAAATAAATAAATAATATATTGATTTTTTGATTAATTAAAAATAAATAAATAATATTTGATTTGTTTGGAATTGTATAGTGTAGTCTATTAAATATATTTTTATAATTACATTTTAATCTTAAATTTAAATAGTGTTGTGATTACAATTATATTATAATCCTAATATTATTTACACCGTGCCTTCAGGCACGGGCATACGCTAGTATATATATATATATAGAAGAAGAAGAAGAAGCAAACATTCTCAACCTTAAATAGTTGATGCTTATAAACTTCAATTGATTTAAGATGACAAAAATCAATCAATTTTGATACATAACTGTGGGGATATATTTTCTGAGCACCAACACGTGGCCAAGGTGGCGCCGATGTGTTAGCCGAGGTGCCATATGTCCTGATCATGATGTCGAGGTTATCTCGGCTAGGCCGAGGTTATCTGCGAAGAAACCGGAATCTGAGATAAGTAGATATGGGACAAGAGTCCTAGATTTGGAGAAGACTTCAGTTTGGGTAAAGATAAGACTCTTAGGCCCTGTTTGATTGGGGGATATGAAGATTGGGATTGGATATTATATCTGGTGCGGTCCATAAATCCCATGTTTGCAATTTTTTTTCGAAGAGGATATAATATACCAAGGGATTGTATATCCCCCAAAAGTGGAGGATATACAATACCACACCCCCCCCCAAAAAAAATTATATGATATCTCCTTGCTTTGGATATGAGTTAAAAAGTCCAATTTACCCTTTTGTCTATCTAACATAATATAATTTAATATATTTTTTAAATTTAATATAATATAATTATTGAATTTAATTTAATATTATTGAATTTAATATAATATAATATTATTGAATTTAATTTAATATAAATATTATTGAATTTAATATAATATAATATAATATTATTTAATTTAATTTAATTTAATTTAATATAATTTAATTTAATACAAATTTTGAATTTAATATAATATAATATTATTTAATTTAATTTAATATAATATAATATTTTTGAATTTAATTTAATATAAAATTTTGAATTTAATATAATATAATACAATATAATTGAATTTAATTTAATATAATATAATTTAATATAAATTTTGAATTTAATATAATATTATTTAATATAAATTTTGAATTTAATATAATATAATATTATGAGGGCAATCTTGGAAATTACTTTTTATATCCCACAATATATTTTGTAAAACAAACAATCCAATATTATATATCAAGTCAACAAACATGAATTGGGAGATATATTATCCCATACCTATATCCTATTCATTATATATCCTGATTAAATCCCACATCATATTATATCCTCCATTTTATATCCAGTGAAACAAACAGGGCCTTAGAGAGTTTATCCTAATCCCACTAGAAGTCCCAGATTAGCAGTAATCCTAAGTCCATTAGGGCTAGGCTCCTATTGGGACTAGGATTGTATTGGCTATAAAAGAGAGGCACCCTCATGGGTCTAAGGTATGCTTTTATGCTCAAGCTTATGAGTTTAGCTATTGATTATCTATGAGAGATATACTGACTTGATCGTCGGAGTGCCCCTGGTGGACGAACCACCACCAGAGTCTTCTCTTTCTATTGCAGGTCAGCCAGGTGTCATCTATTCTACCAGTGCTCTCCAGCTGAATACTGAGTTAGCAGTGTGATTAGAAAATCACTTACACAATTTGGCATCGTCTATGGGAAAGAAAGGAGAATAGATGGCCATCACTGTACAAGATCAACGTGTTGAAAATGATGAATTTAGCGAAGATGGAGAATCTATCGACATAAACGGAATGAAGACCTTTCCAGAAGGGACGCGAAGACAGGGGGCATGAGCGCTCCCAAGGAGATGACATTCAAGTATAGAAGAGCTCAGCCTAAGTGAGCAGATCCTAGATTTCAGGCCCCGAACCCCAGATCCCGAAAGACAAGATCTCGGCCTAAATAACCAGGTCCGAGAAGAGAAGAGCTCAACCTGAGTGAGCAGATCCAAGATTCTAGAAGACATGATCTCGGCCTAAATGAATAGGTCTGAGAAGAGAAGAGCTCAACTTGAATGAGCAGATCCAAGATTCTAGAAGACAAGATCTCGGCACTTAAGACCGAGAAGAAAAATGGCTCGCCGATGCGAGGCTGAGGTAATGATGAATAACTTAGACTCATTATATGGCAAAGTCGAATCTTGCATATAATGGAGTTGAACTAAGTTGGAGTAACATAGGCTTGCCATGTCGGCAGAATCAAACTTAGGTTGAAACCATGTAAGATCAACAGAGAAATCAAGGCTAACAACCTCAGCTTGAAACCAACTTCAGCTAACAAGATCACATGCACAAGCTTAATGTGAACATAAGTCCACATTAGGGGGCAGAGAGTTATAAATGATGTTTAACACTTGTTGAAATTTGTAGCAATTTACATGTTGAAGTTAAACCAATATTATGTTTAACACTTGTTGAAATTTATAACAATTTACAAGTCGAAGTTAAACCGAGATGATGTTTAACACTTGTTGAAATCTGTAGCAATTTACAAGTTAAAGTTAAACCGAGATCATTATTTAACACTTGTTGAAATTTGTAGCAATTTACAAGTTGAAGTTAAACCGAGATTATTGTTTAACACTTGTTGAAATTTGTAGCAATTTACAAGTCGAAGTTAAACCGAGATCACTGTTTAACACTTGTTGAAATTTGTAGCAATTTACAAGTTGAAGTTAACTTGAGATTATTGTTTAACACTTGTTGAAATTTGTAGCAATTTACAAGTTGAAGTTAAACCGAGATCATTGTTTAACACTTGTTGAAATTTCTAGCAATTTATAAGTTGAAGTTAAACCGAGATCATTGTTTAACACTTGTTGAAACTTGAGAAAAGTTTACAAGTTAAAGTTAAACCAACATTATATATGACAACTTATACGCGTGAACGGGTTCTTGGAATTCTTGTTCTTTAAAGAGACATGTCGGCCTTAACGATGATCTCGACTGCGATACATTAAGCCGACGTACTGGAAAGTACCGATATAGGTTCCATCACCTCAGAATGCCGAGGTAATAGAACCTAAGGGGCAGTTGTGGGGATATATTTTTTGAGCACCAACACGTGGCCAAGGTGACGCCGACGTGTCAGCCGAGGTGCCACGTGTCCTGGTCATGATGCCGAGGTTATCTCGGCTAGGCCGAGGTTATCTACGAGGATACCGGAATCCGAGATAAGCGAATATGGGACAAGAGTCCTAGATTGGGAGAAGACTTCAGTTTGGGTAAAGATAAGACTCTTAGAGAGTTTATCCTAATCCCACTAGGAGTCCCAGATTAGCAGTAATCCTAAGTCCATTAGGGCTAGGCTCCTATTGGGACTAAGATTGTATTGGCTATAAAAGAGAGGCACCCCCATGGGTCTAAGGTATACTTTTATGCTCAAGCTTATGAGTTTAGCTATTGATTATCTATAAGAGATTTACTGACTTGATCGTCGGAGTGCCCCTGGGTGAACGAACCACCACCAGAGTCTTCTCTTTCTATTGCAGGTCAGCCAGGTGCCATCTATTCTGCTAGTACTCTATAGCTAAATACTGAGTTGGCAGTGTGGTCAGAAAATCACTCACACAATAACATTATATGACCTTAAAGATACTAACTAGTTGGTCCAATAAGCTAGGCACCAAGTTATTAAAAAAGAAAATATGCATAACTATTGCAGTTGTTATTGATAATTTGGCACAATTTCACACTCACATTAGAACAGGATCTATGAGCAATGAAGCAATGCATTTTTTCATCTCTGTTCCAACATGGGCATACCCGTCTTCATCCTTGTAAACAACGTCAATCATGTATGCAAGATTGAGAACCTGCGTGAGCAGTGGCATCGGCACATCAGTAGGTTGTTTGAAGCATTCTTGATTTATGTCCTTCCATGCAGGCCCGGCCTTGAGAGCAGGCAAGAGAGGTTTGCGCCTTGGGCGCCCAAATTTGGGTTAAAATTAGGGAGTCCCAAATATAATTTCATGTTTTAGATACAAAAAAGAGCCCAAATACTTTAACATGGAGCCCAAAAAAAAAAAAAAAAAAAAAAAAAAAGAAACAAATCATACCCACCCTGAAAGGAATGAAACCATGAGTCCACCTTCATACCTTCACGTGCACCAGATGAAAGAAACACAAAAAATCTCTCTCTCTCTCTCTCACACACACACACACACACACACACACATCAAAAGGTGGACTGAAATGATATTGTGAGTTCACCTTCATACCACCTTCAATCCTCTTCTCCATATCCGACGTTGAGCATCAACGATTTCAGATAGCAAAATTGTGAGTTCTCTCTCTCTCTCTCTCTCTCTCTCTCTCTATATATATATATATATATCACATTTAAATGGAGGAAGTTGTTGCCCTAATTTTTTCCCTAATTTCTTGCCCTATATAATTTGTTCTTTAAATTAGAAAATTACCTAATTTATGTGTTTTAGTGGAAGTCTATAATTTTTGTTGTGCTGTAATTCTGAAAATATATTATTTGCAGAGATCAGTGATTGCGGATTTGTGTAGATTTTTGATTCAATAGAGTAGTCAGGCCTCCTAGGAAGTATATTTCTAGATGTGAAAAAAGGAAAAAGAAGCAAAAATTAGAAAATTTTATTCAATCTCAATTGGGAGCACTTGATAAATTTTTTGGTAGCAAGAAACAAACAGAAAGTTCATGTTTGGTTAATGAAGATTTGATAATTGAAGAACTTAATCAATGTAATGAGAATGGGCGAATGATAATGAAGATTTGGGTGTTGAAAAGCCTATTGAATGTTTGAATGAGAAACCCACTGAAAGTGAAAATTTTAATGTTGAATATGGACCTTTAAATATTAATGACCCAAGTAATTGGGACAAGATTGATAAGAATTTCAGAGATTTATTAGTTGAAAGAGGTCCTATAAAAAGTAACGTTGTCAAGTTTCCTAGAGATGACAAGGATAGACATTTCTCCTTTACATATTACATTAGAGATTTATCAAATGGAGAGAAGCAAGATAGGAAATGGCTAGTATATTTAGATACTTCAGACAGATTATTTTGCTTTTGTTGTAAATTGTTTAAGGAAGATGGGAACAAGACTCAATTGGCTACTAATGGATTTAAAGATTGGAAGAATCTAGGTCACATGCTTAGAAGTCATGAAACTAGCAATGAGCACATTACTTGTATGAGCAAATGCATTGAATTGGAAAAAAGATTGCAAAAGAGTGAAACAATTTATAAAGGTGTTCAAGAACAAATCAATAGAGCGAGAGAGAGAGAGAGAGAGAGAGAGAAAGAGAGAGAGAAAGAGAACATTGGAAAAATGTGTTACTAAGGATAATTGTTATTGTGAGAACTCTTGCTAAAAATAATTTGGCGTTTCGTGGAGATAATGAGAAGATTTATCAAGAAAAAAATGAAAACTTTTTAAATTTAATTGAAATGATTGCTCAATTTGATTCGGTAATGCAAGACCACCTTTATCGCATTGAAAGGAATGAAATTCATTACCATTAACTTGGTCACAAAATCCAAAATGAATTGATATAGATATTAGCGGATGAGATCAAAAGTACAATTGTGAAAAGAATCAAAGAAGCGAAATATTTTTCAGTTATTCTTGATTGTACTTCGGATGTTAGTCATGAAGAACAAATGTATCTTGTAATAAGATGTGTGGATGTTTCAACTAATTAAGTAAAGGTGGAAGAGTTCTTTTTAGAATTTTTAAAGGTGGATGATACATCGAGATTGGGTCTTTTTAATGTACTTAAAGAGGTATTGTGTACACTCCAACTTGATATTGGTGATATAAGAGCGCAAGGATATGATAATGGCTCTAACATGAAAGGGAACCACAAAAGTGTACATAAAAGGCTACTTGAAATAAATCCTAGAGCATTCTACATACCATGTGGTTGTCATAGTTTTAACCTTGCACTTTGTGATATGGCTAACTCTTGTCCCAAAACTATCTCTTTTTTTGGAGTGTTACAACGTATATATTTATTGTTTTCATCTTCTACAAAGCGGTGGAAAGTTTTCAAAGATCATGTGAAAGGTCTCACATTGAAGCCATTGTCACAAACAAGGTGAGAAAGTCGCGTTGAAAGTGTTAAAGCAATAAACTATCAAGCTCCACAAATAAGAAATGCTTTAAATCATTTGGCAAATATTAGTGAACCCTACAATACAAAGAGTGAAGCTGAGTCTTTAACAACATATGAAATTGAGAACTTTAAATTTTTGCTTAGCATAATTATTTGGCACAATTTATTATTTGCAGTTAACTCAGTTAGCAAAATATTTCAAAGGGAAGACATGCATATTGATGTTGCTATAATTCAGTCAAAAGGACTCATTACCTTTCTTGAAAAGTATAGAGAAACTGGATTTTTGGATGCCATGATTGAGGCTACAAAAGTTGTTACCCTAATGGAAATTGATCTAGTATTTCGTGAAAAACGTGTCATTCGCAAAAAGAAGCAGTTTGATGAGAATGTTAGTGAAGAGGTGACACAGACTATTGAAGAATCTTTTAGAGTTAATTACTTTATGTATATAATTGACCAAGCACTTTCTTTACTTAAGAGTAGGTTTGAACAATTTTCAGTATATGAGGAAAATTTTAGATTTTTGTTTGATTTGAAAAAGTTGAGTTCTACCAATAAAGAATGTTTGAAGACTTATTGTGTTAATCTTGAAGATTTTCTGAAACATGATGAACTTTCTAATATTGATGGGAAAGATCTATTTTCAGAGTTGAATGTCTTGAAAGAAGTTTTACCGAAAGGAACTAAAAGGCCAATTGAAGTATTAAATTATTTGAAAACAATGGATGGTTGTTTACCAAATGCATAGATTGTGTATAGAATTTGTTAACTATACATGTTACAGTGGCTAATGAAAGAAGTTTTTCAAAGTTGAAGTTAATCAAATCTTACCTTCAGTCAACCATGTCACAAGATAGATTGAGTGGGTTAACTTTGTTATCCATTGAAAAAGATATGGCGGATAAATTCGATTATGCAAGCTTCATTAGTGATTTTGCAGCTAAAAATGTGAGAAGAGTAATGTTTATGTTATAGTTGGTTTAATTGTAAACTGGATATTGATAAACTATAAAGCAACAAGACCATTTTTTTTTTTTTTAAGTATTTGTAATGATTGCTTTTTATCTTAATATATGAAAGTAAATTTTTGTTTATAATTTTAATGATTATATGTACAAGTAATTTTTTGGGTAATTACAAATACACCCCTGAGGTTTACTTAAAATACAAATTGCCCCTTGTGATTTGAAAAATTACGAATACCCCCATGTTATAATTTTTTATTTAACAGAATTAACTGAAAAAATGAAATTCATAATTGCTCTACTATACAATAATAAAATTATCTAAATTATTAATTGAAACATATTTCTAACATCACTAAAAACTGTTAATTGACTTGATAATTTATTAATAAAAGAGACGATTTGTTACGAAATTAGAAACCTCAGGAGATGGAATGTAATTTTCAGAATCACAGGAGGCGATTCGTATTTTAATCAAACATCAAGGGGTCTATTTGTAATTTACTCTAAATTTTTTTGGGACTACAAACAAATAAAAAAAATTATTGTAGCTTATCGTTTTATTTATAAACTTTTTTTTTCAATATAAGAGGGGCTCTATTTCTAAAATTCTCCTTGAACCCCCTAAATCTCAAGGCAGCCTTACTTCCATGCATTAGAGCATCCACAATGGACGCACTAACGTGTGTGTTAGTGTCAGGTGCCAAGTTTTGGCTAGCAGAGGGTTTTGTTTGGGGCTGCAATGGAGTTATTAGTGTGTGTGTTAATATGTTTGTTATCTGCAGCTAGCGTTTTAGCTAGCGAAGGGAAGCGTTTTTTGGGCTTACCGGTGGACCGGCCGGTTGACTAGTCAACGGCAAATTTTTTTTTTTTACTTGAAATTTAATTTTGGGCTTGAAATTTTTTATTAAACTAAATTATTTATTTATTTTGTTTATTATACACACACACACACACACACACATATATATATATATATATATTTAACACATCCATTGTACCACCATTCATTCACTATTCACTCACTAAATTAACAAACTCTTAACACATATTTTTGGGTCCCACTTTTAACACTTTTTGTCATATAACATACTTTAACACACAATTTTAACACATCCATTGTGGATGCCCTTAGCAACTTGGATTCGAAACTCGTCAAGACTTTTTTCTCAGTGACATTGTGTTGCTTCATGTAGCATCCAATGCTTGTGGTGACTTGTCCTCTCTTTTGCTCAAACTGTCAAAAACAGAAATCCGAAAAGATTAGAGTAAACTAGCACCACCAGACTCAACTAAGGGAGCAATCTGCGGAACTTGAGAGCCTTATATATTCAATATTTGATCAATTAGCATATTATTCAAAAGTTTGAACAATATGGCAGGTGGTATTTCTCCCTCTTTTAAGCTATTTCAGTTCTTACGATATTTTGTTCCTTGATTTAAGTCAAATTTTTAAAGTAACGTTATCAATTAAACTAAATTGATACAATATGAAAATTTTCAAAAGGAAGACATAATTAGAAATAGAACAAAAAAATATTACAAAGACTACAGATGGTATCGAAAACCCCCATGTCTATCATGATTTTAAATAATGGTATCAAAATATGTATTGTTATTAACAACGATACTGCTAGAATATCTGTGAGAGAGAGAGAGAGAGAGAGAGAATATTATATTATGTGTATATTCAATATTGTGCATGATAATATGGTAATAAATATAATATGATATATATGATAAATAAAATATATAGTTACTATATTTAATACCCCATCAAACTCAAGTAGGGATATCAACTTGAGTTCGAAGAGAGAAACTAAAACATGAAATAAAATTAAAATAAAATAAAACATGAATAGATCTGAGGCAAATAGATTGCAAAATCCAGATGGGAGCACATGGGCGTTTGAGAGAGATCAGAGGCTAGAGCTAATGCCGGAAGACAGTTTATGATTGTACTGGACCATTATAAGAACAGGGTTGGAGCTAACAGAGCTAATGTCATAAGAAAATTTATGATCGTGTCGAACCGTTGTAGAAAAAGAACGGGTGTTAAACCAGCAAATGTGGCACACACGTAACTTATGACGTTGTGACGCCCCAAAAATTGAAAACATCAGAGAATATATTAACAAATAAATATAGGGTTTATCTAAGATTACGAGTTAGAGAATGTCACCAAAGAGTCCTAGTCAATAATCAAGTAAGATCCCAAGAAAGATTAGAGGAGTCAAATTAGCCTCCCTTCAAAGTCCAATCTCCTTAAATAGGAAAGCTACCCTTTTGACAAATCTTAATAAGATATTAACACAAGGTCTACATGAGCCGATGAACATAAATGATGGGTAATATAAAAGATATGTATAGATATATAATAATTACAAAATCAAGTCTTAAAAACAACATGGGATCTATCACTAAAACACGTTTACAAACTAGTTTCTAATCCTCTTAGGGTGTATGTCTCCAAATGCTTCAGCTTTGCCTTCGATCGGTCTAATAGTCTTCAATACTTGGCATGAAACACCATGAGTTTTGAATGCCAAGTAAACACACGCACACCCTATCTCTTTTTTCCAATCCAATACACTCATATTTACAGCAAGCAAGTAGTGAAGCATGATATCCAAGTCAATAACAGCAATTTTAATAATAGAGAAAATGAATGTGTCATTCAAATAGATAACAAAGGTAATAATGTTAGTGGTTAGTATTCTAAAAATCCCCCAAAAAGATTTCATCCTCCCAACCACAAGAATTGGACACCAAACTATTCGGAACTCCCCCTTTTGTTGTTTTGTTGCAGAACTTACCTCGGATGCCTATCAACGATTATATACCGCATAGCGCCAACCTCAGGGCCTCAAAAGGGACAGCAAAAAGAAAAAGGTTTTATCACCCTGAATCCAACCTTATCCTTCCAAAAAAAATTTATCCTCCTGAATGTCCCATCTGGACCCAACCTTATCTCACTAATCAAACCATCGCAAAGAGTCCGAATACATCCGTTCCATTCTAGGGTTTATGCGACAACCGCTTGCGCAAGACTTAACTTTCAATTAGGGAGCACATCCCATCAATCCATACATAACACATTATCATCTCTTCATTATTCAAGTGATCGAAAACCCAATACCATTCCAATTAAATTTCTCATTGAGTTAAATGTTTTAAATTAAAGTTAGAACAACTTAACAAGGTAGTAATACCCACATAAGCATGAACATCACCAATTGAAGAAGATAAGGAATATAACCATAACACATGCAATATCATACCAAGACATGATCACGTACTAATAAGCATATTCATGAACACAAGAGTATAAAACACCCATGCAAAACTAAATTTCCAAATTCAATACCATTTAAAGATTAAAATCAAAAGAGCTATTTCAGATCTTTCCCAAACCTAGCCTTCATATGGTTCGTAGAGAATTTAATCTAGTTTTCAGAACATGTTTCGGAAATGTGATACCTTTCTAGATTTTTAGTTATTTAATAAATACTCCAGCACTGTCCAGATTCATTGACCGTTACAAAAATCAGAGTTTTTCACAAATCGCTCACTGGTTTTCAATGAAACCAATTGTCCTTGAAAACTAACTCCTTAAGGAAGAATTTGACATAAAATGGAGATCCAGAAGATTTTTATACATTTTTATAGAATTTTCTCAAGTTGGTTGTAAAATAGATTTTTCTGGCACAGTTTTGGAAAATAGAAATTTGGTGGGAAAAGATGTCAACTAGGGAAAATTTTTCACTTCTCTTGTGATGAAAACTTGCTAAATAATATGTATTAAACTCAAAAATTTAAGGTGAAGGTATGCCTTTGGAAATTTTGAGAGTTTGATAAGGAAAAAGGTAGTCTTATACCGATTAAGAGAAATATAAGAAGGGTAGAATCAAGGCTCAACTTCTTTCATTTTTAACACGAGAATACCATCAAAACACATCTAAAAATACCATTTAAAACTTCTAATAATATGTATTTGAAAAAGAAAAATGAAAGAGAGAGTTGTATTGTGGTTTACTTAAATGCTTATGGAACTAGTTTTGCAAGACTTGCTCTCTTTCTCTTCTTTCTCCCTCCCACAAGCTCACTCTCCACTACTCTCCCTCTCTCTATGAAATGTGGGTGTGTGAGTGTGGTGTATTTATAGGAAAAATCATGTGAATTGTCTAAAATGTCCTTTGGTTGAAATGTAATGGAATTGAGTTGTATTTAGTTCAAATGAAATGGAATAATGGATAATTAGGACCTTAATTATGTATTTAATTATGATCTAATAAGGCTTAAGTCTAATTTAAACCATTCTAGTTACAAGTACATTAGATAAATACATGTATATATATAATTGGTGCCAAAGTCATAATTATTTCTATGATTCAAGGGATTTGTCTCTAAAGTACAATGATTATAGCCTAGGAGGTATGATGGTTGGCCATGTGCTCAAGATTTAGGGGATTTTCCTATTTATTTTGTGTACAAATTTCATAGATATTGCGTACAAAAAGATTTGATGAATAAGAGGTACAAATATATATATATATATATATACAATGGTGCTAACTTGGGGTCAATTTGTGATTTAAGTAAAATATGAGGGCTAAGGCCTTAATTTATGATTTGGAACATTTATTTTAGAGTAGAATTTAACTAAATTAGGGTTAAAGAATCTAATTCGGTTTGAATTTTTTGTTTTGAATAAAAAGGCTATCAACCGACGAGCGTGATAAAAACTCAAAAAACCTAGGGTTTTCAAGTGGTAATTCTACGTTTATGGAGTCAATTAATCAATATAAGGGTATTAGAAATGATTTCTAAGTTATCGAAATCAATTAGGGTTTGCGAGTTTTCAGTTGGTGCGTGTATTTTGATTCCAGGGTTTAAAATTGCAATTAATTAAGAAATTGAGCGATTTCAAGGAAATAATTTAAAAGTAAGGAACTTAATAGAGTTTACAAAAGTTAGGGGTCTCACAGACGTGGTGTTGAATGGTGCTGGCAACAAATGAACCATGTGTGCCAGAGGGTGGCGGCGGCTTGGAAAGGAACCAAGTGCACCAAGAGGTCACTTGGAAAGGAACAAAATGAGCAAAAAGAGACGGCTTAGGGAGTGCGCCAATGGAGCGACTTAGGGAGTGCGCCAAGGGAGTAGCTTAGAGAGTGTACAAAGGGAAGGGGCTTAGCGAAAATAAAGGGCACAAGCACGGCCAACAGTATTTTGGGTGATTTGCATGGTGTATAACATGCTTACCATGACATAGGTATAATATCCCCAGTCAAACTCAAATAGATTTGAAGATAGAAATCTATTTGAGATTGAAGATAGTAATTATATATTTTGTCTATCATACATACCATATTAGATTCATTATTATATTTAGGTTTCTCTCCTCCTATATAAATAAGTGTTGTATACATTGTTACATTATTATTCAACACAATATTAAATATACACATAATATAATATTCTCGTTCTCTCTCTCTCTCTCTCTTAGATATTCTAATATGGTATCAGAGTTATAGGTTAAGCTCTTAGTGTTTTTGCCTTACCGACAGGCGACAACCTTGCCTTGGCCGCCTGTTAGACCTCAACCCTTTCCGCTAAAATGATCTCTTCATCTATCCGCTAGATTATTCCTACCCCAAATATCTCTATCAATTTTTTTTTTTTTTATTACTCACAATCCATATATATCATATATATCATCCCGTATAAAACAAAATCAGTTGCTATTTTGATAAATAACACTATCAAAAGTTCAAAATTCCAAGTTTGTCACTTACCTTGTCATCAGGAGTGTAGGTGATGAAATGATCACCCCAAACACTAGGATGGAAACAAGCTGTTTTCCTAATGATCTCTGGTTGTTTTGGACTGTGGCTTTGAGCAATGGTAGCCAAGAATGGGGTTGACATTGTTTCTCTTTTGGGGAAGAATTATTAGAATCAAAACAAGGCAGTGTTCTTTGTGACTTATTTTTGCTGTGTGACATTTTGTCTCTGCACTTGGGAATTTATAGGGCAAGCAAGTGAAGACTTTAATTGGTGGTTGTTTGCTTCTAACTTCTAGGCTATGTTTAAAAAGTAAAAACAATAAAGGCCTAATGCATCTTTTTTTTCTTATTAAAATTTGATAATTAGAAAGTAATAGTTAAAAATATCTAATTCTCAATTTTCTAGTAATTATTATTATTTTTATTTTTAATTTGTTTGAATTATATTTGTCTTATGAGCTTAGTTGCACTAAACGTTCTGATACATATTAGGATAATAAATAAATAAAAAAAGGCTAAAAAATATGCGTTCTTTTAATTTTAATCCTTTAAGTTTTAATTTTATCATATTGGTCTTTAAAATTATCAATTTGAGTCAAGTTAGCCTATTTTTAACTTTTGTCTAAGAAAAATGATAAAATGAAATGACCACTTCATCATGGACTGCAGATCTCTCTCTCTCTCTCTCTCTCTCTCTCTCTCTCTCTCTCTCATAAAATCCAAGGAAAATTACTTGTTAGTGAAAGTTTAAAAAAATATTTACAGATTACTGATAAACTTTACAAATATTAAAATATAAAATGATAAACTTTTCTATCAATCACTAATTAATTTCTAAAAGTTGCATGGACATTCATTTTTCTCTAAAATCTACAATTAGTTGATGTAGACAAGTCAATTCTTTTCCTTTTTTTTTCGATTTGGGAAAGTTATTCTGTGGTGTTTTGGAAAGTTAGAAAAAAGTTAATTTTTTGACTTTTTTAGTTTATTTTATCTTTTTGTGAGTAAAAAATATGAGAGATAATCTGATCTAAAATGAATAGAAAGTTAAAAGTTGGCATTTTATTTTGTTGCCAAAACACTATAAAATTGATGTACTTAAATTGGTACAAACATGTCACGCTTTTCTTTATGAAATTGACCACAACGTACCTCCATCCATTGCATCGGATCAAAAATTAATGATAATCTTCACTCGTGGCATAGTGATGAAGTGGGTCTTAATAGAAGCTCTTGTGGACGAAACAAATTTCGTACATGTTAATATTAAAATAATGTGTATAAATTATGTACCAACATAACACGTAAATAAGGATAAATAGTGTATAAGAAATAACAATATTAATTTTTTATTCATACATTTACTGATGAAAATTGGATGGAGTTTTATTTTTTTTAATGAGAAAAAATTGGTTGGAGTGTTATATAGATTAAAAAAATCATGAAATATTTTATGGTATTTTTTTTTATAATACCCAACATTATTTCTTAATATATATTTTTTTAAACTTTAAAAAAATGGCAAATTACACAAATAGTCTCCATAGTTTGAAACTTGTGTCACTTTAGTTCCTGATTTTTCAATTGTGACACATTTGACCCTGAATTTTGAATCTTGTTCCAAATAAGGACAATTGAATATATAATTAGATTTTTCAAGGGTAAAATTATCAATTTGATAAAATATAAACTAATTTAACAAAAAATAAATGTTAAACGAATATTTTTAAATTATTAAAAATTATTTCTAACTATTAAAAATAAAATTATGTAAAATTGATAAATCTTTTAGACATTTATTTATTTTTTTTTACCAAATTAATTTTTATTATGTGTTTGGATGATGATCATGTAAAATTAATTTTAAACAATTAATCATGTAATTTTTATTAATTTTATATAATTTTATCATTGGTGGATAAAAATAATTTTTAAAAAATTAAAAATATTTTTTTAACATTTATTTTTGTCAAATTAGTTTATATTTTATTAAATTGACGATTTTACCCTTAAAAAAATCTAATAATATTTTCAATTGTCCTTATTTGAAATAAGATTCAAAATTTATGGTCAAATGTGTCACAAGTCTCAAACTATAAGGACTATTAATGTAATTAACCCTTAAAAAAATGAGTGTAATTTATCTTAAAATCAAAGTGATAAATAAGTACCTATACGACGGGGAAAGCTATTGTATAAACTTGTTATGAACTGACTAAATTACTATATTCTCCCATTATAGTGGCTAAGCTAATAGTATAATCACATCACCTTTAAAACAACAATTGTCTTTTCAATCAACTAGTGAGAAAGTTGAATGCAAGGCACGCTAGTTAGTGGTCCATACAGAAGTTATTCGAATTACGTATTGACATGAATGAATGCTGAATCAAACAAGAGCCCTGCTGGGACCCTAGCGGGGGTGACCCCCCAGTACCTACGTGGAGTGCTGTGAGGGCAATGTCTAAAAAAAAAAAAAATTCATCCAATCAAAAATTAGTGGTGGTGGTGGGGTTCACCCCACTAGAGGTCCAAAGTATTTTCCCACAGAACATACACGAATGAGTGATTGAAAGAAACAAGGGCAAAATTGAGCATTTTTTTTTCTTTTTTCTTTTTTTAGAATTATTAACCCATAAACTAATCAAATTCTTACAAAATACATCCATAATAAACATATGAATCTGTTTTAAACTTGTTGTTAAATTGTCTGATTAAAGAAAATAAATAGATTCATGATTAATCAAACTAAATTACAGAATAAGAAAACATACTAAAAATTACAATCATACTGCACAAAAATACATAATACATCAAAACGGTAAAGAAAGCAAACCAAAACCTGTGTGGTATTACAATCTCCTTAAACAGATTCGTCATCTCACCGTGGGTGCTGGAGGTATGTTGGCGTCTGTTTCTCACAATACGACGGTCTAGACACACTAACGCAAAAGTATCTTCTGTTAATTTTGGCAAACCGAGAACGACAAAACTCTCTCACACAGGAAGAAAATTATAGAAACAAACTGACTATATAGTATCAAAGGCAAAAAATCTCTATCAAACCAAGAAAGATGGGCCTCCTTTTATATACAATGGGAGAAAAAGAAGGAGCCTCCAACAAATGTAGGCCATTACTCCTACATAACTGATGGAGTAATGCACCAAAATTGATGGGTCAATCATGTATGTAGCCTCAAGCCTAAGATCCATGGGCACGGACTTGGCCTAGGTGGGCGGCACACGTGACAATTTTTGTATAACCAACTTGGACCATAGTTTTGGCCCAATCCCATCCTTAAAGCATCCATAACTCTCTTCCTTCAGAAAATTTGAATGCTCCAAAGGGCTCATGCCCTTATCAAAATCTTGAGGTTTAAATACCCATCAAAGTTTTCCTTTACAATCAATGTGGGATTGGTAGTTATACACAATTCTTAATATCTCATTCATGAGGCCAACTTTATGAGACAATTTCTCATTCAATTCTTAATAGTTTTTTGTCATTATTTTTGTGATGTAAAGTCCTTGTTACAAAGAATCTAAATCCATTTAATCTCACCTCAACTAATGGTTGGAACTTACTTTAATTTTACATTAAAGACACCATAAAACTATTTTTTCTAACAATATTGAAACCTACTTTAATTTCACATTAAAATTAAAATTATCATAAAACTATTTTTTCCAACAATATCGGCATGCTTTCTTTTGTCCGAATAATTGATCAAATATACTAAAGTTACAAAGCAAATAAATGTGCAAGAATGTTAAGGGTTGACACCGTGTACTTCAAGTTAATATTATAGCACAAATAATAATAGAGAAAATATTACATTACTCTGGTGCATAAAAAAATTATGTCTGTTAGTATATTAATGTATCTATAATATATTAATGTATATAACACAGACATACAGCTAACTAAGATAGGATTCCTTTTCCTACTTTTGGCCCTTTTTCATAATTATGTTTTGTGTCGTGATGATGTTTGTAACACAGCTCCTATATAATAGAGACTCTCTATATGGTTTCTGATATATTGAAATATAGAGATTACTCTCTCAATATCCCTGTTAGAGTTATTTATTTTGATGATTTATTTAATTATATTTTAATTTATTTGAAAGAGAAAAATAGAATTCAAAATTTATTTTGATAATTTATTTGAAAGAGAAAAATAAAATCAAATTTTTTTTTGTCCCATTATTTCTCACCTAAACCTTTATCCTAAATGTTGTTAGAATGTATTTAATATTTGATTAAATCAAGAGTTCAAACAGCTCAAAACAAAGGTTTAAACAGCCCAGCACAACAGCAGTTCAAAAGGTTCAAAAGATTCAAGTGAAAGATATTCAAATTTGTAATAATGGAGTAAAAGAAATTAAAATTAGTAATGATGGAATTACAACGGCTATAAATGTTCAAAAGGTTCAAAAAGTTCAAGTAAAAGATATTCAAATTAGTAATGATGGAAGTACAACAGCTATAAATTCAAATGACTATAACGGTTATAAACGGTATAAACAGCTATAATTTTCATTATATATAATAAAGCCTCTAATGTAAACAAGTTACAAAAAAAATCTAAAAATATTCTTTAATCTATAATCACTCACATCTATTCTCGAAAATTATACACTGAGCCTTATAGCATTAAGCTCATCTTTCTTGTGTGAGATTTACAGAAAAATCAAAACTTCATTTTATATATCTATCTTTGAGAGATATTTATTGTAAGCTTTCTTTGAAAGCAAAAATATCATTTCATCTTGTAAAAATGTTGCAAACACTGTGTTCTTGAAATCTTGAGAGTGATTGTGAATCACCCAAGATTTGCAAGGGTTTGGGCTTGTGAAGTCTGTGTAAAATCTGTGGAGGATTGCTCCATTTGTAAAGAGGTTGCTAGCACCTCTGTGAAAATAGAAGATAGTGGAAAATCTCAAGTGAAGCTTGAGGAGTGGACGTAGGCCGAGTTGAAACCGAATCACTATAAATTTGTTTGTCTTTCTCTCCCTTCTCTCTTTATTTTATTTTAAATTGCCATGACTATATTTCACATTTTTACTGTGCTAAAATCATTAACTGACATAGTTGTTAAGACACTTGTTTTAATTATTTTTATTTCATTAATTATATTTATCTATTGTGTTAGTCATAATTTTTATTAGGGTATTATTAATTTTAATTGTAAAAACCTAATTCACCCCCCTCTTAGGTTGTCTTTTGGGTAACAATCCCTGTCTCAACTTATTTTACATGGTATCAAAGCCTCAAATATATAGCTCATTAACCAGAAAAATTCACATTTTCTGGTAGTTATTTCTGTTCCATCACTGATCAGATCTTTTTTGTTCTAAAAAATTTTCGCACTGCCTACCAACGTGCTCGAAATCTTCTCACGATTCCAACACCACCAACGGCATCCTCAGATCTTCTTTAACGCGCCCTCACGTGCCACATTTGTCGCCAGCGCGTCACCCACTTCCACCTTCAACGTCTCACGCACTACACGCGTCCACAAACCGCTTAAGTCGTCTTTTCCCGTGCGCGTTACTCGCTCGCGCCGCTCTCGCCACACGCGCAAGCCGCCTGCTGCAGCTACATTTGCCTTCAACTCACGCCACTCGCACAGCGCCTTTGCCTTCGGCTCCAGCCGGTTCATCTCAAACCGGCTCAGCAACTTCCCCAGGCCGGTTTAGCCCTATTTTTGGACTTTTCTGGCCGGTTCAAACTGGTTCTCCACTAATTTTGACCTTTTGAATTCACTGGTACCCTCGATTTTTTCAGATTCTACCTCGATCGTGCTGTTTTTCCCTCATGGATCGCCTAGACTCCTCTAACCACCCTATTTCTGTTGTTCTTGACGGGACTAATTATGTCTTATGGGCACAAACTATGTCTGGCTTCCTCAAAGGAAAGAAACTTTGGCACATCATCACTGGGGATGTGTGCAAACCCATCCAAAAAACCACGGAATCCACTACCAAATATGTCGACCGACTGGAGGATTGGGATAGTAAAAACTATCAGATCATCACTTGGCTTCGCAATACTTCTACTACATCTATCAACCTTCAGTTTGGTCAGTTCCAACTTTACTCTGTTTCCTCTCCAACAAAGGCCATCTGGGATTTTTTAAAAGAACACTATCAGACTACTGGCCTTGCTAACCAATATCAGTTTCTGAGTCATCTTCACCGTATGCGCCAAGATACAACTCTGAGTATTAATGATTTGCTCTCCCAAATGTATTATGTTTGGGATCAGCTCACTCTTTCTGAACCTCCATGGCCTCATACTGAGGATGTTGCCTTGTTTACTACTTACCGTGACCAACAACACTTGGTTCAGTTTCTAATGGCTCTTACTCCCCATTTTGAGCCAGTACGTGCATCTCTCTTTCATTACACTCCTTTATCCACTCTTGAGCAAGCAATTTCTGAACTACTTTTAGAGGAAACCAGGTTTGGTACTCTCCATCCACACCCTGTGGACTCTGTTCTTGCTACTCCCCAGATTCGGAGTTCTCCTTTACCACCTTCACCACAAAGGTCAACTGCCTGCAACTACTGTCAAAATCGCAGTCTTCCGTCGACTCATCTTCTAGTTAATTGTCCAGTTCGCCTTTGTCAGTTTTCCAACAAGACTGGCCCTGGTCATCTCCAGCAAGATTGCTTCCGCAATCCGACCCATGCCTCTCGCAATGGTGCTTCCACTAGGAATTTTTCATGCAGCAACTCTCACCGTTCTAGGACTTAGTTTAAACCGATGCCTGTTCATCGTACTACTGCTGCTGCCTCAAAGGATTTACCTTCCTCCGTCCCTATAGACCCTTCCACTCCAGTCTTCTCTCAAACAGATGTCGAAGCCATGTTCCAACAATTTCTCTCCACTTCCGGTACTCCTCCATCTACTGCTTTGTTTGTCACCTCAGGTAACACTTCCTGGTACTTTGACTCCGCTTGTTGTAATCACATGACCTTTGACCCTACTATTTTTACTACTTTCTTTTCTAATCGTCGTGTTCCTTCTATCCATACTGCTGATGGGTCTCTTCTGTCTGTAAGTCATGTTGGTTCTATTTCCACCTCTCATTTATCTTTATCTCATGTATATCTTATGCCTGCTCTTACTTTAAATCTTATCTCCATTAGTCAATTATATAAGCATGGTCTAACTATTACCTTTTCCCATACTGGTTGTTTGGTGCAGGACCCTCGGACGGGGCGGACTCTTGGGATAGGCCGTAAGCATGGACGTCTCTATGAACTCATCCATCTTCATGTTCCGGATTCTTCTCAGATCACAGCTCCTACTACTGCTCCTCTTTTCTCTCCTTTTCAGCTTTGGTACTATCGTTTAGGCCATCTTTCTGTTGGTCGGTTAAAGTCTTTAATTTCTAGTGGTCATTTAGGTCTTGTAAGTTCTGATACTTTAGATTGTTTGTCCTGTTAACTTGCCAAACAACTTGCTTTATCGTTTAATAAAAGTGCTCTGTTGCACTATTTGATCTCATCCATTCTGATATTTGGGGTCCCTCTCCTACTCCTACTATGGGAGGCACACATTATTTTTTTGTTTTTTAAGATAATTTTTCCCATTTTACATGGTTGTTTCTTATGAAAAAATGCTCTAAGCTCAAACAACTTTATTACAATTTTGCTACAATGGTTAAAACCCAATTTTCTAAAACTATTAAGCTTTTTCGCTCCGACAATGTCATGGAATATAAAGATTTTGACTTTCTTTCCTTCTTTCAGAGTCATGGTACTCAACCTCATCGTTCCTGTCCAGGTACGTATCAACAAAGTGGGCGTGCTGAACAGAAACATCAGCATATTCTCGACACTACTCGAGCTCTCCTTCTCTTTTCCTCTTGTTCAAAATTTTTTTGGGGAAAAGCAGCTGTAATAACCCCGACTTGTGATTAGCTATTAATCGGTATTTAAGGATGCTACTGAATGGATTAAAATGAATTATGGGATTAATATGTAATCTGCATGATAATTGGCTATCTATCTGTCACTTATAAAAATATCTGCTTAGAATCCTGCTTTAAAATGAAAATTGAAAGCCTTATCGGCATCCAAACCCGGAATTGTTTACACCAATATTTTAATTGGAATTTTTAGAAACTTATGGCATATTTAACTAAAATGTGATTTGGTATGATTAGATTAGATTAAATAAGCTAATTAAAGAGTTGGACTTATTTACCGTTTTGCCACCTAGTGGCCAAATCTATACAACACACATTTGAGCCCCTTTAGTTTATTAAAGCTGATCTTCTCATTCCCTTAAGTGCAAAAATCTGATGAAAACATTTTAGAGAGAGATGGAGAGCAATTCTAGAGAGAAAGAGGGAGAAATTGGAGAAGAAATTCAAGGTGTTGCATGCATTCTTCTAGATTAAGCAAGGTTTTAGCAAGAACAAGACTTAAGGTATAATTTTCATCATTTCATTCATGTATTTCAGTGTTATCTTGCATGATTCATGGAGGTTATAAGCTCAGATGTGTACATTGAGCTTAAAATGTTGAAGTGGGAGTCAATCCATGCATGCATGCATAAATTTCCAAGTTTTGGGTTTGATTTCAAAGGTTTCTTCCATGCATGTGTTAATTTCTCTTACATTTTGGTCATTCAACTTATTTTTCATCAAATTACCAAGTTTGATCATGTTTTGGAAGGTTTGAATTGGAAGAAGTTCTTGCATGTTGATTTCATGGGTCAAATTGGGATTTAAGTTGGATTTTGAAGAAATGACAAGTTTTTGGGCCATGATTTCTTGTTTTAATTCTTAAACCATGTTGTTTTATAAGTCTTCATGTGTTTCCTTCATTTTGGGCCCAGAAAAATGAGTTTTGAAAGGTTGAATGTCGATTTGGAAGTTGGAGGTGCAATCTGGAACTCCCAGATTTTGCATCTCCGCCCGAGCGAAGGAGAGCTCGCTCGAGCGACCACTCTGAGGTCGTGCTCTCCGCTCGAGCGACAAAGAGTTCGCACGAGCGTAAATTTCATGCTCCCAGAAGTTTGCATCATTCTGAGATCGCTCGGCGAAGGAATGTACGGCGACCGATTACATTTTGCATGATCGCTCGAGCGAGGAAAGCTTCGCTCGAGCTAGGACTTAAAATTCTGAAATTTTGCCTAAGTGTTCCAAGGCATGTTTTGACATCCTCATTGCATCTTAGGCACTCCTAAGCCTTAATTAAGCTATAGTAATGAGGTTATGGGCTAGAAACGCACACTAAGAAAAGAATGTAACGAGTTATTGAATGACAAGTGTGTGTGTGAGTTGAGCATTGTAACAAGTATTAATCACACTAAGAGATTGCAAGGGTATGTGTGTTCTAAGCCATGTGATAAGAATAAACATGAACCAACGTGATGTAGGCTAAGCCTTAATGGCCACATGAATAAGTAATGATAAGATTCGTTGGTGCTATGTATTTTGTGATTGTAGGTCAACGTCCGAGAAGTGATTGACCATCTACGGAACCACTGTGAGTAACGTTATCGTAAAGATACGTTTATATGAAATTATG
Source organism: Camellia lanceoleosa (assembly GCA_025200525.1). Classification (NCBI taxonomy): domain Eukaryota; kingdom Viridiplantae; phylum Streptophyta; class Magnoliopsida; order Ericales; family Theaceae; genus Camellia; species Camellia lanceoleosa. The sequence goes on along the minus strand of CM045762.1, from coordinate 19,079,519 downwards.
TTCCAAATGAAATATGATAAGTTATGATTTCTGAAATAATATATGTTTCTGTGAACGAACATTCCAAGTTTGAAATCTATTGTGGCATCCATAGATAGTCCCAAGTCATGGGGGACGGCATGAAAATGCGGGTCCATGACATTTACGAGATCTCGTTAGCCACTTCATTGTGGTGATATGTGTTTAATCGATTAATAGGGACGGTTACTCTAGTCGGAAGGCGTTATGTGATATGTTCGATATGTTCTATGGGATAAGCCATTACTATGTTACGATATGAGATGACTATGATTATGCTATGATGCATTGCATGCATAAGATGTTCGGATTTCGTTCACTAACCCCTTTACCTTAATGTTATTCACTGGGCTTTAGCTCACTGTTTGTATATATATGTATATAGGTGAGCATTCTGGAGTTCGAGCCCAAAGATTTTCTGAGGGACTGTGTTTCTGTTGTCAGCCAGCCTTTGTGCCTCCCGTGGAGGTTCCCGATGTAGCTTGTGTTGAGGCCATGTTGATTCTGTACATGTATATATATATTATGAAACTTGTTGGTTGTACTTAAGAATTTGGTAATGTGTGTGGTATAATATATGGTTGACTACTAGTTATGTAATTAAAGTTTTAAAATATACTATTTCATGTAAGTCAGCACAGCTCATTGGACAACTATAATTATGTATTTGCTTCCGCTAGCCCCTTATCATATGCTTATCTGTTCAGAGGCCTTCGGTAATCCAGGATTCTTGGCGATTCTGATGCTAAACCTATAGGGGCGGGTTTGGGTCGTGACAGTGGTATCGAGCACGAGTTATACCGCAACTGCGTGTCCATATGAGCTGTAGGATGTCCTAGAAATGAAGTAGGGACATTGCATTATCATGTGTAAACATATGAACGTATTTGAACTGAAAATGAAAAGAAATGAATCTATGAGTTAAATGAAATAACCTGTCTTGAGAAGTTCAAATACCGAATGTGAAATCTGTATGAACACGGACGTATGAATGAAAAGAATCATGTGACTGTATTTGAATTGAACTAGAAATGAAAACACATCTGATATGAAATGAAATGTAAAACCCGTAAGAACTTCCCTTGTACTGATAAGCACCCTGTTTCTGTATAGATCAATGGAAAGAACAAGGAACGTAGACGAATCTGAATCTTTCACCGCTAGAATTAGCCGGTTAGAGGAAATGGTTGAAGCCTTAACTGAAAATCTGAAACAACAGCAACAAGGGCAAACATGTGTACCTGAACCAGCTAATTATGATATGATAGAACTGACACATAAATATAATAAGATGAAACCACCTGAATTTCTGGGGGGTATTGAACCGTTAAAAGCTGAGGCTTGGGTTTTAGAAACCGAGAAAATATTTGAGGTATTTCCGTGTACTGAGGCACAAAAAGTTTTGTTGGCAACATTCACACTTAAAGAAGAAGTTAGGAGATGGTGGATGTTAGTTCGAAATGATAATGAGGGTGTGACATGGGATAAGTTTAAAGAAATTTTCTTCGAAAAATACTTTCCCCAATGTATCCGAGATAGGAAGGTATCTGAGTTTATGCAACTGAAACAAGGCAAAATGACTGTGGCCGAATATGAAACCAAATTTACTGAGTTAGCCCGATATACCCCATATGATGAACTTGATGACAAAAAGGCTAGGAAATTTGAAGGTGGGCTTGACTTAGAGGTGTATGACCGAGTTGGCATCTTAAAATTACCAAAGTACGGGGATGTTCTTGATAAAGCCCTAATGTCCGAAACAAACATAGCAGCTTTGAAAATAGCCAAGTCAACTGAATCAGAAAGAATGAAACAGAAGAAACAAAAAGTTGAAATGACTGGTAATTCAATGACCTCTACAACTGAAAAATTTGGGGCAATAACTGTGAACAAAGAAGGTCAGGGGAGTAATGTGAACAAAGATATACCTGTCTGTAGAGAATGTGGGAAACAACATTGGGGCATTTGTCGTCGTCTGTCAGGAGCTTGTTTTAGATTTGGTTAGAAAGGGCACTTGGCTAAATCTTGCCCGTGAACTTATCCGAACAACAAAAAGCCTTAATCTACACCCTAGTTCCAGAAAATGCTCAGAACACCGAAATGACTAATGCAGGTATTACTTTAACCATGCGTAATTGTTTTATGGGAATTTGTGTGTGAATCATATGTTTCTTAACTTGATATAGATTGTGGACATACCAGTGGATAAATTGAATTGTTAGAACTATGAACTTATGTTATTTGAACCTTGTGAACTGAACGAATTACCTGTGCTTTGGAAATTATTAGAACTTGTGAACGGTGGGAATTTGTTGGGTTAAATCCTTATACTGTATTGCGAAAAGTTAAAATGAACTGTTAAGTGTGAACATTTGAACCATGCTAGGACTGTTGAATGTGGGAACACAATATGATTGACTGTAACTGGGAAAGCTGTGTGACCGTGACTAGAATTGAACCGCTATATATCGACTGACATCATCGAATAATTAGACCCATGATCTCGTATTGTATATATGAATCGATTCGAGAATTTAAAATTGAGAACCTATGTCAGCTAGGAAGAATGAACTTCGGCTTACGAATTTGTGAACAAATGCCTAACTGATAATTGATCCTAGACTCGTATCTGTATATATATATATGTGACCTCGCTTGTGAGACTATTAGAGCTGATGGGATCGAATTATGATTAATGAACATTTTGAAATCTACTGGTTGATATGAACTATTGTAACCGACCCGTTGAACTGTGCTTGAACTGCTAAATATGGAGACACACTGGTATTAACTGTATATGGAACATGTTGAAATCACATATATCTATACCTTTGCATGGAATGTTGGTTAATTACATTGTATCTAGACTGGGTAGACTTATGACTTGTTGCCTTAATCGTTATATCTGGAGAAACTGTTTTGCGTTCATCTGTATATAGAACTCGTGCATCTATATTGGAAAGGTTGTTAGACTCTGGACGTGTACATATATGACTATACCTTTGCTCGGAATGATTGATATGATATTTGTTTTGAAAATTTGACCATTGGAATTTTGACTCTAGGATGGTATGACTAAGCAAAACCCCCATATGATGACCTCTGAACTATGGACTGTGATTGTTGAACATTGACTAGACTGTTGACTAGACCAGTGAGCCTATGCTTTAATGACTATATGACCAATTTGAAACTTCTGTATAAGGATCTGCTATTGTGTACCTTATGCTTACATGAACTCAGTTGGGAAACTGTTCTGTTGACTGATGTTTACTTTTGATGTGAACAATCATATACCTGTGCATCTACATGTGAACTTACTAGGAAAATATAACACTGTACATGACCTGAACTCTTCGATATGAACTACTGTGATACATAACTCTGCTGTGATTTGAGAACTGAGGAACTTAGAACAACGGGAAAACTACTGACTATACACCTAAGTGAATGGAGTATGAACTATAGAATTGATGTACCTCGTCGGGGAGTGACAAGGAAAGAACCTTTACCTGATCTAATCTGATAGAACTGTAATTTGATGAGACCTTTGCTTGACTGATAGAACTTCTGTTTGATGACTCACGCTTGAACTGTTATTTGAGATGATCGGGTAGAACTTTTAATGATTTGATCTGAGAAGATCCTTATTAAGAACTACTGTATGATTTGCTTACATTATGGGGGATTGTAAATTGCTTATGGTGAATAGCGAGGATCGTCTCGCTAAGGGAATTAATCGAATGAAAATTTGAGTTGATCTGAACACTTAGGAAGAATGTGAACCGTCGATGCGGACTATGTGACTATGAAATCTGGTACTTTATGCTTGGGGATATGGGAATCTGTATATATTTGACATGTGATTACTTACAGTATTACCATTTGACCATGAACCTGTTTGACTAGAGAATGACTGCTGTGGTGTTACTATACTTCAGAACTGATGGGATTTGTTAACAACAGGTTGGTTTGATTATAAACTTTGACTATCCGGGGGTATATGTAATCAATATGACCGCTTCCGTATCAACACGTAGTATGATTGAATCTGTGAAAACTGAGACTGGGGGAAAGTATATGAATGGTTACTTCGGAATTCCGTTTACTGACAACTTGTACGAACTTACCTTGTATTCCGGATAACTTCAGAATGACTTGGATTAACGGTGATAGAATACCGAATTGAGAACCAAATTGAACAAAGATCGAATGATTGACTCAGAAATTAATAAATCGAATTTCTGTAACTTAATGGGGGAAAATTTCTTATGAAAATGAGATTAGTATAACCTATAACCCCGATAAGTGCTTGATATGTGTAGTGTGTGTAATAATGCAGTAAAGTTGTGTGCAACTGTATTTATACTCTATGTCATGAAATAAGTTTTGCTTTATGAAATGTTATATGTTGCATACTGAATGAATGTCCAGTTTTCTGAAAAGTTTTGAGGCACCCTTAGCTCTTATGGCCCTTGCACGGGGGTGAGAATACCGTAGCCGATGGCCCTTGCTCGGGGGTAAGAATACCGTAGCCGATGGCTCTTGCCTGGGGGTAACAATACCATGGCTATGTATGTGGTCTTCGGACCTACCTGTTGTGGTCTTCGGACCTACCTGTTGTGATCTTTAGACCTACCTGATCTAATAGCTAATGGGTGTACCACGTTTGATCTTGTGCGAAATCCGAACATTTATATGTATATGAATCAGTATCTGTTAGCTGTTACCCGGTATCGGAGGTTCCTTTATGGAACTTATGTCTGTCTGCACTCTATCACCGCATCTGGGAGGCCTCATCATGGGGGCTCGGCTTCATTACGTTACATTACGCTTATGCGTTACATTTTGTTCTAGTGCTAATGAATGCACCATGTATGCTTGAGCAAGAAATGTGATATCCATATATGATCTAGACAAGGATATGAAAATGAGCATGTATCTAAATCTGTTCTAGACTGAAATTTGAATGGGTATAAGACTTTGTGTTAATACGACCCTTAACTTCGGTATATGATTATGATTCTGTCTTGAGTTATGAGCCTAATTGTGAACAAGGTTATGTTTCTGTTTTGTAAAGAGTTGGAACTATTTTCCTGATATAAGATAACTCGAGTTTGGGGACCAAACTCTTTTAAGGAGGGAAGACTGTAATAACCCCGACCTGTGATTAGCTATTAATCGGTATTTAAGGATGCTACTGAATGGATTAAAATGAATTATGGGATTAATATGTAATCTGCATGATAATTGGTTATCTATCTGTCACTTATAAAAATATCTGCTTAGAATCTTGCTTTAAAATGAAAATTGAAAACCTTATCGGCATCCAAACCCGGAATTGTTTACACCAATATTTTAATTGGAATTTTTAGAAACTTATGGCATATTTAACTAAAATGTGATTTGGTATGATTAGATTAGATTAAATAAGCTAATTAAAGAGTTGGACTTATTTACCGTTTTGCCACCTAGTGGCCAAATCTATACAACACACATTTGAGCCTCTTTAGTTTATTGAAGCTGATCTTCTCATTCCCTTAAGTGCAAAAATCTGATGAAAACATTTTAGAGAGAGGGAGAGAGCAATTCTAGAGAGAGAGAGGGAGAAATTGGAGAAGAAATTCAAGGTGTTGCATGCATTCTTCTAGATTAAGCAAGGTTTTAGCAAGAACAAGACTTAAGGTATAATTTTCATCATTTCATTCATGTATTTCAGTGTTATCTTGCATGATTCATGGAGGTTATAAGCTTAGATGTGTACATTGAGCTTAAAATGTTGAAGTGGGAGTCAATCCATGCATGCATGCATAAATTTCCAAGTTTTGGGTTTGATTTCAAAGGTTTCTTCCATGCATGTGTTAATTTCTCTTACATTTTGGTCATTCAACTTATTTTTCATTAAATTACCAAGTTTGATCATGTTTTGGAATGTTTGAATTGGAAGAAGTTCTTGCATGTTGATTTCATGGGTCAAATTGGGATTTAAGTTGGATTTTGAAGAAATGACAAGTTTTTGGGCCATGATTTCTTGTTTTAATTCTTAAACCATGTTGTTTTATAAGTCTTCATGTGTTTCCTTCATTTTAGGCCCAGAAAAATGAGTTTTGAAAGGTTGAATGTCGAATTTGAAGTTGGAGGTGCAATCTGGAAATTCCAGATTTTGCATCTTCGCTCGAGCGAAGGAGAGCTCGCTCGAGCGACCACTCTGAGGTCGTGCTCTCCGCTCGAGCGACCAAGAGTTCGCTCGAGCGTAAATTTCATGCTCCCAGAAGTTTGCATCATTTACAGATCGCTCGAGCGAAAGAATGTGCGCTCGAGCGACCAGTCACATTTTTGCATGCTCGCTCGAGCGAGGAAAGCTTCGCTTGAGCTAGGACTTAAAATTCTGAAATTTTGCCTAAGTGTTCCAAGGCATGTTTTGACATCATCATTGCATCTTAGGCATTCCTAAGCCTTAATTAAGCTATAGTAATGAGGTTATGGGCTAGAAACGCACACTAAGAAAAGAATGTAACGAGTTATTGAATGACAAGTGTGTGTGTGAGTTGAGCATTGTAACAAGTATTAATCACACTAAGAGATTGCAAGGGTATGTGTGTTCTAAGCCATGTGATAAGAATAAACATGAACCAACGTGATGTAGGCTAAGCCTTAATGGCCACATGAATAAGTAATGATAAGATTCGTTGGTGCTATGTATTTTGTGATTGTAGGTCAACGTCCGAGAAGTGATTGACCATCTACGGAACCACTGTGAGTAACGTTATCGTAAAGATACGTTTATATGAAATTATGTTCCAAATGAAATATGATAAGTTATGATTTCTGAAATAATATATGTTTCTGTGAACGAACATTCCAAGTTTGAAATCTATTGTGGCATCCATAGATAGTCCCAAGTCATGGGGGACAGCATGAAAATGCGGGTCCATGACATTTACGAGATCTCGTTAGCCACTTCATTGTGGTGATATGTGTTTAATGGGTGTCCGGGACCGGTTACTCTAGTCGGAAGACGTTATGTGATATGTTCGATATGTTCTATGGGATAAGCCATTACTATGTTCTGATATGAGATGACTATGATTATGCTATGATCTGTTCTGTACGTACAAGATGTTCAGATTTCGTTCACTAACCTCTTTACCTTAATGTTATTCACTGGGCTTTAGCTCACTATTTGTATATATATATATAGGTGAGCATTCTGGAGTTCGAGCCCAAAGATTTTCTGGGGGACTGTGTTTCTGTTGTCAGCCAGCCTTTGTGCCTCCCGTGGAGGTTCCCGATGTAGCTTGTGTTGAGGCCATGTTGATTCTGTACATGTATATATATATTATGAAACTTGTTGGTTGTACTTAAGAATTTGGTAATGTGTGTGGTATAATATATGGTTGACTACTGGTTATGTAATTAAAGTTTTAAAATATACTATTTCATGTAAGTCAGCACAGCTCATTGGACAACTATAATTATGTATTTGCTTCCGCTAGCCCCTTATCATATGCTTATCTGTTCAGAGGCCTTCGGTAATCCAAGGATTACTGGCCGGTTACGATGCTAAACCTATAGGGGCGGGTTTGGGTCGTGACAGCAGCTCTCACTGCTGCTTACACCATAAATTGTATCCCTACACCTGTCACTCATAATCAGACTCCCTATGAGCGTTTGCATGGCACCCGTCCCCCTTACACCAACCTTAACTTTGGATCTTCCTATTTTGTTCTTCTTCAACCTCATGAACGTACCAAACTTGAACCTCGTTCCCGCCATTGTTGCTTCTTGAGGTATGGTATTGAACATAAGGGATATCGTTGTTGGGATCCTCTCTCCCAGCGCCTCCGTATGTCCTGTCATGTGGTCTTTTGGGAACACAAAATGTTTTCCTCTCTCTCCCTCTTCCTCTTATCTTTTCCCTCACCCTCTTTGTTTTTTACTAACCCTTCCACAGATTTGTTTTCTGATAAGCTTACTCCACCGCCCCTGCCAGCCTCTCTCGAGACCGCCTTGCCTACTGGTCTTTCCTATGCACCTGCTCGCTTTGATGGTCCTACTCTTGCTCCCTCGGGATCCTCACCTCCTATTAAGTCTCTTCCTCTGGCTCCTTCTCCCTCTGCTCGACCACACCGGGTAACCCAATCTTCTACTCGTCTTCGTGACTTTATTGTTGGTTCTACTGTTTTTTCTACTTATGAACCTACCTCCTATCGTGAGGCTCGCTCTAATCCTCTTTGGCAGCATGTTATGACTGATGAATTGCAGGCTTTAGACAAGACTCATACTTGGGACATTGTTGATCCTCCTCCTAGCAAAACTGCCATTGGTTGCAAATGGGTATACAAAATCAAAACTTGTTCTGATGGATCTATTAAGCGCTACAAAGCCCGCCTTGTTGCCACAGGCTTCAACCAAGAATATGGTATTGACTATGAGGAGACCTTTGCTCCTGTTGCTCGTCTTACCTCTGTTCGCAGCTTGATTGCTATTGCTACCACTCGACAATGGGATCTTTATCAATTGGACGTGAAAAATGATTTCCTTAATGGTGTTCTTCTCGAGGAGGTCTACATGCAACCTCCCCTTGGGTCTACTTATCCACCTCATAAAGTCTGCAAACTTCAGCGTGCTTTATATGGTCTCAAACAAGCTCCGCGCGCTTGGTTTGCTAAGTTCAGCTCTACTATTCATAAATGTGGTTTCACCTCCAGTTCTTATGATATTGCTCTTTTTATCTAGAAAACAGCTCAAGGGACCACCCTACTTCTGCTTTATGTAGATGACATGATTATCACCAGTGATGATATCGATGGTATTCTTCGCCTTAAATAGTTTCTTAGCCATCATTTCGAGATGAAAGACCTTGGTCCTCTCAGCTATTTCTTGGGTCTTGAAATCTTCCATGATTCCACAAGTTCTTTTCTCTCTCAGGCTAAGTATACCTCTGATCTTCTCACCCGCGCTGGTCTTATGGATTGCAAGACTGCCTCCACTCCCCTGGTGCCTCAGAGTTGTCTTACACCTCTTGATGGCACTCTTCTCTCTAATGCTACCCTATATCGTCATTTGGTTGGCGCCTTTGTCTATCTCATCATTATTTCGTCTCCGATATTGCATATGCCGTTCATATTATCAACCAGTTTATGTCGGCTTCTCGTACCCCTCATTATGCTGCATTAGTTCGTATCCTTCGCTATCTCAAAGGTACCTTGTTTCATGGTTTTCATTATTCTGCCGCTCCTCTCTCTAGTTTCGTGCTTTCTCCGATGCTAATTGGGCTAGGGATCCTACTGACCGCCGCTCTACTACCGGGTTCTACTTTTTCTTGGGTGATTTTCTTATTTCTTGGTGTAGCAAGAAACAATCTCTTACTATTCGTTCCAGTACCGAGGCCGAATATCGTGCTCTTGCTAATACTACTCAGGAGCTTCTCTGGCTTCATTGGCATCTTGCTGACATAGGTGTTACCCCCTCTGGTGTTACTGCCCTATTTTGTGACAATCAAAGTGCTCTTCAAATTGCTCACAATAATATTTTTCATGATCGCACCAAGCACATTGAGATTGACTGCCATTTTATTCGTCAACACGTCACTCGTGGTACTGTCCATCTCCATCCGATCTCTTCTGCTGATCAACCTGCTGATATCTTCACCAAAGCTCATTCTCCTGGCCGCTTCGTTGAACTTGTCTCCAAACTCCAATTGGTTGATGTTTGTCTTCCTTGAGTTTGAGGAGGGCTGTTAATATATTATGTATAAATATATTAATGTATGTATAATATATTAATGTATATAACACAGACATACAACTAGCTAAGATAGGATTCCTTTTCCTGTTTTCTGTCCGTCATCTGCTTTCGGCCCCTTTTTCATAATTATGTTTTGTATCATGATGATGTTTATAACACAGCTTCTATATAATGGAGACTCTCTATATGGTTTCTGATATATTGAAATATAAAGATTACTCTCTCAATATCTCTCTCTCAACTTGTTTTACAATGTCAATAAAATTTGAAGAGCAAACACAAGTCTCAAAATTTGTGAAGCCAAGCAGTTGTGTTAAAAAGTAAGATGTTAGAAAAAAGAGAAAATTACATATCAGTAGATTTTTTACAAATATTTACAAATTAGTAAAAAAAAAATTATAAATCTAATTATTAATGTTTATAAATTTTACCATTTATTTGAATTTTTTTTTATAAGAAAAAAAATATATATAATCAGTTGTAATTCCACCCAAAAATAATTTGGGTGTGTTTGGTTTGTGTTTGTAGATTAGTTTTTTAGATAAAAAGTACGAAAATTTGTTTGGTTTGTATTTTTTCAGAAGAGTTGTGGTACAGGGCCCGAAAGGGTTTCGAGCCAAACGGCTCAAATTTCAGAAGGAAGGAGGAAGAAGAAGAAGAAGAAGAGGAGGAAGAAGAAGAAGGAGAGGAGGAGAAGCAGAACTGGAGGGGGCCCTAAAAATGGGGTTGGAGGCGGAGGTGGAGTTGGAGGCGGAGGTGGAGGCGGAGATGGCGGACGAGCGACGAAGTCATGAGATCGCCGACCGACGAGATGCGACAGCCCGACGCGGCCGAAGGCCGCTTTCTTCTCTCTCGCCTCTGCTCTTCTCTCTGTCCAACGAAGAAGACAAAGAGAAAGAAAGAGAAGGAAGAAAAGAAAAGAAAAAAAAAATTCGAAGCCCAAAACGACGTCGTTTTGGGCTTCGAGTCGGATTCGAGCCCCATATTTCGGGCCCTCAAACATTATTCTTTTCAAAAATGATTTTAGAAAATTGTTTTGAGGAGAGAGTTTTTAAAAAAATGATTGATTTGATGTGTATGAGATAGAGAGTGATTTTGGAAAGTAAGTAACCAAACAAAATTTTGAGATTTTTTTTAAAAAAATTTGTTTGGTTTGATTACTCTTAAAAATTTATTTGTAGAGAATTTTTTCCAAAAATTTTTCTGAAAAATAAACCAAACAAGGCCAATAATAAGAAACCAAGCATGCACAATTTGATATCCACCTAACAAAATATTTGTGCCTGCACGAGCAGAAGGGACATGGGAACACCAATATGCTAATACTAGGCTATTAGATAAGTGATTTCTTAACAATAAATAGATGAAACAGTTACTTTTAAAGCTGCAACAGAGAGGGGAGCACCTGAAGTTAGCAAAATAGAGACATTTAGAATACTTCTGAACCCTGAACCTAATTTAAAATATGAGAAAAAACCAAGAAAAGATTACCCCTGCTTGCAAGGAACATAAAATAGATTACACAATTCCCTCTTAGCTTATCGTTTTGAGGCAGAGAACCATTAAGACCCAAAAAAAAAAAATGAGAATAAAGAAATATTATAGATAATCATAAAACATTCACAAGTCTAGCTAGAGTATGTGCCGGTTTAATTACATCACGATTTACTTTAGTCACAGCTAGGAACTTGAAAAAACTACCCAAGTGTTTAATATCATCATCAACCACTATAGTCAAAATCTGATAATCTGAACAAGTAGTAATCCCATTTGCAAGAACACAACAGTTAAGGCCATGTTTGTTTGGGTGGACATGAGCTTGGAATTGGACTAATAATCTAATAAAATTATTAATCCGATGTTTGGTTAAACAATTGAAGTACGGACTGACAATCCATCTGGATATGGTATCCCACATATGATGGACTATTCAATCCCACAGAAGGGGGTGGGATATAAATTGAAAGACTAAACCAAAGTCTGGACTATTAGTCCTCCTTATAATCCTAACTCAATCCAAACATAAGATAGGATACATAATCCAAAGGATTCATAGTTCTAGAACTATTAGTCATGGGAATGCTAATCCAACCTAATCCAGTCCGTCTAAACAAACATGACCAAGTATTTTCAAGAACATTTGATGGCATATGAACATCAATTAATCGACCACAGTTAAAACCTTTCATAATTTTGTTATAGCACTCAATAAACCACTATGTTTCTTATTGTAACAGAGGAAAAATCATGCCACTAACACACTAATTTTCGTACAAAACCTACAAATTCAAATTTTCTAAAAAATCCAATGTAACACATAGCTAGTTTTACCAAAGCCCCTAACCAGAAATCATTCAAACCCACAATTGAAATCCACATCCCCAATTCAAAGTAACCATTTACCAAACATGTTTAGGGCTAAGAGAGTTCATTAAATTGGAAATCTTGACCTGTTCATGAGTTAACCACTATAGAACTCGCATCAAACCATTCCTCTATTCAAGAAAATCACAATCAATTTCTATCAACCAATTCCATGATTATTTGCCCAATTTGAATCAATCAAAAGTCTATCAAAAACTTCCTCAATGAATAAAATTATCAGAAAAAACAGTTAATGTCAAACAAAGGATATAGAGAAATAGATGTTGATTGTTTTTTAACATGTATATTAATTAATAACATCTATTTCTCTATATATATTTTTGATTGATTGTGTTCTTTAAGAATATATCTTAACTGTTTGTTTAGTGAAACAAAGGATCTTAACTGTTAAAAAACAGGCCTAAGATCATTGTGTTTATACGTATCAGGCCTAAGATCTTAGGCCTGTTTGTTTCACTAAATATAATTGTGCGAAGGTGATTTCCACACTATGAAGAAGGGTTGAACTTCGTGGAAGAACAGCGTGCGCTGGGAATTGAAGATCTGCAAGGAATAACAAACGGTGAGGCTGCCCGACCGGGGTTTGGTCGGAAACCCCTCAGATGGTAAAGTCAGCAACTCAGGGAGAGGAAGAGGAGAGAATGCAAAGAGTGTATATGTGTTAAGTGTGTGGATTTTCGGATCCCTTGAGAGTGAATAGTGTTCACCTTTTATAGGAGAAGGTTGTTTGTCGTGCAAGTCCTTCTCTCTCCGCCATCTGTCCAATGTGTCTTATTCGTGGTCGTCTCCCATTGGAGGAGGACGACCACTCCGCCTAACACTCCTGTGCAGGTCTGTTTTGTTTGTCTCATTAGCGGACATCTCTCATTGGAGGAGGACGACCACTCCGCCTGTCATTCAGATGCAGATCTGTCATATATGCACATTGTCCCTCTGCACCTCCATGTCTCCACGTTCTGTTCATACAGAGGTAGAGGAGCAGAGTTGTTTGTCTCTTGTGGGCCCAAGAAAGATCTTCAGTGAATTGGCCTTCTTTGAGTTGGCCTACTCCAGAATGGTTGTCCAACCAGGAGGTCCAACATGTTGCTCAGCCCACTTCGGAGTGATTGTCTGTCCATCCAGGAGGTTCAACATGTTACTCAACCTACTTCGGAGTGGTTGGCTGCTCGTCCAGGAGGTCCACCATGTTGCTCGGCCTACTTTGGAGTGACATTCGTACATTAGGCCGAGCTCCTATGATTGTCTTGCTTCGGAGCAAGTGTTGGCCATAGGGCTGAGGTCCAACCTAGCTCAACCTCAGAGTGAGCATCGCATTGGGCCTAGCACCAAGACTTGATTAATTTTTACCCACTTCATTTGCCCCTTGGCTTGCGCTTACGTTTGGTGAAGCAGAAGCCAATTCTGTCACAAACTTCGAAGTTTGGTTGATCACAACTTAATTTGAGCTTCGCGAGTTGGATTCAAAATTATTGTTTGGCCCAACTTTTGCGTCTGCCCAATATTTCGTAGCTCGGTTATGCCCCCAAACTAAATGTGTATCTTCACTAGCCTTGTAATTATCTAGTTTGGTGCTCTTTCAGTTGGCTGAACGTCATTGCTTGACTTGAAAATATATATGCAGAATAGTATATATATATATATTTTTGCAGTGTTCGTCGACTGGGCCGAGCAACACAGCGACGCTTCAAAGCAGGCCAAGTGTGCTTTATCACAGCTTTGTTCTAATTTGAAAGACATAGTCGCTATCTTTTTGCTCGGTCCTACTTGTAGTAGATAAATTGGTGTTAGTCTCAATGCTTGGTCGGCCAAGTCCTGTCCCTCCACTCTGTTCGGTCTCGAAGCATAGCTTGCTAACATTGCTCGGTCATGCGGATCATGCACCACTTTCTTGTTTGGACATAATTAGCACGTCTATTTGTTCAACTCGTTTCTTCATATATTGGTCGGTCATTTTACCTTCAGCTTAGGAATTGTTCGTCACTTAGTTAGTCAGCCGTAACAGCTTGTTTGCATAGTTTTTGTTTTTCAACACGGAGTTGCTTGGTCGGCCCTAGCAGCTTTGGCGTTGCGAGTTTGCATTTTTTTAATTCGGTTTCTCTACCACCAAGCTACTGTCAACCTTAGCACGTCTTATCTTGGGAGTTGTCTAGCACATAGTCGTTATAGTCTTGGTATCGACTTCGATAATATTGACTCTCGTCGGGCACTGCACTCGTTCGACCTTTGCTTGTTGTCTGTAGTGTATTTATTTGGTAGAATGTTGCACTTCCAACTTTGTTTGTTGTCAATCTTTCGGTTGTTTACTTGAGCTATGAAACTTGGTTTTGCCTAGCTAGTTTTGACCTGCTTCCTTTGCTCGGTCCATTTTGGAGTGGATGTTAGGCGTCCAATCAACCACTGTTGCTTGGTCCACTTCAGAATGAGCATTAGGTGTCCGACCAACTTTTATTGCTCAGCCTACATCGGAATGGGTGTTGGGTATCCAATCAACCTCCATTGCTCGGCGTGCTTCAGAGTGGGTGTTGGGCGTCCAACCAACCTTTGTTGCTCGGCCTAGGCATTAGGTGTCCGACCAATTTCTACTGTTCGGTCTAGTCGTTGGGTGTCCGACCAACTTTTGTTGCTCGGCCTAAACGTTGGGTGTCTGACCAACTTCTGCTGCTTGGCCCAGGTGTTGGGCGTCCGATCAACTTTTGTTGCTTGACCCAAGCATCAGGCATCCAACGAACTTCTATTGCTCGGCCCAGGCATTGGCCGTCCAACCAACTTTTGTTGCTTGGTCCACTTCAAAGTGAGCATTAGCTGTCCAGCCAACTTTCGTTGCTCGGCCCACTTCGAAATGGGTGTTGGACAGCTAATTAACATCCGTTGCTCAGCGCGCTTAAGAGTAAGCGTTGGACATCCAACCAACTGCTGTTGCTCGGTCAAAATGTTGGGCGTCTGACCAACTTCTATTGCTCGGCCTAGGCATTGGGCGTCCGACCAACTTTTGTTGCTCGGTCTACTTCAGAGTGAGCATTGGGCGTCCGACCAACTTCCGTTGCTCGGCCCACTTCAGAATGGGTGTTGGGCATCCAATTAACTTTTGTTGCTCGACCCAAGCTTTGGGCGTCCAGCCAACTCTTGTTGTTCGATCTACTTCAGAGTGAGCATTGGGCGTCCGACCAACTTCCGTTGTTCGGCCCACTTCGAAATGGGTGTTGGGCGTCCAATTAACTTCTGTTGCTCGGCCCACTTCGAAGTGGACGTTAAGCGTCCAACCAACCTTTGTTGTTCATCCCTCTTTGTAGCTCTTCTGCTTCGTATCACCTTCGTTAGGCTGAGGTCCTTTTGTAATAAAACTTTAAGTTAATAAAGTATCTTCGAAATTTGCCAAGTGTTGGACTTGTAACTCGAACTTTCAATTTCTTCATGTTTATGTTGTTTGCCCCCAGCCGAGCAACAAGGATGTAGCCTTACATTGTTCGTTGTTCGGCTAGACTTCGCCTTATGCCTTTGAAAAATTGAGTTGCTCTTCTAGTCGAGCAATAATAGGGAAACCTTGCAAGATTTCCCGTTTGGCCTTAATTGAATTAGTTGTCTTGCCCCCAATCGATCATCATTGTTCGGCCGTTACTTGACTCGGTTACGCTTTTGTTTATCCCACTTTAGAGTGAAGAGCAAGCTTTGACCTAGCTTCTATTCAGACTTCATTGTAGAGGGCTCGGTTTAACCTAGCTCTTGTTCGGTCCACTTCGGAGTGGCATTTGTTCGGCACACTTTGGAGTAGACGGCTAGGTTGAACCTATCTTCTTTTTGGCCTACATTGGGTGGCCTCTATTCAACCCACCTCATAGTGAAGGACTAGCTTCGATCTAACTTCTGTTTGACACACTTCAGAGTGGCCTTTGTTCGTCGCACTTCAGGATGGACAGTTAGGTTCAACCTAGCTTCTATTCGGCCTATATCGGAGTGGCCTTTGTTCGGTCCACATCGAAGTGGTCAACTAGGATCAACCTAGACCTTTGTTAGGCCCATACTAAGGTGGTCGGCTGGGATCGGTCCAGACCTTTGTTAGGCCCACGTCAAGGTGGTCGACTGGGATCAGCCCAGACCTTTGTTAGGCCCACGTCAATGTGGTCGACTGGGATCAGCCCAAACCTTTGTTAGGCCCACACTAAGGTGGTCGCCTGGGATCGATCCAGACCTTTGTTAGGTCCACGTCAAGGTGGTCGACAGGGATCAGCCCAGACCTTTGTTTTGGTTGTACCATACCCTTGTTTGTCGTTTTCTCCATCAACGGAGTCTTTCCTTCCAATAGGTGGAACAACTCAATTGCGAGGATATGGTAGAGCTTCACCATATCTAAATTTTGTTCGTCAATACAGATCTGATCTCTCAGAAGACTCAGGAGCATCTATCCTTTGTCATTCGTCTTCTCCATCATTGGAGTTCTTCCGTCTAGTCAGTGGGACAACTGAATAGTAGGGATTCGGTGGCGCTTTTCCACATCTAGACTTCATTCATCGATACAAATCTAGTATTCTGACACTGTTAGGATTATTGGTTCTTTATCATTCGCCTTCTCCAATATTGGAGTCCTTCCGTCTAAATGATGAGACGAGTCAGTCGCAATGATGCGGTGGTGTTCCATCGTATTTGGACTTTGTTCTTCGATGCAGATCTGGTCCTCCAACACTTTCATAAAATATAATTCTTTATCGATCATCATCTTTTTCATCGGAGTCCTTTAGAATGAGGTATTAGAACGACTGAACAATAGTACAGTGGTGTATGCCATGTCTGGACTTCATCTGTCAGTGCAGATCTGGTCTTTCTATATCCATTTGTCTTCTCTGTCAACAGTGTCCTTCTCCACAGTAGCAACAAAGGTATCTCTTTCGTTTCCCTCACCAGAGCTTGTCATAGAACAGTGTGGTACTCTCTCCCTTTGGTCACCGTTGTCTCTATCAAGGGAGCTATGTTGGGGTGACTCGCCGACGATGACATGACGTTGCTCTACTACATCGGTGGCCTATTCGTTAAGGTCTGCAAAGTCTTCATGCCTTCTAGGGAATGCTGGACCGTCATCTTTCGTTCTCTCCGTCATTGGAGCCCTCTCTGCTAGCCTAGAGTAGGGTGTATCTTCGATTCCCATCGCCTGAGTTCGTCACGAAGCAAGCAGTGGTTTTCCCACAGACGGCGCCAATTGTGCAAGGGTGATTTCCACACTATGAAGAAGGGTTGAACTTCGTGGAAGAACAGCGTGCGCTGGGAATTGAAGATCTGCAAGGAATAACAAACGGTGAGGCTGCCCGACCGGGGTTTGGTCGGAAACCCCTCTGATGGTAAAGTCAGCAACTCAGGGAGAGAAAGAGGAGAGAATGCAGAGAGTGTATATGTGTTAAGTGTGTGGATTTTTGGATCCCTTGAGAGTGAATAGTGTTCACCTTTTATAGGAGAAGGTTGTTTGTCGTGCAAGTCCTTCTCTCTCTACCATCTGTCCAATGTGTCTTATTCGTGGTCGTCTCCCATTGGAGGAGGACGACCACTCCGCCTGACACTCGGGTGCAGGTCTGTTTTGTTTGTCTCATTAGCGGACATCTCTCATTGGAGGAGGACGACCACTCCGCCTGTCATTCAGATGCAGGTCTGTCATATATGCACCTTGTCCCTCTGCACCTCCATGTCTCCACATTCTGTTCATACAGAGGGAGAGGAGCAGAGTTGTTTGTCTCTTGTGGGCCCAAGAAAGATCTTCAGTGAATTGGCCTTCTTTGAGTTGGCCTACTCCAGAATGGTTGTCCAACCAGAAGGTCCAACATGTTGCTCAGCCCACTTCGGAGTGATTGTCTGTCCATCCAAGAGGTTCAACATGTTACTCAACCTACTTCGGAGTGGCTGGCTGCTCATCCAGGAGGTCCACCATGTTGCTCGGCCTACTTTAGAGTGACATTCGTACATTAGGCCGAGCTCCTATGATTGTCTTGCTTCGGAGCAAGTGTTGGCCATAGGGCCGAGGTCCAACCTAGCTCAACCTCAGAGTGAGCATCGTATTGGGCCTAGCACCAAGACTTGATTAATTTTTACCCACTTCAATAATTGTTAAGAATAAAAAAAAAAATTATACGTATATAATTATTTTTTAAAAGTACAACTGATTTATAATTTTTCCTAAATCCCACAAGATATATTTCATATTTTATATTTAGTGAAACAAACAGGCCTAAGATCCCACGTACTCGGGACAATTTTTTTTTGAAAAATGTTTGGAACCCCACAAAGGAGGACGCCCATAACTTCTACTGATGTATTGACCATTGATGTGCTTGAATTTTTTTTGAAAGTGGTGTCTAACAGTGACATAAATGGTTCAGATTATTTTGAGAGTTGTGGATATTGTGTTTTGTGGGGTCTCTATCATTACTGGCTTTTTTTTCTTTTTAAGGAAAACTAATAAATGAAAAATAAGCCAAATTATTCTTTGTGATTCATCAATCCAAGATTGCACTACTACTGTCACAACTGTTGGGTTAAGCTCTTTAAGTCCATTCAGTATAATTTTTTTACAAATTAATAATTAATAATCAAAAAATTAAAATTAAAATTACTATTCTCTCAAATTTAAAATAATATATATTATTTAACTTATTTAATCTACTTTTATCTCATACTCGCAAAATATAAATAAATAAAAAATGCAAACAATAGACAATATGAACTAACAAAACAATAGGCATAGATACAAAATGTCATCACAATACAATGTCATAGAAAATACTCCAATAGTCATAACCTGAAAACTACAAACTGGTTATTTTCTATTACTACTTCTATGCCTGTAACAATCACCACCCACCACCACCACCAATTTTTATGCACAATGCCAAGCAGACGCCGAGACAAGGTTCCGGTCCTTCCACCCCAACAACATAGCTCCATCCGTCTCCACCAACGTATAATGTTCCGAGTAACACCTCATCAATGCCCTTATCACAGAGTTTACATAAGAGCTCAGAGGGTATTGCCGAAACCCCGCCATAGTGAACCGTGACTTCCACTTTCCTAACAGCTCATGCCGCTCCACTCTCTCCTTCCCCTCACACGCAATAATGTTCACGATATCCCTGGCCAAACATTGCTGCTCGACATTAATCCGCTCTTTCCTGTCCCTCGGCATTGCAACGTCTATAGACTCGAACATCGCAGAGTAGAACTCAAGCGCTTCAATGAATCTAGACAAAAAAGGAGCAGTATTTGTGTTCGATTCTTGCTCGATTAAAGTGACAACTTTGGGAGAAAGTGATTTCACCATTCTGAGAAGCCCATCTCTGGGATTTCTCACGTCAACGCTCTCATCGGGTGTGTGATGGAGTTGGAGAGGGAAATTCACCACCAACGCTTCCCCAGGCCTTATGTCAAGCATATCCCTTGTGACGTCTGGAGCAAAAACTGGCACCGGATGAAACTCAACTGGGATATTGAATTTCGCAGATATTGCAGCTAAAAGTCTCTCTACCGCTTGTAAACCATCTCCACGGGCATATTTGGAAACTGGATCGTCGATCCCCGTGATCCGCACGTGAGGCGCCCCACTGGGCCTCGCAGCGAGAGCTTGTAAGAGAGTCATCCATTGGGTCCCCTGAGCAATTTGGTAGTCAATGATGTGGATGCGGTCCTCGGTCCTACACGCATCCGCGATTGCCCCGTTGGCAGCCATGTAACCAAACTTCAAGTAAGGGCAGATTTCATAAAGTATTTGCATGTATGAAAGCAAGTCCTTTCCTTCAGGCTCTTTGCACTGGAGAGTCCGGTATATGTTATTTCCCGACGCCTCTTTCCTTGCTACCAACCCTTCAACCATATAAGCACCGAGCCGCTGGATCGGCTCTCCACTGATCGACACAGCGCTCCGAGCCATTTCAATCAGTTTCTTGAAATCTTCTAATTTGTTTTCAGAAAGCGCTTTAGCACATGCGATCAGTAACTGCTTCAAATTGCCCGGTGGTATGCTTTGAAAAGCGGCTTCTTCCATGGCTTTGTGAGGCCTCTCCACATTGGATGGTTGGGATTGGGTCGCACGTGTTTGCAGCCGTTTATTTTCCCCAAAAGAAGGACTTGGGGTTGTTTCTTCTTCATTGTCATCAGGCCCCATCAGAGCCGTCTCCAGTTCCTGCAGAGCGTAATTTACGTTGTGACTGCGGTTTTCATTATGGAAAAACGACGATTCCCCAAAACGAAACTGTAGACTATCTCGGCGGGAGTCCAGAGAAGGACTCAACTGCTGGAAACGACTGCTGATTTCAAGTGACGAGTTACAGGATGGGCTTGCCCCAGAAAGATTATCTGTGGAGCTGTGATGGTCCGGACTGTCA
Source organism: Camellia lanceoleosa (assembly GCA_025200525.1). Lineage (NCBI taxonomy): Eukaryota > Viridiplantae > Streptophyta > Magnoliopsida > Ericales > Theaceae > Camellia > Camellia lanceoleosa. The sequence goes on along the minus strand of CM045762.1, from coordinate 19,059,012 downwards.
CTCAACGTGGAATGGGTCTCAGAATGAAACCGAGGGGAGGAATGTGAGCTCCGTAAATCAAATTTCAAGGGATCAAAGAGCGTGGTGGGTATTGATGGAATAGTGGGATGAGAAGAGTAGGATGATAAGTCTGCTGCACCAGTCACACCGTATCCAAAGAACTGGCGCGAGTCCATGCTACAAAGCTTGAATCAGCTGTTCGATACAATCATTATTCTCAAAAATTGTAATAACTGATTTCAGGAAACAGTTTTTGCAGGCAGCTAACTCTGTAATCTTTGGCTTGAAAACAGAAATTCTCGATCTTTAAACAACCTGCAATGATGATACATGATAATGTTACTATATTTCTCATATAAAACAAACAAAGCGATCGGATTTTCTTCAAGGGAAATCAAAACACACAGATAAACAATCAGCAAAATGCCATACAAAAATTGACATGTCGTGAATCAGTAGAAAGTATGAAGAACCTTTAAAATCGACATTCGACAACATTCCCAGATCTTGACATTACAAATTGGAAAAAGGAAACCGGGAAAACACCTACTCACGCTTGCATAAGAAGAAAACAAAAACGAAAACAGAACAAGATACTGAAGTTCAGAGATCCATAAATTACACAATACTAGGAATGAAATAACAGAATGGTTTGGACTTTGGATTGACTCTTAATTCTCAAAGAAACTACAATAATGTTTGTCCACCATATATGGATCAATTTCCCTTTCACATTATTTGCATCAAACTAATCTGATTTCTATTCGGTGCGCTAAAGAAATCGCACGTCCATTCCCTTCGAGACTTAAACCATATCTTTGGCTTAGCACAACAAACACATCGGGTTCTCATGAAAGGAGTTCAATATCTTCAAATAACTATTTCTTAATCAAACTAAAGCGGTTTGAAACTAACTTTTATTTCCATGATTATTCTTTATTATAAAGAATATATACAACTAACAAAAGGTCAACCAACTAAAATTTCCACCCAACTTCACATGACTCTTTGAGTCAAAATAATATAATTTTTTTTTAATATCAAATTTTGAAATGAAAGAAGACCAAACCCAAATTTTTTAATTGCATTCCCTTTACACAACATGCAAGAGTCTTTTTCCACAGATCCTTCCATATGAACTCAAAAAAATTAATTGATTAATAAAATGAGGAAACAAAACTCTCCCCGTAACAGAAGAAGAATTAAACTTCCAAAAACAAAAATGTATAAAAACAGAACAAGTATAAGATCAAAAAGCAGAATAAAAATTTGCAAACTAAATGTTTCTTCATTGCGTAAAAAACAGCAACAACATAAAATTGAAGACAATCACAACAAAAATTCTAGAAATTATTTATTTTATTTGGTTGTACTCTTCATTTATCATTTATATCATTGCACAATAGCATGTAATGTCTAAACCGAAAAGAAAAGGCTACATATAAATTCAAATTAATCACATTTCAACCCCAATCATTCAATAAAAACCCTAAAAAATGAAACCAAAAACAAAAATCACACCCATCAAGAAGAGTATTTTATTTTGATTCGACCTGTAGACGTATGTAATAACAGACGGTAAAAATTCAGCAAAAACCTTCAGCTATCTAGTACCATCTCATTCTCACAAGACCCTATTCTGTTTGGGTGCAAATGCAGGAAAAGAGAAAAAATCCTGAAAAACTAAGAAATTTCATTGTTTGGGGCACAAGAAATGAAAAATATTTTTTATATATATAAGTAAAACAAAAAAGTCTCTATTGAACTTGTCAATATGAACTTCGCAACCTTCTTCTACACCTACCATCTATTTTTTGGGTAATTACCTACCATCTATTCTCACAAGACCTTGCTGTTTGGATGCGATGAAAATGCAGGAAAAGAGAAAACATCCTGAAAAAAGAACTTTCATTCTTTAAGACCCAAGAAACGAAAAGTCTCTCTTTTTATATAAGTTCAAAAAAAAAAATCTATTAAACTTCGCATCCTTCTTCTACCTACCATCACAAGACCTCTGTTTGGGTGCAAAAAAAATGCAGGAAAACAAAAAGAAGATCCTGAAAAAATAAAGAAACTTCATTGTTTGGAAACCAAGAAACGAAAAGTCTTTATTCAAACTTGCCAAATTCAAATCTTTGACTAATTTTAGGTGAATTTTTCATATTCAAAATCAGCAAATGAAAACCAAAAAAGAAAAAAAAAAATTTAATTTCTGTTTATCTTTTCTTCAATTTTCCCAGCAACCAAACAAGTCGAGCGAAAACAAATAATTTCCAACCAAACCCAAATTCTTAATTGCAAATTGAAACACAACTAATATAGATTTTACACAAAGAGATTGAAGAGAAGTTCCAATATGTACCTGAAATTCGAATTTCTGATCTGGGTCTCTAACGATATATATGAAATTGATTTATAAAAAAGTCTAGTATTGCTGTAATGGTGTGCAAAAGCTGTGTATTAAACGAAGAATCTAAAGACAATTTGCTTAGATTCGAGCGAATATATATAGAGGGAGAAGAGAGAAAGAGAGAGGAGAGAGAGAGAGAGAGTTGACGGTAGAAACGTACGGTAACGGCAATTCTGGGTTTTTGAGACTCGTAGGTTGTTGGTTGGACGTGTTAGACGGCAGCGCTGACGATAATTTTAACGGCGGTTGCAACCGACCACAGGTGGTGAGAACATTCTCCGCTCTTTCAGCTTTTTGGCCCCATCGTAGGAAGTGGCTTTTTTTTTATAAAATGTGAAAAAATAAAATAAAATTATGATATGATTTAAATAAATTAATAAGTTTGTTTTTAATTATCCAAAATATACCTTTTGGGTAGGAATGGCAACGGGGCGGGGCGGGGCGGGGCCGGGGACTACCCTTCCCGTCCCCGATCCCCGAAAGTGTGAAAATTCTGCGTCTCGATCCGACGGAGCTCGAAACCCAGCCCGCCTCGATCGATTGTCGCGTGCCAGACCATAAATTTCCCAAATTACTTTTCTTTTTCTTTTTTTGATCTGTAATCAATATTCAAAGGGTTTTTCAAACAAATAACATCCAATCCTAAATGACAACAAATCTGTAAATAATCTGTTCAACATATACAATTAATAAATTTAGAGGAAAAATCTGCTCAACACACAGATCAATCAACATTTGTTCATCTGTAAAAATTTGTTCATCAAAATCTAAAAATCTGCTAAATTTAGAGGAAAAATCTATAAAAATTTGTTCATCAAAATCAATCAACAACAGATATATATATATATATAAATATATATAGAGAGAGGGGGGGGCTTCACGATCGGTGCTTCACGGATTTGTATACGGTCATGGTCGTCACTCAGATCTGTGGTAACGGAGGGATCGGTGGCGGTGGTGGCTTCAGATCGGTCGACGGAGGAGCCAAGAACCGCTGCTCATTGTGTGAGGAGTGAGGCGAACCTTCGTTTGGCAACTATGAGAGAGAGAGAGCAGCCGTGAGTGAGGATGATCGGCGGAGAGGGCAGCCGTCGTTCGTTGTGTGAAAGAGAGAGAGAGATGGGAGGTGAGGTGAAACCCTTGGCAACGAACGGCGGAAAGAGAGAGAGAGCGCAGCTTGTGTTTGTGTTTGTGTGTGAGAGCACTGCTCAGACCAAACCCTATCTATACGCGCACATATATTATGAGGGGCAAAATGGTAATTTCATATCGGATCAAACTTTTATCCTCGCCCCTACCAACATCACCGGGGATACATTTTTTAATACCGTCCCCGTCCTCACGGGGATATTTTTCGGGGAATCACCACTCAATTCGGGGTCGGGGGATCGGTCCCCGTCGGGCCGGGTCCCCATTGCCATCTCTACTTTTGGGCTGGCTTATGAGAACCCACGCGCTTTTAGTAGAGAACCCCAAGCGGGCTCTGGCGGCCGTTTGTTTTTAAAAGTAGAATATAAAGAATTGATAATAAAAGAATTAATAGTAAGAGAATTGTTAGTGAAAGAATTAATAGTAAATGGATTAAGTAAAATTATGTTTATTTTGATAATAGTTATTAGTGTGAAAATTATTAAATTATTTTTATATAAAAGAAATATAAAATAATAAAACAAATAAAATTATAATTTTTACTTAATGAAAAATACAAAAACATTAAATATTAATATTTAAAAAAATGCCTAACATGTTAAAAAAATAAAAAATTCTAAGTCGGAAGACTAATTTTCTAATACCAAGTCTTTGGATTTCTTCCTTCATCTCCCAAAACAAACAAGCGCTAGGTTAAGAGACTTTTTCATGTTTCAATTTTCCAACTTCGGCCTCGTTTGAGAAGGTGACTAAAAGTCAAAAGTCAATTTTTAACTTATTTTGAGTCACATCATTTCTCTACTTTTTTACATATTTTTTCAAAAAAAATCAAAAAACACCAAATAGTCAGCTTTTAATCAATTTTTCAAAACAACACTTACTCTTAAAATTAAGTTGTATTTAAAATTCGAGTATTGCTATATCCATCGAATTTGGATTTGTTCAATTGCTCCAATTTGTGCATGTCAGTCGTCTAATCGATCGTTGGGCGGATGTTAGTTGACACACTGATAGACAAAAATGATAACAGCAATTGACAAAAGTGACACCAGTCTTCCAGACAGTCACCTGATCGGACAGCCAACTTATGTAATTTGGACAATTCAATCATGCTCAAATTCGGTTGATGAATCATTTTCATATAAAATTAGACAAAAAGTGTTATGTTAGATGTCGAATGACATAGAAATATAGTTATTATATTAAGATTTGAGTTTAAGCAAGATATGTGCTATATATAATAAAATATTTTTATGTTATATGATTGTTAATGTATCATTTTTCATTTTAATTTTGAATACTATAAGTTAGCTTTTAGAGTAAATTGAAAAATATATTAAACTTTAAGAGTTAAAGTGAAAAGTAAAAATAAAAATTCAACAGCCATGGTGAAAAAATGGCCAAACATAAAGGGTAAAGTGTAAAGTAATTATAAATCTATTTTATGTAATTTTAAAAAAATTATAAAAAAATGTTGAATCTATTTAATTAAATAAACAGTCACATAGTTTTTTATTTAGAAATATTTAGAATATACTAAAAAATTATAATTAAGTTGAAGCACTTTTGTCCATGTATATTTAAAAGTTTCAAATAAATAAAAGAAAAAACAATTTACACACATTTGAGTGAACTGTCCGTAATTCTCGGGATACTCTTTTAAAGAGTACAACATTGTATACCAAAACAATCAACAACAAAAAAAAGACTAAAAAGAAGGAACGAAACAAGGTACTAGAAAACAACTTCACCACAATAGCTATCCCACTGTAAAAGCATATTCTTCTCTGTCATAAAATGTTTTCTAGTACCAAATATATAGCAAAACTAGCCCGTGTGTAAGGACGAAGATTCTCCATTCAAAATAATTCAAACACATTTATTTTCTCACCTTTGCTTCATATCTATCATTCTACAAGAATATTTACTTTATAATCACGCAAACCACTAGAAAAATGACACATGTATAGCACTATCTGGCAAAGGAATCAAAAGTACTCACACCTGGGCCCGAGTGTGACTTCCTTTTAACCACATCCATATACGTATCCATAAGTACAACAATGGACGGTCCAGATCAGTGGGAGAAGGGATGCTGGTAATATTAATACAACGCCCCCCAGTCACGCCACTCACACCATTCATACCAGATTTCTTAACTAATAGGAAAGCCTTATTCGGCTGGTGTGAGTTCACTGTTTAGCATTACAAAATGCCTCGCCAAGTCTTTTTTCCATTTTTATGCCAAGAATGTTTTCCTCATCTACCTACAATGCACATGCCCAAAAAAACAACTCTTATAACTCCTCCAATCCCTTCTCCAACTAACCTGTTAGCCATACTACACTTATCGCAAGGGAGCTCCACGAAGATAGAAACCCTCACTTTCATGCCATGGTTCAATGCACAAAGAAAATCCAAACCTCTTACCTGAGATTTTTCGATCTTACTGGAACCAACAGTAAAATCTATCATCCAAATATAGAAAAATTCTACTCGCCAACAGCAAGTCGACAGTATATACAGAAATGGGAAGAATTTTCATCTAAGGGGAAAAGTCCTTCGAAGAACAGAGACGAACTCTGGAGAGGAATACTTGTAGAAGTAGAATCAGAGGAACAATTCTTTGTACTCTGTAAAGAAAGATATCCCACCGATTACGTCACAAAATACCCCCAATTAAAAATATTTTTTAGGAATCATTACAAAAGAGAGAGGCCTCCATATACTAGCCCCTTTTAATTCATTTCCTTTCTTGAATGAAGAAGTAAAAAAATAGACAGAAAATAATATTTTGTTTGTAAATCAAAATTTTGTACAATACGAGTTATATCAAAATTGTTGTCTCTCCGTTTGGAGTGAATATGACTGGATTAGATTAAAGATACATAAAAATAATATCAACAATTTATATACCGACGAAGAGATAGCAATTTTGATATTATTTGTTGATATTATAAATTGTTGGTTTGTTCATTTTTATACCTACTCTTAAAATATTATTTTTAAATTTAATAACATGGATGTGACAAGGAATTAAATTCTAATTAGATGTTACTTGAATAAATTAATAATTAATTTACAACCGTCTTCATTATTAAAATTTGGAGACTATTTAGAAACATTTCATAAACGTCTACTTTTAATTAAAAAAAAAAAAAAAAAAGTTAAATGTCACATTAATTTTTTATATAAAAAAATAATTTTTAAATAACCGCTTTTTAGGGGGTTATTTAGGATGATATAAATAAGTGTAGTTTTTGACTTTTTATAAAATATAAGTTAGGTTTGGGTTGAATTTGAAGTGATATAATAGAGAGATGATGTGACTTAAATAGGATAGTGACTTTTTGACTTTTTAAATTTTTTCAAATATGTCAAACCAACCCTTAATTGAAAAGTGATATTTTAGATGTATTATAAGACCAAGTTTGGGGTATATAAAAAAAGTCAAAAAGTCAAAAAGTTACTCAAAAAATTACTCAAAAAGTTAACACTATTCACCAAAAGTCAATAATTACTGCTGCACAACTCCTAATCCTAATTTTCCTCTACAAACCAATTTTTACAATTTTTTATTACACATTTTTTTATGAAAAGTCAAAAAGTTAACACAAACATTCATATTTTTTTCCTCAACTTTTTAGTCTAAAAAGACAAAAAAATATACTTATTTAAGACATCCCAAACAATCCCTAAATATTTTGTTATGTTTTAAACTTGTACTTGTCATAAATAATCTTATGGTAAATTATTTGCTTCTATTAAGGAAGAAAGCTTGAGGATACGGAAACACACGCGCTCCAAATGAGAGTATGAGTGCGTAGTTTTATGAGTAGTGCTTTGTCGTGAGGACAGCAGAGGCGCATTCTAGCCCAGGCGTGTCTTCGGTGGATGACGAACACCGTGACATTAACGTGATGGGGTTTGTTCAGCTGAGTCGCTTCGCTGACTTGTGCAGGTTTATTTGGACTCTCGGGCTAGTTTTTGACTACTTTGACCTGACGTGGCACGCGGTCTGACTGCCCATCTCTGTAGACTTGTCTATTGTTGCCACCCGGACTGGACCGGGTCGGACCCCTTATTATTATAATATAAATCTGACCCAAAAATAAATAAAAATTACTCACATGCATTAATGTAATATAAAAACTTAAAACATGCTTACTACAATAATATGTTAAGTGACTCTGAGGTATTATGTAATAAAACAATAATATGTTAAGTGACTCTGAGGTATTATGTAATAAATTTTTATTTTTTAGATACACTTAATTTAGATATATTTAAAAAGTATAAAATTTGTGAAAATAAATTTTCAAAATTTCACCAAATATAAAAGATATATAAAAAATAGGAAAATTTAGTACATTTTTATATTTTGTTATATTCAATGAGTTTTTAAAAGATTTTTGTACAAATTTTATACTTTTTAGGTATAAGATTAAGTGGATCTAAAAAGTAATATATATATATATATATATTAATATATTTTTTAAAAAATCATTAAAAACATAAAAATACAAATTCAAAATTCAAAAAATTATTTTTGAAAATTCCAAACCAAACAAGGTGAACTCCTAAAATTCAAATATATATATTTTTTTTTTTGTTGATGTTTATTAATTGATAATATCAAATTACCTTATATGTTGCATAAGTTATGTAACATAAGATAATTTGATATTACGTAATATAAGATAAAAATAAACATAAAAAATTGTCTTACATAACATATAAGATAATTTCTTAAAATTCAAAAAAAAATTAATGCTTATTTTTATCAAATTAATTTTTATTTTATAAAAAAATTGAGAAAATAATTTTGTAAAATCAAACTAAATAGACTAATTTTGACTTCAACTTATTTCCCCAAGCTCTTACTTAAAACAATTCTGATTCGTAGCTTGAAAGAGCGTGGCTCGAGAGTGGCTCGACACCAAAACGACGTCGTTTTGGTTTTTGTTTCTTTTTTCCTTCTTCTTCTTCTTTACATTTTTCTGAAGGTGAAGTAAAAGAAAAAAAAGAAGAAGAAGAAGAAGGAGCTGGGTTCATCAACATAAGGAGCTGGGTTCATCAACATAACCTCTTAGTACCTACCAAATCATTTGGTAAACCTCTTGGCCACCAACCCATACCCATGGGTGTGTTCATCAACATCAACATCAAAAAAAAAAAAATAAAAAATTGTTGATTAACATCAACCAATTTTTTTCTAAACAATTTTTTTCAAAAAATTGTTTTTTTTTTCTGCGCTGCTGGGTTCATCAACATCAATAAAAAAAAAATAATAATTTGATGATCAACATTAACAAATTTTTTTCTGGACAATTTTTTTTTTTTGCTCATCAACATCAACAAGATCTGGGTCAACATAAAAAATAAAAAAAATAAAAAAAAAATTTGTTGATCAACATCAACAAAAAATTTCCTTTCATCCTTAAATCCAGATCTACTAGAAAGGGGACCGCCATCACCAACCGATCACCGATATCACCGATCGCCATCACCGCCGATCACCGACCGCCATCACCGACCACCATCAACGCCGATCTTCCTTCTCCTCTTCTCTTCTCTCTTCTCTCTCTCTCTCTCTCTCATCGTCTCTTTCTCTGTATTTGAACGCACAGAGAAAGAAAGAAAAGGAAAAAAAAAAAAAAGAAGACCCAAAACGTCGAGCCAATTTCAAGCCAACAAATTCGAGCAACGGATCATTTTTCTACTTAAAATCACCAGAAAGGACTGTTGTAAATCCTCTGGAATATTCCAGATAACGATTTATCAAACAACCCTTAATTCTATACTAGTAATCAGGTCGCAACTTCATTGTTTTTCCTATTATTTTGGGCGTGAGATGATACCATGAACTCTTTGTCTTACTTTTGTCCTCGTGTTGTCTTTTTCCTTTCTGATGGCAACTTTTATTTCATTGAGTAGGTGTCTAAGTTAGTTTAGATGTATTTTGACTAATTTTAAAATTATAAAATTAACAACGAAACAAGTTTTCAATGACCCTTTTAGTAACTCGAACTCAAAATCTTTGGATCTTAACCTAAAGTCTTTATCACGGCCAACCTCTTAAGCTGTGTTTGGTTCATAGATTTAGAGAGAGATTTCGAAAGAAAAAGAAAAAAAATATGTAAAATATAAGTAAAATATAATTATATTTTATTTACATTTTAGCTAATATTTTCCTTTCTCTTTTCAACTTCATGAACCAAACATAACCTTAAGATTACAAATTTTGTACAAGTTTGAAGCATAAAACTGAACATCAAGTTTGGCATTATCAAAATAATCCAAAAAGTCAAAAAGTCACTATCCTATTTAAGTCACATCATCTTATTTAAGTCACATCACTTCTCTAACACATCACTTCAAACCCAACCCAAATCCAACCCATATTTCATAAAAAGTCAAAAAATGCACTTATTTAGTCTTCCCAATACAGCAACTTATTTTGAAAAATTGAAGCTGCTTGATAAACCTTAACTTTATATTCTCTGTGAGGTTAAAGAGTGTTGTGTGTGAGAGTAGGATTTAACCACCTTATATAAACATTGATATTTATGAGTTCTTCCCATTACTTTTTTCTTTTCTTTTTTTTTTTTTTGAGTAAACTACCAATAGGTCTTATTTTGGAGACTTATTACCCAATAGGTCCTACTTTGGAGACTTATTACCCATTAAGTCCTATTTGATATAATTTATTAAGTGATAAAGATAAATTTATCAGTCTTTTTTTTATGAATAATTTTATAGTGATAAATTTATCAGTCTCTTTGTTTTATGAATAAATTTTTAGTGATAAATTTATCACTTTCTTATTTTTATAGTATTAAATTTATTAGTTAGGACCTGTAGATAAATAAGTCTAGTTAACAGGACTAATTGATAAGTACCCATTTTTTTTTCTTTTTTCCCATTACGAACTCTAACAAGTTGCTCTTGTCACAATCTTCTATTTTATTTTGAACCACTATTGAGATATAACTAAGGTGTACCATAATCCCACAAAATTTAATCACCAAAAAAAAAAATGCTGATTGTGAACATAGGTATGCCATGTAGGATCAAGTAACAACCAGTCCGTTTTATCACAAATCAAAATTAATTAATATATTGATTTAAAAATACTAAAAAACATTTAGATAACCGAATCATATCCCATTTAAATTGGGCTGCCTCTTTCTTGTTTTTCATATGTCATGCTTGCATTTGGTACTCTGAATTTTATTTATTTTTTTTTTTAATGTTATGTTTTTAAATCATAAATTTAGATAAAAATTTAGAAAATAAAACGAATAATTAATTTAAATTTTATTCAAATTTGTCTCACCTATTTTTTTGCTTTTTAAATTTTTAATCAAATTTTATAATCTATGGTTTTGTTTAGCATTGGTTTTTTGGGCTAAATTAGTCACAAAAAAATAAAATAAGTTTAAAAAGTCAATAAAAGTCACTTCTCAACTTTTAATCCATTTTGAGTCATATTATTTTTCACATTTTTTATACTCTTTTTTCAAAAAAAATCAAAAAATTAACTTTTAACTATCTTTTTAAAACACATCAAAATGTCACATCAAAATCAAAATTATTTTATTTTCTCTCTCGTAAAAATTTAAAAATTAAAAAAAAATCAACCCAAATAAAAAAATTAAAATAATTAAAATAAAAAAACTAATTAAAAAGTCACATGCCAAGCCGCAGCATAATATATATACATTCTCAAAACTTGGAAATTGAAAGTTGAAAACATTCATGTTTGTTTGTCGGTATGTCCAAACAAAAACTGAGGACAGCAATTGCCGACGAAAACCCGAAGAAGTGACCAAGCCTTTTGGGTCAACTTATACAAAACATTTGTTATAATTAATAATTCTATGAATATAAATCACTTACAAAATCAATCACATAAATTAATTTAGATTATACAGATTAACTTGAATCTATCACTATTAACTCTAATATGTGCCATTTTGGAAACAAAATAAAAAGTCACGTTTTTGAACAAAACATCCAAAAACACAAGTGCCAAAAACGTTAGAAAATTGGTTTGGTAAGTGCTAAAAACGCAGGTGTAAAATTACAAATTAAGGCCTATGAAAAAAAAATAAATTTCTTATGTTAGGTAAGAATATTTTGATCATTTTAATTTGATTTGACATCATAAATAAATATTAAATTAAAAAATAAAAAGTCAATTTTTTACCAACTTCCCAAATCACTTTCCAAAAAATTAAAAAACTTGATAAAAAGTCAAAAACTAACTTTTTACTAACTTCTCAAAACACTCCATATTATTATTACTATGAGTTTTACAATTGATTTTGTGATCTTAAAATTAATTTATAATCCCACGTGGGGAACGAGAAGCCATGCCGTAAAGATTACTAGAGGTTCTAGATAGAGAAAATGTGTTCTCATTCATTTATCACTTTCTTGTGAAATCTACTTATCAAATGACTCAACAAAGGTCCCACCTTAATCAGGGGTATATAGATCAAATCAAAAAAAAAAATTAAAAAAAAAAAAAGTAATAAAATAAAATAAATCTGGGGTGTATAGATGGGTTATGGCCAGGAATCAAATTGGTTTGATTTTAAAGGCACGCCTAACATTTAAGGAAAACTAAAATTAATGAAACATCTATTTCCAATTTTGAAAAATGAGAGAGGTTCGATATTTTTTTTTTTCTTATTAGTTAAGGCCTTTCAATAATATTATTAAAAAAATTTCTACTCATCATATAGAAATTTCTTTATGAAAAACTGAAATTTCTCTGTGAAAATATAGATTTTTTTATAAAAATATTAAGACCCTAACTACTATGCAAATGTTGCATATCTATAAAATTATAATATCAGAGACCTTAATCTAAAAACCTCAATTATCATTTAGTGATAGTTTCATAAATTTATTACAAATTTATGATTTTGATTATTAATATTTATAAAAATTTATCATTTATTTGTAATAATTTTTTAAAATTTATACTGAATTGAAATTTTTCCTAATATGTTTCTTAGTCAAATGATTCCTAACCACAGTTCGGAAAAAAAAAAAAAAAAAAAACAAGTGATTCCTAACCCATATTAATATCGAATTGGTTTAGATAGTAACATGTGTGTCTCAAATAAATCATGTTTATTTATAATTAAAAAAAATGACATATTTTTACTATCTATTTTACAAAACAACGAAGTTGTCTTCTATGCTATAAGAATTATTACGTAATTTTATAAATTTAATTCTAATTAACTAATATCATTACAATAATGTATAAACAAATACAATTTATATGACATGTTCAAACTACTATACTAATCACTCAACTTTAATGTACTCATAACTTCATCCAACTTAACCTCAACACAAAAGCCTTTTGACTCTCTAAACTTTGTAATTGAGATGGATGGGAATTAACACCTGACTTTGGATATAAATAAGGGTTGGATTGCTCTTATGTTGATATCTTAAAATGAGAAAACTTGAGAGGCTCGTAGGGCCTATTATGAGTTTCGTTTTTCAATGATCCGAACTATTTATTTTGTAGAGCTCTCAATGTATATCATGTTGGAACAAATGGTCTTGAATTCTTCAATTTGTGGTCTTTGGCACTTCAAAACTGGGCAATGATCTTGGTCTATGTAGAACAGAAATATGATACTTCAAGTTGCGTTACTAAGTCGCTTTCTTAAAGACAATATTTGCATCCACCAAAAGGTGTGTAAGGAGTTACAGCAAATTGCCTCCAGGATGCAGTGAAGCCTGATCTAATGATCAAGTCTACCGGCATCTGCACTGATGACAATAGATCAAAATACTCTTAATATAATCAAGAAAACCAAGACACTAATAATCAAATCTGCAGAAATTGATTACTAGTAAGAAAAGAAGAAATTTACTTAAGAAACTCTTGATTGAAAACTCAAAATCAAGAGGGAAAGAGAGAGAATTGCATGAATGAATTCTGAATTTTTAGATGGAATGAAATCGCTAATTTCATAGCCTATTTATAGGCCTTGATGCACCAGATCGAATGGTCATGTCCCTTGATCGCATCTGATCAAATCTGAACGTTGGATTGACGATCTACAATGTAGATAATTTACACACCGAATAAATGCCTTGACTAATCACACCTAATCACGATCAGGTGCCATCTTATCTGTATGATCGCGCGCATCTCCAGTCAACGGCTATGATTAATCCACTCCAGATCGAATACACAACCGTTTGATCGGTTAGTTGACTCATCGCCAACGAACGACACGTCACTGCCACATGGAGTTGACTGTATCCCACGTCACCGCTCCAACCTATCCGATGTAAATAGGAAAGCGCCCTCATGGCATCGATGGGTCTGTGCTAAGTGCGAAGTGCGCCATCAAACGCCACACAACCCACTGCCCACTTCAAGTACATGCACGTGTGCGTGCACCATCTTTGCGGTGTGGGTGTATGCACACTAGCTTTCATCTCATACTTCCATATTCAAAAGAATATTCCATGTAGCACTTTATTAAATGCTCCATATTTTGCTCTCTTTTCAATGTGGGACACAGTCTCCAAGCTTATTTCATGCTTTCCAAAAAAAAACATGAAAGGTTTTGAAAACACCCAAAAATAAACTATAAATTTGAAAACCCATTTTGAAAATTCCCCAACATTCCCCAACCATTTTCAAAATATTAGATGATGATTCTTGGTTCACTTCGCAACCTTATGCATAAGTGAAGATATCTTACGATTTGAATCATTCATTTAGTGAAGACATCTCAAAGTTAGTCAAGATGGCATAGTAGACTTGTCTTTGAACTAGCGATCTTATATGACTAATCGGACATGTCTCATGCACAGTACAGGTTACCTTAAGTATTCAAACAAATCGACACGTGGATTGGCCTTGTGTCTATATCTTGTTTCATGAGCGCTCTAGAGTCAAGCCCTTGGACTCATAAGAAGCGGCACCACCTCCTACACTCACTTAAGTAAGCTTACTGAGAGTACCACTGTAATTTATAATACCCTAACAACCCAGTTGTAAGCTTATTAAGAGTTTGCTAACTTATTCTCTTATTTCCACATTACAGGTACCAAGCACTTCAACCTTGCAATCACGATATATAGTGTACTTAGGCTCATTGAACTCAAGACTTGATGTTTCTTCAAGTGTTGAGTTGAGTTTCCACTAGGAATGATTATGTTAAATGGGCTTAAGACCCATCCCTTTTGATGTTTTCCACACCAAATCCCTTGCAAGTCCCTTTGTTAAGGGGTCAGCCAAGTTTTCACTTGACTTTACATAACTAATGGTAATCACACCTTCTGTGATTAACTGTCTAACATAACTATGTCTCAGCCCTATATGCCTGAACTTTCCATTATAGACATAGTTATAGGCCCATGATAGAGTTGTTTCACTATCACAATGCAAAGATATTGGTGGCATAGGTTTTGGCCATGTCTTAATCTCTAACAAGAGATTTCTTTGCCACTTTGTCTCTTTGCTACAAGATGCTAATGCTACAAACTCTGACGCCACGGTTGAGTCTGTTATGCATGTTTGTTTCTTAGAATCCCAGGAGATAGCTCTTCCTCCAAGAGTAAAAATCCAACCACTTGTGGGCGAGTGATCTTCACGGTCAATTATCCAACTACCATTTATGAATCCTTCCAACACTGCTGGATAGCCATTATAGACTATTCCATAGTCTATTGTTTTCCTCAAGTACCTAAGTACTCGATTAACAGTATGTCAATGCACACTACTGGGCTTACTAATGTATCTACTAAGTTTTCCCACTACAAATGCAATATAAGGTCTAGTGCAAGTCATGGAATACATCAGGCTACCTATTACTCTTGAGTATTCTAGTTGATTAACAGCTTTTCCAGTATTAGGATATAATTTCAAAATTGAATTAAAAGGTGTAGACATGGGTGTACAATTATATTGGTTAAATTTCTTAAGAATTTTATTAATATAGTGCGACTAGGTTAGAATCAAATTATTGTCCTCTCTTTTGATCTTAATACCCAGAATTATATCAGTCAAGCCCATGCCTTTCATACTAAAGCTAGACGACAAGAAACTTTTAGTACTTTCAATGACATCATTGTCAGTAACAAAAATAGGCATGTCATCTACATATAGACATATGATTACACCTCTATTGA
This sequence comes from Camellia lanceoleosa, assembly GCA_025200525.1. NCBI lineage: Eukaryota > Viridiplantae > Streptophyta > Magnoliopsida > Ericales > Theaceae > Camellia > Camellia lanceoleosa. The sequence continues at coordinate 19,043,270 of CM045762.1, read as the reverse complement.
CAGTAAACTTACTGTACACACACTTATCAGATTCATGTATCCTAAAACCATTTGACACTATTACTATGTCAAATTTCTCATACCACTGTTTTGGAGCTTGTTTCAGTCCATATAGTGACTTTATGAGTTTACAAACTTTGTGTTCTCGACTCTGTATAACAAATCCTTCCGATTATTACATGTAGATTTCCTCATCTAACTCTTCATTTAGGAAAGCGGTCTTAACATCCATTTGATGGATTTCAAGCTTGTAGATTGAGGCTAAGGCTATCAATACTTGAATGGTGGCGATTCTAGCCACCGAAGCATATGTATCAAAATAATCGATACCCTCATTTTGAGTAAATCCCTTAGCAACTAATCTTGCTTTAAACTTGTCAATTGTGCCATCAACTTTCATTTTCCTTTTGAAAATCCATTTAAAACCAATTGGTTTGGATCCAGGTAGCAAATCAGCAAGTATCTAGGTATTGTCACCCATAATAGAATCCATCTCATCATTTATTACTTCTTTTCAGAAAGTAACATCTTGAGACTTCATAGCTTTCTCAGAAGTTAATGGATCTGAATCCATATTCAAATAAATCATTGTTTGCTTACAATAAGCTTTTCTAGTTCCTTCTACATGGTAAACTATGAAATCAAGACCAAATAACTTCTCAGTCCTAGCCCTCTTACTCCACTTTAGCTCAACAGGCTCATTAGGTTCATTAGACTCAATGGGTTCATATCGTTCACTTTCCTCTGTAGACATCAAATGAGTTGATTCATCTTCTTGATTAGAATTCAACCTTGGAATGATTGTGAAATGATTCTCATAAAATACCGTATCACATGATTCAATGATGGTATTTATTTCCACTAAACCGTTGGGCTCTATTACCAGAAACCTATATGCTTTGCTATGTATAGCATAGCCAAGGAAAATGCATTCAATTCCCTTTTCACCTAATTTCTTCCTTTTAGGTTCAGGCAATCTGACTATTGCTCTGCAGTCCTATATTTTCAAGTAACCAAGATTAGGTTTCTTTTTTTTCCAAAATTCATAAGGAGTAACATTTCTTCCCTTTAGAGGAATTCTATTGAGTATGTGACAGGCAGTGAGCAAGACTTCACTCCAAAAACCAAAACTTAAACTAGAGTAAGAAAGCATAGCATTAATCATTTCTGTTAATGTCCTATTCTTTCTTTCATCTACTCCATTTTGTTAAATCGGTAGTTTCAAAACACTTATTCGGTCAAGTATTGCAACATTAAGGCTACCCTCAAATTTTCTGGCCTTCTTGTAGTCAATGTCCACCATATGTGGTGCATATCTGGCAAGCTCAGTGAACCTTGCTTCATATTCAGCCACAGATATTGTACCCTGTCTCAGTTGTTCAAATTTAGTCACTTTCCTATCCCTGACGCACTGTGGAAAGTACTTTTCAAAGAAGGGCTCCTTGAACTGAGCCCAAGTCATAACAGTATTTGTATCACGGATCAACATCCACCACCTTCTAGCTTCTTCTTGTAGGGTGAAGGTAGCTAACAGTACTTTATTCGCTTCTGAGCACGGAAACACTTCAAATAGCTTTTCTGTCTCAAGCACCCAAGCTTCAGCCTTTAGCGGTTCAAGGCCTCCCTGAAAGGATGGCGGTTTCATCTTGCTGAATTTATGGGTGAGAGCAATAATATCCCCATCATTCACATTTGCATTGGGTTCCGGCTATACCGGAGGAGGAGGAGGAGGAGGTGGGGGGCTGTTGGTTCTGTTGTTGCTCAAGTCTAGCAGTTATCAGTTCCATCATTCTTTCCATTCTTGCCTCGGTAGATGAGGATTCAGGTTCATTTGCATTATCCATTTCACTATAAGCAGTTATAACAGTTATAGCAATTATAACATAAATAGTTGCATGTTTAGACAGTTATCACATTAACATGTATTCAGTCATAACATAGCCACACACTTTTCGAGTTCATGAAATGCCCTAATCACTTTTCTAGGACACCCTATAGCTCATTTGGACACGTGTGTGGGGTATAACTCGTGATTAAGTATCGCTCGATACCACTCTGACCCAAACCCGCCCTATGGGTTTAGCATCAGAATCGCCAAGAATCCGAGATTACCAAGGCTCGCTTAACAATAGTACAAGAAACGAGTTCGTACTGGCGGAAGCCAATACAAGAAAGAAATAATGTCCATTGAGTCAGGATAACAGATGCCAAAAAGATTTTTCATGCATTCACACATTCAAACAAAGACACTATACAATATTTACTGATACACAAGACAGGGACCTAATCCCTTGGTAATAGTACAGTAAAGCAGATAACAGTCTATGCAAAACAGTGAGACAGTACAGAAGGGGAAATGCTAAAACACCCCTAAGCCTTAGTATGGCAACTCGGAACCTCACAATGAGGCACAAAGGCTGGCTTGACAAAACTGAAGTCTAACCCACGCTCCTAGCTCCGATCCGTGGTCGAGCTCCTACATATGTATATAAACAAAGGAGCTAAAGCCCAGTGAATAACACAATGCGTAAAGGGATTAAGAATGAATGTCCTTACAGTAATAAAAACAGTTCATTAAACAGTATTTCAGTCTTTCAATCAGAACAGTTATTCAATCATATGTGGTACATCCATTAGCATAGCAATAAGAAATGAGGTCTTAAAGACCTAAGGATGATGGCCATCAATCAAGAATGAGTGGTTCCACGAGGAACCGACAGAGATCTCGTAAGAATAAAGAAATGAGGTGCTAAGGATGCCACAGATGCTTGAAATAAAGGACATACATTCATTCAAGAATAATACCGATTCAAGAAATTGATTCAAGATTCGAAAGATAATCATTTTAAACATATCTTTACACAATTGTTACTCACAGAGTTCGGGCTACAGTATGCTAGAGCGTGTCTCCCCAGTCGCCAATCCTACACAGTTCACAGGTTGAACACACACTAAGCTACACAGTTGGGAAATATCATAACTTAATCCCTTATTTGCCTTGGTGTGTTCTACATCTATATCCTCATTAAGATGCCTTAAACTAGGCCTAAGAATGCCTAGAATGGGACGAGGATGCAAAAATACACTTAGAAAACATTTTTGCAAAGTTTGCTGAAAATAGGAGCCTCGCTCGAGCGAGCATTCCTTCGCTCGAGCAAGCTTCCAAAATCGAAGGCTTCGCCGGCGAAATCCTTCGCCGGCGGTCTGTCAAAACAAGAAAAGTAATCGATGTCGCAATTTTACGCGCGAGCCACCAATCCTCCGCTCGAGCTTAGCTCCGAACAAAGGTTGGTCGCTCGAGCGAAGAATCCTTCGCTCGAGCGAAGAAGCCAAAATCTGGAATTTCCAGATTTGTCTCCTAAGCTCAAACCAAGCATTCTTTCACTCAAAACTCGACCTCTTGGGCCCAAATTCTGGAAAACACATCTAAATTCACTATATAACAAGTTTCAAAGCTCAATTTGTGAATTCAAAGCCCAAGAGTGAGTCAATTAAAACCATTTTTCAAACCCATTTTTCATGAACATGGAGAATATGTAACATGCATTGATTCAAACCAAATTCAACCTTCAAAGCTTGTCCAAATGGACTCATTTCTTCAAGAACATGATGAATTCATGGACTCAAGTCTATTTATGAACATGCATGTACATTTTACCATGGATTCAACTCAAAATTCATCAATTCAAACATGCATGCATGAATTAAACTCCATATCAACACTTTGGAACCAATTCATGTCTTAACTCTACAATTTAACTTGACTCATGCAAGAACAACCTTAAATGCAACAATGAAGGATTCATTTACCTTGCCTAAGTCTTGTAATCAAGGTGTGGGAGCTAAATTTGCCAATTTCATACAAATTCTTCAAGTCTACAAGCCAATTCTCTAGATGGAACCCAAATTCTCTCCTTCTCCCTCACTTGGTCGGCTATAGCAAGAATAAGGGGCTAAGGAAATGTTTTAATTCAAGTGTGTATAAGGTTCAAAGAACAAGAATAAACAAAGCCCACTCAATGGCAATTCCGTAATTACGGCAACTTAGGTGTTTAACTTATTTTAATCTAATTTAGTCATACCTAATCACATTTTAGATAAATACACCATCAAATCACAAAAATTCCACTGATCATGAAACACTAAACAATTTTCGGTTCGGCCCCCGATAAGGCCTTCAATTGCAATTTAAACATAAAAATACCAACAGATAATCAAACAATCGAACTGATAAAAATGCAATACAATAGATATGCTTAGTCAATTCAGTTCCAGTTTTCAATCGGTCCGTTCAGTACTTCAGTTAGTTCAATTATCAGTCATAAGCAGTCCAGTTTAGCAGTAATCAGTAGGTAATTCAGTGATTTATCGGCAAACAGTATGGGGGTTGTTACAGTCTCCTCTCCTTATGAGGAGTTTAGTCCTCTAAACTCGAGTTACCTTCATTCTGGAAGAAAACAGGATTCAACGGGAACAAATCAGGATATCGCCTAGCCATGTCATCTTCCCTTTCCCAAGTGGCATACACACCACCATGGTTACGCAACAACCTTCACTAACGGATCTCTTTGTTTCTCGGTTTCTTGATTCGTCGCTTACAATCAGATAGGCGTTCCTCGTAAGTGTAGTCATCACTCAACACGATACGAGTAGGCTCAATCACGTGGAAGGGATCCCGAGATAATCTTCAACATCGAAATGTGGAAAACATTATGCATGTGCTCCATTTCAGAGGGAAGCGAAACTTGATACGCCGGATTGATTTTCTCGATAATCTCATACGCCCAACATATCTTGGCGCTTAACTTGCCTTTTGACTCCAAAACGAAGTCCGGCCTTTCATTGGTGTCACTTTCACAAAAACGTGATCACCCACTTCATACTCTTCGTTTTCGACATCGCATAACTTTTCTACTCTTCATGCGGTTTTCAGGTCTTTCTTTGTATCAGTTTTATCTTTTCAGTCGTTTCATATACAATCTCGGGCCCAAGCAAAGACCCATCTCCAACTTCTGCCCAGCAAATCGGGGATCGACATTTCCTGCCATACAATGCCTCGAAAGGCGCCATACCAATACTCGAATGGTAACTGTTATTGTAGGCAAATTCAACTAAGAGCAAATGACTTTCCCAATCTCCTTGAAAATCAAGGACACACATTCTCAGTAAATCCTCCAGAGTCTGGATGGTCCTTTCTGACTGGCCATCTGTCTGAGGATGGTAGGCACTACTCGCCTCAATTCAAGACTAATGCAGCTCAGAGGCTTTGCCAAAACCTCGATGTAAACTTTGAATCTCTGTCAGAAACAATAGACACAGGCACTCCATGCAGTCTAACAATTTCATCAATATAGATAACAGCCAATTTGTCCGTATTATAGATTGTCTTGACATGTAAGAAATGAGCAGATTTGGTTAGTCTATCAACAATAACCCAAATTGAATCCATACCTTTTCTGGAGCGGGGTAACCTAACGATAAAATCCATCGTGATATGCTCTCATTTCCACTCTGGTATGGGTAAGGGTTGCAATAATCTGACAGGTCGTTGATGTTCAGCTTTGACTTGTTGGCAATGAAGGCATTTGGACACAAAGTCGGCAATTTCTTTCTTCATTCTCGGCCACCAGAAATTCTGCTTTAGATCTTGGTACATTTTCGTATTCCCCGGGTGGATAGACAATTTCGAGTTGTGGCCCTCTTGCAGAACTCTCCTTTTCGATTCGGTGTCATTCTAAGACACACGCCTTTTCTTGAAATTTCAGTATATTGTTCTCAAATTTGAAACCCGGTCTCGGCTTAGACTCTCTTTCTTCGATGATCTTTTTCAAAAAGTCATCCAGTTGCTGTTTTCCCGTCGGAACAGGACCCCCTTACCCTGAACGAGGTAAGCTACAACATAGACTTTCGGCGAGGAGGACAGGTCGGAAGGGACAGCAAAATGATTACCAAAGGATATAAGCAAACGTTGAAGACAAGAAGAAGGTTAAGCTTTCGATCTCTACACTCTCCTTACATCCCACTTCTCCTTCTAACTTGCTCGTCGGAGGGTTCACTAAGGGATTACCCCGTTCCCCGTTGGACTTGTTTGCAGGTAATCCGGTGGGCTTGATCAGCTGGACATGGACACTGAAGAGCTTGGACTTGTCCGACCCATTCACTTGGACGAACTGTATCATCAGTTGGCGCCGTCTGTGGGAAAATATTTGCTCCGCGCGCCAGTTGTGCTCATTGTCGCCGGAGACCCAATCTCAACAACTTTTTCCTCCTACCTATCAAAGTGTATGGTCACAACTAGATCCATGGCTTCTCATAATAATGCTGCCGACCATCAGGCCGACCCCCCATCTAAACAATCCACCGCAGTATCTTATCGAGCTTACCAACAGCATTAACCGCATGGCCAAGCAAAACCAGGCCCTGATAAATGCCTTACTCCAAAGAAACCTTCCGATGCCTCCACCACCACCTCCAGATATCCCATCCAACCAAGAAAGAGCCCCGAGCCATACTGTTCTGCAACCCTATCCACCCAACCTAGAAGGTTTGCAACCTCCTCCTCCACATATTAATCTACAACCTCCACCCACACGCCCGTCAGTCGTGGTACCAACCTAAAGGAAACCAAAATATTCCCCATTGATCGACCACCATGGTGATAACATTCCCCTCTGGGACACTGAACTCTAAGCAATGAAGCTCCAACTCCAAGCGGTCATGCAGAACATTCAGCATAAACCCTCTACCACGGCAAACTCATCATTTGTTGCCTCCATCCGGGACAAACCTCTACCCGCCAAGTTCAAGATGCCCACTATGGACTCTTTTGACGGTACGACGGACCCAGTCGACCATCTGGAGACCTACCGAACCCTTATGATCCTCCATACCTTCCCTAACGAGATCATGTGCCGGGCTTTTCCCGTGACATTGAAAAGGTCAACTCGACTGTGGTTCAGTCAATTACCAGCAGACTCTATCTTCACTTTACAGCACCTCAACGACTCCTTCCTTAGCCATTTCATTGGAGCCCAACGCCAACGCCGCCCGGCAACCCAACTCCTCAACATTCGTCAGACCGAGGAGGAGTCGCTGCGCAGTTTCGTGACCCGTTTCAACACCAAAGCCCTACAAGTAGCGGAAAACGATGCCAAGGTCATCCTCACGGCTTTCATGGCCGGGCTACGATCGTCCGATTTTCTCCTCTCCCTCTCCAAAAACCCCCCAACCTCCATGGCAGCCCTACTCTCCAAAGCCCAGAAATACATGAATGTTGAAGATTCACTAGCCGTTCGGCAGGATCCAATAGCTAAAAACCCGACCCCCAAGGAAAAAAGAAAAGACCTAGAACCCAGAAACACCCAGTATAATAACCAAACACCCCACTACACGCATCGACTTCAGATCGACTGGTTTAAGACCAAATTTCAACCGCCCGGTTGGTTCGAGCGGTACACCTCCCTTAATTCTCCTATGGTACAAGTCCTCAACCAGATCCAATGGGACTATCCCCTCAAATGGCCCTTACTCTCACGGACCCCTTCCAATCGGAAAGACCAGTCCAAATATTGTCGTTTCTACTAGGACCATGGCCATAACACTGATGACTGCGTCAACCTCAAGGATCAGGTCGAGGCCCTAATACGTCAGGGACGTCTCAGCCGCTTCACGGACACCCGCCCACAGCAGAGGCAAAGAACCGAGCCCCTTAGAAACGACCGCCGGCGTACCCTACCCCGACAGCCGGCTCCAACTAACCAAGGCCATGATCGCTCTCCACAACAGCCTCGGTCACCAGGTAATCCCCCTCCGCCAGTTGGCGAAATCCGAGTCATTTCAGGTGGCCTTGCTTGTGGGGGGCCATCCCGCTCGGCTCAGAGGGCAGAGCTCAGAAGGATAAGGCAAGGCTCAGACAGAGCCGCTATCACGGTGGATTGACCCTCCAAACAACCCAAGCAGTGGACGGAGCCCATTACCTTCACGGACGCCGACTGTACAGGCATTCGTTATCCTCACGATGACCCCCTCGTCATTTCTGCCCTCCTTTCCAACTATAAGGTCAGACGGGTCCTCATCGACAACGGCAGTTCTTCAGACATCATATTCCTCAACTGTTTCCGCCAGCTCAAGACTGGGGAGGAAAGTCTGTCGCCCCTCCAAACCCCTTTGGTCGGTTTCACTAGCGACCGGGTGACCTCCATCGGCTCCATCGATCTCTCCATTACCATCGGTGAATTCCCATGGCAGACTACGAAGTTTCTCACTTTCCTTGTGGTCGACTGTCCCTCTGCCTACAACATCATTCTTAGTCGCACCACCTTCAACGCCTTCCAAGCTATCACTTCAACCTACCACCTTGCCATAAAGTTCCCTATCGACCTGGGCGTCGGGACAATAAGGGAGGAGCAGACCGTAGCCAGGGAATGTTATGTCGCCTCACTCAAGGAAGTCAAGTTGAAGAAGGCCATGATCATTGAAGAACTTGACGTACGAGATAAGGACGAGCTGGTCAGAGAGGAACCGGTGGAGGAACTCGTCGAGGTTCCCATCGATCCTACTAACCAAACGAAAATGGCCAAGATTGGGAGCCAACTATCCCCCCAAGCTAAGGCCGACCTCACTGCCCTTCTGACCGAGCACAATGATGTATTTTCCTGGACTCACTCAGATATGCCTGGCATTGACCCTGCTTTCATAACTCACCGCCTCAGCATTGAACCCCATTTTCGACCTTACCACCAGAAGCAGCATATTTTCATCTGGAGCGCAATACTCTTATAGCCGCAGAGGTTGACAAACTCCTTGAGGCCCAATTCATCAAAAACGTGGACTACCCCAAATGGTTGTCAAATGTGGTGTTAGTCCGCAAGAACAATGGCAAATGGCGACTCTATGTCGATTACTCTGACCTGAACCGAGCTTGCCCCAAAGACAGCTATCCTCTTCCCTGCATAGATCTACTGGTCAACACCACGGCCGGTCATCAAATGCTCAGCTCCATGGATGCTTTCTCTGGTTACAACCAAATCCTGATGCACCCGTCTGATCGGGAACATACATCCTTTATTACTGACCGAGGTACCTACCACTACTGTGTGATGCCATTCGGATTGAAGAACGCTGGGGCCACCTACCAACGGTTGGTTAATGCCGTTTTCCATCACCAGATAGGTCAAAATATGGAAGCATATGTCGACGACATGCTGGTCAAGAGCAAACTCTCCGCGGATCATCTGACCGACTTGCGAGAAACCTTCGCCACCCTACGCAAGTACCAAATGAAGCTCAACCCAGAGAAGTGCGCCTTCGGCGTAGGATCTGGGAAATTTTTGGGTTTTATGGTCAGTCAGCGGGGTATTGAAGCTAACCCTGAAAAGATCAAGGCCTTGATCAAGATGCAGTCACCAAGAACGGTTAAGGAGGTCCAAAGACTCACTGGCCGAGTTGCAGCCCTCAACCGCTTCATTTCCCGCGCAACGAATAAGTGCCTACTATTCTTCAAAGTTCTTCGGCAAACTTTTGAATGGACGGTTGAATCCGAAGAGGCTTTTCAACAGTTGAAGCAGTGCATGGCCAATCCCCCCCTCCTTTCACAAGCACTCACGGGCGAGCCCCTCTTCCTCTATCTAGCCGTATCAAGCACTGCTGTCAGTGTAGCTCTTATCAGGGAAGATGGCTCCGTCCAACGACCGGTCTACTACATCAGTCGGGCCCTCAGGGGAGCGGAGCAGAACTACCCACTGTTAGAAAAATTATCCTTGGCTTTGGTTACCGCCTCCAGATGACTCCGTCCTTACTTCCAAGCCCACTCCATAGTGGTCCTCACCGACCAACCCTTGAAGAAGGTCATGCAGCAACCAGAACTTTCCGGCAGACTCATGCAATGGTCAGTGGAACTCAGCCAGTTTGACATCTCTTACCGGCCTCGAACGGCAATTAAGGGGCAAGCTATTGCCGATTTTATCCTGGAATTCACTAATCCTACCCCAACCACTGCCTCGACACGCCCACCAGCTCCCATCGAACCAGAAGACCCTCATTCTTGGACCCTCAGCGTCGACGGATCATCCCGCAGGAAAAGGTAGTGGAGCTGGCCTCATCCTCACCGCCTCTGAGGGTGGTTATTTCAAATGCGCTCTCCGTTTCCTGTTTGAGGCCAGTAACAATGAGGCTGAATATGAAGCATTGATTGCAGGTCTTCGCCTAGCCAGGGATATTGGTGTCAGCCACATCCGAGTGTTCAGCGACTCCCAGCTCATTGTCGGACAAATCACGGGAGAATTCGATGCCAAGGAGGACACAATGCGGGCTTACAGGGATATTGCACTTCCTCTTGTTCGCCTTTTCAATTCCTTCCACATCAAGCACATTCATCAGGCAGAAAACTCTAAGACGGATGAGATGGCTCAGTTGGCTTCCGCAGACCAGTCCGACTTCAACTGTGGTGTCCGCCTAGAATACCTATCCCACCCCGCCATTTGTCCCGACTGGCACGAAATACAATTCCTCCAAAATGAGTCCATCCCTTGGGCGTCGGACATCTTTCTATTTCTGACAATAGAGGAACTCCCAGACAACCAACAGTAAGCCGCCAAAGTCAGGGCCCGGTCGTCCAATTACATCCTCGTCAACGGTATTTTGTACAAGCGCGGTTTCTCACGCCCCTATCTGCGATGCCTCAATCCGACTCAAGCAACTTATGTGATGCAAGAAATTTATGAGGGTATCTGCGACAATCACTCAGGCGACAGGTCCCTGGCCCACAAGATACTTCGCACTGAATATTTTTGGCCTAATCTCAACCAAGATGCGGCTGACTTCGTGCTCAAATGTGATAAGTGTCAGCGTTTTGCCAATATCCCCCATGCTTCTCCCATTGAATTGATCACACTTTGCAACCCCTACCCGTTCACCAAATGGGGGATCGACCTAGTTGGCCCTTACCAATGCCGAGGCCAGACCAAATTTGCCATTGTTGCCATTGATTATTTTACTAAGTAGGTAGAGGCAGAACCCCTTGCCACCTTTACCGAGCGGAACACAACCAAGTTCATCTGGCAGTCGATCGTTTGCAGATTTGGCATTCCTCAGGCCATTGTTTCCGACAACGGTAAACAATTCGATAATGCCAAGTACAGGAAGTTCTGTGCAGACCTCCAAATTCAACCATGTTTTTCTTCCCCCGGTCATCCCCAAGCCAATGGCCAAGTTGAGGTCACCAATCGTTCTATTCTGAAGATCATCAAAACCAAGCTAGAAACTGCTAAAGGGCTTTGGGCTGAGGAACTACCAAATGTACTCTGGACTTACCGACCTACAGCTCAAACTCCTACTAGGGAAACTCCTTTCCGCTTAACATACGGCGTTGAGGCGGTTATTCTGGTAGAAATTAGTCTGCCCACCCCTAGAGTTTTACATTCGGATCCAGCACTAACGGAAGAGCTCCGTCGGGCAGACCTAGACCTAATTGAAGAACTCAGAGAAACCACTGCTGTCAGACAGGCCTCATACCAACAGAAAATGAGAACACACTACAACCGCAAAGTCAGACCCAGGGAGTTCGCTGTAGGGGACCTTGTCTTGAGATAAGCAACCTTTGCCACCAAAAATCCGACTGAGGGTAAACTGGCAGCCAAATGGGAGGGACCTTACGTTGTGAAAGCCCGACCACGTCTGGGCACTTACCGATTTCAGGACATGGAAGGTCAAGATCTCCCCCATCCCTAGAACGCTGAACACCTGAAGCGCTACTTTCAATAAGTTCCTACTGTTGTATTGTTCAGTTGTTGTATTTTCTTTTTGTTACATAATGTAAAACTTGGATCGACTGGATTACACTGTCCATGACAACAATTCTATACCTTAGCTATCTGTGTGTTGTCTCAATAACATTCTCATTTGCAGCACTTATTAAGAGCCTCAGCCAGACTGAACACTAAAAGCCTCAGCCAGACTGAGCACTACAAGAGCCTCAGCCAGACTGAGTACTACAAGAGCCTCAGCCAGACTGAGCACTAAAAGCCTTAGCTAGTTGAGCACTACAAGAGCCTCAGCCAGACTGAGCACTACAAGAGCCTCAGCCAGACTGAGCACTACAAAAGCCTCAGCCAGACTGAGCACTAAAAGCCTCAGCCAAACTGAGCATTAAAAGTCTCAGCCAGACTGAGCACTAACAGCCTCGGCATCGACCGAGAAGCCTCGGCGAAAGCACTAAGAGCCTCGGGCAAACCGAGCATGAAGCACTCGGCTTGCCTAACAAGTCTTAGCCAAACCGAGCGCCACAGTTTCAGGGTCAGACTCAGGTTATTTTCTTTTCAATCAAACTCTCACAAGTTAGCCCTCTCCTCCTCACAAACCAAGCCTCACTCCATAAACCACTAACCTACTTGAGCAGTGTGGCAAACGCAAACTTGTAATTTTACTACATTTTTGAATCTCACTCTGCCTTGAGGAGTTCCTAACTTTACTCGGCATTGAGTTTTTATTACAAGTTTAACTTTACTCTGCATTGAGTTTTTATTATAAGTTTAACTTTACTCTACATTGAGTTTTTATTACAAGTCCAATTTCACTCTGCATTAAGGAGTCCTTAACTTTACTCTGCACTCAGTTTTTATTACAATTTCAATCCCACTCTGTCTTGAGGAATTCCTAAATTCAGTTGTTATCACAAGTTTATCACAAGTTTTCATCCATTTCAGACGCACAAGCAACAACATTCAAATGCAAAACATAACTGAAATTTTATTTATTCACAACTTTGTACATAAGATCATTATAGCAATTTTAAAAAAAAAAGAAAAAAAATAAAACAAAACAAAAACAATGTCTGTGCAAAGTCTTCCTCTTCTTCTCCAGTTACTCCTCCTCACTGGAGATGAGGTCTTCTTCTTCAATACCCTCATCCAGGGGGGTTTGGGCCACATCGTTCTCACCAATTGTTACACTACTGAGGTCTAAGTCTGGGAACAGTTCTTCAGCTCTACATTTAAACATCTTCCAGCCACTGTCCCAGAACTCAGCCATTTCGTGTTTATAGAAGTCTGACTGCTGGAAGCTCTCAATAACTTCTGCTTCAGTTCTGTCTCCAACGGTCGTCCTTGATGGGCCCGCCCCCCCAGACTCTTGCCTAGCCAAGTTGGCATCGCAAAGATCAATCGCCATCCGAAATTCAGCAGACTATGAATCGCTTCCATCTTTGCGCGACGCAGATCGGTAAGCCGCCCTTTCGAGGTCGCCGCCTCTCTTCGTCTAGCTCCTTCTACAGGGTCGCCTTTTTAGACGCAGCTTTGGCCTTCTCCTCCTCCAACTCTTTCTTCAGGCTCTCCTTCTCCGCCGGCACCTTAGCTCTCTCTGCTTCCAACTCCTTCTCAAGGCTCCTCCTCTCCTCCATTGCCTTAGCCCGCTCGCTTGCCAGCTCCTTCTGCAAATCGCTCATCTTCACATCTGCCTCATCTTTCGCTTAACATTTCTTCATTATCGCCATCGCCTCTTCATGTCGCCACCGAATCGCCAGCTTTTGGGCCTCCTCCAACCTCTTCTGGTCGCCTGCCAGTTGGAACTCGAGCGACACAACCTGGCGGCGTGTGTTCTCCAACTCCACCTTGACCGCTTGCAGATCAGCGTAGGCACTCTCCCAACTTGCACTCTCTTTCTTCAACTTTGCAAGCTGAGCCTTGGCCTCATCTGCCTTGAGTTCAGCACCGCCTTCTCGCCAGAGAGCCTCGCTAAGGTGGTCACCTCGATTTGAGCGGAGCATAACCCCCTCAGCAGTTTAGCCTCGTTGAATATGGATGCTGAGCGCAAGGTTGCCTCTTCTACAATCCCCACCAGGCGGTTTGCCCCTGCCCTGGCTGGGCCTTCTTCTCCCTTTAGCCGCCCTGCCACCGCACGAGCGTAGTAGATTACGATAGTCAGACTGACTCCCCCTCCTTGGGGTGGAGGACCCCTGGGTCGTTTCTTCCTTTCGGCCCAGTACACTTGCCCTATCTTCTACTTGCCCTTCAGGGGTGGCCCTTGCGACCCCTGCGGCGATCGCCGCCACTACTAGCACCACTTCCATGCCCACTGAGACGACATCCACCACTTCTGGGGCAATTACCTTTCCTGGGGTCTCCTCCACTTCTCCCCCCTCTGCCTCCTTGGCAGTACTAGTTTCCTTTACCCTCGTCTCCCTCCTCCTCTCAGGTGCTCTTCTTCACGCCTCCACCCTCTTCTTCTTCTTCACCACCCCCAACCCCTCCATCTCCTTCAAAGACCTCTCCTTCAAAGGGTCTATTGGAAGCGGTCGTGGCACAAATTCCCCTAAGTCTTTCTCTCCCAAGGGTTTGGGGGGAGGTCGAATCCTCTCCCTTGCGACCGGTCTTGGTGGTCGATCGGCCTAGGACTCTTTGAATTTTTGGGCTTTCGCAAGGATGGTCTGATCTTCCGCCTCTTGAGCCCTTCTCATCGCCTTCAACTCTGCTCGGTCAAGGTCCCCACCGCTCAACTGTGGACCCAACCCTGCCTCAAACAATGTAGACGGCTGAATGAGCTCGTCCCATTTGGCCCCTTCTTTCTCCCTCCACTCTTTCACCCTCTTCACCCTCTTCACCCTCTCCTCTGCTGCTACCCCCAGCTTTGGCTCCATCGACTTGGTGGGCACCTTCCAAATGGTGCGCACTCCAACTCCTCCACTGGTAGATACGTAGAACCACCGTGGTCTCCACCCCTTGATTGACGACGGCAAATTTCGCCTCTTTTCCTCGCCGCCGCAGAGTGACCCACGATCTTGTCGCTCGAGGCCTTGTAGCATGCGAAGAATTCGTCCACTGTCATGGCCGCTTCTTCGCTTCGCTTTCGCCGGCACTTGCACAGACAAAGAAGATCTTCCATGCATTGGGCATTAGTTGGCCCGGCGCCACCTCCAGACGATTTAGGACATCTACTACCACCTGTGGTAGGGGCAGCCTCAGTCTTCCTTTCAATGCCTCCTTATAAAGGGCAAACTGGCCTGGCCTGGCATCGGATGGCCTCTCCGTCGACATTGGCAACAACAACTCTACTTCGGCAGGCACCTGGTATTTTTCGCGAATAGCCTCCAAATCCGCTGCAGTAACCATTGATTTATCTGCCTTTGTATGCCAATGATCAGGTTCCGCCTAATTGATAGGCTTTGGAGCTGTTATCATGGTGGAATCGTGGGATTGTACAATCGACTCCCCCACCCTCTCAATCCTGTATTGCTGTGCTAACTCCACAGCATCATCATCGCCAAGTGGATCTACCCTGACATTCGTAGTTTCTTCTTGGGCTATTTCTATGGTGTGTCTGCGAATCGCCTCGGAGGCAGGTGCAAGGAAATTGAAAAAGTGTTGCAGAGGTATATTGTGAGCAACAAAGGAATTCACCCTTGGAATATTTTGATTTTTCGTAAACAAGTAGGTGAATCGAATAATGCCAAAAGCCCACTTGCCATCAGTATTCCAAGAATCCTAGTTAATTTTCGCCACTTGAAAATTTTCAAATCATCCGCCAAAACCGTTTTTTTCAAAGACCCATAATGACCTAACGCTTTCATTTCAACACCCATAGTGACCCAACGCTTTCATTTCGATCCAATGCCTAATCTTCCCCATCACGGGTATTGCCACGCACGCGACCACGATCCACCGCTCCTACCCTTACCTGCTTTTTTCCACTTCAAATCACCACATAAGACGCCGCCTTGAGCCCCACGCCTCTACCTCACCTCCTCATGGCTCTCACGGTCACTGATCGCCAGCCAACCTTTCATGGTTGCCCACTTCATGGTTGGCCTCCCGCCGGCCAACCTCACGGCCACCGCCACGGCCGACCTCCCGCCGGCCAACCTCATGGTCGCCTCCTCGGGTCGACCTTCCCACTGGCCAACATTCGCGGCCGACCTCGCCATTTCTTCCACTCGATCACCTTGAACGGTCGGACCACTTCCCGATCGGTTCACCCGCTCGGTCACTCCCGCCGGCCGACCTCCATATTACCATTCCCTGACACCGTCACCCTCTTCATTACTATTCCCTTCGTTGGACTAAAGCTGCACTCGGGAATGGGGGACTACTGACGTATGTACAAGCCCACAAAGGCCATGAACCACTATAAACAACCCAAGCCCATCACTCGGAGCCCAATACATAACCTAGCTGGTGAGATCCAGAACAGCTGGAATCTAACATGGCATAAAGAGCCAATGGCATTCAGACACATGGCAGGTGAAAGACGAGCCACATCAACAGACAAAGATCTGCAAAGTTATTGCCACTGCACATCACCATTAATGCATCACATCACAACATTTATTACGAAAACACCTCTCCTTTGAATAAGACCCCTTACCTGAACAAGGTAAGGTACAAAGATAGACTTTCGGCGATGAGGCGGTCGAAGGACAAATAAAATGATTACCAAAGGATATAAGTAAACGTTGAAGACAAGAAGAAGGTTAAGCTTTCTATCTCTAAACTCTCTTTACACCCTACTTCTCCTTTTAACTTGCTCGTCGGAGGGTTCACTGGGGGACTACTCCGTTCCCCGTTAGACTTGTTTGCAAGTAATTCGGTGGGCTTGATCAGCTGGACATGGACACTAAAGAGTTTGGACTTGTTCGACCCATTCACTTAGACGAAATGTATCATCAACCACAATCCCAAATCAATTTGTGACCCAAAAAAACAAGCGTCTGGCGTTTGAGCTTGCAGCCAAAACGCAGCTTTTTATGTGTTCCCAAAGTGCGTGGCGTGTATATATAGATCCTTAACAAAAACGGATGACTTTTTGTAACATGTCCAACTCAACATGCAATAATACAAAAAAGAAGAAGAGGAAAAAATAGAATTGACTTTGTTGGACCCATATAATACTGTTGTACAGAGACGGGAGACAGATTGAATTTGTTGGACCCATATATCTCATTAATTTAGAATTTTCCCACAATTTATTTTCCAATAACAGTTGACATAAATATTTTTTTCTTAAATGGCGTGTCGTAGTTTTGCTAGTTTATTTTTTAAAATCAAAACATACATGGTGCAAACATCACATATTTGAGGTGGTGGCCAAGTTGGTAAGGAAAGAAGAAAAAAATTAGAACTTGTTTTGAACACATGAAATTACATATTTTTTTACTCTTTAAATTTAAAACAATCTAGAAAGTGTTGTCATTGCATTATCAGCCATCACAACAAATAAATAAATTAAATTAAAATTTATTTAATAGTATGAACTTTTGTTGTGCACGGTTGCAAAAAATTAGAAAATATAAATTGAGAGTTGGTGAGTGTTTTTTGCATTGTCATTTAAAACATGGGCTTTACAAAGTCAAATGAAATATTGAAGCCAAACACAAGTCGGAAGAACCAAATCCCACAGACTACTGTATTTGGATCGTCATTTGAAAAGGAAAGAAGAAAAAAAAAAAAAAAGTGTGTAAAGTCAGTTTTTTATTTATTTATTATTATTTAATTTCTATATAAATTCATAATGTAAACATAATGTTAAAAATTATCAAAATTTGGATGTTGAAAGAGAACTAGAAAAAGAAGGGGGAAAATTAATTATTTAATATTTTTTTTATTTTTTTTTTATTTTTAATTTTTAATTTTAAAAAATTCAAACAAAACATAAATGATTTTTTTTATTTTATAATATCGCTACTAGCACTCAACTTCTTTCTTTGGACCCCGCTCTATTATATTTTTATTACTATTTTATGTTACCATAAATTTTAATTTGATCTTTATTTCTAACCTCCAAATCTTAAGCCCAACTTTCTCTAATGCCTGCCAAAATCACCACCCATCAATTACCACCACTATCCCCGCTACCTTCAGCCGCTCCTTCCCAACATCACCCCACCTCTGGCAGGCTATCCTATATCTCCTCACCACCCCCCTCAATCCCTCTCACAAAAAATAAATCCTATTGTATCACAAAAAATAATTATTCAAAACATTCGAATTTACAAACCATATAGTAAGCTTTTAACAACTGAGTTACCAATTAGGATTTTGTAACACATTGTGTATAATATCGCTCAATTCAATAAAATCATCTGATTCGCCCATTAACTATTGATTAATTTGATTTGTGATTTAAAATTTATAATTGGTATTTAAAATCGTCCTGCTCAGCTATAATTAATATATATATTTTTTACTTTTAATAAAATAACAAAGTAAAAAATTAATGTGTAAAAAATTTAAGATGTGAAATTTATTCTTCAATTAATCAACAAATTAAAATCACTCAAACTATTCAAATCGCGATTTGATTATTTACTAATTTTACTCCCAACCTACACGCTGCCCTTCCCTACCTCACACGTTTTCCACTCCTAGGAGTACAATCTGTGACGTCTCCTTGTTAGAAAGTCATGGTCGCGCCAACAGATTGAATTCGGCTTTAGAGCCCATTGGTTCGATTGATAATTACTAATCTGTGTAAAAACATCACATTTTACTAGCTTCATGTCTTCTTTTTAACTTTGATTCACTTTATTTGGTTTTAAATTTTTAATAATGATTTTTTAAATTTTTTTAAATTTTAGTAGATTGTAGTTTTAGCTCTTTTTTATATACTTTTTAAATTTACTTAATTTAAATATACTTAAAAAATAATTTTTTGTAATTTTTTTAAATCACTAAATATAGAAAATACAAAAATTCAATTTATTCTTGTATTTATTCAATTTTTTTATATTTCAATATAAATATTTTACTTTTAAAGTGCATTTACATTAGGTATATGTAAAAATAATAAAAAAAATTAATTAAACTATTGAAAAATATCAATAATAAAAAAATCAAAATTTATTTTTAAAAATGCAAAATTAAATAAATAGTTTCTCCACCCAGCAATTCATGTAACGATTGTCGACATTTTAAAACCAATTTGGAATAAACTTGACCTTAAATTGTATTCTTCTCTCTTTTTTTTGGGTCTAAATTGTAGGATATTAATTTGTCATAATTAAATGGGTCATTGCTTTTTCATCAGCTCAAATTCTAAACTTTTCCCTTATCATATCTTCGACCACTAGATTTTAGAAGTGTTTTGAAAAAATGGTAAAAAGTGATTTTTTTATTTTTAATCAAGTTTTTGGCTTTTTTAGACAAACGATTTGAAAAGTTGATAAAAAGTTACTTTTGACTTTTTTGATTAATATTTATTTATGATGTCAAATCATAATAAAATGATCAAACTGCCCCATTCAATTTAAAATATTTACAACTTTACCTATGTAGCACATTTTAACCTATGAAGGATAGAATTATAATTTCACCAATAGGTAAAAACTAACTTCCTAAATGTCTTTAAATTCAAAAAAACTAACTTTTGACTTTTACTATAAACTCAAAAAGTGGCTAAGAGCCAAGTCCAAAAGAGGCCTTAAATTATCAATCAACAAAATAAGCAGCTATATCTATAGGGTTTTGTTTTTTTATTTTTTATTTTTTTTATTTTAAGTCATTTGACAATTTACAGTGAGTGAGAGACCATGCCAAAATGCCAAATAGGTTTATTGACAAACTATATCAGAATTCACAATATGATAAAAAAAATGTTGACAAGACAAAGGTCTAACCTTTGTCGAATATTTGCTTTCAAACCAAAACAAACAAACATGAAGAAAATTGGTGAATTAGTGAATAGTGAGTGAATCGATCACATGATATTGGATTATTTTTTATTTCTTAATTATTTAATAAATTTACTTAGTTTTTTATATTATATTTATAAAATTTATCATTACATGATTAATTTAAAATATTATGCAGACATAATATATAAAATGATTACACGTCAAGTGCAATGCTGCAATTCTTGTGGGGCATTTATCCAAGGTCCAAGTAGGGACAGGGCCAGCATAGAACCATATATATATATATATATATATAAATTATATTATATATATCTTCTATAAAACTATAATAATATCCGTTCTTAAAACGGTACTAATGCATCTCTATTATAAATTTTCTTTCTAATTACAAGCAAATTGTCCTGAGTCCTTCTATTATATATCTTTAAAAAGGATGTATCATGTACAATTGGACCTCCGCAAGGCAAATCTAAATCCTTTCTGTTGTTACATAGGTTGTAATGGGAAACATTATGAGTCATAACTAAAATAATATTATAAATAAAAAAATTATCATAACTAAAAAAGAAAATAATATAACTATAAATGCATATGATATATATTTTTAAAAGGATGTATATTAGAATTTTCCGATTGTAATATAAGATTTTTATTACATTTAATAGTTGTAAAAAAAATCACCTCATTTGTTGTAATTAATTTTTCTTAATTTAAAATAAAGATGAGTTTTTTTTTTTAACGTAATAAAGATGAGTTTAAATGACTATTTTTACAACTATTAAATATTAGTATAATGGAGAGCATCTCAATCCACTCATGACTACGTTCAGGGCCAAAAATATTTAAATATTTATTATTTTTTCCTTTTAGATTTTATTTGAATCTTAAATATGAAAAAGAATTTATGTACGGGAAAGAAATATACCTTCTCGTATAATCCTATTGATCAAGTCTGTGCTCCTCCGTGCGACGTCGCTTTATCACCTGAAAACACAAACGTGAGCTAGCCGGCGGGTGTGTCCCGGAAACCTCTTCGATGCCTAAGTCAGTAAGCTTGACAAATAGATAAAAGTTCTGTGTGTTCAGAAAACAAAGTTGTGTTACCTCTCCATAGGTGATGTCCGTGAGCTTTTATAGGTTTCGAGTGGCACAATCCTAGTAAGACTTTTACTCCTCCATATAGAGTCCTCCTAGGATTCATACTCTTGAAGGATAATGCTTATCCCCCAACACCCCCCTCACTGCTTGAACCAAGTGAGATGGTTTTACTTCGGCAAGATGCCACATAACCGAAGTAAGATTACCTTGCCAGACCAGCTATATGACCGAAATAAACATGACCATGCTTGGCTGCAGAATAGACCGAACTATAATTATTCGGCTCTTCCCTCTACTACTCTTACTTCAACTTCTCACGTACAACCCATGGTGTGGCTAGACCGAACTAATACGGCATGATCGGTCTAACTCTAAGACCGGTCTAACTTCAAAGTATCTTACACCGGTCCAACATCAATCTTCCCTTGGACCGGACTAACTCCAAAACATCCATAAGACCGGAGTAACTTATATGGCCATTTTACTCGGTCCTTTGTACTGCGGCCCATAACGGCCCATTACCCAGCTCGGCCCAATTTGCATATAAATTACCCTCTCAATTTATGAAGGAAAAAAAAAATTCATTTGATTTTTTTATTCCTACAAATTCCTTCACAAGTGTAATATCCTAAAATACTATCTTCAATTTACTGGACATATAATGTTTGTTAGTCAAAATACCTAGTATGAGTCACTTTTTTTTAACTCCAATGCACTAGATATATGATTAAGCATTTTAACTTGACTCACATTCGCTAGTTACATGTAATTAGCCTTTAAGGCTAGGCAAAATGTATTTAATTATTAGGATCATTTCCTTCCATCTTTATTACTGATGTAGCATTTTAGAGCATCTCTAACTGTAATAGGCATTTTACCTATCTAAATATTACTATAAAGTATATATTTTATTTTGCCTATCAACTATTTCATGTTTCCACTCCAACCATACTCTTTATTTTAGCTATTTATCTAAATACTATTAATTTTAGAAAATGTCACATCAGCAATAAAGATGGAGAGAAATAATCCTAATTATTAAATACATTTTGCCTAGCCTTGAAGGCTAGCTACATGTAACTAGTGAATGTGAGTTGAGTTAAAATGCCTAATCATATGCCTAGTGCATTGGAGTTGAAAAAAATGAGTTATACTAAGTATTTTAACTAACAAGCATTGTATAGTGGGTTGGAGATGCTCTATAAAGTTAATAGTATTTAGATGAATAGCTCAAATAAAAAGTATGGTTGAAATAAAAACACAAAACAATTGATAGATAAAATAAAATATATATTTTATAATAATATTTAGATAGGTAAAATATCTATCAATAATGCTTGAGAGCTTGAAATTATCGTGGCTCGACTGTCCCGAATTTCAAAACGATGCCATTTTGAAATTTTTTTTTTCTCTCCTTTCTCTGAAACAGAGAGCAAAAGGAAGAGAGATAAAGGAGAGGGAGAAAGAGAGAAGAAAGAGAGAAGAAGCGTTGTTGGCGAGACAGTGACGGCATGTATATATTTTGTGTGATTTTGGTTTGAGCAAAGACAAATCATAGTTTGGATTTTGGATTTGGTTGAGGTGTATATATACAAATCTGTGTATATATTTATGTGAGGTTGGATTTTATCTTTGGATTTTGGATTTCGTATATGCAGATTTTGGTTTGAATAGAGACAAATCACAGTTTGGCTTTTGGATTTGGTTGAGGTATATATATACAAATCTGTGTATATATTTATGTGAGGTTGGATTTTATCTTTGGATTTTGGATTTTGTATACACACAGATCTGTGTATATAGATCTTCCTTTTATCTTTGGATTTTGGATTTGGTTTGAGCAGAGACAAATTAGATCTATATTTTTTCAGTGATGCATGTCTGATTTCTGATTCTTGGTTGTTGATGATTTGAATTGTTTGATTGATTTTTGGGTTTGATTTTTCCTCTCTTCTCTTTTTCTTCTTTCTTCTTCTTTCTTCTTTTGCGAGTTCTAGAAAAGAAGGAAAAAAAAAAAAAAAAAAAAAAGAAATTCCCAAACGATGTCGTTTTGAGATTTTAAGCCACTCGAGCTACGGCAAATTCGAGCTACCTATTGGGATTAAATATCTATTATCGTGGGAGATGTTCTTAAAATCTAATGAAGCTAATTGATTGTTACCCTTTCTTGTAAAAACAGCCCAAGTTGTCGTGGCATACTTGGAGGAATAAGGCTGGCCCAATAGTAAAAATTCAGTCTGAGCCCAGGCCGACACTAGCCTCATTAAGTTATGTGATTTTTTTTTTAAATGTATTCTTTTAAATTTAAATGTTTATTTTTTAAAAAAAATTAAAATTTAAACTTTACAAGTAAAACAATATTGAACCAAGATAAGTAATGTTATATGATACTTCAAAACTGACTGATAATTCTTGTTGTTATACTAGTTGGTATGCACATGCATGGCTTGCACTATTTCTATTTTTTTTTTTTGTGCAGAGAATTTTATCACAAAACAATATGAGAGAATTGTGTAGGTTTCTATGATTGAATTCTTTTTAGTTAGAAATTTTTCATATACTCCGGTTTCGTTTGGGAGTAGACTATTTTAGTAATTTTTTAGCTAAAATATGAGATAAAAAAATTAGTATAGATTCGTTTGAAAAGTGGGTTGGTTTTTTGACTTTTTGATTTTTTTTACTATTTTAACTTGAGGCTAAAAAGCCTGGTTTGGGATGGACTTTTGACTTCTTTTGTTTTTTTGACTTTTTTATGAGGGAAATAATATAATGATTATGGGTTTGATGTGATATTTTGTCTTATTGGACTAAAAAATCTATTTTGTTTTTTGTAACTAAAATAACAAAAAAAACCTGGCTTTTAGCTTCCCAAATGAAGCCTATATTTAAAATGACTTTTAGTTTTTTTACGAAAAGATGTGTAAAAGGTATAGAGAGAGTAAGAAATCTTTAACTTTTTAATATAAGTTATATACTTGTTGATTTTTTTAATAATTTTTTGACTTTTAAATTAAAACTGTTACATGCGAAACAAGACCTCCATGAAATAATATATATATATATAAAAACATTAGAGGTGGGAGTTGGTTGCGTTGGGGTTGGATCAAGTGACTATATAGCAATGTTTATATATGAATAACCCAACAAATTTAATAAATAAATTGTGAAGTTGAAATGGAAAAATAGCCCTAACCTTCTCGTTTAGCTCATTTATTCTAATTTTTCTATGCATTTAAAAAAATAAAATATATAATTTTAAATTCCTAAATTTGGTAAAAACAATTCATGATATTAATATTATTAATCAATTATAACATACATGTTAAAGCACGTGTCCAGCATCCACGCATGTGTACACACTACCATGGTCCAGTGTGGGAGCATATGTATGTGTGAGTGTGGACTGGCACTCTGCAAAGAGAATAGCCTTTGGGGAGAGAGAGTGGATATCACGTAAGCAACAGGGAAAATGTTATGGTGTGTATATGCACCCTATCAAAAAAAAAAAAAAATTATTATAAAGTTTTGTTAAATTAATTGCAAAGTATAAAATTTTACTATAAATTGGTGCAATAGAATATTTAAAATTTTGTGATTAATATTACAAAAAATTGTAATTTAGTTACGATATTTTTTGTTATGTCAATTATGATGATATTAAGTATTTTGTAATTAATATTTCAAAAATTTTGTGACAGGGTATGTTACATTATTTGATATGATTTATATTTAGAGTTAATTAGGTGAGATTAGCTCAAACAAAATTTTAAAAAAAAATCATTTTTAACTTTTGCTTTTAGTTATTAACTTCTAACTTAAAGTAAAAAACACCAAACATATCCTATATATATTTACCATATGTCATAGCAATTAATATGTCATACGATGCATCAAAATTTCACTTCCATCTCGGTGTTTGGAGTCGGTTTGTTTTATGAAAAATTATACAACAGCTCCGAGTATCACGTGGTTATATTCTCTCACTAATTACTATTCATTATGCCTCCTATATTTCTCAAACCCCACTTATCTATCTTCTCCATCAATTATAATATCATGGAGTATCACGTGATCATACGCTGAAATTACCTTTTTGTTAGCTTATTTATGTTTTTAGTGATTTTTTTAAAATTTTTTAAAAAAGTTTAGGCTTCGAAATTATATTCACAAGATGAACAAAAAAATTAATTATTTAAAAAATATTCAAAAAAATCTAGAAAAGACAAAAATAGGCACAAAAAAACTAATGATGATTTTATTTTATGTTTTTTTGAAATTTTTCAAAAAAAAAAACATAATTTAAAAAAAAAATGTCACAAAAGACAAAAAAAAATTGAAAAAAATGTGACTTATTTCTAACTTTCCAAACAGCCAAGTTTTTCTCAAATAAAGAAAATAAAATAAAATAAAGAAGAAAAAATTAAAATTATCTCTCTCAATTTTTAATTAATCAATTTTTTTTCAACCTATATAAAATCAATATTTTGAAGGAATTGGGTGGCAATAAAAGCTTGATCGAGCCAATCCAAAAAATAACCCCACTCCACCCAAATAAATCAAAAGGCTAAAAAATGTATAAAATGTAATGTGTTTGATTTTGAGGAAAAGTAAGAAAAAGGGTCAGTCTATTTTTCTCTCTTCTCACTTTCTAATTTTTTTATTGTTCAAGTAGAGAGAGAGGGGAAAAAAGTATGATGAAAATGTTTTTTGGACCCACAATTTTTTTGCTCCCTTAAATAATGAAGTAAAAATTTTGGTAAGTATTTTAATTTTTAATTTTGATAACTAATTTAAAAAAATAATAATTTGACCATATTTATTTTTATTTAACTTTTCTCTGAAAATCCAGTTAATAATAATATTCTTTCCTTATTTTCATAGAATTTTCTAGAAGGTAGGATAGAGACAAACAGACAACAACGTTCCTATGTCCCAAAAAAAAAGCGAAAAAAAAAAGTGAAGCTTTGTTTTCGGCTACCCAATATTACCGTTTTATCAATAATTACAAATCTCCCATAATTATAAATAAATCCTCTCCTTCTCTCTTCATTTTTCCTTTTTTTTTTTTTTTTTTGTGTGAATAAATTACAGTAACTACGGGTGTGTGCAGTGGAATTCGAGCTGTTTGGGAGTAAAATTATAAATTGAATGACGGATTAACGGATTAGTAAATTGTGATTTGAACAGTTTTGGACGGATTAAAAGATTGAATAATATTCTAAGAAATTATCAAGCTTTTATATAATATATAACACTAATTTACATAATATTTTTCATATATATAACACAAACTAATTTTATATAATATTTTTCATATATATATAACTACTAATTTGTAATAAATTTTATATATTAAATCTCTCTCACACTCATTTTTTACTTTGATATTTCATTATAGGTTAAAATATACGGCAATGCTAGGGGGCCCGAATTTGGGTGCCCCTAATGGCCCGAATTTCCCTATCAGGTATTAAAAAAAAAAAAAAACAAAGTTACCAAAACTGGCAATTAGGGGCATTTGGGCCACAGTTTTTAAGGCCACCAATCATTTTCCTAAAATATATATATATATATATTAACTATAGTGAAGCGAGGTGATTTTAAAGGTGGATTATAAATTTCAAAATTTAAATAACGGTCAGCGGATAGAGCGGTGTGACTTAATGCGAATCGGTGTGATTTTAGCGGATTAGGCGATATTTTACACAATCCTAACAGTATCCACCCTTAAGATTTGAAAAAAAAATACAGTTAACTTCATACTTTTAATATAACTATACTAACTTATCTCAAGATTTTAATTCACGTGATACTTAATTAATAATTTGTTAGTTGTATAAATAAAAAAAAAATATTATTATTTATTTTCT
This sequence comes from Camellia lanceoleosa, assembly GCA_025200525.1. Taxonomy (NCBI): domain Eukaryota; kingdom Viridiplantae; phylum Streptophyta; class Magnoliopsida; order Ericales; family Theaceae; genus Camellia; species Camellia lanceoleosa. Next base: position 19,016,684 of record CM045762.1, on the reverse strand, counting down.
ACTAAAATGTATATTTGTCATTATTTATTTTGTATTGATATTAGTTTAAGTCATTTTAACCATACTAAAAGTTAGATTAGTATAATTATATCAAAAGTATGAAATTGACTATAATTTTTTCAAATCTCAAGGTGAGTTAGTATAACTTATTTTTAAAAAAAATAAATTACAAATATACTTTTTGAGATTTGTTTAAAATACGAATTGTTCAATGTGATTTAAAAAATTACAAATATCTCATTGTTAGAAATTTTTTATTTAACAAAATTAACTGGAAAAAAAATTAACTGGTCTCCTATAAAATGATAAAGTTAATTAATTATTAATTAAAATAAATTTATGATATTATTAAAAATTATTATTTCTTATGAAATTAAAAATTTTAAGGAGTGAGATGTAATTTTTAAAATTATAAAAGTAAATCGTATTTTATGCAAATCTAAAACAATGTATTTATAATTTATCTTTTTTCAATCTCTATATAAAATAATAATAATAATAAATAAATAAATAACTGTCTTTCTCCATTAAACAACCTTAGAAAAGTGGAGGGCGATGGAATTTGAAAAAGTATTTATTACTGTTTGTGCCCAAAAATGCCCGCCGTTCAGTTTCCACCCTTTTGTACATTTCAACGGCGGGCCCGATATGAACAATCTTTGGGAAGGAATACATATCATACCAAAATGACCAAAATGCCCTCAGATGTATTTGACCTGGGTAATTTTATTCGACAATGCTACGTAATTTAAATTTTGTGGCTCAAAAGTGGCTCAAATGGCCAAAACGACGTCGTTTTGAGTACAGAACAACATAGAAATGGCCAAAACGACGTCGTTTTGGCCATTTGAGCCACTTTTGAGCCACAAAATTTGAGTTACGAGACATTTTCCAATTTTATTTAGGACAAATTACCCTCACAGTTTTATAATTTAGGACTGATGACACTTTGGTCCATAATTTTTTAATTATGATATATTTGATCTTAAATTTTAAATTTTGTTTTAAATAAGAATAATTGAAGGTGCTATTGCTCAATTTTAAAGACAAAATCATCAATTTGATAAAATATAAACTAATTTGACAAAAATAAATATCAAAAAAATATTTTTGAATTTTTAAAAATAATTTATACCTACCAAAGATAAAATTATATAAAATCGATAAATCTTTCAGATATTTATTTATTTATTTATTCATTTTACCAAATTAATTTTTAGTATGTGTTTGGATGATGATTATGTAATAGGTAGTTGTTAAACTTTTAATGTGTAATCGATATATTTAATATATGAAATATTTTTAGTTTTGAATTTTTTGATTTAATGGATTGGTTTAATAATGATATCAAAATCGTCGCCATGTTTAACTTTCAAAAAAATAGCAATTAATTTAATGAAAATAAAAACAACTACCCATTACATGATTACCATCCAAACACATAATAAAAATTAATTTGGTAAAAAAATAAGTAAATAAACATTTAAAAGATTTATCAATTTTATATAATATTATCTTTAGTGGGTATAAATAATTTTTAACAATTCAAAAATATTTTTTTGACATTTATTTTTGTCAAATTAGTTTATATATTTTATAAAATTGACGACTTTGCCCTTGAAATTGAGTAATGGTATCTTCAATTGTCCTTATTTGAAACAAGATTCAAAATTCAGAGTCAAATGTTTCATAATTGAAAAGTCATGAACTAAAATGACATAAGATCCAAGCTATAGGGACCGTTAGTGTAATTCGCCATTTTATTTACACACCTCAACAGTGGCGTAGCCAGGAAATTTATGGAGAAGGGGCACAAATTAATGATAATATCAGTGTGTTTGGTTTGAGTTTTTTAGATTAAGTTTTTTGAAAATTAAGTTTTTTTGTTTTCGTGTTTTTTTTTTGTTCTTAGTGAATATTTTTAAAATTTTAATTTTTTTTTCCTTTTTTTAGATGCACTTTACTTAGATATATTTAAAAAGTAAAAAATATGTAAAAAATATTTTTAAAATTAATAAATACATAAAAATACAAATAATGTATAGAATTCTAGTTTTTTTTTTTTTTTTTTGTATTTTTGGTATTTAGTGAATTTTTAAAAGGTTTTTTTCACAAATTTTTTACTTTTTAGGTATATTTATGTTAGGTATGTCTAAAAATTAAAAACATTACTTAAAATATTAAAAAAATTCAGTAAAAATAAAAAAAAAAACGAAAAACAAGAAAGTAGAATTTTCTGAAAAGTGTTTTTGAAAAACTCTAACCAAGCAATTATTTTTTATTTTTTTAATAAACAATAATGAGATATTACTAAATTTAAATATTAAGAGTCCATTTGGACAAATGTGAATTTTAAATTAAAGGATTTGAGATTAAATTTTATATAAATATTAGGGAGTAACTATTTACAGGTAGATTGGAAAATTAAAAAAGAAGATAAGTTGAGATAGAAATAATATATTTTAGTAAAGAAATTCTATAAAACACACCATAAAAAAAAGTATCAATCATATGTCGCAATTATGATCTTTGTGGTCTTTAGTTATGACACATTATAGTGTTAGATATAATTTAGTTATAACTTCTTGTGGTTGTTTTTTTGGTTTTGACTATATATCAAGTAATAATTAGTTATAACTCATTTTGATATTAGTTATAACTTGTTGTAATTTTTTATTTTTATTTTTATAATTGAAGATGTGTTGCGTGATTATAATTTATATAGTGGTCATTTTAATTATGAATGGAAAGAAACATATGGAGGACAAACTCTACATATCAAATGTACCTAACAATCCAATAAATTTCATATATCTTCATTGATGTTAATTATGTTTGCATGTCAATAATGATAGACATCACTATTATATTGAAATTTTCATAAATAATAATATAACTTATCATAGTCTCTTTACTTTCAATTAAAATAATCATTATTGTTCTCATAATTTTAAAAATGTCATTGACATTTCACTTTAAATAATATTTTTATAAATTTTTTTATTTAAAATATTTTCCTTATGTTTGAAACCCCAAAAAAAAAAAAAAAATTCCAAAAACCCAGGGGGGGCACGTGACCCCCCTAGCCACTGTGTGCCTCCGCCTCTGCACCTCAATCACTTTTAGTTCACACGATTATTCATAATTTTTTAATTATAATTTTATCCTTCAATCAAATATTCAAATTGTCCTCATCTCTATTCCATCCCTTTCATCCACAAACCCTAACCTAACTTATTAACAGCCACCGCCGATTGCCATTACCGCTATCACCATCGTAGCCCTTTGCCTCTGGTCACCTCCTCTCCATAGCCTTTCTTCATACTTTTCGCCCTCCAACAGTTTCCTAAACATTGTCGTTTTAATCCTAACATCATCACACACCACTATCACCGCCGTCGTCGCCGTCGCCATCAACCCTTGCCGTTGTAGCTACCACCAACCCCTCTCCTTGGCCACGTCGTGCCTTCCCTAGCTCCATTGTCCACCCCTCCGCCGTAGTAGGCCCTTATCTCGCAATCGCAAACAACCTTGCTCTCCCCTGCCATCGTGAACAACTCCACCCCTTACTCCTATCATCGCAATCCCTCTTTCTTACTTCTCCATCGCGACTCAATCCTCCTACATCCTGGCCCCCTCCACCACAGAGAGAAAGAGAGAGCACCTGGAGAGAGGTGACAGAAGGGAGTAGAGGTCGGTGGCTGACGGTCGACGATGGGCAAGGGTTTGGGTTAGTTGGAGAAGATGAAGATAATTTGGTATTATTTGAAAATTAGTGGTATGTATTAAGACAAAATTAAAAACTTTAATTTGTGTGTGGTATGAACTAAGCAAGTGGTGTTTACTGAAAGAATTTAGGGTGTGTAAACAAAATCACCCATTTGACATTGAAATTTGTACATACTAAAATGACTAATTTGACCTCCCACTCCTACATTGTTCTATATAAATTTTTTCACTGTCATTAGGGATATTTGATATAAGTTACACGAGTTACTTATAAAAAAAAAAATTTATTTGAATAATCTTGGGTATTTCATTTTTTTCTCTCATTTTTTTTTATAAATTTATTTGAGAGTTGTCGCAAATTATTTGGTATAATTTTTACTTACAATTTATCAGAATGAAATAATTGAAATAATCTAAGAGAAAAACATTTTTGATGGGGAGGGATGCTTTTGGCTTTTCATTTTATGATTACCAACTTCTTTTTTATAAGAAGTTGCAACAAATATGAGGTAAAAAAATTAGTATTTTTAGAATTACTTTTAAATCTTTTTATAAAAAAAAAAGTGTAAAAAAATATAGAAAAAGAGAATATTTGAATTTTTTATATAATTTGTTGATTTTTTTGATTTTTTTACTGATTTTTTGACTTTTAAATTAAAATTTAATATTTCCAAACCAGGCCTCATTATCTTCATCATGTTTGGGGAATCCAATTTTGTTGAATTTGGAGTTTCGACTTTAATAGTAAAAAAAATTGAGAAATCTTGAAACCCCAAATTTAGTATATCCAATTTATGTCTGAATCCAATTTTGGTGAATTTGGGATTCCAATTTATTCATTAAAAATAAAAAAGAATAATGATTGAGAGCTCGAAAATCTCTCCCCCTAATCCCCTAATGCCCAAAACGACGTCGTTTTGGGCATTAAATTTTTTTTTTTCCTTCGATTTTCGCCTCTCTCCTTCGATTTTCAGAGGAGAGAGAGAAGAGAGAGGAGAGAAGGAGAGAGGAGGAGGAGCTCCGATCGTCTCACCGCTTCTTGCCGTCGTCGCCTCGCCGCCGCCGTCGCCTCGCCTCGCCGTCGTCGTCTCACCGCCTCGTCGCCGCGGCAGCAGAAGAAGCAGCTCTAGCTCCGCCTCCGCCTCCGCCTCCTCCTCCTCCCCATTATTAGAGCCCCTCCAGTCCTCCTTCTCCTCCTCCTCCTCCTCCTCCTCCTCTCCTCTCCCCTCCTCTCCCGATTTCGGTTCTGAAACAAAAAAAAAAAAAAAATACAAAAACGTTGCCGTTTTCGATTCGGGGAATTCGAGCTACGTAGCTTTCGAGCTACGTAGCATCACTGAATAAAAAAACCTAGATGAAAAAGGGAGTATGAATTTATTTTCTTACAAGAAAAAAAAATGAAAAAGAGTGAGCAATTATTTTTCAAGTAAACACAATCTAAACCTTTCAATTGTAAATCAACGATTCAGATTTTTCCAACTTCTCAACTGCAATTAGAATCCAAAATTCAGCAAATCCAACTTCTATCAAGGGAAGCACACATCTAAGCTATCATTATCCTCTGCATAGTGAGTTGTAAATGGGTAGATTTAAATCTTGATTTTTATAATGAAAAATTCATGGTCAACTCTACATTGAGACAATTTTGATCTTTCAAATATGACCAATCTAAAGACATAAATAAAATGAAATATCTTCAAATGTGTCCCAATCTTGATCAAATGAGTCAATGACTAAAATTAAACCCATCTTTGACGTGGCCAATTGGGTAATGACTTCCTTTCATTTTCCTCACCTATTTTTCTTGTTTTGTTTCTCTTATGATAATTTCTGTTCAATTTTGGTGGGGTTAGATTGACAGTTGATTTACTCATTTTTCATAGACTATATTAACTGCTAACATCAATGACCATTACATCTGCTAAAAATCAACATGGTAAGTATTTTGTTTGGGGACTTAGTTGCTTTAATATCACTCTTGAATTGCAACTTGGGGGTTGTAGTTTAGTCACACTATAATCAAAATTGCCACCAAAAAATTCTTTTGCCATTCAATTCTTTGGCCACCCAACATTACTCCATTTGGTGGAGGCAAGTAGGTGTTTTAAAAAAAAATTTAAATCAACACTATATATCAGAGTACGTGTAGTTAACAAATAAGATATAGGGAGGATAGAACAATCTTTAAAATAAGTGATGGGATAATAAATCCGACAAAATAAAAAATGATTGTCAAAAATAATATATATAGTCTTACCCCATGTTTGGGAGAGACGAGATTAGATAAAATTAGGGGTGTGTGTTTTTAATTTTGAAAATAACAAATTCAAGCATGTTTGGTTGACAAACAGAATAAGAGAAGAATATGATTATCTTTGAGAAAAGTGGTGGGATAATGGGCCCTACAAAATCTTATCTCTCTAAACATAGAATAGGACAATATACAGAATAAAAAATGAATGTGAAAAATAATATATATTATTCTATCATATGTTAGAGAGCCAAGATTAGATTAAATTATTATATACTTATTATTATTTTATAGACATTTTTTATCCAATCTTACTTTTTCCCAATCTCCTATGAGAGTGAGTTATTCCATTTCAATGAGAATTTTAATCTGAGACTCATTATCATATGTCAAACTAAATTTGAATTAGTACATCTTTTGTTATATAGGATAAGTTCGATTTGAACTCAGCTAAGGAGACATATGTCCACCCTTTTCAATAAGGGTGGCCGCGGGTCGGTTGCTGTCACGGAACTTCTAATTCGCCATTTGTCTGTCAGATTAGCGGATTAGAGAAAATCAATCCGCATCCGTCCGCTAATCCGGCACATGTGGATTGAGCGGATTGGCGGTTTGGCGGATGGATGCAAATCGGTTTGGCGATTTAAGATTTTATAAGTTTTCAACATAATTCAACTTGTGCACTTCCTTAAAAAAATAATAATAATAAAAAAATATATATATATATATTATAGTCAATGACTTAAAAAACTATTACAATCATTGTATGTCTCATCCAAAAAAAAAAAGTTTGAAACTTTAGAATATCACAATCACTGCATGACTCATCCACATATTACAATCACAGCATGATTCATCCACATAAAGTATTACAATCTGTGATTTTTAAAATATAATAACAATTCAAACCACCAAAACTATGAACATGACAGTAGGAGAGATTGTATGTCTCTGTATTGTTACATCTATATATATTTTTGAAAACAAAAGCCAACCAGCATATATCATATTTTCTATTTATTATTTTTAGAGTTAAATTTAAAAATAAAAAAATATAGATAAATAATACGTTTATTTTTTTCAATTCAAAAAATATATTCAAGTTGAAAACTTTTTTTCAACAGAATATTTAAACTCTTTTTCAATTGAAAACACAAACAAAATATTTAAACAAATTGAAAACATAAAATCTTATAAATTATTAGGGGTGTTCGCAGTTTGACGGTTTGGTTGCGGCCAAAGGAATCTCAAATCCACAATCTGTCCGCCAAATTGGCGGATTAGAGAAAATCAATCCGCAACCGTCTGTTCGTCATCACGCATCCGTCCAAAATACAACGGATCGGTTCGGTTCGGTTGGTTTTGACAGATCGATATATCTGCTGCTCACCCCTACTTTTCAATGGTTGCACCAAAATGAGACAATTTTTTTCTTTTTTATTTTGAAGAAAAACTATACATTAAAAGTGTTTGGTCGCCTAATAAAATGTGAACTTTCAATGCTTGTACCAAAATTTATTCTACAAGTGAGTTGGAGAGTATTTTGATCCTTCCACATAAATATTCCTAGTTAAAAATGTATCAATATAATAAATTTGAGCAATGTTATGTATACAAATATTTAAATAAATTGAAAACAAAATATTTAAACAAATTGAAAACATAAAATCTTATAAATTATTAGGGGTGTTCGCAGTTTGACGGTTTGGTTGCGGCCAAAGGAATCTCAAATCCACAATCTGTCCGCCAAATTGGCGGATTAGAGAAAATCAATCCGCAACCGTCTGTACGTCAGCACGCACCCGTCCAAAATACCGCGGGTCGGTTCGGTTCGGTTGGTTTTGACAGATCGATATATCTGCTGCTCACCCCTACTTTTCAATGGTTGCACCAAAATGAGACAATTTTTTTCTTTTTTATTTTGAAGAAAAACTATACATTAAAAGTGTTTGGTCGCCTAATAAAATGTGAACTTTCAATGCTTGTACCAAAATTTATTCTACAAGTGAGTTGGAGAGTATTTTGATCCTTCCACATAAATATTCCTAGTTAAAAATGTATCAATATAATAAATTTGAGCAATGTTATGTATACAAATATTTAAATAAATTGAAAACAAAATATTTAAACAAATTGAAAACATAAAATCTTATAAATTATTAGGGGTGTTCGCAGTTTGACGGTTTGGTTGCGGCCAAAGGAATCTCAAATCCACAATCTGTCCGCCAAATTGGCGGATTAGAGAAAATCAATCCGCAACCGTCTGTTCGTCATCACGCATCCGTCCAAAATACAACGGATCGGTTCGGTTCGGTTGGTTTTGACAGATCGATATATCTGCTGCTCACCCCTACTTTTCAATGGTTGCACCAAAATGAGACAATTTTTTTCTTTTTTATTTTGAAGAAAAACTATACATTAAAAGTGTTTGGTCGCCTAATAAAATGTGAACTTTCAATGCTTGTACCAAAATTTATTCTACAAGTGAGTTGGAGAGTATTTTGATCCTTCCACATAAATATTCCTAGTTAAAAATGTATCAATATAATAAATTTGAGCAATGTTATGTATACAAATATATGTCTATGTTTGGCAAGAGCTTTTTTGGGGCTTTTTGGCTTTTTTAGCCACAAAAGATAAAATAGGCTTTTTTAGCCACAAAAAACAAAATAGGCTTTTTTAGCCATAATCATTACACTCCTCTCTCACAAAAAAAGTCAAAAAAGTCAAAAAGCTAAAAAGCCCTTCCCAAACCAAACTTTTAAGCCCAGGCTAAAAAAGTCAAAAAAGCCAAAAAGCCAAAAAGCCAACCCACTTTCCAAACGGAGGCTAAATGATAGAAGTCTTATGCAAAATGATGTGACAATTTAAAATTTTATTATTCTAAAATAAAATCATCATAAAAATTAATACTATTTCAAAATTAATTGAGAATTTTTTATAAAAAGTTATATATGTAAGATGTTGAGATTGGAACCGTCAAATTAAACATCCCTATACAAAATTATAACAATATAATTTCTCAAAAAATAAGCACACGAGAAGCCTTTTAAAACCTTTTACTTCGTTTTTATTTTATATAAAATTTTATATCAACAGTTGAAGACAAGTAAGAAAAGAAAAAGAAGGCTACAACTCGTAATGACGGAGATTTGAAGCTGAACATTATACTTCTGTTAATCATCATTTCAATGAGTTTCATTTTATTTATGTATTTTGATTGATTCAAATTATGCAATTCACAAATTTAAGTAACGTCAATAAATATTTTAAATATAAAACTCATGATTTTAAATTAAGAAAATAATATATATAAAAAACGCTGCTATAGATTTTTCCTATTTTAAAATAAGAAACGCCGAAAATAATACACTGCTGGAAACTTTAGATTTACTGGCGTTTAAAAAACGCCGCTATAAGTGAAAAAAGCCGCTAATTATTTTTGTGACGTTTAGTAACAAACGCCGAAGACTGGCCGACGCTATAGCCTTATGACACTATAAAAATTCGATAGTGTAGGCGGCGTTTAAAAACGCCGCTAAATGTAACAGAGCTAATATTTAGCGACGTTTTAGAAACGCCGCTATAGGTTTTTCTCATTTTAAAAATATACTGTTTGAACTGTAGTGGCATTTTAGGAAACGCCATTATAGCTTTTTTCTTTTTTCTTTTTTTGAGATTTTTCTTATTCTGATAGATTTAACTAAAAGCTTATACACAATTGCTAATGAAATTATTGCCAATCCAGAATAAATCAAGGAACTATACATTTTAAGTGGGAGAACAAAGGAATATATACACGAAGATGGAACAGAGAAAAACTTATGCTCAAAAAAAGATAATTCAGAAGGAATTTAACCATCTAGAGCTTCACTAGCCTTCACAAATCGACCCTTAACTCACTTCCTGGTATCTGCTCTCGTATTTCTAGACTCATACCGGATGTGCTTATCATATCTATTTATGATATATAAGTATTAAGAAGTTACAAATTTCAATTTTCTATAGTAACACTGTAAATCATATGAAACATGGTAAGGAATGACAGTTCTATGTACCTTCAGTATTTCTTCTTCTCTTTGTAACGTTGCATGGCATTGCCTCTGTTTTGCACAAGTCGCTCCATGTCGGCCTTCATCATTCTTCTGTTGGGATCTCGCCTCTCACCAGAATCGAGCTTCAGAACTGGATATCTTTTGAGGCACTATAACCTTTTGGTTTAATGAAAGGTGAACGATGAGAGTCATCCTATAGGTAAATTGTTGCTCTCTGGTGTTGCAGTCCATGGCTTGTTGTTGGCTTATTTGCATTATTACGCATCATTAGTAGAACAAATGAATATTCATTGGGCCAAGAAAATACGTTAGGACAGAATGCAAAATTCCTATCCAAATCAAATCAGAAGAACACTCACTTAACACTCTTGATCATACTAGCAAATGGTGATCTCCACCCTTCCATAAGTGTCGCACACTTCAACATGCCATTAACCGTCAATGGGGTGCGCACGACAAATACTATTCCTCTCATTCCATTATACTACTCTCAAGTATTGATATCTCTTCGTAATCAAACATGGCAATCATTTTGGTGACCAATTTAATATTCGAAACTTAACATTGCATTCCCTCGAGAACGTAAATGTGATGAACTTTCATATCTTCCTTCCATATTGAGAAGAACAAAGCCAATTGGAAATGAACATAATCAAACCTACTTGAGTTTCAGCGTTAAGTGAGAGGCGTTCACACGTAAATGCCGATCTCAATTCAAGACAATAATAAATTTTTTAAATGTCTAAGGCGGGCCTTTAATTTTCATAATTCATACTTCAAGTACGACAAACTATTGTTTATGTCAAGAATTGGATGGATAAGCGAAGATCGAAAAAACCTTCTCCAAAATTGTGCGGTGAAGGAAAAATTATAAAAGCGACGCAACAACTTGAATGATAACACATAGGTAAGTGACAGATGATAGATATAGCACAAGGATGCACAAAAACTACACAATCGATACTTTAGATGTTGTCTTCACCTCAATCCGAATGCTAAATCCCACGAGCTGTCCAATACCAAAAACATGGAACCTAAATGGATAAGAAAAAAATATTTGTGGCATCAAAAAAGGATATTTGAAGATTGAGAACAAAAACTAAATAGTAAAGGAAACCTTGGGTCAACAAGCATATAGCTAAATTCAAACACAATGTGTTTCTCATGGTGTCTAACCCAAAATGGAATAGCATTAGTATTAACAAGCTACAGCCTCCACATGGAGTAAGTAATATCAGATGAAATAAATCTTAATAGTCAACAAGCATCTACCTAAATTTAAACACAATGTGTTTCTCATTGTGTCTAAGGATAATTAAGAATGCTAACAATGAATATGATAGCACTTACAGAAGTTTCCACATGATGACGGAACCCTATTTGGTCCCCACAAGGACAACAGGTTGGTCATGAAGAAAAAAAAGAAAAGAGGAAAACACAGGAAAATAGTTTAGAAACATCGTGAAACAATTATAAGGAACACATCAAGTAATAAATGAACATTATGTATGAGAAATCCAATAAGCATAGAAGCTCAATTTCTATTACAACTGCTACAATTATTAAGAACATTCAGTTTGCTATTTTAGAATTTCAACGGCAGATCAGTCCCCTGATGTCTTCTGTAACAAAGGTTAGATTCCAGCTTCTCTTCGCATAGACTGCAAAGTCAAATTGATGCCTTTGTTGCTTATTAGGCATGGGGACTGGATGGTGAGCACTAATTGGAACCCTAAAGGACAATTGTCTAATTGTATCTTTTTGAGTCAAATAAAGAAACTGGTGTGAGAAGGGATATTACTTGGCAAAGAGAGGAGAATTGATTCTTGAGGTTTTAACAGCGATTCTCAGCCCTTGATGGACATATTGTCAAACCAACTAAGAAAAGTCAGAGAGTGAGGGAATGGGAATTATATATCTTATTTGAGTTTTCTTCAATTAGCAATTACATCATTCATTTAAAAATCCTCATCAAGAACGAATTAAGTTTTTAGTTTTTTTTATTTTTATAATAAAACATAAAATTGCATGAGAGACCAAGAAAAGGAATAAAATAAGATTTCAGTTTGTTTAGTAGCACTACATATAGATGATAAAATAAACTAAATTCTCACAAATAAGATTGGAGGTGAAAATAAATTAATGACTACAATGAGAGTAAAGCAATATCCAACACTTGGAAATCTTACCTCAGTGTGCTCAATAATGTGACCATTTTCATCTCGCAGCCTGAAATAAATTTATGAGTCCATTTAATCAAATTTACATTTACAACTTACAAAAGAAAGAAAACTATATCTATGGTGTTAGGTTTTATTCTTGGCAATCCCGTTTGACAAGGATTTCTCTAAGAAGTTGGTTTTCTTTCAAAACTAGGATTACTTTGGATTTCTATGAGTTGTTAGTTTTCTTCCAAAACTAGGATTACTTTGGTTTTCTATAAGTAGTTGGTTTTCTCCCAAAACTAGACTAATTCCTCCAGATCTTCTTGTTGGATATTAAGGTTTATATCTGGAGATATTTTGTTAGTTTTCTTTGATGTTTATTAAGTATTCAACTCATGGTTTAAAGAGAGTACATCAAACGTTTTGTTTGTTATACACAAGAGAGAGAAAGAGAGTTGTTCTTCGGTGGATTCTGAAGAATTCGAGCCTGAAGCTTCAGTGGATTTTGGAGTGGTTCATCGTAAAAACAATTCTGAGGTGAAGACGGGATTGGAAGAGGCACATAGAGATTGGTTCAATTAGGCGTGGATTCGGTAGGTAGTTAAGAGTATACTTGTGTAATTCCTTTAAATCTTCTTAGTAGATTGTTTTGTGACTGTTGCCCGTGGTTTTTTAATCACAGTTGGAGGTGTCCAATTGTGATTTTTCCACGTAAAATCATTGTGTCAATTTGTCTTTGATTATTTGATTGGGATTGTTATATTTTGCTTAAAATTGGCACATAATCACAAATCAACATCTAGGGTTTCTAGATTTTTCATATGGGTTCAAAATGCTAAACCACAAATGCGGACAAAAAAGGAACCCCAATGCTGGTCCTGATTATCAAAGGTATTGGGAGGGATAAACTAGATACAGACATAACTTCTAACATAATAACACTAAAAGTCCATGCTCTTAGACCAAAACAGAAATGCTACTTTCACCCCAAAAAAAAAAAAAAAAAAAAAATTTGAAAAGACACTTCAAAGTAACCTCTTAGATAATTGATCTTCTGTACTACTATAATCAGGCAACACCTCATTTGGGTAACAAAAAGGGAATGGAAAAGAAAAAATGTTACCTACCTCTCACAGTTCATCACAACATCTGCACCAGCATCTGGCTCACATTTGCGCGTCTGAACATAGAACTCCTCCGGCTTATAAGCAACATCCTGGAAAATATGTTACAGCAATAAACATCAAACTCAATGGGTAACATTAAAAGAGGGGAATAGCGAATTAAAATGAAATAAGAAATGCAAAAATCGAAAAAAACGAAAATTTCAAATGCAGACATGTGCTTACCACATTGCCTGACAAGTTCATCATTTTTAGCCTCTACCACTTGCACTATGTTTGGATATTTGGTTTGTAGAAGGAAAAAAAATTGGAAGGGAAAAGTGAACATAATTTAGCTTCTACATCATCATATACTTTTCCCTTCTCTTTTTTTCTTTCCCTCCACAAATCCAAAATCTAAGCACAGCCCTAGGGGCATTTTGAGTCTTAAAGATTAGGAAATCTAATAGACAGAGCATTTTAATGCTTGAAATAGAATATATATTACATTATCCCTTAAAATTTTCCCAACAAGCCCCTTCTATATCAGTTTGAGATATTTGTGTTCCATTTGCTTTTAGTTCTTTAAAAGTTCAACCAAGTAACAATTAATTAAATGCTATAAAATGAAATTAAAGACACCCAATCAGAATAATCAGAAAATGTATCTACACCTTGACATGGAAATTTTGTATTCATTTTCAATGCTAACTTTGACAGAGCACCCATTGAATTTTTCTAGTGGGGATCAAAATTAAAAATAGAAAATAACCACCTTCATATGAATTCCATGCAATTAGAGAATTACCTTTCAGGAACTAGTCTAAACTACAGAGAACAGAAGTTTGGCAACAGGTGAAAAGAAACAAAATGGTTTAGTAAGGCCTTTTTGGCTATGAAAGAAAAGAGAAAGAGATGCATGCAAAACAAAATAAAATTTTTACCCAAAAAAATAAAAATAAATATGAACGTAATCCAGCTTAGAAATTACGGAAAAAAACAAAAATAAAAACAACAACTTGCCCAAAATTTCTCACTCCAAAACCCAAGAAAAAAAAGGGGCAAAAAATAGAAATCTAACAGAGAACAAGAAAGTCAACTTGAGCTTGGCATATAAACAAACATGTAATATACACAAATAAATCCAAATATACATACAAACAAGATTTCAAGTAAAGAGATTGGAGATTTGTACCTCAAGCTAAAGAGAATCTGTAAAAAGAAAGTAAATGTATACATGGGATTGTGTAACAACGCCCGCGGGGGACCTCGCTACAGTTCGGACTCGATTTTGTCACGGTTCTCAATCTTGAACCAAAGAGTCCAAATCCGGCAAATCGTTTTGAAGGAAAACAGATTTTTTGAAAGAAGTGCCAAACATGGACTGCTTGCGAGATAATGAGTCGCCACCTAAATATTTTTAAAATGGGAAATTTAGAAACCCCGACTCGGTGCCAAAGGCCACGTGTCCGTCATCACCAAAGTTGGCTCGAACTTGGGTACGATTAGGGAAGGTCACATCGTGAGCACTCTCGCCGGCCAAAGACCGGCCTCTACTAACCATGATATCTCGATTTTGAAAACTTTGTGAGTTCTTATTAGGTTATTAGCCTAGATTACTATGTGATGCTTAAAGAAAACAAGTATAGATGGGTCTCGAATTGGAACAAAACATTTCATGTTTGTTTGTTTGAAAATGGTGTGATGGTGCTACCCGCAGGTAGGCTAAAATGCGGATTTGCCACCCTCAGGTGGGCTTAGAAAAACATGATTTTGCCACTATCTAGTGGGCTTAAAACAAACAATCAGTGATTTGTCCCAATTCAAATAACTCAACCTCCACCCACAGGCATTCAAGGCAGTTATATCACATAAGCAGTTAGCCTCATGGTAAGCATGCTATCATGGCAACACTCACACGCATGCAAGGATGCTAAAGCATAAAACTCGCCGAGTACTCCAAGCCAAAACAGAAGCTGATTAGAAATCATGCATGATCCTAAATGTGCTGAAATGCCTAATGCAACACATGCAAAGATGCAACTATAGCAGGCTCGGCTATTCTAAACATGGTATATGAAATGCTACAACTAACAAGTATTCAACTTTGGAATTGAAATACAATGCAGTTTGTATGATGCGCCGAGCCCGGTGCGTGTAAAACAGATGAATGATGTAAACATGCTGTCATATTGTATGCTAATTGAAATATGCCCTATATCTAACCATCGTAAGCAGGTAAATAAAAGGGAGAAAGAAATGGGGGTTGGAAGACATACATCACACTCACACACCCTTATTACAACATTGCCCTCGCGCAGAGGGTCCGAATAAATAATAATACAGTCCGAAATAAAAGAATATACAGTCCGAATAAACAGATTCTAATTAATTAACAAATTAATTATAAAAGAAGTAAAACTGGCATGCAAGCCAGGGACTGCCTCGCTTCTGATAGATGATGTATGCTGGGCTGCTTGGCGCGGAAATCCACTGGGATGCCCTGATTAGCCTCTGTTTGCACTTTTTCTCGAAATGCGCGCCGGACTTCGAAAAGTTGTTGATCCTCGGTTTTGCTGTAACAGAGAGCAGGAAAAGGGCATAGCAATGTATTTTCACAAATATATGCATGCCTCGATCCTCGTGCCACCAATCACGCATACCGATGCATGATGGCCGAGGAATCAGATTGCACACCTCAATATAGGATGAATGCAGATGAATGCTATGACAAAACCTAACTCCATCATGGGTAATCCGGAGTGTCGGTGACTTGGGATTTGAGACACACTCCGTCACTCGGAGTACGGAATGTACCTCGTTTCCCGTGCCCGGGCTAACGCCTATCCCGAACACGATGCAATATGCATGATATGCATGAAATGCAGTTAACATGTGACATGGCATGCACAATGCTATGAAAATGAGTAATCTCGAAATACGTGCACACGGGCACGCAAACCGAGATAATACATGAATGCAATCTAAGATACAACCTAGTATGCACAATTCGGATGAAAATGAGATGAAAATGAAACGCCTCGAAAAGCGTACGCACGGGCACGCAAACCGTGGCGATGGCATGAAATGCAAAGCGGATAAAACAGGGTGCCTCGAAATGCGTACCCACAGGCACGTAAACCGAGGCGATGATGCGATGGAGAAATCGGATAAAACCGAAGTGCCTCGAAATGCGTGCCTACGGGCACGTAAACCGAGGCGATGATACGAAATGAGAAATCGGATAAAATTGAAGTGCCTTGAAATGCGCGCCCACAAGCACGCAAACCGAGGCAATGATATACAAGCATGAAAATGGTACAGGAATGCAATGATGGGCTTATACCAACATGAGAGAGCCTCAGTCTACTCACATAGGAAGCCGTCGGGCAAAAAAAAAGCTGCCTCGAAATGCGTGCCCGCGGACACGCAAACCGAGGAATGCATAAAATAGCATATGGAATGCAGTGATGGGCTTACGCCAACATGAGAGAGCCTCGGCCGCACTCACATAGGCTGCCATAATGATAAAAGGAGATGCCTCGAAATGCGTGCACACGGGCACGCAAACCGAGAAAATGCACTAAGGCATGAAATGTCATGGAAATGAGATGTAAAATGCAAATTGGGCTTACACTAACATGAGAGAGCCTCAGTCGCACTCACATAAGGTGCCGTCGGATAAAAAAAGAGCTGCCTCGAAATGCGTGCACTGCAGCACGCAAAACCGAGGCGATCTTGAATGACATGCGAGATGCAAATTGGGTTTATGCCAACATGAGAGGCCCTCAGCCGCACTCACATGGGATGCCGATGAATGAAAACGGAGCGCCCCGAAGTGCGTGCCCGCGGGCACGCAAACCGAGGCAATGACAAAAAGGCACAAAATGGCATGGAAATGATATGCAAGCATGCAAACTAAATTCCAGCAACTAAATGAAGGGAAAACAGCCTCAAAATGATGATAAAAATGCACCCGATGCCCAGAATGTTCCCGAAATGTGATATTTAGCCCCCGAAATGGCCTACAGCTATGCTATACATGCAAAATTGACACATGACAGCAAAAACAGTAGCAAGGCAGCCCCAAAAATAGCATCTTTCCAGTACAAAACATGGCCAAATTGTAAGCATAGATATGACAACAATAGCTTGCAAAAATACGGAAAAATAGAGGATTTACAAAGCAAGTGATATCTACAATGATCAAACCCAAAAAATCAGTTCTACAACATTAGAGAGGGACTAAAAATATGAATTTTTACAGAAGATGAGATCCCCAAATTCAGTGTGCAGATATACAATACATAGCATGCAAAATAAGGGTCAAAAGAGGTTTATAAAGAGAGGTATCATAAGAAATGACCAAACAACTTAAGACCCTTAATAAAACTTGAATAATAGACCAAAATAAGACACTTCACAAGCCTAATGAAGGCCAGAAACAGAAGCTAGAATGGCCTAAACAAACATGCAATTTTACGGTAAATTTGAAGAATTTCAAAGCAAGTACTAAAACCAATTACCAAATGGCTTAAGACCCTTCACAAAGCATGATTTATGGACCAAAATAAGACTCATTAAAGGCCTGATGAAGGCCAAAAACAGAAGCCAAAATAAGCTAACAAAGCATGCAAGATAGGCGTAGAACATGGATTCAAAGCAAGTATATGATAGAGGAGGCAAACATGGTTGAGCCCTTCTTCAATGTTGAAGAGGGGCTCAAAATGAGCACAATATCAGTAGGTTGAATACTCCAACTCAGATCAAAAATAGGCCAAAACACTCATGCAATTTTACGGTAAAATGGGGGAATTACAAAGGAGGTGCATTCTAGAATCACCAAACATGGTTGAGCCCTTCTTCAATGTTGAAGAGGGGCTCAATATAAGCCTACTAACAGTTTACATCAGTCTCGAAATCCGATTACTCATAAGGCAAATAAAGCATGCAAATTAATGGCCTAAAGAGTGGTATTGAAGGAAGTATATAATGGAGGCACCAAATGAAGTTGAGCCCTTCTACAAAGTTGTATAGGGGCTCAAAATAAGCCCAAAACCAGTGGGGGTCGGAGCCCAAAACAAAATGGAAATAGGGTAAAGAAATGACTCAAGAAAATGCAAGAAAAAGGGATTTAGGAACTTACCCTTGAAGACAAGTCTTTTGCCTCTTCTTGCCTTGATGAAAGTTGCTTCTAAGCCTCTGAAGAAGCCTTCTTTGTTGCTGGAATGGAGTTGTTGATGGTGGTGCTTGGAGTTGATGAAGGATTGGTCTAGATGCTTGAAGGGTTTTTCAAGGTTTTGGCTATGGAAATGGAGGCTATGGAAGAGGGGCTCTTGAGAGAAAATGTTCCAACCCTAGCAAAGGAGGAGGGCAGCCCTTTAAATAGGCCAAAAAGAGTGTAAAAGGGAGGGAAAAGCACCCAAGCTTTCCCTCCCAAAATATCCCCCGGATGCCCGGGATATTTTGAAAAAATATCCGGACAGCTGGAAAGAGCTGGAAAGCAGAAAGCTGGCCGGCCAGGTAAACTTCTGGGAGGTGGCCGGCCGGCCACCCCACCTGGTCGGCCAGCCACTCACCCTGGCCGGCCGGCCATGGCCCAAAAATGAAGGAAAAAAATTCTGGCCGACCACCATGTAAAGGTGTCCTCCCATGAGTGTAGAATAAGGCCCCGAGGTCGGAATCTGGCAACTCTGAAGCAGGAGTCACAACATAGAGCTTGAAGGAGAGGCTCAAAACTGAAATGCACAATTGTTGGCCGACCACCAACTTTTAGGGTCCTCCCAGATGTGTGGAGCAAAGTTCCAAGGTCGGAAATTGGCAACACTGAAGCAGGAGCCACAACATAGAGCTTGAAGGAGAGGCTCAAAAATGAAACTTTGAATTGCTGGCCGACCAGTAGTTCTTAGGGTCCTCCCATGTCCCCTGATCACAGATATGTAGCTTTGGTTGGAAGAAAATATGCCCAGGGTGTTCAACATTGGCCCGGAAGTGAGCAAAACGGGCGAGGAGAGTAAACCGGGTTATCTGGGATAATTGCTGGCCTCCCACCCCCAAGGATCTTCCCGGTGTTGAAACAGAGGTACCGCCAAATTTGAACAAAACTAATGAGAAATGAACGCCGGAGCCAAAGCAGTCGGGATCCGAAAATGCCGCAGTGCCGGAAGTGGTGTTCAATGAAGTGGGCATCTGCGACCCCAAAGTGTCCTCGGAATGATAAAACAGAGGTGCATGCCAAAACCGGAGAAATCGGAGATGGTTGGGCGGTCCCAGCCGAGGCACACGGCCCGACGGCTCAAAAACCGAACCGGCTCCGAATGGCAAAATGGCTCGCGCCACGAAATGTAACACGGCCACCGGAGATAGTCTACAGACCACCCTTCCCGGAAAGAAAACAGAGAAAACCGAGTCTGGTTCGCAAACCGAGACAAGGCATAGAAGAGAATTCGGAAGTCCGGAGGCAAGGCGCACGGCCGCGACTCTGAAACTTCTGAACGAGCACAGTATGCAACATCACCAAGCGCTCAATCAGTGACGTCTGAGTCTTAAGGTCGGTCAAAAATGGGGTGTCTACAGATTGTAAATGGGTAAGTGTATATTCAGAGATCTTTCAACTTTTTCAACATAACAGATTAGAAAAGGATGTGTTCAGACACAAATCAACTCCTCCTACTCTCTCTCTCTCTCTCTCTCTCTCACATCCGGTAGTTCAACGAAGCAGAGAGTGAAGAAAAGAAGAAAATGATGTGTTCAGACACAAATCAACTTGTAGTTTCTTGCTTACAATTTCAATTTCAATTTCAATAACCAAATCGAGAGAGACAGGAAGGAAGAGCTTGAGAGAGAGAGAGAGAGAGAGAAATCGATACCTCGCTGGTGTAGATAGCGGTGGCGGTGCAGACGGTGGTGGCGGTGGAGCTTCGAAATCGAAATCGAAATCGAAATTAGAGAAATCGAACCGGTGCATACGATGGTAGCGGTGGAGCTTCGAAATCGAAATCACTCTGAATCTCAAAGATGAATCTGTGAAAATGATAAGGGTTTAGAGAGGGTTGAGAGAAAGGCGAGACTTAAAGGGGTGAGGATTCAAAATAAGGGTTTACAAATAGGCTTCGAAATTGAGAGAGAGAATCACCGAAACATAGAGAACTTCGAAATCAAAATCGAAATCGCCAAGATGAATCAGCGAGATTGTATCATTCTGAGATGAATCAGCGAGAGATGAATCGATCCTTTGAGAGCATCTCCAATGAAGCTCTATATCTTCAAATATAGAGGGTCCTTTCAAAAAATTCACTCTAACCCATCCCTCATATCCTCCTCTATTTGGGAGGGTGGATGTTTCTTCCTTCAAATTTGGGAGGAGTATGAAAAATGAAGCATCATCTCTATAACACTATTTATTCTATATTTTTTTATTATATTACAAATAACTTTTAATATATAAATTTAATTTTTATAAAATTAACATCATTAAAAAATGTAAAATCATACCTTTAAAATGAGTATAATATTAAATATATTTTACAAAAATTTTTAAATTAAATATTTGTTAATGAACAAAAATTACTTTTTGATGAAAATAGAATGAAGGGTTTTGAAAGTTTGTGATTGGAATTTGAATGAATAGTAACATATTCTATATTTACTTTTGAATAAAAAAATTTATTTTTATCCTTTTAGTGAAAGGATTGGATTGGAGATCCTTTGAGAGGATTTAGAGAGAGGGAGAGAACGAGGGACTGAGGGGTGTTTTGGAAAGTTGGTATAAAGTTAGTTTTTTTTAACTTATTTTAATTTTTTATGAATAAATTACGTGAGAAGTGATATAATCTAAAATAGATAAAAAGGCAGAACTTGACTTTTTACGAGCTTCCAAAAACCCCTCAGTGAGTAAGAGATTAGGCTACAAAATGTATTATATTTGATTTCCCTCAGTGCATTCACCAGCTTGCCCATTTGAGAGAGACGGGACATTTGAAGGCGCTTTAAAACATTTGAAGGCGCTTTAAAACGCCTTCCGTTAATGAAATGGGTGCCGTTTTAATTTTTTAGAAATAAACGTCGTTAAATATTATAAGATGTGATATTTAATAAAACGTCGTTAAATAAACGTCGCCAAAACTCATAATACATTGTAAAATCGATCCTTTTAGCTTTTTTTTATATACTTTTTAAATTTACTTAATTTAAATACACTTAAAAAATAATTATTTGTAATTTTTTTAAATCACTAAATATAGAAAATACAAAAATTCAATTTATTCTGGTGTTTATTGAATTTTTTTATATTTCAATATAAATATTTTACTTTTAAAGTGCATTTACATTAGGTATATGTAAAAATTAAAAAAAAATAATTAAAATATTAAAAATATCAATAATAAAAAAAATCAAAATCTACTTTTAAAAATGCAAAATTAAATAAATAATTTCTCCACCCAGCAATTCATGTAATGATTGTCGACATTTTGAAACCAATTTGGAATATACGTGACCTTTTTCTTTTTTTTTTATCGGCAGAATATACGTGACCTTAAATTGGTTTTTTTTTTTTTTTGGGTCATAATTGTAAGATATTAATTTGTTATAATTAAACGGGTCGTTACTGTTTCATCGGCTCAAATTCTAAACTTTTTCCTTACTGCATGTCTACAAGACCACTAGATTAAACCCAAAGTCACAGGCTTAAATTATCAATCAACAAAATAAGCAGCAATATCTATAGGGTTAGAAGCTCCAACACATATATAGCTATTTGTTTTTTTATTTTTTATTTTTTTATTTTAAGTTATTTGACAATTTACAGTGAGTGAGAGACCATGCCAAAATGCCTAATAGGTTCATTGACAAACGATATCAGGATTCACAATATGATAAAAAAAATGTTGACAAGACAAAGGGCTAGAACCTTTGACGAATATTTGCTTTCAAACCAAAACAAACAAACAAGAAGAAAATTGGTGAATTAGTGAATAGTGAGTGAATCGATCACATGATGTTGGATTATTTTTTATTCTTAATTATTTAATAAATGTACTTAGTTTTTATATTATATTTATAAAATTTATCATTACATGATTAATTTAAAATATTATGCAGACATACATATATAAAATGATTACAAGTAGGGACATTTATCCAAAGTCTAAGTAGGGACAGAACCAACATGAAACCGTATATATATATATATATATCTTTTATAAAATTATAATATTATTCCTTCTTAAAATTGTACTAATGCTTCTTTATTATAAATTTTCTTTCTAATTACAAGTAAGTTGTTATGGATCCTTCTATTATACATCTTTAAAAGGGATGTATCATATACAATTAGACCTTCGCAAAACAAATCTGGATCCTTTCTGTTATTACATGGTTGTAATGGAAAACACTATATAAATAAAAAAAAAATTTATCATAATTAAAAAAGAAAATGACATAACTATAAGTACATATGATAAACATTTTTAAAAAGGTCTATACTAGAATTTCCCGATTGTAATATAAGATTTTTATTACATTTAATAGTTGTAAAAAAATCACCTCATTTGTTGTAATTAATTTTTCTTAATTTAAAATAAATATGAGTTTTTTTTTAACGCAATAAAGAGGAGTTTAAATGACTATTTTTACAACTATTAAATATATATAATGGAGAGGCACTCATGACTACGTTCAGGGCCAAAAATATTTAAATATTGATTATTTTTTCCTTTTAGGTTTTATTTGCATCTTAAATATGAAAAAGAATTTATGAAGGAAAAATAAATAAAATTTTTTGATTTTTTTATTCCTACAAATTCCTCCACAACTGTAATATCCAAAGATAGCATCTCTAATCTACTAGGCAAAAGCATTTCCAACGGTAATAAACATTTTACCTATCTAAACATTAATATAAAGTATACATTTTATTTTGTCTATCAACTTTTTATATTTTTACTCCAACCATACTTTTTAGTTTAACTATTCATTCAAATACTATTAACTTTATAGAATATCACATCAGCAATAAAGATAGAGAAAAATGATCTTGATGATTAAATACTTCTTACCTAACTTTTGAAGGTTAAACATCTCCAACCCACTAGGTATATCATGCTTGTTAGTCAAAATGCCTAGTATAACTCATTTTTTGCAACTCCAATGCACTAGGCATATGATTAGGCATTTTAGCTCAACTCACATTCACTAGCTACATGTAGCTAGCCTTCAAGGCTAAGCAAAATGTATTTAATCATTATGATCATTTCCCTCCATCTTTGATACTGATGTGGCATTTTATAAAATTAATAGTATTTAGATGAATAGCTAAAATAAAGAGTATGGTTGGAGTAGAAACATGAAATAGTTGATAGCCAAAATAAAATATATACTTTATAATAATATTTAGATAGGTAAAATGCCTATTACCGTTGGAGATGCTAAATGTGAGTTGAATTAAAATGTCTAATCATATACCTAGTGCGTTAGAGTTGAAAAAAGTGAATCATACTCGACATTTTGACTAATAAGCATTATGGGCTTGTTTGATTCATGGGATTAGGGGGGGGACTATTTACTGTGCGGATTGTAATCCGCACAGTAAAGCTAATCCGATGTTTGTTTTTTTTTTAGTCCGCCGGACTCCATGTCCGGCCGGACTCCCAATCCCTCATATGGGGGATAAAATAATCCGGGGGGAGTGTGGGATAGAATTGGTGGGATTGTTTCTGCTTGGATTAGAGGGTGAGATGACCATTTTGCCCTCATTTGTTGTGGCACATTTAATTCAAATTTAAATTTAATTATGTATTATATTTAATAAAAAAATTAATTTAAATGTCTCAATTTAAAAATAAAATAATTTTATTTAACTTTTTATTGATGTTTTATTTATTTAATTTTTGAAATAATTTTTATGGATATTTTATTGATGTTTTATTTTAAAATTTTGTTTATGTTTTATTTAATTTCATTATTTAAATGTAATAGATGTTTTATTTAATTTCATTTTTGATTATTATTTTTTTAAACAAATTTATTTAAAATCTTAATTAAAAAATAATATATATTTTTATTGATATTTTATTTATTTATTTTTAAAAATAAATTTATTTAATTGTGTAAAAAATAAAATAAAATAAATTTTTATTTAATCTAGCTAAAAATAATTAAAATATTAAAGATATGTTTAATATTGCTATTACTTAGTAAACTATTAAAAAGGGTAAAATAGTCATTTGTTCATTTATCCTATCAAATTCATTCAACCAAACGTTGGATTCACTAAAAATAGTCCGGGGGATTCACAGTCCGGACATCTAATCCCATGAAAAAACAAACACAGGATACATATCCAATCCGACCAAATAGTCCGGGGGATTCACAGTCCCAGGACTCCAATCCGATGGATTCTAATCCCTCCTTTTCCAGTCCGCCCAATCAAACACACCCTATATGCCTAGTGGGTTGGAGATGCTTAATGTTTGTTAGTCAAAATACCTAATATGCCTCACTTTTTTTCAACTTCAATGTACTAAGTATATGATTAGACATTTTAGTTTGACTCATATTCACTAGTTACATGTAGCTAATCTTTAAATCATTAGGATCATTTATTTCCATCTTTGTTGTTGATGTGACATTTTATAAAATTAATAATATTTGGATGAATATCTCAAATAAAGAGTATGATTAAAATAAAAATATAGAGCAATTGATAGGTAAAATAAAATATATATTTTATAATAAGATAGATAAAATATATATTTAAAATCTAATGGAGCCAATTGATTATTACCCTTTCTTGTAAAAACAGCCCAAGTTGTCGTGGCATATTTGGAGGAATAAGGCTGGCCCAATAGGAAAAATTCAGTCTGAGCCCAGGCCGACGCTGGCTTCATTAAGTTATGTGATTTTTTTTTTTAAATGTATTCTGTTAAATTTAAATGTTTATTTTTAAAATAATTTTAAATTTAAACTTTACAAGTAAAACAATATTGAACCAAGATAAATAATGTTATATGATACTTCAAAACTAACTGATAATTCTTGATGTTATACTAGTTGGTATGCACATGCATAGCTTGCACTATTTCTATTTTTTTTTATGTGTAAGAATTTTATCACAAAACAATATGAGAGAATTGTGTAGGTTTCTATAATTGAATTCTTTGTAGTTAGAAATTTTTCATATATTCCAGTTTCGTTTGGAAACAGGTTATTTTAACAACTTTTTAGCTAAAATATGAGGTAAAAAAAAAATTAGTATGTTTGGAATGAATTTTTAGTTTTTTACGAAGAGATGTGTAAAAAGTAAAGAGAAAAGAGAATCTTTGAGACGTTTTGGTAACAAGCTAAAAAAGTTAGCTTTTTGACTTTTTGGCTTTTTAACTTTTTTAGCCAAAAAAGTCAAATTTTTTAGCCAAAAAGTCAAAAAACCAGCTTTTTACTAATTTCTCAAAACACCCCATTTGACTTTTTAGTATAAGTTATAAATTTTTTGATTTTTTTAATAACATTTTGACTTTTAAGTTAAAATTATTGCATGCCAAACGAGACCTCCATGAGATAACATATATATATAAATAGTAGTGGTGGGAGTTGATTGTGTCCGGGTTGGATCAAGTGGCTATATAATAATGTTTGTATATAAATAACCCAACAAATTTAATAAATAAATTGTGAAGTTGAAATGGAAAAATAGCCTTAACCTTCTCGTTTACCTCATTTATTCTAATTTTTCTATGCATTTAAAAAAATAAATATATAATTTTAATTTCCTAAATTTGGTAAAACAATTCATGATATTAATATTATTAATCAATTATAACATACATGTTAAAGCACGTGTCCAGCATCCATGCATGTGTACACACTACCATGGTCCAATGTGGAAGCATATGTATAGCTCATTAACATCGCTGGTTTCCAACCGAGGTGATGAGCTTGAGAAGTGAATGTGAACTGGCACTCTGCAAAGAGAATAGCCTTTGGGGGAGAGAGAGTGGACATCATGTAAGAGCCAGGGAAAATGTTCTGGTGTGTATTGGGTGCATATCATATGCATTCTATCACAAAAATATATAATTTTTGTTAGATTAAGTGTGACTACATCATAATATGGTGTACCTCTCCATACTTGATCATTTCCAAATGACAAGGTGCATATCTTCCCGCAAGAAAATGAAACAATCTGGTAAGTTAAATTTGAACACAATGGGTGTATTGTTTCATGATAACAGTAACTATTAGTTTTTTATCCAAAGGTTGTGACCTTTGGCAATGGTTGCCATTGTGGTTATAAATACATCGGCAGAATGTTTTCACAATTACACATTCTAATCCATTGGAAAACCAGCATATCTAGACCCAACTTTGCTTTCAGGTTATTTAATCTTGCGTGATAAATACCCTCATGGGATCACCGATCATTTAGCCATTGTTAAGTTAATCTTACAGTGGTATCAAAGCAGGTTTACACATTATCGCAGATGTCGAAATATAGTCTGGAAGAACGAAAAGTTTCCGAACTCTTTTTACCAAAAATTCAAAAAATAATAGACTGACAATCTTTGGCATTGGTGAATTCCGTTTACCAACGTGTTGTATTTCCAGAAAACTATCCAAAGAAAATAACCGTTTGTGGTGCTATTGTTCCGAACCTTGCTGAATTGTGCCTTTGGAAGTAATTTTATAAAATATTTTTCGGTTCAAATTGCGTCTCCTAATTGGCACCATCTTGTTCTTCATAGAATTTTGATCATAGCGGTGAAATTCGTTGTGAAAAACAGCAAAAATTTGATCCACAAAATTCGAAATTCAGTGTTTGGTCACCGACTCTCGTCACTGGAGAAGATAACCAGAACCAGAAAGACGTTGAAGTAGCCTTTGTTTTGAACATTCAAGATTTTGGGCAAAAAAAAAAACCATTTAAAAGGGGCCCAAAAATAAGAGTTACAGTAAGGAAATCAATTCCTTTGGGCCTAAAGATTAAAAAGAATTTTATTGGGCCAAACCAAGTTCAACCCAAAGCAAACCATGCTAAATTAATCCAAATGACGAACCAACCCAATACAGCAGACTAGCCCAAACCCGACCCAATAACCCAACGTGCAAGCCGCGTGCAAAGCCCGATCCCAAGAAGACTGCTACCGACTACCCAATGCTACTGATTCGCTTCAAATTGTGTCCCCACCCAAATCCGCGCCTTGACTCACGGTTCAAAATTCCTTGGACTAGCAAAGAAATTTAGTCTAAACAATTTTTGGCTCTTTCTCGATCATTTCAAGGCCGTTTTCAATTATTCAAAAGCCAAAATTTCCAAAAATTTTCTAAGAATTTTTCTGTGGATACTTATACTACATTTTGAAAAGAAAAAATTCGAGAAGGAGGCTATCCAAGGGTGTTACCAAGGAAAACTTCCAAAGAAACATTGTTTAAAAGACACCGTTGTGTCCCTTGGGCTCGTGGGCTCGTAACTATTATTACAATACTCATAAGCAAAGTATTGGGTTTAAAAGGCCATTGGGTTTGCATCATTTTTCTTATCTAAGACAAGACAACCGATTTTTTGTTTACCGCAGGGGTCGACTCAACAACTTCAAGACTTATCCTTATTAAGTCTTGTTGTTGACTTATTTACTTTGCTTATTTGCTTATTTTAGTTTGTTACATTCATATTTGAATTTTGATTGTAACACATTTTTATTTTTAGTATGGCTATTAAAAATGCCATGGATTCTTAAAGAATTGAGATGCTTAATGGAAATAATTTCTGAGTATGAAAGTGCCACATTTCTTATTTTCTTACACATGAAAAAGCACTGTACACTTTATCCACTTCTAAACCAGATAATGATTCTAATTGGTTTCAACATAAATGGATAGAAGATGATGCAATGGCAAAGGCAACTATGTTATATAATATGAAAGATAACATTATTCCGCTTTTTGAAGAACATGAAACTGCAAGACAATTAATGAAAGCACTAGAAAGCAAGTATGGAGTTCGATCGGATACTCAAATTCAATTGCTCTTGGACAAATATAATAACACTCGTATGAGTGGTAATGATAACGTTGGTGATCATGTTAATCTAATGGAATTAATTGCTAAAGAATTATCCAACCCTGGTCATTCTTTGTCGGACAAGATACAAGTAACTACCATACTTAATAGTCTTCCATTGTCTTGGAATCATGTTATCATATCTCTAACTCATAGCGGACGAGAGATTTCAATGGTAACATTGCATGTGCTCTTAGTTTTGGAAGAAGAAAGAATGAAACAGAGGCGTAAAGAAGGTTTGTCTTCTAACTTGTTGATGGTACAATCTTCACCACAACCACAGAATAATACCCACACACCATTTAACAAGCAAAAGATGACTTCTTTCAAGAAAAAATGGAAGAAGGGATTTCAAAAAGGATGGAAGTAACAGTAAGAATGGTAAAAACAACATCATAAGCATCAAATTGGCCCATATTACAAGTGCGGTAAAAAAGGTCATATCAAAGTCACTTGTCCTCAGAAGAAGCAGAAAAAGGATCATAACCCAGTTGCCATGACAATTTTTGAAGCAATGGTACTTGAACCTTCATCAAATTCATGATGGATTGATTCTGCTGCAACTAGACATGTTGTGCAAAATAAAGACATATTCGCGGAGTTTATTGACAAGAAGGTTGGTGAACACAGAATCTACAACAACTCATATAGTGATGTTTTGGGCATCGGCAACTGTCAATTCTCTATTAATGGAACTTCCATTATTCTTTATGATGTGCTTTATGTACCCAGCATTCGCCGAAATTTAATTTCAATTCCGGTCTTAACCCAAAAAGGTTTTGAAGTTAATTTTAGGTTTAACACAATATTGATTAAGAAAGGGAGTGCATTAGTGAAAGGTGTAAGAGTGAATGACATGTACTCTCTTCCTATTGATAATAATAAAGTATGGGTGTGTTTGATTGGGGGGATAAGGAGGGGGATTATTTACTGTGCAGATTGTAATCCGTACAGTAAATCTAATCCGATGTTTGTTTTTTTTTTAGTCTGTCGGATTCCATGTCCGTCCGGACTCCATGTCCCCCATATGGGGGACTATTGTGTCCTTGAGGGAGGGGTGGGACAGAAAGTGGGGGACTATCCACTGTTGGGATTAGATGCGAAAATGACTATTTTGACCCTCTACTATTTAATTATTTATTATATTTAATAAAATTCAATTATATTTAAATGTTTCAATTTAAAAATAAAATAATTTTATTTAACTTTTTATTGATTTTTTATTTATTTAATTTTTTAAAATAATTTTTTATAGATATTTTATTGATGTTTTATTTTAAAATTTTGTTTATAATTTATTTAATTTCATTATTTAAATTGTAATAGGTGTTTTATTTAAAATTTTAATTCAAAAAATAATATAAATTTTTATACAAAGTTATACAAAGATTTTATTAAATCAAATTTAGTGGTTATTTATTTATTTAATTGTGTAAAAAAATAAATTTATTTAATTGTGTAAATAAACAAACACAGTAAAGTTTTGTATGTAAAAAAAAATAATGATTTGTTATACAATAATGCTTTAAAAAAAAATTATTGATATTTTTTTTATTTATTTATTTATTTTAAAAAAAACAAATTTATGTAATTAAAAATAATTAAAATATTAAAGATATGTTTAATATTGCTATTACTTAGTAAACAATTGAAAAAGGGCAAAATAGTCTTTTGTTCATTTATCCTATCCAGTCCGTCCAACCAAACGTTGGATTCACTGAAAATAGTCCTATCCAGATATCTAATCTCATGAAAAAATAAACACAGGATACATATCCAATCCAACCAAATAGTCTGGGGGATTCACAGTCCCAGGACTCAAGTCCGATGGATTCTAATCTCCCCTTTTCCAGTCCGTCCAATCAAACACACCCTATGTGTTTCTGATTATTTGTCTGTTTCAACAAATAATAGTTCTTATTTATGGCATTTAAGATTAGGTCACATTAATAAAAATAAAATGTCTCGAATGTTTAAAAGCGGCTTATTGCCTAAAGTATGTTCCGATGATTTTGATATATGTAAACCAAGTATCAAAGGCAAAATGACTAGCAAGCCATTTTTTAAACATTGGAAATCATTGGAATTACTCGAAATAATTCATTCGGACATTTGTGGCCCTTTAAGAACTAAAACTCATTAAGGCATGGAATACTTTATTACTTTCACTAATAATTATTCAAGATATGGACATATCTACCTTCTTAAACACAAATCAGAGGAAATTGACAAGTTTAAGGAATATAAATTAGAGGTAGAAAAGTAACTTAGTCGGTCCATTAAACACTTGAATAATGATAGAGATGGCGAATATGAAGCTATAGATTCGTTCTACAAGGACAATGGTATAAAACATTTGTTTACAGTGCCATACACACCATAACAAAATGGGATTGCCGAAAGACGAAATCGTACTCTAATAGAAATGACTAGGTTATGATGGCTCATGTTGATCTTCCTATTCATTTTTTTGAAGAACCTTTGTTTACCGCTGCATACATTTTAAATCAAGTCGAAACAAAATCCAAACCTCTAACTCCTTACGAATGCTGGCATGGTACTAAACCTAATATTCACAATCTCAAAGTTTAGAGATGTAAAGCACATGTACTTATTCCCAAACCTTTAAGGGATAAATTGGGAAGTAAAACTTGGGAATGCAAGTTTATTGGTTATGTTGAAAATGGAAATGGTTATCGTTTTTATCATCCAAAACGTGGATTAATAGAAAGTAGAGTTGCTATTTTTCTTGAATCCACTGATCTTGTTACTCCTCTTAAACAAATTGAATTGCTCTCCGAAGTATCTCAAGATTCTTGTATTCCTTCTTTGTCACACGATCCACATATTCTTCCAGAACCATCTAATAGTGGAAGGAAACGCAAATTACATGACGATGTTTTACCTGCTTCGAATCCTAAGATAAGTGGGAGTAAAAGAGCAAGACGTCCATCTACGTTTTTGAAAGAACATTATGTTTTTCAAGTTGAAGAACTCAATAACTTAGTAGATGATCCTGCTAGTTATAATGAAGCAATAAGTAGTAGTGATGCTACACAACAGCTTGAGGCAATGAATAAAGAACTTGACTCGATCAAGAAAAATGATATTTGGAAATTAATTGATCTCCCGAATAGAAGAAAAGCCATTGGTTGCAAATGGGTTTTTAGAAAAAAATTCAAAGTAGATGGAAGTTTGGAGAAATACAAGGCTAGGTTAGTAGCCAAAGGATTCACTCAACAACCTGGAATAGACTTTGTAGATACATATTCTCCTGTTGCAAAATTTGCCTCAATAAGGATTCTAATGGCTGTAGTAGCCATGATGGATTTGGAATTGGATTAATTAGATGTTAAAACTGCTTTTCTTAATGGAGAATTAAAAGAGAAAATTTATATGATGCAACCTGATGGTTTCCAGAACCAAGGCAACGAGGATAAAGTCTACAAGTTGAAGAAATCTCTGTATGGACTTAAACAATCTTCAAGACAATGGTACTTGAAATTCTACCAAGCCATTTTAGAAATAGGCTATGTTGTGAGTCCGTTAGATCACTGTCTTTATATCTAGAAAAATGATGACAAGTTAACAATATTGTCTTTATACGTGGATGACATATTGTTAACAGGAAATCGTCCAGATATGATTATAAAAACCAAAATTTTCTTAGCATCTAGATTTGAAATGAAAGACATAGGTCTTGCAACCTATATTCTAGGAATTAGAATTTCAAGAGATAGAAATTCAAAATTATTATATCTAGATCAAAAGAAATATCTAGGCAAGGTGCTCAAAAGATTTAATATGGATAACTGTAATTCTTTAAGTACGCCTGTTTGCAAGAGACAAAGCCTTAGTAAAAATATGAGTCCTCAAACTAAGTCTGACGTTGAGGAAATGAGAAATGTCCCGTATGCTCAGGCAGTAGGCAGCCTAATGTATGCTATGACAAGCACAAGATCTGACATCTGTCATGTAGTCAGATTGGTAAGTAGGTTTCAATCCAATCCAGGTAAGAAACATTGGCAAACAGTCAAAAGAATATTCAGATATTTAAAAGGCACTAAGAATTTGAAATTATGTTTTGGTTTGTGTGATCTAGACATAAAATGATACATTGACACAGATTTTACAGGAGATGTAGATGACAGAAAGTCTACTAGTGGTCATGTATTCTTGTTTGGTGGAACAGCAGTTTCTTGGTTAAGTAAGAAATAGAGTTGTGTTGCAAAATACACTATGGAAGCTGAATACATAGCTTGCAGCATAGCCGTTAGTAATGCGGTCTGGATAAAATGATTTGTTGATAGTTAGGTATACCTATCAGACTGGTCAATATGTTTTGTGACAATCAGTCCGCCATCTCATTAATAAAAAGTGAAGCAAATAGCTCTAAGGGAAAACATATTGATGTAAGTTACCACTATATTCAAGACATAGTGGAGAGAGGTGAAATTAAAGTCAACTATATACCCTCAGAAGAGATGGTGGCTGACCCTATGACCAAAGGGTTGTCTCTGGAAAAATTCAAAGAACATGTAGCTAATATGAGATTAAAAAAAATGCTTAGCTATGTGGTTTTGCTACTTATATAAGAGCATAGTCGGATAACGCTGGGGACGCCTAGATAACCGATGTTTTGCGACTCTATCTTGTATGGAAACATGTGTTTGGTCAGGTAACAAGATAGAGGAACTGACAAGGTACGGATATCATAATTAGCATGAGATATGAAGTCCATAATATGCAACGTGCTAACTAGATGATATTGTCTGCTTGATTAGCAAAAAGTCATTGATAAAGTGTGTTAAGGAAAACCTTTAGGAATGGGTCTTAAAGGAAGTACTTAATAATAATTTTAATGCAGGTCGACACATAAAAAATGTGTGCGGCTAAAGTCGTCAATGGTGACTGGGTATGGACTATGAACCCAGCACTGAAAATCGATGTCGTTCATTTGAAACATAGTGAATTGAAGTCATCTGGAATGTGTTGTCAGTGGGAGAACACATTCGTACAGATGTGGTCAGATTGGTGACAAAAACGTGCGCACATATGCTCAAGTCACAATCAAAAGTCGAACTATGAGGTAATTTCATAGATGAAAGTTGGCATGAGGCAAAATTTTGGTACCTAGGTAAACATGCTCAACTTAGGATTTTTCACCTCATTATAATGTGATCAAGTGAGAGATGTTAGATTACGTGTGACTACATCATAATATGGTGTGCCTCTCCATACTTGATCATTTCCAAATGACAAGATGTATATCTTTCCACAAGAAAATGAAACAATCTGGTAAGTTAAATTTGAACACAATGGGTGCATTGTTTGATGATAACAGTAACTATTAGTTTTTTATTCAAAGGTTGTGACCTTTGGCAATGGTTGCCATTGAGGTTATAAATACATTGGCAGAATGTTTTCACAATTACACATTCTAATCTATTGGAAAACCAGCATATCTAGACCCAATTTTGCTTCCGGATTATTTCATCTTGCGTGATAAATACCCTCACGGGATCACCGATCATTTAGCCATTGTTAAGTTAATCTTACAATTTTATTATAAAATTTCGTTATATTAATTATAAAATATATAATTTTATTATAAATTGACGTATTAAAATATTCAAAAATTTGTGGTTAATATTATAAAAGTTTGTAACTTGGTTACGGCATTTTTTATTACGTCAATTATGATGATATTATATATTTTGTAATTAATATTATAAAATTTTGTGATAAATGGTAGAGTTGTATACACACCGTAGGAGAACCCAAGAGAAAGGCATTATGATATTGATGCAACTGCATAATTGCTACATAATTGGATTGTTTTATTTTAAAAGATTATGTTACATTATTTGATATGCTTTATGTTTATAGTTAATTAGGTGAGATTGGCTTAAACAAATTTTTAAAAAATAACAATTATTTAAAAGCCAAAAAAAAAAAAATTTAACTTTTACTTTTAATTATTAACTTCTAACTTAAAGTAAAAAACACCAAACATATCCTATATATACTTACCATATGTCGTAACAATTAATATGTCATACAATGCATCAAGATTTCAATTCCATCTCGGTGTTTCAAGTCAATTTGTTTTATAAAAAGTTATACAACAGTTCTGAGTATTACTA
Source organism: Camellia lanceoleosa (assembly GCA_025200525.1). Classification (NCBI taxonomy): domain Eukaryota; kingdom Viridiplantae; phylum Streptophyta; class Magnoliopsida; order Ericales; family Theaceae; genus Camellia; species Camellia lanceoleosa. The sequence continues at coordinate 18,982,180 of CM045762.1, read as the reverse complement.
GGCCATACTCTCTCACAAATCATTATTAATTATGCTTCTTATATTTCTCAATCACCTAAAATAATACATCATCTATCTATCTTCTCGATCAATTACAATACCATGGAATACCACGTGATCATACGCTGAGATTACTTTTTTGTTAGCTTATTTATGTTTTTAGTGATTTTTTTTATTATTTTTCAAAAAGGTTTTAGGCTTCTTGTTATATTCAACAAGATGAACCAAAAATTAATTATTTTAAAAATATTCAAAAAAATCTAGAAAAGACAAAAATAGGCACACAAAAAATAACGATTTTATTATTTTTTTTTTGAAATTTTTCAAAAAAAAAATTAACAGAATTTTTAAAAAAAAATGTGACTTATTTCTAACTTTCCAAACAGCCAAGTTTTCTTAAATAAATAAAATAAAATAAAATAAAGAAGAAAAAATTAAAATTATCTCTCTCAATTTTTAATTAATCAATTTTTTTTCAACGTGTATAAAATCAATATTTTGAAGGAATTGGTTGGCAATAAAACCTTGATAGAGCCAATCCAAAAAATAACTCCACTCCACCCAAATAAATCAAAAGGCTAAAAAATGTATAATGTAATGTGTTTGATTTTGAGGAAAAGTAAGAAAAAGGGACAGTCCTATTTTTCTTCTCTCCTTCACTTTCTAATTTTTTTATTGTTCAAGTAGAGAGAAGGGGGAAAAAGTATGATGAAAATGTTTTTTGGACCCACAATTTTTTTGGTCCCTTAAATAATCAAGTAAAAATTTTGGTAAGTACTTAATTTTTAATTTTGATAAGTAATTTAAAAAATAATAATTTGACCATATTTATTTATTTTTATTTAACGTTTCTCTGAAAATACAGTTAATAATAATATTCTTTCCTTATTTTCATAGAATTTTCTGGAAGGTAGGATAGAGACAAACAGACAACAACGTTCCTATGTCACAAAAAAAAAAAAAAAACGTGAAGCTTTGTTTTCGGCTACCCAATATTACCGTTTTATCAATAATTGCAAATCTCCCATAATTATAAATATATCCTCTTCTTCTCTCTTTATTTTTCTTTTTTCTTTTTTCTTTTTAATAAATTACAGTAACTACCGGTGTGTGCGTTGTAGTTTGAACTGTTTGAGAGTAAAATTATAAATTGGATGATGGATTAACGGTGAAAAGGGAATTCCTTAATTTGACTTTGGACCGAACTCGTTTGGACCGAGCTGAGTGGGCCAAGCTTGTTGGGCCGAGCTAAGTCTGTGTGATCAGCGGACACCTTGTGCTAAGGATCCTGGTCTGGTTGAGCCGGAGTGACTTTAGTCCACTAGCCCGGTGGGATAGCGCACTTCAATGAATTAGACAAGACTTCCAAGTTTGGGTCGACCCAGGTGAGAGTCATTTAATTAAGGAGCTCGGTGAAATCTTTGGTGGGAAGTAATCAAGTAAATCAGTCAAGAGGAACAGTTGTGTCGGCAGGATGTAGTGCCGCGCTGGTAGTAGCCCGGTTGGAAAGGCTACGCTGTTGTACAGCATCGCGGAAAGGAGGTTCCGCAGATCGTACATTAATTCAGTTTGGTGGTTTTTGTTAGGTGGTGTTTAGCTGTTTTAGCGTTGACACGTGGGAAAATGTGAGAGGGAAGCAGGTCCACGCATCTCGAGAGGAATGGGCACGAAAGCACGTGTAGAAACCATATAAACAAGATTGCATCTCCATACAGAGGGATGGTGAAAAAACTGAACTACCACATAGTAACCTCTCTCTTCTCTTTCTCTCTAAAGGTGTGCTAACTTGATCGCCGAAGGGGTTTTTCGACAACACACCACCGAGTAGCTCACCGCTGTTTGTGTTCGCAGGTTAATTGAAACGAAGTGAAGCTTGGATGTGAGGAGTATGGGCGGTATTGGATATTTGCTCCCTGTACAATTGGCGCCATATATGGGAAATCAAAATAGACACAACCTTGTCATCCAAGCTCATCAGATTGTCTTTCATGGCGAACAACGACGAAGTACCATTGTCTGCCATCAATGGTATTACCCTAGAGTCGGTTTGACAGAGAGACGGACTTCCCGCCGTTCCAAACATGGCGAGCTTGGAGACCTCACCAGGAGAACTCCCTAGAGATGCTCGAGATAAGCATGCCAAGAGCACTAATCACTCACGGAGTCCAGACGGGCACCGGTGGCAAAGAGAGTCACACGCTCAACGCCTGTAGTACAAGTTGAGGGACCAAGACGCCGTCATCCGGAGAATGGCGGCGGAGATGGAAGCTCTCAAGCGGCAAGTCAAAGGGAAGGGTGTTGCTGAAGTGGGTGATTACAGTGAGCGCACCCAACCCCACCGCTCAGGCAGCCAGAACTAGCGACACACGCCCTCTCTCTCAATCACCAGAAGCTATGGGGTTGAAGACTCTGCCCCACCAACAGAGAAGTCTTGTGGGCAAGATAGTAGTTACCGGCCCTCACGTCCGCCAACGACATCGAGATATTCCTACTCCGCTCGTTAAGAGGACTTGAGAGATGTCTTGAAAGAACGAGCGCGCCGGCGAGAGGCTCAAAGGGTGTCGATGCTCCAGCGGTTATCCTACGGAGGTCGCACCAGTGAAGAGGTCGTAATGCCACCACCCTGATCAGTTGTACCTGTCCCTTTGGACAAAGATTTGGCAAGATTGAGTGCCACCCCTTTCTCTCTTGAGATAGAGACCACATTGCTTCTAGCGGGCTTTCACCAACCCAAGTTTACGCTCTATGACGGAAAAATCGATCTGTACATACACGTAAGCCACTTTCCGGCAGGTAATGGCTGGATACAAGCGTAACGATGCTCTCATGTCCCTTATTTTCCCGTTGAGCTTGGGCAAGCTGGACTTGAAGTGGTTTGAGAGGCTTCCGGAGGAAAGCATCGAAAGGTGGCAGCAGTTGGTGGAGACATTCGTGACTCCATTCCAAACCAACGCCAAAACGCCAAAGGAAGTTGACCACCTCATGAGTGTCAAGATGGAGTTAGGCAACTCCCTTAAAGCATATAACGCTAGATATTGGGAGACTTTCAATGAGATCCTTGATTGCTCGACCAACTTAGCAATTACCTAATATAAGCGCAATCTCCCGGTCAGACATCGATTGAGGGATTCCCTCACGATGAACCAACCAACTTCCATGGAGCTGTTGATGCAGCGTATCAACGAGAACATCCGAGTAGAGGACGATGCGACTGCATCTACCACAAAGACAAATCTGGTGGCAACGGACAAAAGGGTGGCTGGAAAAGTCCACGCGATCGGACAGGAGACAAACCGTCCAAATGACCGCGTAAGGGAATCAGACCGTGGTCTGGATCATAGAAACTGGGGTAAAGGTCGCCGTAATGACCGAGCAGATTATCCCTGCGATGACGCGGCAGATGCAAATAGAAAGCTGAACGCTCGGACGCGCATCACCACGGTTTTCAAGATCCCAATCTACCACATACTTAGTGAAATCCACAACGAGGTTTACGTTCGGTTTCCCACTAAGTTAGGCGATGCGTAGAAGGGCTTCAATCCGTGGTACCGCTACACATTTCATAGGAAGCGAGGGCACCGGACGGAAGATTGTTTGCCCCTGAAGCAACACTTGGAGTTGGTCGCCGCCGGACACTTGGACCGTTACATCGACGGGGGCATCAGGGCCGCACACCATGCTCCAGCTGAGCCAAATAGTTTGGACGACCTAGAAGCACCCTCTTAAGGAGTGGTCAATGTGATCCACGGTATAGTAGAGCCGGCACGGGTATGCGAGCTCTAGGGGATGATAAAAAAAGTAGAACATATGAGGGAAGTTTTATCAGTCCAACCCGCGATCAAAAGAGGCAAGACTGAGGAAAAGAATGTGCTTAGCTTCTCAAGCAGAGATCTTAAGTGCATTCAAACACCGCACAATGATGCTCTGGTGGTCACCCTTCGTATCAGGGACTTTGATGTTAAGCGCATTTTGATCGACAAAGGCAGCTCGGTCGAAATCATGTACTACGACGCCTTCAAGCAGCTCAAACTCAGAGATATAGACTTGGCTCCAGCAACTTCACCACTGGTTGGTTTTAACTCACAATCGGAGTGGCCAATGGAAAGGATAATCCTACCGGTCAAAGCTGGATCCGTGGTCAAGCAAGTGGAGTTCTGGGTGTTGAAAGTGTCATCTACATACAATCTGATCCTAGGAAGGGGATGGCTTCACGCCATGCAGGCGGTGGCATCGACCTTCTACCAGGTTATGAGGTTTCCCTCGGCTACGGGGGAAGTTGAGGAGATTTAGGGCAATCAAGTCATGGCTAAGCAATGTTTCGTGGTAGTGAATGGGAGCCGAGCAGCCAAAGGCTTTGTGCAAATGATCGAAGGCTCGAAAGATCAAAGTGTCCTAGATAATGTGAGCACTAAGGTCGAGGAAAAGCCTATTGAAGATTTGGTAGAGGTGCAGATCGGCACAAAGAATCCTGACAAGTTCTTTTTGCTGGGATCTAGCTTGACCGCCCAAGAACGGACAGAGATAGTGGAGTTCTTGGTGGCGAATATCGAAGTATTTGCATAGACGCCGTACGACATGCCTAGCATTGATCCAAGCTTTATTTGCCACCAACTCAATGTCTTCCCGGATGCATGTCATGTCATTCAAAGAACGAGGAGATCAGCCCTTTATCACGCCGAAGTAGTTGCGGAGGAAGTCAAGAACCTACTGGAAGCTAGGCCAATCCAAGAAGTGCACTACCCTCGGTGGGTTTCAAACACGGTCCTGGTACCCAAGAAGAATGGAAAATAGCAAGTTTGCGTTGATTACAAGACGATCAACTGAGCTTACCCTAAAGACAGTTTTCATTTGCCTAGAATCGACCAACTGATGGATCTTACAGCCAGACACAACCGGCTCAATTTCTTAGATGCTTATCGCGGTTATCACCAAATCGCCATGCATGAACCTGACCATGAGATAACCTCTTTCACGACACCGAGGGGATTGTTCTGCTATAGAGTCATGCCTTTTGGTTTGAAAAATGCCGGGGCCACTTTCCAGAGGATGGTGACCAAGATGTTCGCCCCTCTACTCGGCCGCACGATGGAGGCTTACATCGACGACATGGTGGTCAAAAGTAAACATCAGGCCGACCACTTGTTCGACCTAGCCGACATGTTTGCCATTCTTAAACAACACAAGCTACGCTTGAATGCGTCAAAGTGTGCCTTCGACGTGGGGTCAGGAAAATTCTTGGGCTTCCTAGTCACCAACCGAGGCATCGAAGTGGACCCCTTACAAATCAAAGCCATACAAGAATTGAAGTAGCCCAACTCAGTAAAGGACGTACAACATCATGCCGATATGGCAGCCGCGCTTAACCAATTCATAAGCCGGTCATCAAATCGTTGTCGCCCTTTTTTCCGAGCCTTGAAGTCCAAGTTTTCATGGGATGAAGAATATGACAAGGCCTTGGCCGAGCTAAAGACGTATTTGTCTTCCGTTCCACTCTTGGTGACACCCAAGCACGGTGAAAAACTCTACATTTATCTGGCTGTTTCTCAACATGCAGTTAGTGCGGTGTTGGTCCGAGCAGAATGTATCCAACATCTCCCAATCTTCTACGTGATCAAAACCTTGCTACTGACAGAGTCGAGGTACTTGCCGCTGGAAAAACTTGCTTTGGCACTAATGATGGCCTCTAGGAAATTAGCGCACTACTTTCATGCTCACACAATCATGGTGCTGACCGAATTCCCTTTGAAAGCCTTATTTGAGTGGGCGGATTTCTCCGGCTGAATTCTAAAGTGGGCAGTCGAATTGGAGCAATTCGATGTCAAGTTTCAACCCCGAACTGCCATCAAAGCCCAAGAATTGGCTGACTTTGTTGCTGAATTCTCACCTGGAATTCACTCGGTATGCCTGGTGGATCTTACCATGGCAGCCGAGGTGAAGGAGGTAAGCGCGACGAAAATTACACAACAGAGTGATGTTGGCGACGCGAAACTTGTGCACCCGTCCACAAATCTATCAGTCAGAGGTGTATTTCAGCCCGGTAATGCGACGTCAGGTTTGGAAATAACAGGTCAACCTGTTGGATCCAGCGCCGTATTGCTGAAAGGGGATGAAGATACGTCTGTTGTAATCATCAACGACGAGCTTGTCGCTCAAATAGCCAAGCAGCCGAGCGACCATGATCACCTCAACCTTCAAGCATCCTAGGATCCCTCAGAATGCTAGAAACTTTTCATTGGCGAAATGTGGAAATTTTTTGTAGATGGTGCCTCAAACCGGCACGGCGCCGAGCTGGGCATAGTTTTGATCTTGCCAGATGGACTAACTATCGAACACTCTATTACGCTCAGATTCCTAGCGTCAAACAACAAGGTTGAGTACGAAGCATTGTTGGCCGAACTTAAAAGCGCGCTCCAATTGCACGCATCCGAGTTGATGGTCTACAGCGACTCCCAACTCGTTGTAAACCAAGTGTCTGGAGAGTACAAAGCAAATATGACAGAATGGCCAAATACTAAGCTTTAGTGAGAGAACACATCAAGAAATTCTAAGCAATAAGGATCCAACAAATTGGCCGTGAAGATAATGGCTGAGCAGATGAGTTGGCCGGCCTAGCTTCCATATTCAACAGATCAACTCCCAGCCCTCTCCTGATTGAGTTCCTCCCAAAACCCAGCATTGAGGACTCGGAGGCGGAAGTATTTCATACGAGCTTGGTCCCTCTTGGATGGACCCTATCATCATTTTCCTTAAAGAATGAACCCTGCTTGCCAACAAAAAGGAAGCATACAAAGTCCGGGTGAAGTCAGAGCGGTTTTGGCTCTCTCCATCTGGTGCTTTATATAAGAAGCCATTCACCGGTCCATATCTCAAGTGTGTTCACCCAAATAGCGTAGAGGCTTTCCTTTACGAGATCCACGAAGGCATGTGCGGAAGTCACATCGGAAGGAGATCTTTAGCCTACCGCGCTATTTCGCAAGGATACTGGTGGTCGTGCATGCAAGCAGATGCGCAGAAATATGTTAGAAAATGCGAAAAATGCCAAAAGTTCGCCCACCGAATTCACCAGCCAGTCGGAGAACTTCTCCCCCTCACAAGTCCTTGGCCTTTCGTAATATGGGAGCTGGACATAGTGGGACCACTCCCAACAACGATGGGCAACCGGAAGTTTTTTATTGCGGCGACAGATTACTTCACCAAGTAGGTTGAAGCCGAGCCCTTAGCGACTATCAAAAAAAAGGATGTCAGGCGGTTTGTTTGGCAGAATGTGATTACGCGGTTTGGCGTCCCCAAGGCTTTGATTTCTGATAATGGCATCCAATTTGACGAACGGTTGTTTAGAAGATTTTGTGAGTCCAAATCCACCAAGAGGATGCTTCGACATGGACAAGGGATATAAAAAGCGAGTGTGATTACGTTGTAGCTCTGGACCACAAGGTTGTACGAGGAAAAGAATGTGCAGTAGAGGGAGAGAGTAAAGGGGCATACGATGTGCATATGAAGGCAGAAGAGGTGCCAAAATTTGAAATTGAAGAGACGGCATGCGACGGCTGGGTTGGCTTAACGAGGCCAATTGGCAAAAGACACGTGGCTGTGATAAGACCATTGTCAGAATTGAAGAGACAGGAAGTGACGTTGAAACGTCGACCGAGTTGATTAGTGATTTCAGGCGGAGAAGGTAATCCCAGTCATGCTGACGCGGACGGGATTAAGGGGCAATTGAGAGGGGGATTCCTTAATTTGACTTTGGACTGAACTCATTTGGGCCAACTGAGTGGGGCCAAACTTGTTGGGCCGAGCTAAGTTTATGTGATCAGCGGGCACCTTGGGCTAAGGATCCTGGTCTGATTGAGCCGGAGTGACTTTAGTCCGCTAGTCCTGTGGGATAGCGCACTTTAGTGAATTAGACAAGACTTCCAAGTTTGGGCCGACCGAGTAGGAGAGCTATCGGAATTAAGGAGCTCGATGGAAGTACTGCGCGGTGGGAAGTAATCAAGTAAACCGGTCAAGAGGAACAGTTACGTTGGCAAGATGTGGTGCTGCACTGGTAGTAGCCCGGTTGGAAAGGCTACGCAGTTGTACGGCATCGCAAAAGGGAGGTTCCGTAGATCGTACATTAATTCAGTTTGGCGATTTTTGTTAGGTGGTGTTTAGCTGTTTTAGCACTGACACGTGGGGAAATATGAGAGGGGAGCAGGTCCACGCGTCCCAAGAGGAATGGCGCGCGAAAGCGCGCGCATAAACCATATAAACAAGATTGCATCTCCATACAGAGGGATGGTGAAAAAACTGAACTACCACATTGTAACCTCTCTTTTCTCTCTCTCTCTAAAGGTGTGCTAACTTGATCGTCGGAGGGGTTTTCCGGCAATACACCACCAGGTAGCTCACCGCCGTTGTGTTCGCAGGTTAATCGGAACGAAGCGGAGCTTGAACGCGCACTACTACAAAAATAGTTAAAGATCACACTTTGATGAAAAAAAATATCTCACTTTTATTGAAAGATTGGCGGATTAAATAATATTCTAAGCAATTATTAAGCTTTTATATAATAGATAATACTAATTTGCAAAATATTTTTCATATATATAACACAAACTAATTTTATATAATATATTTCATATATATATAATTACTAATTTGTGATAAATTTTACATATTAAATCTCTCTCTCACACTCATTTTTTACTTTGATATTTCATTATAGGTTAATATATATATATATATATATATATTAACTATAGTGAAGCGAATTGGTTTCGAAGATGGATTATAAATTTCAAAGCTTAAACAGCGGTTAGCGGATAGAGCGGTGCGGCTCAATGCAGATCGGTGTTATTTTAGCAGATTAGGCGATATTTTATACAATCCTAACAGTATCTACCCTTAAGATTTGAAAAAAAAATACAGTTACCTTCACACTTTTAATATAATTATACTAACTTTTCTCAAGATTTTAATTCACGTGATACTTAATTAATAATTTGTTAGTTGTATGAATAAAAAAATAATAATATTATTTATTTTCTGCTAAAATGTATATTTATCATTATTTATTTTGTATTGACATTAGTTTAAGTCATTTTAACCATAGTAAAGGTTAGATTAATATAATTATATCAAAAGTATGAAAGTGACTATAATTTTTTCAAATATCAAGGTGAGTGAGTATAACTTACTACTTTTTAAAATAAATTACAAATACACTTTTTGAGATTTATTTAAAATACGAATTGTTCAATGTAGTTTAGAAAATTACAAATATTCCATTGTCAGAAATTTTTTATTTAACAAAATTAACTAAAAAAGATTAATTGGTCTCTTATAAAATGATAAGATTAATTGAAATAAATTTATAATATCATTAAAAATTGTTAATTAATTTGATAATTTATTAATAAAAAGGGTTATTTCTTATGAAATTAAAATTTTTAAGGAGGAAAATATAATTTTTAAAATTACAAAAATAAATTATATTTTATGCAAATCTGAAACAATATATTTATAATTTGAGGAGCGATGGAGACCCCCTCCAATCACCACCCCCACCACCCCCTACACACATGTGGTAGGTGGTGATTGGAGGACAAGGGAAATAAAAAGAAAAAAGAAAAAAAAATCCAATCAATGAGAGAGAGAAGAGGTTAAAGAGGGTGGGAAAAAACAAAAATACTAGAGACCTCAAAAATTCTACCAAAAGTTTTACCAAATGTCTCACATGGGTGTGGGACCCACACAATGTGGGTCCCATACTCATTTGAGAGATTTGGTAAAATTTTTGATAGAATATTTGAAATCTCTAACATTATTCGAGAAAAAAAAGGATCTTAGACATTTTTGTTATAATTTATCCTTTTTCTATCTCTATCTAAAAAAAAAAAAAAAAAAAACTGTCTCTGTCCATTAAACAACTTTAAAGAAAGTGAAGGGCGATGGAATTTGGAAAAGTATTTATTACTGTTTGTGCCCGAAAAAGCCCGCCGTTCCGTTTCCACCCTTTTGTACATTTCAACGGCGGCCCCGATGTGAACAATCTTTGGAAAGGAATACATATCATACCGAAATGACCAAAATGCCCTCAAATGTATTTGACCTGGGTAATTTTATTCTGGACGAATTATACTCACAATTTCTATAGTTTATAATATATTTGATTTTAAATTTTGAATCTTGTTTTAAATAAGGACAATTGAATATACTATCACTCAATTTTAAAGGTAAAGTTATCAATTTGATAAAATATAAATTAATTTGATAAAAATAAACGTCAAAAAAATATTTTTGAATTTTTAAAAATAATTTCTATCTACCAAAGATAAAATTATGTAAAATAGATAAATCTTTTAGATATTTATTTATTTATTTTACCAAATTAATTTTTATTATGTGTTTGGATGATACTTATGTAATGGGTGATTGTTAAGTTTTTAATATGTAATCGATATATTTAATATATGAAATATTTTTTATTTTAGATTTTTTGATTTAATGGATTGGTTTAATAATGATATCAAACTTGTCGCCATACTTAATTTTTGAAAAAATAGCAACTAATTTAATAAAAATAAAAGCAACCACACATTACATAATTACCATCTAAACACATAATAAAAATTAATTTGGTAAAAAAAAAAAAATAAATGTCTAAAAGATTTATCAATTTTACATAATTTTATCTTTAGTGGGTAGAAATAATTTTTAACAATTCAAAAATATTTTTTTGACATTTATTTTTGTCAAATTAGTTTATATATTTTATCAAATTAACGATTTTACCCTTGAAATTAAGTAATGGTATCTTTAATTGTCCTTATTTGAAATAAGATTCAAAATTCAGAATCAAATGTTTCATAATTGAAAAGTCAAGAACCAAAGTGACATAAGACCCAAACTATAGGGACCGTAAGTGTAATTCGTCCTTTTATTTACACACTTCAATTACTCTTAGTTCACACCATTATTCATAATTTTTTAATTATGATTTTATCCTTCAATCAAATATCCAAATTGCCCTCATCTCTATTCCATTCCTTTCATTCACAAACCCTAACCTAACTTATTGATGTACCATGGCCATTCTATTCTTGCCGCCATCACAACCCCTTGCCTTCAATCGCCTCCTCTCCATAGCCTGTCTCTTTGCTTTGCGTCCTCCAATAGCTTCTTAGACGCCCATCGTCCGTCATCGCCGCCGCTATCAACCCTCACTGTCATAGCCACTACCAACCTCTCTCATTCGCCACGTCGTGCCTTCTCTAGCTCCGTTGTCCACCCCTCTGCCGTAGTAGGCCCTTATCTCGCCATCACGAACAACCTTACTCTCCCCTCTGCCATCATGAACAACTTCACCCTTACCCTAGCCATCGCAATCCCTCTCCCCTACCTCTCCATCGCAACTCAATCCTTTTACATCCTAGCCCACTCCACCGTAAGGAGAAAGAGAGAGAGGCCTAGGGTTTCCAGATTTAGACAATGAAAAAGAAGAAGAAGATAGAGCAGCTGGAGAGAGGTAACAGAAATGGGTGGAGGTCGGTGGCTGATAGCTAACGATGGGCAAGGGTTTGGGTTTGGGTTTGGGTTTGGATTTGGATTAGTTGGAGAAGATGAAAATAATTTGGTATTATTTGAAAATTAGTAGTGTGTATTGAGACAAAATTATGAACTTTAATTTGGGTGTGGTGTGAACTGAGCAAGTAGTGTATACTAAAAGGATTTAGGGGGTGTAAATAAAATTACCCATTTGACATTGAAATTTGTACATACTAAAATGACTAATTTGACCTCTCACTCCCACATTGTTCTATATAAATTTTTTCATTGTCATTAGAGATACTTGATATAAGTTATACGAGTTACTTATAATTTTTTTTATTTTATTTGAACAATCTTGGGTATTTCATTTTTTTCTCTCATATTTTTTTTTATAAATTTATTTGACAGTTGTCGCAAATTATTTGGTATAATTTTTATTTACAATTTATTAGAATGAAATAATTGAAATAATCCAAGAGAAAAACATTTTTGATGGGGAGGGATGGTTTTGGCTTTTTGTTTTATGATTACCAACTTCTTTTTTATAAGAAGTTGCAACAAATATGAGGTAAAAAAAATTAGTATATTTAGAATTATTTTTTAATTTTTTTATAAAAAAAAAGTGTATAAAAATATAGAAAAAAGAGAATATTTGAATTTTTTATATAATTTGTTGATTTTTTGATTTTTTTTACTGATTTTTTGACTTTTAAATTAAAATTTAATATTTCCAAATAAGGCCTCATTATCTTCATCATGTTTGGGGAATCCAATTTTGTTGAATTTGGAGTTTCGACTTTAATAGTAAAAAAAATTGAGAAATCTTGAAACCCCAAATTTAGTATATCCAATTTATGTCTGAATCCAATTTTGGTGAATTTGGGATTCCAATTTATTCATTAAAAATAAATAAATAAAAACCTAGACGAAAAAGGAAGTATGAATTTATTTTCTTACAAGAAAAAAAAATGAAAAAGAGTGAGCAATTATTTTTCAAGTAAACACAATCTAAACCTTTCAATTATAAATCAACGATTAAGATTTTTCCAACTTCTCAACTGCAATTAGAATCCAAAATTCAGCAAATCCAACTTCTATCAAGGGAAGCACACATCTAAGCTATCATTATCCTCTGCATAGTGAGTTGTACATGGGTAGATTTAAATCTTGATTTTTATAATGAAAAATTCATGGTCAACTCTACATTGAGACAATTTTGATCTTTCAAATATGACCAATCTAAAGACATAAATAAAATGAAATATCTTCAAATGTGTCCCAATCTTGATCAAATGAGTCAATGACTAAAATTAAACCCATCTTTGACGTGGCCAATAGGGTAAGGACTTCCTTTCATTTTCCTCACCTATTTTTCTTGTAATGATAATGTTTCTTTAAATTTTGGTGGGGTTAGGTTGACAGTTGATTTACTCATTTTTCATAGACTATATTAACTGCTAACATCAATGACCATTACATCTGCTAAAAATCAACAAGGTAAGTATTTTGTTTGGGGTCTTGGTTGCTTTAATATCACTCTTGAATTGCAACTTGGGGGCTGTAGTTTAGTCACACTATAATCAAAATTGCCACCAAAATATTCTTTTGCCATTCAATTCTTTGGCGACACAACATTACTCCATTTGGTGGAGGCAAGTAGGTGTTTTTAAAAAAAATTAAATTAAATTAACACTATATATTAGAGGATGTGTAGTTAACAAATAGGATATAGGGAGGATAGAACAATCTTTAAAATAAGTGGCGAGATAATAAATCTGACAAAATAAAAAGAATAATGCTTGGGACCCCCTTTTGGGGGTCACCCCCTCACCCCCTTTGCCACGTGACGGGTGGTGATTGGAGGAGCAGGAAAAAAAAGAAAAAGAAAAAGAAAAAAAAAATGTAACCAATGAGAGAGAGAGGGAGTCAAAGGGGATGGGAGGAAAAGGGGGGATGAATTATTGTTGAAATAAAAAATGATTGTCAAAAATAATGTATATAGTCTTACCCCATGTTTGGGAGAGACAAGATTAGATAAAATTAGGGGTGTGTGTGTGTGTTTTTTTTAATTTTAAAAATAACAAATTCAAGCATGTTTGGTTGACAGACAGAATAAGAGGAAAGTATGACTATCTTTGAGAAAAGTGGTGGGATAATGGCCCTGTTTGGTAGAGTTGTAGGAAAGTGCTTATAACTTATGCTTAAATAGCTTATAGCTTATAACTATGAACATAAGCTGATTTCTGATTTATAAATTAAGTATCTCTTGCCCCACTCAAAAAATAAGCTGATTTCTGACTTCCAAAAAGCTATAAGCTAAACCAAACACATCAAAATAGCTTAAATTAAGTTGAAAGCTGAAATAAACAGTTTTTAAGCTGCACCAAACAGGCCCAATGGGCCTTACAAAATCTTATCTCTCTAAACATAGGATAGGACAGTATACAAAATAAAAAGTGATTGTCAAAAATAACACATATTGTCCTGTCCTATGTTAGAGAGATAAGATTAAATTAAATTATTATATACTTATTATTATTTTATAGACTTTTTTTACCCGATCTTACTTTTTCCCAATCTCCTATGAGAGTGAGTTATTCCATTTCAATGAGAATTTAATTTGAGTCTCATTACCATATGTCATACTAATTTGAATTAGTACATCTTTTGTTATGTATGATAAGTTTGATTTGAACTCATCTGAGGAGACATATGTCCACCCTTTTCAATGGTTGCACCAAAATGAGACAATTTTTTTCTTTTTTATTTTGAAGAAAACTATACATTGAAAGTGTTTGGTCGCCTACTAAAATGTGAACTTTCAATGCTTGTACCAAAATTTATTCTACAAGTGAGTTGGAGAGTATTTTGATCCTTCCACATAAATATTCCTAGTTAAAAATGTATCAATATAATAAATTTGAGCAATGTTATGTATATAAATAAATGATCAAAGTCTTATGCATAATGATGTGACAATTTAAAATTTTATTAGTCTAAAATAAAATCATCATAAAATTTAATAATATTTCAAAATTAATTGATAATTTTTTATAAAAAAATATATGTAAGATGTTGAGATTGGAGTCGTCTAATTAAATATCCCCATACAAAATTATAACAATATAATTTCTCAAAAAATAAGCACACGGGTAGCCTTTTAAAACCTTTTACTTCTTTTTTATTTTATATAAATATTTTATATCAACAGTTGAAGATAATAAGTAAGACGGAAAAAAAAAAAAGAAAAAAAAAAAAAGAAAAAAAAGAGAGGCTACAACTCGTAATGACGGAGATTTGAAGCTGAACATTATACTTCTCTTAATCACCCTTTCAATGAGTTTGATTTTATTTATGTATTTTGATTGATTCAAATTATGCAATTCACAAATTTAAGTAACATCAATAAATATTTTAAACATAAAACTCATAATTTTAAACTAAGAAAATAATATATATTATTCATAATAAGTAAAATAAATTATTTTCTCAATACCACCCATAAATCTCTGTCATGTCTGTAACATTCTATTTACCTAGCAAAGTTGACCTATAATGTAATAAGTTTGTTGATCCTCTGTAACACCGCTTGGAAATTAGAGTCGGTCAAAATAGGGTGTCTGCATCCTCTTTGTTATTTCTAGCACTAGACATAAGATTTTATAATCCTATCATAAAATCTAGAGCACAATTATCGATATCTAATTTTATTTTCATTTTGTCTTAAAATTTAGAATAAATTATACTAATCTCCCTTTGAGCTTAGAGAAAATATAATAAATTTCACAAATATGACATAATTATATGAGACTCTCTTAAAATTTTAACTCGCATAACACTTTATCTCATTTTTATAAGAAATTCGTTAATCGTAAAGATGAATAAAATGATATTATCTTATCTTTTATACTAAAATATATATTTACCTTATTTATATTTATATTTTCATACCATTTATATTAGTTCGGTTCTTTTAACTTACTAAAAGACAAATCAATATAATTATATCAAAAGGGTTTGGTTTCTCTCAAGTTGTCATCTCAACTTGAAAAAGCATTTGAGCTTGGTAGGCTTATTTTGAAATTGATTTTGGTGATCTAAAACTTTCAATTTTTGAGACTTGTTGAGTCGAATATTCATACGAAAAATCAAAATGATTGGACATTGGTAACGATATATTTGAATCATATCTGTTTTTAAAAAAAATGAAAGACCAATATAATTTTAAGAATAACCCTCAATTTTTTGTAATACAAATTTGATTCGAACATATAACTACCACATAACACTTTATCTCATTTTTATAAGAAATTCGTTAATAATAAAGATGAATAAAATGATGGGTTTGGTTGTGGTGTGCAACTTACACCTTACACCTTATACCTTACACTTACACCTTACACTTACACCTTTTGTGAAAAATTAAACCTTACACTTACACCTTTTTTGAGGTTGCACACCATATGCAACTCACTTACACCTTATACCTTACACTTACACCTTACACTTACACCTTATACTTATACTTACACCTTACACTTACACCTTTTGTGTAAGTGGCACATAGTGTGCACTTGCACACTTAAGAAAACTCCTAAAAGGATAATGTCTTGTCTTTTGTACTAATATATATATTTACCTTATTTATATTTGTATTTTCATACCATTTACATTAGTTCAATCCTTTTAACTTACTAAAAGACAAATCAATATAATTATATCAAAAGGGTTTGGTTTCTCTCAAGTTGTTATCTCAACTTAAAAAAGCATTTAAGCTTGGTAGGCTTATTTTGAAATTAATTTCGGTAATCTAAAGCTTTCAATTTTTGGGACTTGTTGAGTCGAATATTCATACGAAAAATCAAGATGATTGGACATTGGTAGTGATATGTTTGAATCATATCTGTTTTTAAAAAAATGAAAAACCAATATAATTTTAAGAATAGCCCTCAATTTTTTGTAATACAAATTTGATTCAAACATATAACTACCGATATCCGATCGTCTTATTTTTTACATGAATGTTCCATTCATCGAGTCATAAAAAAGAATGATTCAGATCACTAAAATTGATAAAACAAAATAGATTTACTAAACTCAAAAGCTGATGAACAATTTGAAAAAACGAAACACATATTGAAATTATAGTATTTTTCCTTTCAAATCTCATCAATATAAATTAGGGCTGGGTATAGGGTTATCCGACCCGTACAACTCGCCATACCCGACCCTACCCGCACACGCATGGGCGGTTTCGCAAATACAATAGGGTAGGACGCGGTTTGGAATATTTCATATTTTCAGTTTGCGGACGGGTTACGGGTTTGACCCGCACCTGCCACAACTGCCCGCACTTTCTTTTTTTTTTTTGGAAAAAACCTAGACCGTTCATTTATTCCATCTATTATATAGATATTTTTTCCCAAACAAAACCAATTGAGAAACCCTAATCTTTCAAATCAAAACATCTGAGAGCACTGCTCTCTTCTCATTTCACTTTCTTATTACATTCTCTTTCATTTTTTATCTACGCAGCACTAAGAGCACTGATCGACCTTCGCAATTGAGACTCTCTCTTCTTCAACTCTTAGGTAAGGACTCTTTGTCTCTGTTTTTGTCTGTCTCTCTCTGTGGCCGTCCATCCTCATTATCAGATCTACAGGTCCGTGAGTCGACTGCTGTACGTAGAACCGATCGGAGGGAGTCGATGAGAGTAGGGTTCAGGTGATACTCAGCTTCGTCGGTGAGAGTCAAGGAAATGTTCACATGGTGGTGAAATGTTCCATTGCTTTTGATTTATTTGCAGCTTAATTTTTTTTATTTTTTGGTTCTTTGGGTTTGAAACGGATAAATCTGTATGGTGTTTGTGATGGTGGTCTATGTTTGAACAAATCTGTTGTTGTTGACATTTGATTTTTTGTTGTTGTTGTTGTTGTTGTTGTTGGGTTGCTTTGATTTAAAGATCTGTGTCATATTTTTTTTGATGGTGTTGTTGTTGTTGATGAAACAGATAAAGTTTTTATTTTTGTTTTTGTGTTGAACAGATAAGGATAAAAGAAAAAAAAGATTTGAATAGAGAAAAAAAAATAGAACAGATACGGTTTGGTTTGGATTGCGATAGATAGGTATTGGTGTATGTTTGTATATCTGTGAGTGTGTAGATGTATAAGACAGATCTACAAAAAAATTTGATGTTGATGATGATGATTGAAACAGATATACAGGATTTTAAATGATTTGTTTGTGTTAGGAATTTATTTTGTTATGTTTTTAATTTTATAAGTTTTAATTCATTAAGTATTAATGATTGAGTATTTTAGAAAATTGAAAGAAAATGACCCAAAATAAATATTTAAAAATGGGGAAAAAAACTAAAAAATTAATTTTTAAAGGAAAAAATCAAAATCGCAAACCGCCCGCACATCCGTAAACCTTACACACACAAAATGCAAACCGCAATGCAGGCGATTATGGTTTGACTTTTTTCCAAACAGCATAGGTACGGGCGGGTCAAAACCGAACCACAAGCCGCACAAATCCGATCGACGAACACCACTAATATAAATCTACTACTATTTTAAAAGTGTGAATAGCTTACCATGTTTTTTTACTTTTTTTAAAATCTCAATTTTCCCATCCCAAATCTATTATGTTTTTTAAAAAATTATGAAAAATCCTATATAAATCAAATATCTCTTTATTTTTTGAGTTGAATACTCAAAAATGATAAATTTCCTTATAAGAGTCCTATATAAATATAAACTAACCGTCTCCCTCCTTATAAAAAAAATGGTCTCCTTATTTTTTAGGGGTTTTTTTTTTTAGGGTCCTTGGTATTAAGATTTTATAGTATAAAGGACACCGAATATTTTCATAATGTTTAAGGTCTTTCAATTTGATCTAGAGAATTTCTCTGGACTTCCCAGAGAAATTCCCATCCAAAGAAATTTCTCTCCAGAATTTCTCTAGACCTCTGAGAGAATTTCTCTCCAGAGAACAAATTTCTCTAAGTTTGTTTTATTGAGATTTCACTGAGTTGTCTCAGTAAATTTCATTGAGTGTACCAAACAAACAAATAGTATAAATACATACATATGACTTCACCAATTTTACTCAATTAAAGGCAGAGAAAATTAAACAAACTGAGTTTAAACTAAAGAAATCTAGAGAATTTCTCTGGACTCACTTCAACTCAGAGAAATTTTCTCAAAACTAGAGAAATTTCCCTTTACAACCCAGAGAAATTTATTCAAATCAGAGAAATTTTCCCTCTCCAAATCACTCAACCTAGAGAAATTCACAACTCAGAAATTCCATTTTTTGTCACCATTCGAACCCGACCACTTAGCTTGCTTGATCTTTTCAAGCTAAACCTGAGTATCCTTGAACAGCTGCATCATTTTAATCTCTAAATCTTTAGTGAATTGCATCATCTACTTCTCCAATTCAATCATCTGCTTCTGCTTCTCCAATTCCTCCTAAAATACGAATCATTCACCACTGGAGACAACCGTTTCTGAGGAAACACCACCGGCTGGACCAGCAGTCCTGACAACGACTACTGGTCACCTTCAATTCAGAAACCCTAAACCTCCATTCAAGCATGCTTTGTTTTTGCAGATCAATTTGATCACCTTCGGAGACGCGTTCTTCATATCGCCTCGGACTTGGTAGCGATCTAAGTACACCGGCGCATGCATTGCCTCCATGACCTGCTCGATAGCAATGGTGACCAGAAGTCCGATTCTGTCGCCTGAAATCAGAGTGATGGCTCTCGGAACACCATCTCTCTGTCGGGGCATATACGTTACTGATCTTGATGGTGATCAAGTGCAGAGTTGTTTGAGAATGGATGTGAATCGACGAGCCATTCCTGTAGAGAACTTTGATTCAATTTTTGATTGGATTTCTTGGCAGAATCAGAGAGGTCTGAGAATGGAGAAGTTTAGAGAGAGAGAGAGAAAGATATGAGTTTTGATTTGGTAAGGTCAAATTTCTCTGTGATATATTGGTGTGGAAGTTGAGGGACCTTAGACATCATAATATAATATTGTGGATCTCTTCCATTACTAAAAATGAAAAAAGGGATCTTAGACTAATTTTTCCTATTTTTTACATTGATGATGATTGAAGAATAAAAAACAATTACTCATTCTTATTTCATGTATCTGCTACTAGATATACATAATATTTACAATTGTCAATCATGGATCAAATCGCTGTGAATAATTTTGGTTGAATCTTAAAGTTGTATGCATCCGTTCAAATAACGCATACGTTTTTAAAATAGAGATTTGTGTTGCATCTCAAAAATTCGCAGATTATCTTTATACACTTTCTTTTTATTTAAATTAAATTTTTTGAACTGTAATATTTTATATTGTACTTTAATAACCAACGTATAATGTCAAAATTTTAAACAATAATCACTTTTGTTGGTTTCATTTTTTTAAACTATTTTTCAATTTTTGATTTTTCATATTTGTGTTGTTCATTTTTCATATTTTCGTAGTCTTAACAATTAAAGATACTGAAATTTCTTCATATTTTATATTTAAATTATATTTTTACATGAATATCTAAATATAATTAAAAAATAAA
Organism: Camellia lanceoleosa; assembly: GCA_025200525.1. Lineage (NCBI taxonomy): Eukaryota > Viridiplantae > Streptophyta > Magnoliopsida > Ericales > Theaceae > Camellia > Camellia lanceoleosa. The sequence continues at coordinate 18,962,050 of CM045762.1, read as the reverse complement.
ATATTGTTAAAAAAATTTATAAATTCAAACATGTGTTGAATTTTTATTATTATATTTTTTCTTCTTATTATTATTTTTATTATTATTTAATATTAATAAAAAAAATTTCAAAAAGAATACACAATAAATTATTTTTTAAATGTATTTAGAATAAGTGAATCTAATTAATCTAAAAGTAAAATTTAAAAATAAACAGTATTATTAAATTAAGTGATCTAAAAAGAAATAAAAGGGTTATTAAAAAAAAGTATTAAAAACAAAAAATATTAAAACCAAAAAATTCAAAATGAAAGTTTAAAAAAACAAATCAAACAAACCATTGTAAACTTTTTAAATTTTTTTTTTTCCCTTCACTAATTTCTAATTTTATATAAATTATTCACAAATACCTTTCAATTTTTATGTGAATTTCATAATCTAATTAAAAAATAGTACATACACACAAAAAATACAAAAATGTAATGCTAAACATTTATATTATGACCAACTATTTAATTATGAATAATTAGTTTCTCATTATTACTTGTATTATATTATTGCAAAAGATTTTACTTGTAATATCTTATATACGTTAGTGTCTACATATATAAAAATAATAAAAAAACATATAAATGTAAATTTATATGTGTTACTGTATTTATACATTACCAATCCGTAATGTTATATTATCATTTGATACTTTAAATTTTTAACATGTATCGCTTTGATTATATAGTTATATTTGCTAAGAAAAAAATTGCAGACTTTTGTATTGTTCTTTTATCAACTTATGTTCAATATATATATATATATACATGTCATACAAACACGTATTCACAACGAACACTTTCAATAACAAATTAAGGCTTTACAAAACACCTTCATCATGACAATAATTGTATTTTTTCCCCCTTCACAAAAAAAATCACATTATTAAGGGAAATAGATTTTGAAATTCATAACAATATGATATCTTCTCAAACTTTTACTTATCAAAATATTTTTATTAAAATGAGTTATAATGGTGAGCAAAAAGAAAAATAAGAAGATGGTGAAATAAAAATTATAGATCTATTGTAACATGCTCTCAAAGTAAAATTAGACAAGTTGAAGCAAGAATTGTCCTATCTATTGTGAAATTCAAGAAAAATAATATACCTAATGTACACATTTTAATCAAATTAAAAGGAAAAAAAATCAAATGATACCCTCACATTATTGTGGTAACTCAATGATGCAGAAAATAAGTACATAAAAATAAAAAGTTTTGATAAATTTTTGTCATATGTTGATTACTAACAGATGACATAATAAATTATGTAACTTGACAGTTTTATGAAAGTAACTGTATGGGAAAGAAATAAACCTTCTCGTATAATCCTGTTGATCAAGTCTGCACTCCTCCGTACGTCGTCGTTTTATCACCTGAAAACACAAACGTGAGCTAGCCGGCAGGTGTGTGCCGGAAACCTCTCCGATGCCTAAGTCAGCAAACTAGACAAATAGACAAAAGCTCTGTGTATTCGGGAATCAAAGTTGCGTTATCTCTCCATAGGTGATGTTTGTCAGCTTTTATAGGTTTCGTGTGGCACAATCTTAGTAGGACTTTTACTCCTCCATACAGAGTCCTCCTAGGATTCATGCTCCTGAAAGATAATGCTTATCTTTCAACACCCCCCTCACTGCTTAAACCAAGTGAGATGGTTTTACCATGGCCGGACTCCAATACAACCGAAGTAAGCATGGCCGCACCAAGCCACAGAATAGACCGAACTATCGTTAGTTCGGTTCTTCCTTCAATATCCTTACCTCAGTTCCTCCTGAGTAAACCGTGGTAAGTTTAAACCGAGCTCACTTCTAGCAAGGCTTTAGACCGAACTAACAATACTGCGCCATAACCGGTACAAGTTCTAGTATGGTGACCGAGCTAACCTCTTAGGACCGAAGTAACTTTATGTCTCATTCTGACCGAACTAACCTCAAGTCTCTTTGGACTGGACTAACTTCTAAGCCTCTTCAAGACCGAAGTAACTTATGGCCTTTTTACGCAGCCTTTCGCACTGAGGCCCATAACGGCCCAGCTCAGCCTAATTTGCATATAAATTACCCTCTCAATTGCCCCTTAATTCCATCTGCATAGCATGATAGGGATTACCTGTCTATAAATCGAGCCAAAGTTTTAACCTTTCCAGTCGAGCTAAAAAACCCTTTAGCTTTTCCAGCCGAGCTAAAATTCTAAAGCCTTTCTAGCCGAGCTATCCTTATCCGGTCAAAACGTCTCTTCAGTGATAAAAACTGAATCGCTTCCCATTCTAGTGACACGTGGCAGGCTCTAATTGGTCCTTCACAGCTGTCATGCCATCTTCGTATTTCGCGAGATTTGAACAGTCCCGCCTTTTTCGTCCTTTACACAAAACAAACTTCTCATTTTTTAATCCACCACTACATCTTTTCATTTCCTCTACTCTCTGCGTTTCTGTGCTTCTTGTGTTCTTCAATCTTGCAACAGTGAAGCTCTTGCCTCCTAGTGTTGTTTTCATCTTTTCGTGCTTCTTGACTTGGTAAGCTACTCTGATTTCTTTTGTTTTCCTTGTTGCTGCATGTTGTTCATGTGTTTTTGCTTTTTCTGGGAAATACTTCATAAGAACCCCATGAACTTCATGAAGCAGTCTGTAGAACATTGTGTTTGATCCAAAATTACAATATAACCGAACTAAAAAGTAGTTTATGCTATGCGTAAGTCTAGCCAGCTTATAACCGAACTAGAACTTGTGTAACCAGTAGTTTCAATAAGTCACCATCTTTTGATTTATCTTAGCCGAGATAAACGAACCGAACTAAGTCCGAACTTAGTGTACTTCGGAAACCTTAATTTCGACCGAGCTAAGTCTTTGGGGGCTAAACCAGCTTTCTTAGTTTTTAGACCGAACTCAGAAAGCTGCCCCTAGATGCTCAACCGGTCTAACAGAATATTTTCTTTAACCGAGTTAACGAATCGCTCGCCAAGACCGAGCTAACAAACCCCTTGTTCAACCCGAGCTACCAAGCGCCTTTTTGTAACCGAGATAGAACTCGTAACATCCTACATAGCCGAAGTAGGACTTCTCATCTTCTTGTTTTTTACTTTGTAGCACGGTCCAACGATCTGTGCTTAACACTTTTGTTTTCCACTTTGCAGACTTAGGTTGCCCAGGCACTCATCCGAGCGCTCAACCGAACTACTGAGCACAATTTTTCCACCGATCTAATTTATTCGTAACTTATAAAATAAATGAGGAAATATAGATTCTTAGTAAACTGTAACAACCCTCATACTGTTTACCAATTAATAACTAATTGATTACCGATTACTGCTAAATTAAGACTGATTAAGACTGATAATTGAACTGACTGAATTACTGAACAAACTGACTGAAATCTGAAACTGAATTGATTGCCTGTATCTGTTTGAATTACATTTTATCTGTTCGACTATTTGATTACCTGTTTATGTTGTTATGTTTAAACTAATTGAAGGCTTTATCGGCGGCCGAATCTAAAATTGACTGATGTTTTATGATCATCATAATTTATGCGAATTTATGGTGTAATTACCTGAAAACTGATTAGGTATGATTAAAGTAGATTAAATGGTGTCAAATTCCATGAAATGGACTTATTTACTTAATTGCCATGTAGTGGCCCACTACTTCAAACCATTGTGAGCTTCATTACACCTTATACAAAACATTTCATCAGCCCATTTGTTGTCTCACCACCGAACTAGAGAGAGAAAGAGAGGGAGAGTTGGTTTGTTCTTGTGTCTTGCTTGTGAACTTGAGGAATTGAAGTGTAGATTGCTAAATTGAACTTCCACACTTGTAATTGAAGATCTAGGTAAGGAAATTCAACCTTCCATTGTTGTCCTTAGGTTGATTCTTACAAGGTTCATGCTTCAATGTAGAGCTAAGTCTTGATTTAGTTCAAACATGTTGAATTATAGCCTAATTCTTGCATGCATGGTTGTATTGTTGATTTATGAGTTGTTTTCATGGCAAATTGTTACATGCATGCTCATCATTATGTTTAAGTCCATGAATCTCTCATGTTTTGAAAAGAAATAGCTCATTAGAGCATGTTTTGAGCATGAAAGTTGTTTAAGGTTCATACATGCCATATTTGAAGATTGTTCATGGAAATTGATTTGAAATTGATTTAATTGAACTATCCTTGGGCTTTGATTTTACAAAGTGAGCTTTAAATCATGTCATTCTATGAGTTTATTTATGTTTTCCAAAAAATTGGCCCAAGAGGATCGAATTTTATGCATCTAGACTTGATTTTGAGCTTGGGACTCAAATCTGGAATTTCCAGATTTTGGTCGTCCGCTCGAGCGGGGGAAGTGCCGCTCGAGCGGGAAAATCGAGCTCCCAGCATCTTGCACTGTGCATCAGTCCGCTCGAGCGGAGGATTGGACGCTCGAGCGGAGGACTGGGTGACACGCTCGAGCGGGCGTCGAGCGTAAATTTCACCTATCCAGTACTTTTTGGTCCGCTCGAGCGTGTAAGTTGGCCTTCGGCGGGGCCCTTTACATGTCGCTCGGCGGAAACCTACTCGGCGGGGATCTGTTTTTCTGAAAATTCTGAAAATGTTTTCTCAGTGCATCTTTGCATCCTCATTCCATCCTAGGCACCTTTAGGCCTAGTTTAAGACATCTTAATGAGGATATAGATGTAGAACACACAGAGGCAAATTAGGGATTAAGTTATTATCTTTCCCAACTGTATAGCTTAGTGCGTGTTCAATCTGTAAACTGTGTAGGGTTGGCTTTCCGAGGAGACGCTCTAGTTCATTGTAGCCCAGAACTCTATGAGTAACAATTGTGTAAAGATATGTTCAAAATGATTATCTTCTGAACAACTGAACTGTACTATTTTCTAAACTGTTTACTGTTTACCGAATGAATGTATGTCCTATATTCTGAACTGTACTGTGGCAACCTTAGCACCTACTGTTACTGTTACAGAGAACTCTGTCGATTCCCTCGTGGAACCACTACTGTCTACTGATTGATGGCCATCATTACTATTTTGTCTTTAAGACCTACTGCTTACTGTACTGTTATGCTAATGGATGTACCACATATGACTGTTTACTGTATTGAACAACTGATACACTGATTTAATGAACTGTTTTCATTACCGTAAGGACATTCATTCTAAACCCCTTTACGCTTTATGTTATTCACTGGGCTTTAGCTCACCGCTCATATATATATGTAGGTGTACAGGCACCGGACCAATGCTGGAGGCATCAGGGTAAGCTCCAGTTTTGTCAAGCCAACCAATGTGCCTCACTGCGAGGTTCCGAGTCTGCCAAGCTTAGGCTATGGGGTGTTTTAGTTTTCCCCTTACTGTACTGTTTTGTTCACTGTATAGACTGTATGTTTACACTGTACTGTACTGTAATAGATTAGGTCCCTGTTTCCATGAATGTATATATATATATATGTACTGTTCTGTAAATATGTATGAAAAATCTTTTGGCATCTGTATCCTGACTCATTGGACATTGTTTATTTCTTTGTATTGGCTTCGCTAAGCCCTGTACTCTGTATTCTTGTATTCTTATTAGCGGGCCTTAATCTCGGATTCTTGGCGATTCTGATACTAAACCCATAGGGACGGGTTTGGGTCGTGACATAAACACACGTGATGGTCTAGCCGAATTCCCCAAAGATTACAATATACCTGATGACGTCCATCTGACTTTAGCCGAACAAGATACCACTCCTTGGGGAAATGAGGGTTTTGTACCTTTTACCCTCATATCCATAGTAGAAACCGGTCTAAGATTCCTGGTTCAACCCTTATTTTGCGAATTCCTTAGGCAGACCAGAATATGCCCAACCCAGCTTTCCACAAACTCTTACCGAATAATAAATGGAATAGCCGAACTAAACCGCTGAGCTGGCATTAACCTCGGCCTAGCCGAGATCTTCCAGCAGTACTCCATTGGCTCCAAAGACGACAGCTGGGTCTACTACCTAAGGATACGCCGTCGCAGAGAAAAAATAATAAAAGATACGCCGGATAAAAACTTAAACGATGACGATTTTTTCTGGGTGTCTGGGAATTTTGAAGACCACCAAGCCTAGATCCCAGGCCGAAGTATAAATTGGAATAAAGGAATCCCTAGTATACTTTACTTTGGTTACTTTTCATACTTCTCTTTTATTTCGGTTACCTACTCCTGAACTGAACTAACAGTTGTTTTCATTATGCAGATTCAACCCATCTTCAATCCTTGTATAGTTACCCCAACCTGAACACACTCCGCGCCGCACTACGTTTTCCAGAAAGAAGTTGGGCCAAACTTCTTAATTTTGAGCCGACATATCTGCGAAAAGCGGAGCAGTGGTGATTTTTATTGGAGGTTGCCCTCAAACCGGACCCAACCTTGCCCCAAATTAACATAGTCCCTCTTACAGCCGAACAAGAGATGGCCAAGTGAAAGCAGTCAGGCCCTTTGGCCAAAACCAGACAGAAATCGCCATCAAGCCAGACGCAAGAGACCGTCATGGCCCTTCATTCTTAACAGCCTTCTTCATCCTGCCCATCCAAGCGCGCCCGGACTACCCCAACCGAGCAGCGTCTAGCAGATGAAGATGAAACCACCTTTCCACCGAGCCACCCACCGAGTCCACAACCGGAGCCTTCTGACCGAGCTACCTCCAGGTGGGCACCTAAGTTTACCTTTCAGAACCGAGATATCCAGGATACCGATTCGGTGGTTGCTGAGAAGGATCACTTGATGGCATTCAACCTTGCCAAGAGTGTTTGCCTTCCAGTAGACATGGAACACCACCAGAACCTGACCGAACTAAGGGCCATCCGATCAGCCAATCCATGATCCTGGTAAGATGCCCCTCTTGTCTCTCAAATTTTTACAAACTTTCAGTTCGATTTTGTCATTGATTTCTTTCCATTCGTTTTAGTCTCTTCAAAAGAGCCAAATTGCCCATCAAAAGATGTTGGAGCTCAGGAAAACAGCAAGACAGGCCATGGCAGAAGCCGAAGCCAAGACCGTCGAACTAAAACAATCCTAACAGAGGACGGCTGAGCTGGAGGCCGAGGTAACTCGTCTAACCGGACTAGTTACCTCGGCTAACGATGATAAACAGAGAGCTTTGACTGTAATGAAAGATAAATATTTGCGGGAGCTGGTAAAACTTGAAGGCGTGAAGAACGCCGAAATAGGAGAGCTGAAAAAGAAAGCTGAAGACGCCGAGCTGAAAGGTTTCAAGGAAGGCGAAGCAGCTTACATCCAACAATGCGAGGCAGCAAAGGACTTATTTTTCAAGTGCGGCTGGAGAAGTGCTGTGGAGCAGCTCGGCTGTGGGCCCGAAACCGAGGTCTACAATGCTCCTCAGTATTTCATTCCGGCCTCACTAGCGGAGTATGCTGCTTCTGTCCAACAACAATTTTTGCAGGGTTCAGATGATGAAGATGAAGAAAATGAGCCAACTGATACTCCGGTAGTCAACGAGCAAGGCAACGATCAATCAGTTCGGTTGGAGCCAACAGTTGAAGACCTAACTGTTGAGCCGCCGACTGACACCGTGCTGCCAGTTGATACCGAGCTCGTAACCGAAACTGATCTTCTATCTACAACCGGTATTCAAGTTGACATTGAAGCCGATCTTGAAGACCTTTTTAATTGATTTTGTAATTTTCTTTTTCTTTTTGCTCGTATAGCTGGGCTGTGGCCCCTCCTTTGTACTTGTTTTGAACTTTGATCAATGAAAATCATCTTTTCTTCTCAACACTTATTTCGATTTTGATCTGTATACTTGTACTTGTAATGAGTTTTTCAATGAATTCTTTTGCTCCAACTGTGATCTCGGTTTGTATTCCTGTTAGTGCTTGCTTTCTAACTGCAATTTGAAATATTTTTCGGCCGAGACACCGAATTCCAGTTTTAGCTGGTCAATCTGACTAAGCTTACTTAGCCAACCACTCTTTAGCCATACCCTTACTTCGGCTAAAAGAGTAACAAAAGTTGGTTTGATCGAGCTAACCACTCTTCAGCCGATATACGTACTTCGGGCTGAAGAGTACAAAGAGTTGGTTTAATCCAGCCAACCACTCTTCAGCCCATACCCTTACTTCGGCTGAAGAGTAATAAGAGTTGGTTTAATCCAGTCAACCACTCTTCAGCCATACCCTTACTTCGACTAAAAGAGTAACAAAAGTTAGTTTAATCCAGCCAACCACTCTTCAGCCCATACTCTTACTTCGGCTGAAGAGTAACAAAAGTTGGTTTTTCCAGCCAACTTAGAATAAAGTGTTTAGTTTATTCCGACCAAACGTCCTGCAGCCTAGATCCTTATCCTGGGCTTAGGAGGGGTGTTAGTTTAATCCAGCCAACCTCAAAGTTAGTTTTTCCAGCCAACTTAGAATAAAGTGTTTGGTTTATTCCGACCAAACGTCCTGCAGCCTGGATCCTTATCCTGGGCTTAGGAGGGGTGTTGGTTTAATCCAGCCAACCTCTAAGTTGGTTTTTCCAGCCAACCTAGAATAAAATGTTCTTTCTGCCCCTAACTCACTAATTTACTAAAACAAACTTTTACAGAGGAAAACGTCGATTCTGAAAAGAAAACTACTTGTTTTATTGAGAAAAGAAAAAATTACACATGTTTAAAAAGAAAAAGGCTAAAAATAAAATAACTTGAGATTGGCAGTATTCCATGGCTTGGGAATTGCCTTGCCGTCCTCGTCTTCTAAGTGGTATGCCCCTTTGCCTGCTAATCCAACCACTTTGTAAGGTCCTTCCCAATTGGGCCCTAGCTTGTCGTTTCCTGGTACTAAGGTATTTCCCATTACTTTGCGCAGTACCCAATCTTCGATCTTGAATTGCCTTGGATGAACTGTCTTGTTATATTTCCTGGATAGCTCTTGTTGATATGAGGCAATGTGAACCAGTGCTCTTTCTCTTCTTTCTTCTACAAGGTCGAGCTCTAATGTTATGGCTTCGCCATTCAAGTCTGGATCAAAATTCTCGCTTCGAATTGTGGGGAGGCCAACTTCCAGTGGGATTACTGCCTCCATACCATAGGCTAAGGAGAATGGTATTTCTCCTGTTGATCGCCGAGGTGTGGTGCGATAAGCCCATAAAACATGAGGGAGCTCTTCTGCCCACTTGCCTTTTGCTTTCTCTAACCTTTTCTTTAATCCATCAAAAACTACTTTGTTTGATGCTTCTGTCTGTCCATTTGCTTGGGGATATGCCGGTGTAGAATTGTAGAACTCTATCTTGTACTCTTCACAAAAGCCTCTGAAGATTTTGCTGTCGAAATGAGTGTCATTGTCCGATATTAGTGCCTTTGGTATGCCAAATCGAGTGATGATATTCTCCCAGACAAACTTTTTCACATCTTTTTCCTTGATTGATGCCAAGGCTTCTGCTTTCACCCACTTTTTGAAGTAGTCGGTTGCTGCAAGGAAGAACTTCCCGTTCCCTAGTGCTGTTGGAAGTGGTCCTACTATGTCCAATCCCCACATTGCGAAGGGCCATGGGCTAGTTAGAGATAGAAGTTCTCTGGCAGGTTGGTGTATTTGGTGTGCGCGAACTTCTGACACTTCTCGCACTTTTTGACATACTTTTCTGAATCCGCTTGCATGTATGGCCACCAATATCCTTGCGAAATTGCTCTGTATGCTAGTGATCTTCCTCCTTAATGGCTTTTGCATTCGTGTATCTCAAATAAGAATGCTTCCACTTTACTAGGATGAATACACTTTAGGTAGGGTCCTGATAACGACTTTTTGTATAATGCTAGGGATGAAGAGAGCCAAAATCGCTGCGACTTCGATCTTATTCTGTTGGCCTCTTTCTTTTCTTTTGGTAAGATGCCGTCCTTTAAGAACAGGATGATGGGATCCATCCAAGAGGGGCCTAGCTCTGCGTAACATACTTCTTCTGCTTCGGGGTCTTCAATGCTTGGTCTAGGTAGGTAGTCGATCAACAATGGATGAGGGATGGAAGTATTTGCCATTGAGGCAAAGCCTGCTAGCTCGTCCGCTCTGTTATTTTCCTCCCTGCCGATTTGTTCTATCCTGACTACTTAAAATTTCTTGATCTCTGTTCTGACCAACTCTTAGTATTTGGCCATCCTGTCATCCTTTGCTTCGTAGTCGCCAGATATTTAGTTTACCACCAGCTGTGAGTCGCTGTAAACTATTAGCTCGGTGGCCTTCATGTAGAATGTTGATTTGAGTCCTGCAAGAAGCGCTTCATACTCCGCTTCGTTGTTTGATGCTGGGAAGCCAAGGTTGATTGCTTGCTCCACTACTAGGCCGTCTAGAGAGATGAGGACTATGCCAAGCCCTGCTCCATACCGGTTGGATGCTCCATCCACGAAGAGCTTCCACATCTCTCCAACGAACAACTTCCAGCAAGTGGAAGGATCAGATGATGCCTTGGGATCTTCTATGTTGCTGGTGTTTTCTTCAAGGTCCATGCTTGCTGTCTGCCCCTCGCTATCTAATCGTACCAAGTCTTTATTTGTTGGTGAGTCTAGACTTGATGTAGCATGGTTTGCTTCTTCCTTCCTTGCTTTGCTTTGGTCTGCCTTGGGGTCTAACTGAATATCCTGCACCAGGGGTTGCGCTATTCCGGCGTCAACTTCCGCCCCTAGTTCGGTTGTTTCAGTTAGGTCGATTGGGCAGATATGATGATTTCCTGGTGTGAATTATGCGACAAAATCTGCCAAAGCTTGAGCCTTTATCGCGGTCCTGGGTTGGAACTTGATGTCATATTGTCCCAACTCTACTGCCCACTTCAAGATTCGCCCAGAAAAGTTCGCCCTTTCAAACAAAACTTTTAATGGGAAAGCTGTGATGACGACTATGGTGTGGGCGTGAAAGTAGTGCGACAACTTTCTTGAGCCCATCATCAAGGCTAATGCTAGTCTCTCCAGTGGCAAGTACCTTGTTTCGGCGCCCAGCAATGTTTTGCTGACATAAAAGATGGGCAGATGTTGGATTCCTTCTGCACGGACCAATACTGCGCTAATTGCGTGCTGAGAGACTGCCAGGTACAAGAAGAGTTCTTCTCCAGGTACTGGGGTGACAAGTAGTGGTGGGGAAGACATGTACTCTTTTAAGCTTTCCAGAGCGCGGTCGCATTTTTCGTCCCACTCAAATTTGGCCTTTAAAGCATAAAAAAATGGTCGCAGTCTGTCTGACGATCGGCTTGTGAACCGATTGGCCTTGTGCCATGCCAAGAGGTGTCAGACTTTTCTTCGAGTTTGGCCTTTCCAAATCCTGGATTGCTTTAATCTGGGAGGGGTCTTCTTTGATACCCCGGTTGGTCACTAGGAAACCTAGGAATTTTTCAGATCCTACTCCGAACGCACACTTGGACGCATTGAGGCGCAATTTGTGCTTCATCAGGATCTTAAACATCTCACTTAGGTCCATGAGATGGTCGTTCTTATCCTTGCTTTTGACCACCATGTCGTCGATGTAAGCCTCCATTGTTCTGCCTAACAATTGTTCAAACATCTTGGTGACCATCCGTTGGAATGTCGCTCCAGCGTTCTTTAGGCCAAAGGGCATGACCTTGTAGCAATACAATCCTCTCAGAGTTGTAAAGGATGTGACTTCCTGATCTGGTTTATGCATGGCGATTTGGTGGTAGCCTCTGTATGCATCCAGAAAGCTAAGTCGGTTGTGCCCCGCCGTGAGGTCTACCAGTTGATCTATCCGTGGTAGAGGAAAGCTATCTTTTGGACATGCCTTATTGACTGTTTTGTAGTCGACCTTGAACCGCCCACTTCATCGTTCTTTTTGGCACTACGACTGTGTTGGAGATCCATCTTGGGTAGTGTACCTCTCTGATTGCTCCTGCCTCTAACAGGTTTCCTACTTCTTCCGCCACAATCTCGGCATGGTGGAGTGCCGATCTACGTGTGCGCTGAATGATTGGTCTGGCGGATGGGTGGATATTGAGTTGGTGATAGATGAAGTTGAGATCAATGCCTGGCATGTCGTATGGTGTCTAGGCGAACACTTCGATGTTAGAAGTCAAAAATTCCAAGACCTCTAATCTCTCAGTGCTGGACAACGACGAACCGAGCAAAAAGAACTTGTCCAGGTTCTTTTCATCTATTCTTACCTCTACTAAGTCTTCCACCACTTTCTGATTAGCTGCTTTGCCGACATCTACGAACAGTTCATTGCTCTCAAGTTCTTCCACCGAATGAACGTATCCTTTGGCAACGCGGCTGCCATTTACCATGACAAAGCATTGCTTGGACATAATCTGATCTCCATAGACCTCTTCAATTACACTGGTGTCGTTGGGAAACCGCATTACTTTGTGGTAGGATGACGCCACCGATCGCATGGCATGCAGCCATGTTCTGCCTAAGATGATGTTATAAGTGGAGGGGACTTTCAATACCCAGAACTCCATTTGTTTCGTCACGCTTCCTGCCTTGACTGGGAGGATTATTTTGCCGACGGGCCATTCTGGCATAGAGTTGAATCCAATCAGGAGAGATATGGCAGGTGCCAAGTCTTTATCTTGTAACTTCAACTGTTTAAAGGTGTCGTAGTACATTATTTCACATGAACTGCCTTGGTCTATCAAAATCCGCTTGATGTCAAAATCCTTGACTCGGAGAGTGACAACCAAGGCATCATTGTGAGGGCAATATATCCTTGCCAAGTCTTTATCCGAAAAAGACATGATGTTTATGGCCTCTGTGTTTCCCTTCTTGATGGCAGGTTGGGCACTCAGTACCTCTCTTAAATGCTCAGCCTTTTTGATTGATCCTCTGAGCTCGCATACACGCTCAGGTTCGAAAACTCCATGTATCACATTGATAATGCCTTGAGGTGGGGCGCCAACTAGCATTCTGTTGAGGTTATTATGGTCCTGGGGGGCTGGTTGCGCCCCTCCTTCAATGTATTTATCCAGGTGACCTGCTGCTACCAACTTCTCCAGGTGTTGTCTCAATGACGTGCAATTTTCAGTGCGGTGTCCCTTTTCTTTGTGGTAGGTGCACCGTGATCTTTCGTCATCGTCCTTCTAAGCTTCTCCAAGCTTGGTTGGCCATCTGGCGAAAGGTTCATCCCGTATTTCACTTAGAATTCGGTAGATCGGTTTCTTGAAGACCGTGGTTATGGCAGTGCGAACTCTTAACCATCTTTTATCTTGGTCTTCGCCGTTGTCTCGTCTACCACGTCCGTTTCTACTCGGACGATCTACCGTGTTGACCTTTGCTGAGGCCTTTTTCTCTGGTACTGCGGTTGTGCAAGATTTCGATTTGGCACGTGTGTCGTCCTCCTCCACCCTGATGTACTGATGCACTCTTTCCATCAAGGCTTCCATGGTGAGGGGTGGTGTCATGGTGATTGAGTCCCTTAGTCTGTTCCCGATTGGAAGGCCTCTTTTGTATTAAGCAATGGCGAGATTGGTGGGGCAATCCCCAATCTGGTTGAAGGTCTCCCAGTAGCGACTATTATAGGATCTTAAGGTCTCCTTGTCGCCCATGTCGATGGAAAGTAATTGGTTGATCTCCACCGAGGTTTTAGTGTTCGTTCGGAACCTTATTACGAACGCTTCCGCCAATTGCGCCCAGGAGGCTATGCTGCCTTCTAGAAGTTTTTCGAACCAAGTCAAGCCTAGGTCGCCAAGGCTAGATGGGAAAAGGATGCACATCAAAGCCTCGTTCCGCCGGTAAACCGCCATGACCTGGCTCAAGTGGCTCAAGTGTGAGTAGGGGTCCGTCTTTCCCTCATATGTAGTGAATTTGGGCTGAAGGAAGCCTGATGGTAGGGGCGCGTTTCAATTGCCAGAACGAACGGTGAGGTCTGCAACCTCGCTAATGCCTTGTCCGTTGGTTCGTAGGCTGGGCGCGGTATTGGCATTCCAACCTCGACGCTTCCATGCATACGAAGAGCCAACCGCTATAAGGCAGAAACTCTGTGTGGATCGCGTGCTCTGGCGTCCTCTTTCCATCGTGCTTTTTCTTCGAGCACGGTTCGTAAGTCGGATGATCTGGGCAACTCTGTTTGCTAGGATCTTGTTTGGTGCGTATGCGAGGGCCAATAGGTGCTTCCTTCAGTGCACGACCTTTCAGATCTCGTCCTCTCAGACCTGGAGTGACGAGTTCTAGAAGACCTGGATTGAGTATCGCCTATCTTGTGGCTTCTGCTCTCTGCTTGTGAGGATGTGGTATCCCTACCACGACCTTCTGAGTGGCGAGGGGGCGTCTTGTTTGTGTGCCCCTCTTCTGTCGCCGCTCCTTTTTCCCTCATCTGGCGTTTTAGAGATTCCATGTCCGCCGCCATCCGTCGTATCAATTCGTCCTGCTCCTTGACGCGATCCTCCAAAGCTTGAGGATCAATCCTCCGTCTTTGTCTCTCTGGACTTTGCGAACGAGAGTGATGGGGGCTGTTAGTCCGTCTTCTTCCCCTTGTATCCCTCCTGGGATTCTGTCTTTGTGGTTCTAAATCCGCCATAGGAGGGATGAGAAGTAGACCTTCGCGCCTCGCACCCCCTTCTGGTGTTTGTCCGTCGATGGTGGACTATGGCAAATCTTCGTTGTGCGCCATTGATTCTTAAGAGGAAAACCTTGATCAAAAGGTTTTGTTCTTGTCTGAATTCCCACAGACGGCGCCAATTGTACGGGAAAGAAATAAACCTTCTCGTATAATCCTGTTGATCAAGTCTGCACTCCTCCGTACGTCGTCGTTTTATCACCTGAAAACACAAACGTGAGCTAGTCGGCGGGTGTGTGCCGGAAACCTCTCCGATGCCTAAGTCAGCAAACTAGACAAATAGACAAAAGCTCTGTGTATTCGGGAATCAAAGTTGCGTTATCTCTCCATAGGTGATGTTTGTCAGCTTTTATAGGTTTCGTGTGGCACAATTTTAGTAGGACTTTTACTCCTCCATACAGAGTCCTCTTAGGATTCATGCTCCTGAAAGATAATGCTTATCCTTCAACACCCCCCTCACTGCTTAAACCAAGTGAGATGGTTTTACCATGGCCGGACTCCAATACAACCGAAGTAAGCATGGCCGCACCAAGCCACAGAATAGACCGAACTATCGTTAGTTCGGTTCTTCCTTCAATATCCTTACCTCAGTTCCTCCTGAGTAAACCGTGGTAAGTTTAAACCGAGCTCACTTCTAGCAAGGCTTTAGACCGAACTAACAATATCAAGGCCATAACCCAGACAAGTTCTAGTATGGTGACCGAGCTAACCTCTTAGGACCGAAGTAACTTTATGTCTCATTCTGACCAAACTAACCTCAAGTCTCTTTGGACCGGACTAACTTCGAAGCCTCTTCAAGACCGGAGTAACTTATGGCCTTTTTACGCAGCCCTTCGCACTGAGGCCCATAACGGCTTAGCTCGGCCTAATTTGCATATAAATTACCCTTTCAGTAACCCTGCAAACTCTTATAAGTATGGATTTATAAATATCGTGAAAATAATTATGAAATTTCTATATCGATTGAAATATTAAGGTATAATATTATTCCATTTTCTTGAAAAAAAAAAAACTATTCTACATTCTACATAAATGAAAATATGCTAATGATTAATCTTAAATTTTTCATTATGCAAGATATTCATGGTCCAAGAAATGAGACTCAACAACTCTTGATATATAAAAATATATTACATATTGATATTAATGCATTTTTACATCGATAATATATAATATGTAATAATGAGTTCAATGAATTTGTATTATGCAATAAACTATTAAATAAAATTGTATAATTGTATAATTAATTTCATACATTTAATTGTATTACATGTACGGATTATAAAAAATTAAAGTAAAAAATTAATAGAAAAAGATTTGTATAACACTATATATTTAAATGACTTGTTTATTATTTATTTTTTAAAATAAAATTGTGATATCAACAATCTAGTTATAAATTAATATTTATATTTATAAAAATTTTCATTTATTATTTAAATTTTTTAGTCGAATTTAGATTCAATTATATTTAAATATAGAACAATTTACCCATACAAATTCACATACTTTATATATATATATATCACATATCAATTTAAAATACATATATAATTATAATACTCACAATTGATAAAAAATCATGGACTATTTATGGTAAAATTGAAGGAGAAAGACAAAGGGTATTTTGGGAATATAAAGCTCTCTCTCCAAAGGCGGGGCTTATTGTCCAAAAACGGCGATTCACCAGTATTTAAAAACTACAAACAATAACAATAATTAAAAAAAAAAACAAAAACAAAACAAAAACATTTATTATAATTTTGATTTTCAATTCTTCTTCGGCGACTTTGTTTTTTCGTCGATCGTATCAATTTTCGCTTCTCAGATTCCTTTCTCTTCCTATCATTCTTCGCGTCTCCTTCCCGCAATTCTGTTTCCTCAAAACTGTTTTCTCGCAACACTTTTTCAGTTTTTGTTTTTCTTTTGTTTTTTTGTATTCTTTTTTTTCACTTCTGAAAAAAAAAAACATACGTAATTGTTTCGGAAGATCATTCCTCAGTCCTCATATCAACAGGTACCATGAATTTTTCCCAATTTAATTTATTTTTATCAATGCGGTGCAGACTCTGATTTCGAAACATGTTTTCGATTCGAAGATTCATTTTATTTTATTTTTAAATTTTTTTTAATGATTAAATCTCGATCTGCTTTGGCTTTAAAACTTGATCTGAGCATATAAATTTGCGTCGTTTAATTTTTGAACCTCTTGTTTGGATGCTGAGAAAATTTGTAGGAACGAACTGAATTTCGAACTGGTTAGTATTATGCTTTTATGTTTGTTTGGCTAGAAAACTGAAAGCTCGTCCTTAATTGAGGTAAATATATATTTGATTTCCTGTGTCCGTGTTACATTTTCTTAGCAACCAAACAGAGCATAATTTGGTTAATCTTTGGTTAATCTTTGACTTTATTACTGTTTTCACACACAAACTTTTGAAGTGTGTAGATGCATAATTTGGGTGCATTAAAGACTGTTATTTCACTTTCATTGTGTTTATTGTTGTTAAGCCAAGTCTTGTTATTGCTCATTGTGGTGTGGGCTTCAAAAACTTTTATGCTATGTTTGGAGTTTGTTTGAATTTGCAAAGGGAAAAATACAAGGAAAGAAAATAAAGTGAAAGAAGCTAATTTTTTTTTTTTTTTTCCTATTTTTGGTTGAGTTAGGAAAATAAGACAACAAAAATATATTTCTAATTTTTTTTTTTTTTTTGGGTTTAGTTACCCATAAAAAGGATGAATGTATATAAGTAATTTTATTTTCCTTCCATTGACAAATCCAAAATCCAAACATTACATTAGTCGTAGTTTGACGTTGTCTTTTTTAGTTGACTTTTTTGACTTGGGACTTTTTTAGCTTGGGGCTAAAACATTCGTTTGGTTTGGGTGAGAGAAAAAATGAAATGATTATGGTTTAGATGTGACATTTTGTCTTATTGGCTTATTTAATTGTATTTTGTGTTTTTTTAGTCCAACTAAGTTAGCCAAACAAAGGCTTAGTTTCATTTACCAATTATGGGAACTCATGGTGTAATTTTTTATTTATTTATTTTTTTTAATTTTATTTCTGAAGTTGGTGACTATGTATGATGTTGAAATTGCGTACCAAATGAGTTCTTTGAGTATATTTATTGGAATCTAGAATTTTCTTTAATCTTTTATTATTTCCTTGTTGACTTTTTTCATGGCTGTGGCTACTTTTGAATTTTTCAACGTCATTACTTCTCAACTATGAAGTTCAGGTGTGTATAGATGGGATTAGTATTCTGGTAGAGTTTTTTTTTTTTGTTTCCAAGTTACTTATCTTGTTTTCTGTTAGTTTAACAGTTGATTTTTAGTGTTGCTCTGGGGCTGGATTGTATGTTGTTTCTTGTTTGGTGACTAAGACCTAAGATCATCCCAAAAAAACTAAAGAAAAGAAAGGTCATAGACAGTTGATAATTACATGGAAAACATGTCACTGGTTTGTTCAGTTTTGTTTAAAGATTGTTTGATCATTTTACAGGTTTGTCAATGGACTGGATGCTTGAATAACAAGTTGCAAAGGCAGGCACACGCAAGGAGATGAAAGAAGAATCATCTGGACTGATCATTGGCATCTCTATAGGGGTGGTAATTGGACTGCTTTTGGCCATATTTGCACTTTTCTGTTTTAGGTACCATAGGAAACGCTCGCAGATTGGGAATAGCAGTTCTCGGAGGGCAGCAGCCATCCCCATTCGTGCTAATGGTGCCGATTCTTGTACAGCATTATCAGACTCATCTGTAGGTACGGAATCACCCAAAACATCTCAGCAGAATGGCATGCCTTTGTGGCTTGGAGTTGGACTCAAAAAGGCTAATGTGGTTTCTGCATCAGGAATACTCGAGTACACTTACAAGTATGTTCATAGAAACTGTTAAGACTAACATACCTTAATACCTGATTTTAAGTTTCTCCTAATGCGGATTGGGTTTTTGTGATGAAAATGTGAAGAGTCTGAAGATTGAAAGGTTGTTGAGAAGCCAATTTGTCATTTGTCACAAGAAGATATGTTGTATGTGTTCCTTTTTCATAAAATTAAAAGTGGAATATTGCCAATATAACGTTGATATCAGAAGTTAGATGTTTATCTTATTTCCCCAATAGCTAGGCTTGTCAAATATATACTAGGGAAAAATAAAGGGTGGTGGTAGCAATCGTGCATGATGGAGATAACTTGATTTTGCAATTCAACTAGGAGAAGCAAACTGGATTCTTGGGTACAACCTTTGTCAAATATCTAGATAAGTCTCCTCATACTGGAGGATGGTTAGATAATTTGCTTGGGGTGACACCTTAATCCATCATCATCTCTGCTACTAGTTGATTTGTATGACAAAATTGGTCCGTAAGCATCTAGGGAAAAAATTGGACATGCAGCCTCAGATTTGAATGTCAATAATGCTTAAAACATTGTTATGAAATGTTATGGATACCGTATACTGTATTTATCTTTTCTTGTTTTTAAATTGTTGTGTGAGATGGCCAACACCAACATTCTTTATTGCAAGTATGCAATACAGATGCTTTAGTTTTTTTTAGAGATGGGCAGTGGATGCTTTGGTTTGATGCTTGATAAGTTTTCTCGGTTTCTTTCTACTTAACCTTCATTCATTGTTAAATCATTAATAAAAGGTGCGCTTATCTTCACTCAAAATGTTTATTTTCGTCCAAAATGAGCAATAAAAACAACTATCTGTCTGCACAAAGTAGTTTATACATCTACATATATATATTCTTTAGTTTTAATTTTTTTGGTGGTCCTGTTAATTTGTTAGATTCTTCTTTTCCTTGTCAGTTCTTAACTTGTTTCTGTTGCTACTAAATCAGGGATCTGCAAAAAGCAACCTCTAATTTTACCACATTGATTGGTCAAGGGGCATTTGGTCCAGTTTATAAAGCTCAGATGGTAACTGGTGAGACAGTTGCTGTTAAAGTGCTTGCAACTGATTCCAAGCAAGGAGCAAAAGAATTCCAAACAGAGGTTAGTGGTGGTTATTGAATTAATATTTTAGGCACATGATGTTTAAAATTTTTACTATATACAACATACTCAGACACACTTGTGTTGGAGTTAAACATATTTGATGGTTTACTAGTTAGTTAGCGTGTCATAATTTGCACATGTCTCCGAGTGGGGTACCTAGGCCCTGCTCCCAGCTCAAGTAACACTGTTGGAATGTCTTGGTCCCTCAAGATTGAGACCTTGCTTGTTGGGCTTTTGGCCAGCGGGCTGGACCCGAGCTGCAGCAGGTCTGGTGATGCCTAGCATAGAGACAACACTCAGCTTGCTGATTGGCCCAAGTGTCTGTGAGCTGGAGATTACAGTCGCATGCAAGGCTTGCAGGGGAAGCCACCGGAGGGTGATGTGGCAACAATGTGGCAATGCCACATAGTGGGGTTAGACCCATGACCGACGCTTATATTTGCCAACTGGTCAGATATTTTTTTACTTTTATTGATGTTAGAGTCAAACTAATTACGACAATTGTATTAAGAAAACTTAGGCTTTCTTTTTCAATATTTTGAAAATGGTGTAGGAAGTTAGCTGTTTTTGGTTTGAAACACACATTTGGCCAGGAAGTTAAGTTGAAAATTTTGAAAACTTGGTTTTCTCAGACAACATAAGAAAACCTAGAAAAATAATAATTGTCAAAAACTAGCCTAAATTCTGCAATTCAGTTTGGAGAAAAATTTGCTCTATCTTAAGAAACTTGTGCTGGCTCCACAGAAATTTCTGGTGTGCTCCTGTGCTTGCTACTAAAGTGTAACATTTTTCCAGCGTCATGTAAAAAGCAGTTTTTAAAATTTTTTTCCAGTTTTAAGGTTTTTTATATATATATTTTTGTTGTCAGGTTATGTTATTGGGAAGGTTACATCACAGGAACCTTGTGAACCTGGTTGGGTATTGTGCAGAAAAGGGGCAGCATATGCTTATCTATGTCTACATGACTAAAGGCAGTCTGGCTTCTCATTTGTATAGTAAGTTGGCAATGAACTCTATATGTAGAAGGTTAATAAGAAAATTATTTTTGTTAATGTGACACTCGATTGTTTTTATTAATGCGAGTCTTTTTTTTTTGTGTGTGTGTGTGCGCACATGTGATTTTTCTGGTGTATGTTGTTACGATTCAATGGCCATATGGAATTGAGACGTGTTAAGACCATTGCTCCTCAGCGTCTTTTAAACAGTGGGCTGGAAAATGCTATGTAAATTGGTTCTTCAAAACTGGTTTTTGGAGGTCCAGGGTTTAGCAACCTGGTTTCCCCTGAAATATTAGGAGCGGCAACATTGGTGCTTTAACTTAGTTTATTTGATGTGTTCATGCTATTTTCTTTCTTTACCTTTTTTTTTTTTCAAGAGTTTTTATAACATTGCTGTGCTCTTTCTCCCCAGTTGTCCATTTATTTTCCCAGTGTATCTGTGACATACTTTCTGGTTTGAGTTTAAATCCAGTTCAAAAACTTTGCTTCTTGAATGACTGACTAGTCATTGGAAATGAATTAATTAATCCTCAATAGAGTTATATATGTGATCTGAAAGGACATAGCATGTTTAGCCACGTGATATACTAAAATCAAACCAGCAATTTTGTTGCCCACTGAGAGAAGATAGAATCTGTGTGCATTTTCAGTTTTCAGTCATATATTCTTTCTGTATATTTTTTTATGTCCAATATTTGGATGTTCAGGTGAAAAGCTTGAACCATTGAGTTGGGATCTGAGGATTCAAATAGCTGTAGATGTAGCAAGGGCATTGGAATACCTTCATGATGGGGTAAGCCATAATCTTTAATGCAGTTCTCGTGTGTGTCCATGCATTTTTTATTTTATTTTTTAATCTTATTTGCAGTACTTGATGCACGCATTTGTGCTCATGTCTTATGTTTTTTTTTTTGTTTCTTCTTTCCTGTTAATTTTAGGCTGTTCCTCCTGTAATACATCGGGATATTAAATCTTCCAACATTCTGTTGGATCAGTCCATGAGAGCCAGGGTATGCTTCTTCTGTCAACTCATGACTGTTAATTGCTTATGCCTTTGAGGAAGAAAACAAACAATTAACAAAAAATCACTCCTTTTTTCCTGGACTTTTTAGAGTATATGAATACTATTTAAAAAAAAAGAAAAAGAAAAGAAAAGAAGATGAAGCTATAGTTAGTTGTCATGTATAATTACTTGGGCTCTTATACAATTGGGTGCATATTATACTTCGTTAAAGCAGGTAGCTGATTTTGGGCTTTCTAGGGAAGAGATGGTTGACAAACATGCATCCAATATACGCGGAACTTTTGGATATCTCGATCCGGAATACATATCAACGAGGGCCTTCACTAAGAAAAGTGATGTTTACAGCTTTGGAGTGTTGCTCTTTGAACTCATTGCAGCCAGAAATCCTCAACAGGGTCTGATGGAGTATGTTGAACTTGTAAGATCTCTTGCTCTCTCTCTGACGGAAATTAAGAAAATATGTTGTTTGTATAAACATATTAGGCAGGTAAATTGCTCCAATAAATCTCGAGCCACTTGTTCTACATCAAAATTGGCACATAACATTGAATTTGTAAATATGCTAAGAGAATACAAATAGATTGCAATATTGCCTGTAAGCTTGTTTTGCATGCCTAAAACCAGTTCAATGTTCAGAATTTCTAATTTAATGTGTTTATCATGATGGATAGGCAGCAATGAATACGGAGGGGAAAGTCGGGTGGGAGGAAATGGTGGATTCCCGTCTTGATGGGAAATTCGACGTGCAAGAACTCAACGATATGGCAGCTCTAGCCTACAAATGTGTTAACCGTGCACCAAGAAAACGACCATCCATGAGGGACATTGTGCAAATGCTATCACGCATCCCTAAATTGAGGCACAATAAAAAGCAGCACAAGCATTCGTTCTCTACCATGCCAGATGCGGTTAACATCGACGTGGATCAACGAAGTACAATGTCTGAACACCAGCGTGTGGAGTCTGTGGATAGCAGCACAGCTGATAGTTTTGATGTTTAAATGATAGTTTGTTTGTTTGTTTGTTCATTTGTTTCATTGCTTGTTTTTTGGTTTGCTTTTGTAATATATTTGTTGTTTTGTTAGGAAATAGAAAGAAAGCAGATCTTGGTGTTAGGTATACCGAGTTCTGCTCAATGGAGTTAGGATTCAATTTAGTGTCCCCTTTTGCTTGTAATTCCCATGTAACATTCTACATTTTCTCTGTTTCTTGTTGCATATCCTCATTTTTGTATGTTGTTAACAAATTTTGAAAATAGAGAAAGAAAAAAAAAAAAATGTCCTTCAAATTTTATTTCCTTTATTTTTGTGTTCCTTATTTTCAATTTTATTTGTCCATTGTCATCGGAATCTCATTAATTATATGAAAGTCCATAGTAATGGTGCCCTCAATCAAGGAGTTGGCCTAGCGATAAAAGCGTAAGTATAAGATCTAAGATCTTGAGTTTGTGTTAACTTAAAAGGCCACTAGATATCTGTCTGATCATTAATTTTAGGATTCTAAATTAGTCGAGGTGCAACTAAGTTGACTGGATTTTATATTTTTGTTTTTTGTTTCTTAATATTGTAAGTAATATTTTTTTAAAAATTTTCTAGACGCACTTATATGAACTTAAAAAGAAAAATATTTGTGAAAAAAAATATTTTAAAAATTCAATAAATACACTAGATATGAAAATGGACCCCCTTTTTTTTTTTTTTTGTATTCGATGAATTTTTTAAACATTTTTTTTTATAAATATAATACTTTTTAAGTATATTTAGGTTAGGTGCATCTAAAAATTAATTTTTTTTAAATATTAAAAAAAATTACTAAAAATAAAAAATATGATTAAAAAAAAAAAATCTAAAAAGTAAGGATAACCAAACAAGGAATAGTGTCCTCAAATGGCATGCTGAGGTCTACTTCTCTCCTTCCATGGTGTCTGCACACATTTGTTGAAAAATTCACTTAACAAATTGATAGGAAGCTTATGGACCAAATTTGCAAAGTTTTGTTTTTATTATTATTCTATCAAATTATACGAAGTCCTCCCATACAAATTGAGAGGCTCAATCACAAGAAAGGATAAAAAAAAAAAAAAAAAATTAGATGCCACTTAATAGTAGTAAGTTATGAAAGTGATCTACCTATATATAGCTAGCCAAAAATGATATAATGGAATTTATCATTTTAAGCAAAACCTAACATAGAAATCGTTTTTCTTGATTAAAAAAAAAAACTGTAAATGTATTTTGGAGAAATATCATATAAATAAAAATAATAATTGTAAATTAATCGAGGAACATAAATTTCTTTTGATCTGCACTAATTTGTAATTAATTTTTTGGTCTTTCATTTATATGATATTTCTCAATGAATTTAAAATCAGGATTTTTTATTTTTTATTTTGAAAAAAAAGAGGAGAGAATTTAGTTTAAAAATTGACCATTTTAATGATATTTTGATTTTTTATTTTATTTTTTTAAATAGAGAAAGTGATTTGATGATTTATAATCACTTTTTTATTTTTCTTACAAAAATGTTTGGTTGCCAAACATGGCCTTGGAATTGGGTCGGTTTAACCCGGCCAAGTTTGATAGGCTTATCTTTTCGCCTTTTCATCCACAGCACCAGTCTTCTTCGCTGCAGAAGTAGCAATCTTCGAGAGTCACAGCAACAATGGCAGCAATGGCTGCTCTTCAGAGCTCCTTCACTTCCCTTTCTCTCTCCTCAAATTCCTTCTTGGGTCAACGCTTCTCGCCCCCCTCCCTCTTCCCCTCCCTGGTATTTGCTCTGCTCTCTCAAATTTTGTTTCTTTTTAGCTTTTAAACCCATATTCTCATGGAACTTGAATTACCCACATTAATTTAATTCCAATTTTTGGTGATTTTCATTCAAATTATGATTTTTTGTTGATAATATTAGATGGGTTTCTCACAATTTTGGAGTAATTGTTCTTTACCTGGTCATATATTAATTATTAACCCTCAAGTAATTTTGGCTTCAGCCTTAGGGGTCTGAATTTTTGTATTCTTTGCATCATCTTGATGCTTTTCTAATAGAGTTTGTTTATTTATCCAAAAAAAAAAAGTAATTTTGGCTTCAGTGTTTAATTTGAGCTCTTGTTCATAATTTTTGAATAGGTCTGCACAGATTGTTCAAAACCAAGGTGTTGTTTTATTTTGTTTTTGTACATTGAAGGTTGTGTTATGATGCCGTCATTTTCTCTTTCACATTTGAACTTTTTGTTGTTAATTTCCAATTTTGTGTTGCACTGATTGACTAATTTATACTTCAAAATCTTACTCAAAGGGCATCCTTAAACAACTAACATTACAATCAATTAGCAAGGTCAGCATCACCACATCACACCAAAATTCTCACATCATAAACTCCACAAATCTCTGAAAACACCCAAATGAAGCGATAGGTGATTCATTGATCCCTCCACCTTTCTACACATACAACACCAATTGGAGAGAAATCATCACCCCTTTCTCAAATTTTCCAACACGAGTATCACATCCAGAGCTGCATTCCACAGAAACAATTGAAATTGGCTGCTAAATTTCAGTTTGAAGAGGTGACAGAACCAGAATCTACACATGAAAAAAGAAAATAAATAAATAAATTAGGAAAAATCCTTAGAAAGAAAATGGGTATGAAAAAGCTTCTTGATGTGTTTGTAGAGAATTGCATTTTCAAGCCTTGTTCCAATGTAAAGGGAACCACAACATAATGAATGGACCTTTCTCCATTTTTAGTTTTTGAAAATCAACTTGTATAGCAAATTTTAGGGAGAGCAAGTATTTGTAATATGGTGCCAGCAATGTGTCGCTATTTTTCCATCCATCTGCCCTTGATTTTCTCCTTGAACTGATGCCAAATAATTCTTAACACATAATACTTGGGGCATTATTAGTAACAATATATCCGTGTACAAGAAATATTTTTCTGGAAGTTAAATTTGAATTCATTCCCAATTATAGTAGAATATTCAAGCTTAAACCGCATTAGTTTTGTGCACATGGTCACCACACAAGGGCCCTCAGGATTTTGCATTTTTGAATTGCTTATTTTAAAGCTTTTAAACTGTTAATGATGATTGATGAATATAAGTCCATGCTTATTCATTAGTTTAGTGTGAGAACCTAGAAGAAGTTTCTGATCTGACAGTGCATGTAGTGCAGCATATTACTTGGATTGATTCTTTTTTACTTTCCTGAAGTCTTTTAGAATTCAGCAATTGATGCCTAGTCTAGTGAACTCACATCACATTTACCTTATGAATTGTGTTGATCCTTTATGTATTGAAATTTTTTATTTATTTTATTTTTGTTTTGATATTGTAGTTATAGTTTGATTAACTTTAGACGTTCCTTTCCCCAAAAAAAGAAAAAAAGAAAAATTATATACGTCAAAACTAAATAGATGATTTCGATGATGACTTACAATATTTGGTATTATTTACATGCAGGCTAAATCAGTGGAGAAGCCATGTCCTATTGTGATGAAGGTTGGTATTTTGGCATTCATGTTACTGATTTTATCTATTTTAAACGAAGTTTGATGTATGGATAGAAAGATAGAAAACACGAAAAGCAATAAAACCTAAACTGCAATCAGTGTAAAAAGCAAGCTGTAGTCATTTGATCCCAAATCAAAATATGCTACACTTCGGCTGGTTGCTTGAAGAACTGATAGGAATGTAAAGGAAATAGGCTGAAACTATTAAAGAAAGGAAGCCTTTTTGCATGCCTCCTTTTCCTTTTCTCATATTCTATCATGGGAAGAGCTTATCTTTTGCAACCCTAAAATAGGGCTATGTCCATGGTCGCTGTGTGTTTACTATGATCTGAATCTGAAAGGTTACAACACAATGTAGCACTTCAACTATAAATCGTAGTATTATGGTAACAAGGAAAAACTGTGAAATATCAAGAATACCCTTACTCCAAAATTCGGGGTCAAGAACTTATCGGGATCCACACTACCCAACGTGAGCTGCACAAAAGGATCTCGAGCCATGAGCTAACAACTAGAGTAGTGTCTTCGTATGAATTTACTGCTTTGAATGATGGGATCTGGTTATTGGCTAGCCACTTGGGAATGTATTTTTCCATCTATCAATTGGCTAATCCTATTCTTTCTTTTTGCAGCTTAAGCGATGGGAACGGATAAAATGCAAGCCAAACAGCCTCCCTATAGTACACAAAATGCATGTTAAGGTTGGAGATACTGTAAAAATTATATCTGGACACGATAAGGGTAGAATTGGAGAGGTCACCAAAATCTTTAAGCACAACAGTACTGTGGTAGTCAAAGAAATCAACTTGAAGACCAAGCACATGAAGAGCAGGGAAGAGGGTGAGCCTGGGCAGATAATCAAGGTTGTTCTCTTTACCTGTTAATTTTGTTATTGCCAAATTATAATTTGTTATGCTGATTTTTTTTTCCCTTCTTGTTATTGTTAATTTAAAAATGAATGTTTTTCATGTTGTAATTCAGGTTGAAGCACCGATTCACAGCTCAAATGTGATGCTATACTCCAAAGAACAGGACGTAGCAAGCCGGGTGGGTCATAAGACACTAGAGAATGGAACGCGTGTTCGTTACCTCATAAAAACTGGGGAAATAATTAACGATGCAGAGAATTGGAAGAGAGTAATGAAGGAGAAAGAAAAAACAGAAGTAGCTGCGGCTTCTTAAGAGGCCAGGTCATGACTCCAATCTTAATTGTAGTTACTGAAACTCATCATTTCAATTCTTCTCATCTGTCTGTATATTCCCGAGCTTTTTGTTCAGCTACTTCTGTTAGTCCACATTTTGCTGAGAGAATAGCAAAAGAGGGGGTAAACATTTTGTTCATTCTTGCGTTTGTCCTGAAATCGATTCTACTGTTCTAATTGTAGCTAGTGGAACTGTTCTACTTCTGACTCGGTTCGATTTCCAGCATACCTTTCTCATGTTAGGGAAAATCGATGATTTCTCATAAGTAAATCAATCAGTGGAAATAAAAATTAATGCAGAAAAATTAAATTAACAACACAAGAATTTTTACGTAATTCTCTCAATGTGAGGTACGTCTACGGGATCGAATTCCGATTCCATTATGAACCAAAATTTTTTTAAAAGATTACAAACGAGACACGAATGGTCTCACAAACAATCCTTAGATGAATTCTAAATAATTACAAATAAACAAGAGAAAAAAAATCTCACTGAATAGATGAACAAAATTTTTCAAAACAGAATTATAGAGAATCTAAAATAATAGTCCAAATTAACTTTACCAAACTATCCGAAGGTGCACTAAAAACAGACAAGACAACCTCACAGATTTGAACAATCAAATCTTCAAAAATGCAAAGCACCAATTTTTCCTTTACCCCACGTTGCACACCGAATTGATTGATCTCTTATTCTAGCACAGCCGCTGCACCTTTTTGGAAAACCAAAACAATCTTCCCAAAAATATAATTGATTCTTAAGTTTTATATCAAAACCTTAGCTGTTATCAAACAGATTTTAAATATTCATTAGGCCTCCAAAAGTTAGGTATAATATATTAAAAATATATTATAATTAACACCAAATAAAATTGAATATTTTAATAAATCAATTGCGTCCCATATTTCAATAAGAAGGTATACCCACAATTCCCTCCCTATCAACTTAGGTGGAGACATCCAACATACCCGCCAAAGTTCGACACTTCAAATGTTTGTCCCTCGACAAAGTCTTAATCAACATATCTGAAATATTATCATCCGTGTGAACCTTTTCGAGTTGCAATAATTTCTAATCTAATACATCACGAATCTAATGGTATCTCACATCAATGTGTTTCGATCTCGAATGAAAAGTCAAATTTTTACTCAAATGGATAGCACTTTGACTATCACAATATAGTGCATACCTTTCTTGCTTCAAACCCAATTCTTGCAAAAATTTATTCAATCATAACTCTTCTTTGCAAGCTTCTGTAATGGCAATAAATTCAGCTTCAGTAGTTGAGAGAGCAACACATTTTTGTAATTTAGATTGCCATGACATAGCTCCTCCTACAAATGTCATCAAATATCCTAAATTAGATTCCCTAGAATCAACATCACCGGCCATGTTAGAATCTGTGAACCCATCAAGGATCGGCTTATTATCCCCAAAACGCAAACACACCTTCAAAATCCCTCGAAGATATCTTAGAATCCATTTTACCGCTGCCTAATGTTTTTTACTCAGATTAGAGAGAAAACGACTCACCACGCCAACGGAGTGAGTAATATTCGGCCTAGTACAAACCATGGCGTATATCAAAGAATCAACCGCTGAAGCATAAGGAATTTTCGACATCTCTTCTTTGTCTTTCTCACTTGTAGGATATTGATTCGAACTAAGCTTGAAGTGATCTGCAAGTAGACAACCAACCGGCTTTGCTTTATCCATGTTGAACTACTCAAGAACTTTCTCAATGTAACTTTCTTGAGACAACCAAATCAGCCCCTTTTTGCGATTACGAACAATTTTCATACCAAGTATTTGCTTTGCCGGTTCCAAATCTTTCATAGCAAAAGACTTGCTCAACTCCAATTTCAACTTGTTAATCATGGTAGAATCTTAACCCACAATTAACATGTCATCAACATAAAGTAAAAGAATAATAAATTTGACATCCAAATTTTTTTTCACAAACACAATGGTTTGAAGTGGTTTTAGAAAAAATATTATTTATCATAAAAGAGTCAAATTTTTTGTATCATTGCATGACGCTTGCTTGAGACCATACAAACTTTTCTTCAATTTGTAAACAAATTTCTCTTTCCCTTTTTCTACAAAACCCTCTGGTTGCTCTATGTAAATTTTTTTTTCAAGATCACCATGAAAAAATGTAGTCTTCACATCAAGTTGCTCAACTTCAAGGTTCATACTTGCGGCCATGCCAAGTACAACCTAAATAGAAGACATCTTCATAATCGGCGGAAAAATCTCATCAAAGTCAATACCTTTTTTTCGCCCAAAGCCTTTCACAACAAGACGTGCCTTGTTCCTCAGATTCTTACCATCATTCTTCAATTTGAAGACCCATTTATTTTTCAGAATTTTCCTTTCTTTAGGCAACTTTACTAAATCATAAGTGTGATTTTTAAGTAAGGAATTCATCTCCTCTTCCATAGTCTTTTTTCAATCTTCTTTCTTTATATGCTCAATTACTTTTGGTAGATCTCAGGCTCCCCTTGATCAGAAATAAACACAAATTCATTGGGAGGATACTTTCTTGAAGGTTGTCGATCCCTTGTAGATTTTCTCAACTCAAGTTGTGGTGGCAGTTCTTGAGTTGGATGCTCTTCCTCAATTTCTGGCTCAACTTCATTAGGATTAGCATTATCCTCCACATCTTTAATAGGTGGCTGCACATCTCCCCCATTTTCATCATCAACTGAAAATGAAGGAGATAAATCCATGTCAATGCGATCACTAGTTTTTGGCTCCGGTTGATCACCTTTGCCAAATTCTTCAACTGTTTGGTCTTTAAGAAACACAACATCACGGCTTCGAATGACTTTCTTGTCGACCGGATCCCGCAATCTATACATGAATTCATTATGCCCATAGCCAAGAAAAATACATTGTCTTGACTTACTATCAAGCTTGGATCTCTCATTCTTGGAATGTGAACAAAAGCTCAACAACCAAACACTTTCAAGTGCTCATAAGACACATTTTTGCCCGTCTAAGCTCTTTCTGGAACATCACCATTCAAAGGGTAAGAAGGAGACAAATTGATCACGTCAATCGCTGTCCTCATTACCTCACCCCAAAAGGATCTTGGCAATTTAGCATGCGAAAACAGACACTTTGTTCTTTCCACAATGGCGCGGTTCATCCTCTCGGCAACTCCATTTTGTTGAGGAGTTTTCTTAACTGTCTTTTGATACCGAATACCTTGGCTGTGATAATACTTATCAAATGGCCCAATGTATTCACCACCATTGTCTGATCAGATGCATTTCAATTTTTATCCTGTTTCTCTTTCAACCATGGTCCGAAAATACTTAAATACATCTAGAACTTGTTTTTTAGTTTTTAGTATAAAAACCCAAAATTTCCTTGAATAATTATCAATGAAAGTAACAAAAAAAAGTGCACCACTCTGTGTTCTAACTTTTAAAGGACCACAAACATCTGAATGAATCAACTTCAAAACATTTTCTTTTCTAGAAGCAACATTTTGATGAAAAGAAACTCTATGCTGTTTACCCGCCAAACAATGAACACAAGTTTTAAAATGTGTACCTTTCAAATCGGGTAAAAGCTCTTTCTTGAACAAAACTTGTAACCCTTTTTCACTCATATAGCCAAACCGTTTGTGCCACAATTCGGTAGAAGTATCATCTTCAAGTGCATTGACAACACTTTCACAAATTTTTCCTTGTATTGAATAAAGTGTATGAGTCTTCTTGCACTTAATCACCACCAAAGAACCCTTTGTAAGCTTTTATATTCCATCACCAAATTTGTTGTTGAAGCCTTCATTATCTAGCTTCCCGGTAGAGATCAAATTGAGGCGAATGTGAGGAACATACCTCACATCTTTAAGTAACAACTTGCAAACCCAAATTTGTTTCCAAGCAAACATCATCCATGCCAATAATTTTGGACAAACCTTCATTACCTATTCGAATAGAACCGTAATCTCTTTTGGTGTAGGTAGTGAAGAAATCAACTCGAGAAGTCACATGAAAAGAAGCACCGAAATCAATCACCCAACTGCTCTATTGGCCCACAAAATTGATGTAATCATCTTCACAAACGATCATGAGATCATCGATAGTAATCGCCGTTGTGTCTTCTTGCTCCTTATCCACACTTTTGTTACACATTTTCTCCTTGTTCTTGTGTTTTCGGCATTTCCGCTTCATCTGCCCTTTCTCATGGCAATAATAGCACTCAACGTTTTTCTTTGAAAAAGAACCATCTCTTGATTTGTCACGGCTTTGATCATGACCATAAGGAGTCTTACTCCTTTCCTTTGTTTTGCTTCGACCTCTCACAACAAATGCCTCCGAATGAGAAGAACTCGCTGGTTTTCTTCTAATTTCTTCATTCAACAAACTACTAGTGACTTGGCTCATTGTGACAACTCTATTGAGCGCCGAATTACTAACCGTCACAACCAAAGTCTCCGAACTTTCGAGTAAAGAACTAAGTATCATCAAAACCTGTAACTCATCATCAAAAATAATTTTCATAGAAGCAAGTTGGTTAACAATACTCTTTACTTCATTCAAATGTTCTGGAATTGGGCTGACATTTTTATATTTTAAATTAACCAACTTACGAAGTAGAAAAGCTTTATTTGTGGCTAATTTTCTATCATAAAGGCCTTCTAATTTTTTTCATAAATCATGTGCCAAAGTTTCAGTAGTAACATGATAAAACACACTGTCATCAATCTATTGACAAATAACACCAACGGCTTTTCGATTAAGCCTCTTCCATTCATTATCTTTCATATCATTAGGTTTGCCACTATTACCCTTAATAGGTCCATATAAATCTTTACAAAATAATAGGTCCTCCATTTTAGTTTTTCAAGTTACCGAATTGCTTCCATGGAAGCTAGACATACGACCAACATTCCCCTCCATTGATTTACACAAATAAATAAATCCAAATAAATCGTAAGCTCTGATACCAGTTATTAAGGAAAATCAATAATTTCCCACAAGTAAATCAATCAATGAGAATAAAAACTAATGCAGAAAAATTAAATCAACAGCAACACAAGAATTTTTATGTAGTTCTCTTAATGTGGGGTACATCCACGGAATTAAAATCCGATTTCACAATCAACCAAGAATTTCCAAACGATTACAAACGAGACACGAATGATCTCACAAACCACCCTTAGGTGAATTCTAAATAATCACAAATAAACTCACCAAATAGATGAACAAAAATTTTTGAAACAGAATTGTAAAAGACCCAAAATAATAATCTAAATTAGCTTCACCAAACCATCCGAAGATGCACTAAAAACAGATGAGACCACCTCACAGATTTGAACAATCAAATCTTCAAAAAAGTAGAGCACCAATTTTTCCTTCACCTGGCATTGCACACCGAATTGATTGATCTCTTATTCTATCACAGACGCTGCACCTTTTTGGAAAACCAAAACAATCACCCAAAAAATATAATTGATTCTTAGGTTTTATATCAAAACCTAGTTACCATTAAACAGATTTTAAATATTCATTGGGCTTCCATAAATTAGGTATAATATATTAAAAATATATTATAACTGTGGGTACTTGTATCAAGCTCAATACGTGGCAAGCCCTACAGGTGCCACATCACCAAAACCCCACCCACGTGGCAGACCAATAAGGCACCACGTTGGGCATGTCATATGTTTGATACATGGCGAGCCCTACGGGCGCTATGTGCCAAGGCAACCAAGACTATATGCTTAGCCTAAGCGGGAGCATATATATAAGTCCAAATATATCTAGATATGAAGAGCTCTGCAACAAGCAGCACCATGGCCCCGCAAGGCCCATGGTCCTTCATACCTCGCTTCAAAACCAAACAACAATACAATCAGCTCCCGGCTCACTTGGACTTGGATTAATAAACAATGGCTTTCCTAAATATTGAGATAGGCTTGCGGCCCATTCTCCTACTTAGTCGCTTGGAAGCGAGCCCTTGGCTCTCTTAAACACTAAGATGGACCTTGGCCCATTTATCTACTTGGATGCCTGGGTTGGGAGCAGGACCCAAGCACTACTGCTTGGGATCATCAGAGGATATTGGACTGGCGATTGAGGTCATGGGATCGTCGAGATGGTTATCTTCTTGCTAAGACAATTCCATCTCGACCAAGCTTGGAGAAGAGGCAACAATGACCTTACGTTCATGTCATCCGATGCATATACGAAACGTTACTTTCCGCCTGCCATGAAACGTTGCTATCTGCCTGTCGTTAAGCCAGAGATGGCAGAAGGGCTTATATCACTCCTGGCAGAGTTGAGGAGAACGAGCCACCTGTCCAACAGTTTGCTTGGGCTCTAATACTCCTGTGGCCTATATAATGTATCGTATATGTAGTAAGAAACGACGACAATACAACCAAGTCTCGTACTTAAACACCCTCTTTCACTTTGCATTAATGTTCAAGGTCTATCACTGCCAACCTCTCTCTTTCCAAGCTTGCCTTGATCTCCTCCTTTCCACCTCCGGTGATCTCAGGCCATTGAAGTGCCCGCCATCTTCCCGGATTACCTCTAACCACACCTCTCACCCATATTATACTCTGCTGGGGAAGAGTGGTGCTCGCTTCACATGGCGCCCAAAAAGAGCACTGGAACTGGAGTAGCGACATCCTAAGGTGGTGGTAGGGAGACCCTGGCGGAGACCTCGGAACACAACTCCGGCAGCTCTCTGGAAGAATAATCCTCCCAACCGGTTATAGCAGATCAGCTATGTGTATTGACTGAGAGCGTCACCTCTCTTCAACAGAACCAACAACTCTTAATGGATGCCCTACTAGTCTTACAAAGGGCACCAACGCTTCCATCATCATCTAACCCTCTTTCATCATCACAAAATGGCGCTCCGCACATTAGCCCAGAATGGCCCAGAAGCCAACCCCGCTCCACAAAACAATTTGCAAGCCCAAGTGGGAGGACAAACAGTTGCCCCACTCCCTCCATTAGCTCCCAGCCAAACACCTCCACCACAAGTTGGATTCGTTAGTGGAGCTCCCACCGCAGTGGCTTCGACTGGCTCTCCAGTTCTTCCGATAGATCATAACCCTTCCCAGCCATTAACATTGGAGGTCGTAAAAGAGCACATACACAGCCTACTTCAGACGAACAAAGGTCACATCCCTGCCTCGCTAGAGTTGAACCTCCGTCCCCCTTACCCTATTCACATTGCAAGTCCTCCATATCCGATAGGATATACAATACCCAGGTTTGTCCGTTTCGACGGACGAAAAGGGAATGCCAAGGAGCATGTTTCACGCTTTCTTGACGTTCTTAGTGCTCACCGAGAGGACCGAAACTTCCGCATGAGAGAATTCTCCAAATCCCTCACAGATCGAGCATTCTCGTGGTATGCCAACTTCACTGCTGGCTCTATCTCTTCATGGGAAGACTTGGTAAAAAAGTTTTACATCAAGTTCTTCTACGTTGAAGAAAGGTTAACCACCCTTCATCTTATGAGGGAAACACAATGACTTGGGGAGGACATCCTCGTTTACGTCCGCCGTTTCAGGGAAAAAGCGAGACATTCAAGACTTGATGGAAGAACACTAGATGGTGTCATTGTGCATCGAAGGGATGCTCGTGACTTATAAACTCTAGTTGGTCAACCACCACTTCCCTGACTTTTCCGCTTTATGTGCTGCGGCCCGAAACATAAGTGAAACAGTAAGATTAGGGGCACGAATGACAGCACCACAACCCCACTCACGACGACCAATGGCACCTCAACCTTCCTCATTGAGGCCTAACCGATGCAACCACGCCAGATATGTACCAAAGACTCCTCTGGAGGAAGAGGAGATCCGCAGGCAAAAAAGAGAAAGTTTGATCAAATTCCCCCGCCATTACCTTATCTCAGTGAACGAGGCACAAGCACTCTTCAACGCCTGGGTAGAAGATGAAAAAATTCACCTTCCCGAGCCAAGGCAACCTGTTACCAAAAAGGATCAAGCACGGGCTGACTATTGCATATACCATCGTTCCATTAAACATCCTACTACGGAATGTTGGACACTCAGATCCCTAGTTCGAAAAATGATATCTGACGACGCTTTAGAGTTACCCCACCAAACAGAAGATGTCTTAAAAGATCCTCTCCCGCGCCACAAGGATAATGGCAAGACGGTCATGATGCTTTCGCATTATGACGAGATGGAAGAGCTAATGGTGTGCGAGCTCTCTGAACTCCCAGTTTCCACTTGTCCGGACTTTGAGACCAGGCATGTGATAGCGCTTAAGAAATCGACAAAGTTCAAGTGGTTCTTCGACCAATTCGGCCTGTCTGAAGCAACACGCTTTGAAGCCACCAAGGCCTTTTTAAGACTTGTGGAGCAAAATGGTGAAACGTGCATGAGTGTAAGCGGATCAGTAAGGAAAGTATTTCGGGATAACTCCTTGGCAATAACCTTTATCGAGGCCGACAAACAAGTATTGTTTCCACATAACCATCCCCTCTACGTCCCAGCATTCATCAATGGGATGGAGTTTCAAAGAGGATTCATGGATGAAGGAGCTTCACTCAATGTAATGCCTTATTCTATTTTTCAGGCAGCCGGGATCTCACAAAAGCACTTAGTCAGACAACCCATCTCCATCACCAGTTTTGGAAGCCAAAAAATTAAAACCATAGGTCATGTCCAGTTAGACTTAGCAGTGGGACCAATTCGCTCTACTACTAAGTTCCATGTTATAGAAGCAGAGACGACCTATCAGGCTCTCCTAGGGAGAACTTGGCTCCACAGATATGCTGCGATCCCCTCCACCTACCATTAATGTGTCAAAGCAATCTACAATAATGAGGTAGTAGTCATAGCTGGCTCTCAAAAGCCTTTTCGAATAGATGAAGCTCACATGGCAGATGCAGTATTTTACAATCATGTCGATGAAGATGAACCTCCCCTGCCACTTCAAAGAACTCCTATACCCAACTAGGATGACCTCTCTGAAGAAGATTCATCACCACCTCGCAGAAAGACATTCACCAAATCAGAGCCCTCAAGAAAGCTCCCTAAAGTCACCAGGTTTCAAACAAAAGATGGCAGAGTGGTATACCGTTTATGACGGTGCGTGGGGTTGGCAAATGTTACCAATGCCAACCCCCAGCTAGACGAAGTAGCAATCTCCCATCGTGAACTAAGTGAAGAAGATCACTGTTGCTACACCTTGTTTCCGCTGGCCCAACGCCCGCCAATGGCAAAGAATAAAAAAAGTACAGACAAGAAGAGTAGAAGGAGAAAAAAAGCTGTGGCTTTTCCAACAATAGATAAACACTTTGACAGATCCTTTTGTCCTGCGATAACTCATTTGGATGGAGCTGAAGGCTCAAAAGTTAAACCCCTCGCCAAGGCAGCTATTTCATCTCCTAACTAAGTCCCCGCCAACTCAGTTGCAATCCTAAAGCAATATGGTTTGCAAGAAGTCCGACCTGCTCCAAAGTGTTTACAGGACGGCCCTCGGCCCCAAAAGCAAGAACTGGAAGAAATCAACATAGCCCTTGAAGGAGAACCCAGGCGTCCTATCTTCATTTGCAAAGATCTTCCAGTAGAACAAAGGGGGCCCCTCGTTGAGTTGATCAAGAAGTATTCGGACGTTTTCACGTGGACATATGAAGAAATGTTAGAATTAGACAAAGATGTTACCATGCACCGTTTGAACGCCATCCCCTTGGCTCGCCCAATCAAGCAAGGGGTAAGATTTTATAAGCCCGAGATGGAGCTCAACATCAAGGATGAAGTGGTGAAGCTGGTTGGAGCAGGGTTTATCAAACCCATCCAATATCTCACCTGGCTTTCTAGTATCATCCCAGTTATAAAAAAAAAATGATCAAATTCGAGTGTGCGTCGATTTCAGAGATCTAAACAAATCTTGTCCCAAAGATGAGTTCCCATTCCCAAACATAGACACCCTGATTGATTCAACGGCGGGGCACCATATGTTCTCATTCATAGATGGCTTCAACGGCTACAACTAGATCAAGATGGCTCACATCTAATCCGCATACACTGAGAAATAGCAGTAGCAATTTTAGCTCCAACAAGCACCTCACAATATGAGGGATGGCGAAAGATAGCTGCGCTGCAGACATCAAAGTCATCTTTGGGCCCCATATAATCCTCAAAAGCAGGAAAAGAATAAGGATAAGTGCCCCTCTCCACATGAAAGTGTACAATAGACTCTGGAGGAACAATCTTCAACCCTTTTCTCTGGCTCAACCCCACCAAGAAGAAAATCAATTGGGCCCCCGCTGTTGTCATCAAACAAGTCCACCCTCGCCCAAAATAAATCCATTGCACCAAAGAAAGGTGCTCTACACCAATATTCCGCTGGAGGGACGATGGGGGGATTTGTGTCCTTCTTGGCCTTAAAAAGATTTTTCTTGGATTTACCCACTTTCGACTTGGAAATGCTAGAAGAACCGGCTAGTGATTGTTGCGTGCCACAGTGGGAAACAACACTTTCCCCTTTTACTTTAGCCATATCACAAAACCTCGCCTCTCCTGCATCAACACAAGACTTACAAATCAAAAATGGCATTCACTTTTGAGGTGCATTTTACAACAACAACAACAAAAAAAAAAAAAATCAATCCGTTTCACCATTAGTGATTAAGGCATTCTCGCTAGCAAGGAATCAAACCTACAAAGATCAACTAAGGAGATGTTCCCTCTTTCCCTTGCTAAAGCACTATTTTGAGTTAGGCCTCTATTCCTCGCATGAAGTACACCTTCGCTCCAATTCCCCTCTCCGTCGCCTTCCAGGTATGTTTCTATCCCTCGCTAATTTTCTAACTATTTCCACCGAAGTTCAAAAAAAAAAAAAAAAAAAAAAAAGAAGCTCTTTCCCTCGCTAAGGCTAAGGCACTATTTTGAGATAGCCCATTTCCCTCGCATAACAAGACCCACCCCTCGCATAGCCCCTTCCCCTCGCATAACCCTTCCCACCGAAGTATAAAAAAAAATATAAAAAAAAGCTCTTTCCCTCGCTAAGGCTAAGGCACTATTTTGAGATAGCCCATTTTCCTCGCATAACCCTTCCCACTGAAGTTTAAAAAAAAAAAAAAAAAAAAATCGAGCTGCCCCCCTACCCCTCGCACAATCCTAGTTTTCCCCTCGCAGTCATCCCTCGCACACTTAGGGCTTCCCTCGCTTCATTTTTTATATAACCTACATCCTTCTCCCTCATTAACCTTTTTCTTTTTTTTTTTCTACCAAAGTTTTAAAAAAAAAAAAAATGCTCTTTCCCTCGCTAAGGCTAAGGACACTATTTTAAGATAGCCCTTTTCCCTCGCATAACAAAACCCATCCCTCGCATAGCCCCTTTCCCTCGCATAACAAAACCCATCCCTCGCAACTCCCCTCACCCCTCGCATTCATCTTTACTTCCCCTTGCTTCAACTTTTTTGATATACAACCTACCCAAAAAAAAAAAAAAAATGTATATATATATATTTCTTCTCTCATAGCTCTCAATACAATCCTAAAATTTTGCCAAGTACATGTCTCCAACTCCATAGCTCTCCAACATTTATTCTAACAATCTATTATTATTTTCTAACCTTACATATCTCCAATATTTATTCTACCAGTTTATTATTATTTTCTAAGCTTACACCTCTCCAATATTTGTTATTAATTTTATAAATTTCCAACCTTTTTACTCTTTACCTACATAACATTTTATTATAGACCTCTCCAATTCTCCAAAACACAGCCCTCTATTATTGGTTTGCCTTCTCATCAAAAAAAAAAAAAAAAAAAAAAACACTTTTTTCATACATGGCTCACATTTTTTTATTTTAAGCCTCTTCAACAGACTTTTATGTTCACAAAACCATACTTTATATATATATATATATATATCTAAACAAAACACAACTCAAATCTGAAGAAAAACGTACCTTTATCACTTCCAATGGTGCCACTCGCGCGAGCTCCAAACGTATACCCAAGTGAATCTCGACTCTTCTTCCTTCACCTTTCTAATTCGTTACTCCTCTCAAACTCCACCCACAGCACTACCTCTTCAAAAAAAAAACCCTTCAATCAATCCGAGGAATCAAAACCCTAGCCCTACTCTGGTGATGGCTCACTCACCTTCACGTGTGCAGAATCTTCAATCAACACTCCCAAACCCAGGAACACAAGCGACGCCTCCCCTTTATCGCACCTCACAACACCCTCATAGCTCGTTGTTGATGACCTCCGCGATTCGCTGGTACGTTCCTTCTCTCCTTTCTGTCTCCAACAGCTTGCCTCTATTCTCTTTTCCCTTCGTAACCTTGGCGATCGACCACCTTAGAGTCAAACAACCCAATCGTTAACAACAAACCTTTTTCTATACCCAGAAACTTACCCTCCAGCGTCGCAATCTGTTTCAATCTGAGACAGTGTGCGAGCCGCCTCACCATTGCCGCATCACTCCATACACTCGCGACCCACTGACGACAACCTCTGGTTCTCTCTAAGAGCTTGAATACAACTTCAGCAGCCAACCAACCTTAGAGGGAAGGGGAGAGAGAGTATAGAAACCCAGAAATCAACTTGAGAGACTTTGGAACTTTTTTTTTTTTTAACGGCACATTAATCTAAACACAAAAACAAAAACCCAGCTACGGGTAACCAAGTCCATAACACACTTTTCTGTACAATGGGTAAAAGGAGCAAACAAAGCTCCTACCTGATTCCAAAGAATAAAAAATAAAAAATATATATAGAATCCTTATTTCTACAGAAAGGGGGAGCTCACTATTTGAACAGTTCGAACAAGTTCAAATCATACCCAGAATATACACAGACTTTTGTGTGGCAAAAATGCAATGTTCAAGCAGAACGAGGAGTTTCAAAAAAAATAAAAATAAATAAATAAATAAAATCATAATAATAAATAAATTAATTAATTAAAATATATATATATATATATACATTCTGAGGTTGTACCTTTCCAAGGAAAATCCTTAAATGAATCAAAAAATTCTCTTTGCCTGTTACAAACATTAAAAACAGACTGCAACAACCTTAGACTCTTCAAAAAGTCACTCAAGCTATCGCACGCTACCAAGCAGCTCCAAATCAACAGCTATTAGTAGTCTGCTCTAAACCTATAAATCCAATTGATCAGTTGTCTTCTCCATAGATCGCTCCTTCCCAACAAAAAGATGCAAAAGTCAATAAATTCACCCCCTCTTTCCCCGTCTTTATAAGAGAGCAAATGCAGGACAACAACACACCAAACGCAAGCAAATTCATATCCAATTGCTAACACTCTCCTTTCATCTTCAACAATCCATTCTCTCTAAATGGCTTCCGGAGGCAAGGGACATCGTGATGACACCGTTTGGCGGCCATTGAACAAGGCTCCAAACCAGAGAAGTTCAAACATAGAACCTCAAGCTCCAACTCTAGAGCGTCGAGCTCCACTCCCACTCCCACTTACCACCGCCGCCCAGTGTGTGAGTTCTTTCGAAGGATGCTCTCCATACCTCCATGGCAATTCCAAAATCTGAAATTTGAATCCCCTTGGATCCAACACCCAATATCCACTTTTACAGTTGTAGAGGTGCCGGAAGATTTCCAGGGTAAAATAAGAGGATGGTACAAGGCACTAACCATTCCAGAACTATACACAATACCGCCGTCCCATACGTGGTTTTTGCGAAACCAAGATATCAACCTCACTCTACAGGGATCCACCTGCCAGGCAAATCAAGTGTTAGTCCCACATTTCGAGAGGATCCGCATCAATATCCTCTCGCAAAGACCGACAGAAAGAGATCTAGACCACCACATCTCCATCATGTCAGCGCCATTGGAAAACCCAAATGAAGATTTGGGACTTGGGTGGGACATAGAGAACTTTGCAGATCTCAACATGGGAGAAGAAAGCGCTTCCCGCAACGCTCAGCCAAACATCCCCTACAACATTCCGCTTAAAATTCTCTTCTTCAACACTGAGGGCGTCGCTCGCCCTAACTTCCTCCAACACTACATGCACTTACATTCTAGTGGACGCTTTCACCTCGTCATCATCACAAACACAAAAAAAAAAGGGAAGCGAGGCCCAGTTCATGAGCCAAATCATAGGCTTTCCTAACACCAAGACCATTGCCCCCCCTTCTAGCGGCATAGAAAGGGTGATGGACGGAATCTGGTACCTATGGAATGAAGCCGAAATCTCCTGTGAAGTAGTGGAAATTTTGTGGAATCAAGCCATCACCGAACAAGCCCACATCTTTATCCGACCGACTCGCACCGGATGAAACTTAAAATTAAAACTCTCCATGAGCAATCCAAATTCCTCCGTTGTATCAAAAGCCTAATTTTAGACGATTCTACCTGAATACTTATCTACATGAGCTAATATTTTCAAAAATTTTTAACATAGTCATGTACAAATACTCTCATTAGCTATAAGAGCATCTGTACAATGGGGCATTATTGTGGGTACTTGTATCAAGCTCAATACGTGGCAAGCCCTACAGGTGCCACATCACCAAAACCCCACCCATGTGGCAGACCAATAAGGCACCACATCGGGCATGTCGTATGTTTGTTACATGGCGAGCCCTACGGGCGCCATGTGCCAAGGCAACCAAGACTATATGCTTAGCCTAAGCAGAAGCATAGATAGAAGCTCAAATATATCTAGATATGAAGAGCCTGCAATGACCAGCACCATGGCCCATGGTCCTTCGTACATCGCACCAAGTTCAAAGAACGATACAATCAACCCCCGGCTCACTTGGACTTGGATTGATAAACAATGGCTCTCCTAAACATTGAGATAGGCCTGCGGTCCATTCTCCTACTTGGTCGCTTGGAAGCGAGCCCCTGGCTCTCTTAAACACTGAGATAGGCCTTGGCCCATTTATCTACTTGGATGCCTGGGTTGGGAGTAGGACCCAGGCACTACTGCTCGGGATCATCAGAGGATACTGGACTGGCGGCTGAGGTCATGGAATTATCGAGATGGTTGTCTTCTTGCTAAGACAACTCCATCTCGACCAAGCTTGGAGAAGAGGCAACAATGACCTTACGTTCATGTCATCTGAACACATATACGAAACGTTACTTTCCACCTGCCATGAAACGTTACTATCTGCCTGCCGTCAAGCCACAGACGACAGAAGGGCTTATATCACTCCTGGCAGAGTTGAGGAGAACGAGCCACTTGTCCAACAGTTTGCTTAGGCTTCAATACTCCTGTGGCCTATATAATGTATCGTATATGCAGTAAGAAACAACAACAATACAACCAAGGCTCATGCTTAAACACCCTCTTTCGCTTTACATTACTGTTCAAAGTCTATCACTGCCAACCTCTCTCTCTCCAAGCTTGCCTTGATCTCCTCCTCTCCACCTCCGATGATCTGAGGCCATTG
The DNA here is from genome assembly GCA_025200525.1 of Camellia lanceoleosa. Classification (NCBI taxonomy): domain Eukaryota; kingdom Viridiplantae; phylum Streptophyta; class Magnoliopsida; order Ericales; family Theaceae; genus Camellia; species Camellia lanceoleosa. The sequence goes on along the minus strand of CM045762.1, from coordinate 18,919,359 downwards.
AAGTGCTCGCCATCTTCCCGGACTACCTCTAACCACACCTCTCACCCACAATAACCAACACTAAATAGAACTAAATATTTTAATAACAATAAGAAGGTATATCCAACATCTCATTGATTCTTGGGTTCAAGTATTTGCGCCATGCAACTTTCTCTTTTCCTGTTACCCTCTTACCCTCTTACCGATTGTTTGGAAAATAAATAATAATAATAATAATAATAATCTGTTATAAGGTCATTCTTATGTGCCCAAGTTTTGAGGAGTTCTTGTTTCAGAATTTAGTCTCTAAGGTTGTGCTTGGATTTATGAAGCATGGGTACGAGTATTGGTATTGATACGATACGGATACAATGATACGGTAAGTTTTTAAAAAAAATAGGGTTACGAATACGTCTTGGTACACTTGTAAAAAAATATTTATTTTTAATTTAGAGTAATGCAAAAATTAATTAACTGGTTTAATTTGTTAAGGTCCAACTTACAATTAATATTTAATGTCAAAAGTAAAAGCATAAATCAAAACTAAATTTCAATATATTAAACAACTTACAAACTATAGTTTAATTTTAAAATCATGCTAAGTATAAAACAAAAAATAAAAAATAAATCTAGTAAAAGGAGATTTATCTCTGTAGTAGAAGAAAATATTGTTTCAACTTAAGTACGGTACGGCTTAGAGATATACTAGATACGTCTGGGTACACCAAAAATTAAGAAGAAAAATTTTGGGTACGTGTTTTGTAGACCCAGTGTCACGACTCGAACCCGGCCCTATGGGTTTAATCAGAATCGCCAAGTAATCCGAGATTACGAAGGCCTACTTAAGATGTCTGATGAAAAGCAATCTGAGGGCTGGCGGAAGCCAATACGATAAATAAATAATATCCAATGAGTCATGGATACGTATGCCAAAAGATTTTTCATGCATATTTACAGAACAATACAAATACATACATGTCATTCAGTGAAACAGGGACTTAATCCCTATCACAGTACAGTAAACATTCAGTCTATACAATCCATTCGGTTATTACAAAAGCGATGCGGCATGCAAAAAGGAAAAATACTAAAACACCCCTAAGCCTTAGCATGATAGGCTCGGAACCTCGCAGTGAGGCACTTAGGCTGGCTTGACAAAACTGGAGTCTAACCCATGCTCCTAGCTCCGGTCTGGTGGCTGAGCACCTACATATATATATAGACAGTGAGCTAAAACCCAGTGAATAACATAGAGCGTAAAGAGGTTAAGAATGAAATGTCCTTACAGTAATGAAAATAGTTCATTAAACATGATTTGATCTTTGATCGAGCAGTTATTGATCATATGTGGTACATCCATTAGCATAGCGATGTGATGGGTCTTAAAGACCAAAGCGATAATGATGGCCATCAATCGATGCGATAATGGTTCCACGAGGAAGCGACAGAGATCTCTGTAATGTGACGATGTGATAGGTGCTAAGGATGCCACAGTACATTTCAGAATATAGGACATACATTCAATCAAATAATAGTAATCATTTAAGATGCAGTTAAAGCGATGAAAAACATTCTCAGTTGAACATATCTTTACACAATTGTTACTCACAGAGTTTGGGCTACAGTATGCTAGAGTGTGTCTCTCCAGTCGCCAACCCTACATAGTTCACAGGTTGAACACACACTAAGCTACACAGTTGGGAGATATCGTAATTTAATCCCTAATTTGCCTTGGTGTGTTCTACATCTATATCATCATTAAGATGCCTTAAACTAGGCCTAAGAATGCCTAGAATGGGATGAGGATGCAAAAATACACTTAGAAACATTTTGCAAGGTTTGCTGAAAATAGGACCCTCGCTCGAGCGAGCCTTCCTTCGCTCGAGCGAGCTTTCAAAATCAAAGGCTTCGCTCGAGCGAGAAATCCTTTGCTCGAGCGGTCGATGAAACGATAAAATCTTGGATGCTCGAATTTTACGCTCGAGCCACCAATCCTTCGCTCGAGCGTAGGCTTCGAACAAAGGTTGGTCGCTCGAACGAAGAATCCTTCGCTCGAGCGAAGAAGCCAAATTCTGAAATTTTCAGATTTGTCTCCTAAGCTCAAACCAAGCATTCTTTCACTCAAAACTCGACCTCTTGAGCCCAAATTCTGGAAAACACATCTAGATTCAATATACAACAAGTTTCAAAGCTCAATTTGTGAATTCAAAGCCCAAGAGTAAGTCAATTAAAACCATATTCAAACCCATTTTCAAGAATATGAAGAACATGCAAACATGTATGAAATTAAACTATTTCAAAGCTCCAATTCTTGTTCAAATGAACTCATTTCTTTCAAAACAAGTTGAAAACATGGACTTAAGCTTGATTATGCACATGCATGTGACAATTGGCCATGAAATCAATTCAAAATTTATTAACACACACATGCATGCATGAAATGAGTTCTAATTCAACACTATAAAACCAATTTATGTCTTAACTCTATAATTTGCCAAGAATCTAGCAAGAATCAACCTTAAGGACATCAATGAGGGGTTGAAATTCATACCTAAGTCATGTATTCAAGAATGGAAGCACAATTTTGAATTCAATCTTCAATTTCCAAGCAATTCTACAAGTTGAACCCAATTCCCTCTTAATTCTCTCATACTCCCTCTAATTCTCCTCTCTTGGTCGGCTAGCACAAAGAAAGGCTGAGAAATGGTTTTGTTCAAGTGTAATACAAGTCCCTAATTGTGTAGGATAGTGGCCCACTTAGTGGCATTTTGGGTAAATAAGTCAAAGTTTGCAATAAAACAATATTTAATCTAATTTAATCATACCTAATCACATTTTAATTGAATACACCATTAAATCACATAAATTCCAATGATTCCAAAACATTAATCTATTTTCGATTAAATGGCCGATAAGGCCTTCAATTTCTGACTTAAACATAAAACATGGACAGATAAACACATAAGTCAAGCAGATAGAAATGCAATGCAATAGATATACTTAGTCAATTCGGTTTCATTTTCAATCGATCGTTCGATGCCAGTTAGTTCAATTATCGATCATAAACGATCGGTTTAGCGATGTCGAGGGTAGTTCGATGATTTATCGGTAAACAATATGGGGGTTATTCTGATCTCCTCCTTATAAGGAGTTTAGTCCTCTAAACTCGAGTTACCTTCATTACGAAGAAAAGCGAGATTGGCGAGAACAAATCAGGATATCGCCTAGCCATGTCATCTTCCCTTTCCCAAGTGGCATACACACCACCATGGTTCTGCCAGTCAACTTTCACTAACGGAATCTCTTTGTTTCTCAGCTTCTTGATTCGTCTGTTTACAATCTGTATAGGCCGTTCCTCGTAAGTGTAGTCATCACTCAACACGATACAAGTAGGCTCAATCACGTGGAAGGGATCCCGAAGATAATCTCTCAACATCGAAATGTGGAAAACATTATGCATATGCTCCATTTCAGGAGGGAGCGCAACTTGATACGCCACCGGATTAATTTTCTCAATAATCTCATACGGTCCGATATACCGCGGCGCTAACTTGCCTTTGACTCCAAAACGAGTCTGGCCTTTCATTGGTGTCACTTTCACAAAAACGTGATCACCCACTTCATACTCTCTGTCCTGTCTTCTGACGTCCGCATAACTTTTACTCTACTGCATGCGGTTTTAGGTCTTTCTTTGTGTCGGTTTTATCTTTTCAGTCGTTTCATATACAATCTCAGGCCCAAGCAAAGGCCCATCTCCAACTTCTGCCCAGCAAATCGGAGATCGACATTTCTTGCCATACAATGCCTCGAAAGGTGCCATATCAATACTCGAATGGTAGCCGTTGTTATAGGCGAATTTAGCCAATGGCAAATGACTTTCCCAGTTTCCCTGGAAATCAAGGACACACATTCTCAGTAAATCCTCCAGAGTCTGGATGGTCCTTCTGTTGGCCATACGTCTGCGAGGATGGTAGGCACTACTCGACCTCAATTGATTACCCAATGATGCATGTAGGCTTTGCCAAAACCTCGATGTAAACTTCGAATCCCTGTCAGAAACAATGGACACAGGCACTCCATGCAGTCTCACAATTTCATCAATATAGATAACAGCCAATTTGTCCGCATTATAGATTGTTTTGACAGGTAAAAAGTGAGCAAATTTGGTTAATCTATCAACAATAACCCAAATTGAATCCATACCTTTTCTGGAGCGAGGTAACCCAAAGATAAAATCCATCGTGATATGCTCCCATTTCCACTTTGGTATGGGTAAGGGTTGCAATAATCCCAAGAAGTCGTTGATGTTGACTTTTGACTTGTTGGCAATGAAGACATTTGGACACAAAGTCGGCAATTTCTTTTTCATTCGGCCACGAAATTACATTTTGAGATCTTGGTACATTTTCGTATTCTCCGGGTGGATAGACAATTTTGAATTGTGGCCCTCTTGCAGAACTCTTCTTTTCAGTCCAGTGTCATTCGGCACACACAGTCTTTCTTGAAATTTCAGTACATTATTCTCAAATTTGAAACCCGGTCTCGGCTTAGATTCTCTTTCCTCGATGATCTTTTTCAAAAGTCATCGATTCTTGTTCTTTCTCTTTAACTTCTTCAATCAAAATTTGGTTGGCGATAATGGCGACTATTGTTCCACCTTGTTCTCTCAAAACAACTTCAATTCCAAATTTTTCTAGATCATAAAGCAATTCTTTACATGCGGTGAGCAAACAAGCTAAGTTGGCAATTGACTTTCTCAATGCATCGAACTTGATGTTGGCTTTTGCAGGATGGTACAAAATCTGTAGGTCATAATCTTTGATCAATTCTAGCCATCTGCGTTGTCTCATATTTAGTTCTTTCTGGTGAAGAAATATTTCAAACTCTTGTGGTCGGTGTATACTTCACATGTCGCCCCATAAAGGTAGTGACGCCAAATTTTCGGTAAAACACTCTGCAACAAGTTCCGGATCATGGGTTGGGTAGTTCTTTTCGTGTGGTCTCAAGCTGCCGGGAAGCATAAGCAATAACTCTCCCATTACGCATTAAAACACACCCCAAACCCTTATGAGAAGCATCACTAAATCTGATATAACCATCCGCACGAAGGTAAAGTCGAGCAGTGCGATCACAAGTCGGGTTTTCAATTCTTGGAATCTTTGATTCCTTTTAGTCGATCCGGTCAAATGATGTCCCTTCGAGTCAAGCGAGTCAATGGTAAGGCAATTTTGGAGAAGTCTTTAACAAACCTTACGTAATATCCGGCCAATCCCAAAAAGCTTGGACTTGATCACATTCGTTGGTCTAGGCGATTCACTCTGACCGATTTTCTGCGGATCAGCGAAATTTCATTTTTGCTAACAACATGCCCAAAAAACATAACATGATCAAGCCAGAATTCACATTTAGACAGTTTAGCATACAATTTCTGTTCTCTTAGGGTCTGCAGGGCAAGTCTCAGATGGTGTTCATGTTCTTCTTTACTTTTTGAATACATCAGTATTTCATCAATAAATACTACAATAAAGTCATCAAGGTATGGTTTAAAAATTCGGTTCATAAGGTCCATAAAAGCAGCAGGGGCATTCGTGACTCCGAATGGCATAACTAAAAATTCATAATGGCCATACCTTGTTCTAAAAGCAGTTTTATCAATGTCTTATGGTTTAACTTTCAGTTGGTGATACCCCGATCTGAGATCAATCTTGGAAAACACTTGTGCACCCTGTAACTGATCAAATAAATCATCAATACGTGGCAATGGGTATTTATTTTTCACAGTTACCTTGTTCAATTCACGATAATCAATGCACAGTCTCAGTGAGCCATCTTTCTTCTTTACAAACAAAACAGGTGCACCGCGGTGAAATCTTGGGCACGATAAACTTCTTGTCTAACAGTTCTTGCGGTTGCACTTTCAACTCCTTGATTCGATTGGGCCATTACAGAAGAGCTTTAGATATTGGTAATGTGCGGAACCACATCCACAGTAAATTCAATTTCCTTGTCAATTAAATCCCCTGGCAGATCATCTGGAAATACATCTGGGAATTCTCTGACTATAGGAATACAATTCACGTCAGTTTAACATTATCATCGATGAATCTGATCGATCTGAACACAGATATCCTTTACACCCCTTTCTAATCAATTTAACGGCTTTCACAGAAGAAATCAAATGCGGAGGAGGTACTACTCTACTCCCATTAAACACGAATTCAGGCAAACCAGGTGGACGGAAAACAACTTGTTTTTTCACACAGTCAATAGTGGCATGGTATTTTTGTAACCAGTCCATCCCCAATATTACATCAAAATGATCAATGTTCAATGGCAGTAAATCAATAAACAAATGCAGAGCCCCAACAAGAATTTCTGGCGGGATACATATATGCACATGTCATGGATCCCCCTACGGGTGATGATACAGCTAGCAAGTAATTCATGGGCTCTAAAGGTCTATTCAATTTCCGTGAAAAAGCATGCGACACATAAGAATGTGTAGACCCCGAATCAATCAGTACATATGCACTTTGAGCACAAATAGAAAGAATACCTGACACTACGGTCTCGGTATTTTGCACGTCTCCCGGTACTAAGGCGAAGACTAACCGCCTCATAGGCTCTTTCCGGTAGCTTTGGGGTTGGTTTTGGTGTCACGGTCGATCTTTGCGGCTGCGCTGACTTTACTATTACTCGGAGGCGATGGAGGGGCAATCTTTCACCATGTGGCCTACCTTGCCACACCTGTAACAAGTACCAGAAATTTTATAACAAACTCCCTTATGGTTCTTACCACATTCGGGACATGGCGGTATAGAAGCACTCCCTTGGCTGAGGCTATTTGTTGACCCGTGATACATTTCTTGTTCAATTGATTATGCTTGCCTTTCTTGAATTTGAAATTGTCTTTTACCACGCCCGAGGGCGGTGTTTCAGATTGTTTCACACCGATGTTCGACTCGGCCATCAATGCTCGGTCAAGAACACCCACATAAGTCGGTAGCTTTAAAACATTTATCTGTCGATATTGCAACATTAAGCCGCCTTCAAACCTTACGGCCTTTTTGTAATCGGTATCCACCATGTGTGGTGCGTATCTGGCAAGTCCAGTAAACTTTGTTTCATACTCGGCAACAGACATTGTGCCCTGCTTAAGCTGTTCAAATTCAGTGACCTTCACATCACACGACACCTCGAGGAAGTACTTTTCAAAGAAGGCTACTTTAAATTGAGCCCAAGTCATAACGGTTGTTGTCATCCCGAGTAAGCATCCACCACCTTCTTGCTTCCTCTTGCAGAGTAAAGGTAGCCAACAGTACCTTATGTGCCTCCGAGCACGGAAACACCTCAAACAGTTTCTCAGTCTCCAGAACACATGCTTCAGCCTTTAATGGTTCAAGGCCTCCTGAAAGGATAGCGGTTTTAGTTCTTTGAACTTCGGGTAAAACAATTATGTCCCCATCATTAACATTCACATTACGGTCATTTGCAGGAGGAGGAGGAGGTGGTTGTTGGTTACATTGTTGATCTAGTCTTTCGGTTATTCGTTCCAACATTCTTTCGATCGCCATTACGGCCTCGATGATTCGAGTTGATAGTAGCATTTGCATTATCCATTTCACTATAGCGATTATAGCCGATTATATGATCATCAATATAAACGATCATTTCCTTAAGCGAAGTTAACACATTGGCATATAATTAGTCATGTCATAACCACACACTTTTCATGCTCATGTAATGCCCTATTACTTTTCTAGGACACCCTATAGCTCATTTGGACACGTGTGTGAGGTATAACTTCGTGGTTAAGTATCGCTCGATACCACTCATCACGACTGAACCGGCCCTATGGGTTTAGCATCAGAACCCGATGTCTGAGATTAGAAGGCCTACTTATGATGTCTGATAAAAGCAGTAGGGCCTGGCGGAAGCCAATACAGTAAATAAATAATGTCCAATGAGTTGTGACAGTCTGTATGCCAAAAAGATTTTTCATGCATATTTACAGAACAGTACAAATACATACATGTCATTCAGTGAAATAGGGACTTAATCCCTATCACAGTACAGTAAACATTCAGTCTATATAATCCATTCGGTTATTACAAAACAGTACGGCAGTGCAAAAAGGAGAAATACTAAAACACCCCTAAGCCTTAGCATGATAGGCTCGGAACCTCGCAGTGAGGCACTTAGGCTGGCTTGACAAAACTGGAGTCTAACCCATGCTCCTAGCTCCGGTCTGGTGGCTGAGCACCTACATATATATATATATAGACAGTGAGCTAAAGCCCAGTGAATAACATAAAGCGTAAAGAGGTTAAGAATGAAATGTCCTTACAGTAATGAAAACAGTTCATTAAGCGATATTTGATCTTTTCGAAACGATTATTCGGTCATATGTGGTACATCCATTAGCATAGCGATGTGATAGGTCTTAAAGACCGAGCGGTAATAATGGCCATCAATCGATGCTTGATAATGGTTCTACGAGGAACCGAGAGATCTCTATGTGATGACGATAAGTGAGTGCTAAGGATGCCACAGTACATTTCAGAATATAGGACATACATTCAATCAAATAACAGTAATCATTTCAGTAAACAGTTCCGTAAACAGTCAGAAAACATTCTCAGTTGAACATATATTTACACAATTGTTACACACAGAGTTTGGGCTCTGATGCTAGGCGTGTCTCCCCAGTTGCCAACCCTACACAGTTCACAGGTTGAACACACACTAAGCTACACAGTTGGGAAATATCGTAATTTAATCCCTAATTTGCCTTGGTGTGTTCTACATCTATATCTATATCCTCATTAAGATGCCTTAAACTAGGCCTAAGAATGCCTAGAATGGGATGAGGATGCAAAAATACACTTAGAAAACATTTTGCAAAGTTTGCTGAAAATAGAACCCTCGCTCGAGCGAGCCTTCCTTCGCTTGAGCGAGCTCTCAAAATCAAAGGCTTCGGCGGCGAGAAATCCTTTGCTCGGCGGTCGATGAAACGAAAATCTTTGGATGCCCGAATTTTACGCTCGAGCCATCAATCCTTCGCTTGAGCGTAGGCTTCGAACAAAGGTTGGTCGCTCGAACGAAGAATCCTTCGCTCGAGCGAAGAAGCCAAATTTTGAAATTTCTAGATTTGTCTCCTAAGCTCAAACCAAGCATTCTTTCACTCAAAACTCGACCTCTTGAGCCCAAATTCTGGAAAACACATCTAGATTCAATATACAACAAGTTTCAAATCTCAATTTGTGAATTCAAAGCCCAAGAGTAAGTCAATTAAAACCATATTCAAACCCATTTTCAAGAATATGAAGAACATGCAAACATGTATGAAATTAAACTATTTCAAAGCTCCAATTCTTGTTCAAATGAACTCATTTCTTTCAAAACAAGTTGAAAACATGGACTTAAGCTTGATTATGCACATGCATGTGACAATTGGCCATGAAATCAATTCAAAATTTATTAACACACACATGCATGAAATGAGTTCTAATTCAACACTATAAAACCAATTTATGTCTTAACTCTATAATTTGCCAAGAATCTAGCAAGAATCAACCTTAAGGACATCAATGAGGGGTTGAAATTCATACCTAAGTCATGTATTCAAGAATGGAAGCACAATTTTGAATTCAATCTTCAATTTCCAAGCAATTCTACAAGTTGAACCCAATTCCCTCTTAATTCTCTCATACTCCCTCTAATTCTCCTCTCTTGGTCGGCTAGCACAAAGAAAGTTTGAGGAAGTGGTTTTGTTCAAGTGTAATACAAGTCCCTAATTGTGTAGGATAGTGGCCCACTTAGTGGCATTTTGGGTAAATAAGTCAAAGTTTGCAATAAAATAATATTTAATCTAATTTAATCATACCTAATCACATTTTAATTGAATACACCATTAAATCACATAAATTCCAATGATTCCAAAACACCAATCTATTTTCGATTAAACCAGATAAGGCTTTCAATTTGACTTAAACATAAAACATGGACAGATAAACACATAAGTCAAACAGATAGAAATGCAATGCAATAGATATACTTAGTCAATTCAGTTTCATTTTCAATCGGTCAGATTCGATGCCAGTTAGTTCAATTATCGGTCATACCAGTCGAGTTTAGCGATGTCGATGAGGTAGTTGATTGATTTATCGATGCAAGATATGGGGGTTATTACACCCAATGCGTATGAAGTATCATCTGAGATACTATCTGGCGGTATGTATTTGAATGCAGATGCGGCATGTTTTTCGAAGTACCCATGCTTCATAGGTTTGGATCAAGAATTTGAGAAGGGATTTGTGGATTGAAGGGGAAAGTGAAAAAAAATAAAAATAAAATAGTTTCTTTAAAGAGGACTTGACTGATTGTTGATATTTGGTACTAAGTTGTTTTCTGCATCTGCTTCGAATTTATACTCCATCCGTCCCAAAATATTAGTCTCTTATTCCATTTTTTATTGTCCCAAAATATTAGTCACTCTTCAAAAATCAAGTATAAAAATAATATAAATTTTCTGTTTTGCCCTTCTTTTAAATTAATAAATAATATAAAAAATACAATTATAACATTGATATTCTCAAAAAATGTACTATCAAAAAGATAATTTTGGAAAATCAACTTTTTTCAAATGCAATAATTGTATTACCAAAAAAAGTTAGATTTTCCAAAAAGAACCATTATTTTGGGATGGAGAGAGTAGCATTTTAGTGTAAATCTTGATAAACATTAGACACTAATCACTTGATTGTGGTACTTTTGCAATAAGTTGGCTGGGGCTTGGAGTAATCATTTTTTTGGTACTTTTGCACTTGTGACTTGTTTGGCCTAATTCTATGTATATGTAATTGAGGGAGGCTGCTATCTCAATATATCTCGTGTAACCTTTTTTTTGATCATAGTGAGTTTTAGTTTTTGATGAGCCACATAACTGTCTTACCAATCATCGTTAGGTGTTACGGATTCTTAACACTTTTTTTAAGCCAATTTGTGAACAGCTCTAGGATTCTACAAAAGTCATGGTTAAAAAAAAGGTCTAATGGGTGTCCCTTGCGAACATTCCTTTCACAACAACGTCATCAACCTCTAGGTAGTTTTTTTTATCATAGTATATTCAGGACTAGAGTTCATAATGTGTTAACAGTCAGCCAAGTAAGGGACAGCTTTACCAGATGGAGGGTCTAAATCAGCAGTACTACTCAATGCCGACTGCACTAAATATCTTTGCAATGTGTTCATCTGCTCACCAACTACTTTCATCCAAACATTTAAGAGCAACAAATTCTATTCTATTAAATTTTCTGGATTCAAAAGAGTTATGAGGTGTTTATCAGATAATATCAGATAAGGCTTTAAAAGCTAGCAAGATATTGCAGTAATGAAATGATTTACCCATACCCAGGTGGATGTGGTCAATAGTACCCTTCTAAAAGGGCCTATATAGAAGTTGCTATTTTCAAACCCTGTGGACAGAAAAAGATTAATCAAGATCCTCGGCTATGTTTTTTTGGCCGTTTGATTATAATTTTTTGTTGACGTGTCATGCACCAAAAGTACAGTAGAGCTTCCTTGCTTAAAAAAGATAGGCTCCCTAATTGGCCAATAATATTCTGTCTCAAAAAGAATAAGGCCTCGTTTGGAGAGTGGTTATTTTAGCCAAAAAGTTAAAAAATTACTAAAAGTTGTTACATCACCTCTCTACTTTTCTGCACATCTTTTCGTAAAAAGCTAAAAAATTACTAAAATAACATGTTCCCAAACGAGGCCTAAGTCTGAGAACACAAAAATTCATCGCAGAACTAGACATTGGATGGATAAGATTTTTTAGAAGTGAATCCCACCAATAAATTTCTGTAAAATCCCACTCATCCATGTGTTTTTTGTATTCTATTATGTGTTTGGTTTATGTGTTCATTGCATCACAGAAACTCTTGGCATTATCTTATTGCTGAAAATGTATTGAGACAGAAAAACAAAGATATTTTGAGAACAGAGAATTCTTGCCTTCCTAACCTTATCTTAAATGTTAGCTGGACCTATACCAAGAGGAAGCTCAAGAGGAAAATCAAACCTGACCATTAAAGAGTAGAGAGAGTCCTATTTAAAGCAGAAATCCCAAACAATGATAGGAGAAACAAAAAAATTATTGCCCGAGGACAGACAGCACAAGACAAGTAATCCTTGGTACATTCTTGCCCTCTAGTTTTGGATTAGAATTGACCTTTTTTCTGAAACATAACCATCCATCCAACTGGGAGTCTAGGACCACAAGCCCTTTTCACACCCAATGACGTTAGTGGATTCATGTCCATTAGTTGTGTACTAATCATGGTTTTAGTTTTAAATAACAATATCAAGATAAGTATCCGTATAAGCAATAAAGGTATATTTTGGTCAATATCAGACAATATGAGCCAATATATTGATGACTAAAGGAATCAAAAATTAAAATTTCCAATACATAATGGGTGATATTTAGAACTGTGGTAATGCATCCTAAAATGCACAAATATGCTCCAAAAAATGCAATTATCTCAGAAATTATTTGGTTATGTTTTCTTCTCTTTGTTTTGTTTGCTTGTTTATTTGTTTTTTTTTCAGAAAACACTGCCAAATTTAAAACATTTCTAGTTTGTTTCTCAGAAACTGTGAATCAGAACATTTCTTTCTTTCTTAGTCTTCCCATAGTAGAAGTGGTTCTTTAAATTTAACCAACTATTCTCAATTTAGTTGCAATATTTCAATTCTAAATGATTTTCCCAACATTCTCTAATTCGGAATTCATCATTGCAGCTAAAACATTCTTGCTCCAACCATGATCAATACAACATACAGATCCTCCAAACATAAAGGAATTTACAGATTCTCTACAAATACTTGCATCAACATACATAAGTGATAAACGAGGAAGATACATATGCCACAAACGTGAAGAAGCACGGGTATTGATCTATTGGCAAGTGAATAAACGAAAACAAACCAATGCCATGAACAAAAAATGATTCACACAACCTTCAAAATAGAACCTCAAGCATTAGTTCTTCTGTTCTTTAAGGTTTGCAGATTACCACAAAGCAAGGAAGGAGAGCTTTAGGATTAAGCAAATAAAGCTCCTCAATATTGAATAAAGTCCCATTTTCCCAGCCAACGCGTGAAACCCTGTCTGGCCCACCATTTCTTGAATGTTCTCCAGTGGTTTATGAACCCTTCCTGCAATAACTCGGCAAACAATCAAAGCCTTCCTTAAAGAATGATCATTATTTTCTCCGATTTCTATAGATTCAAAAGCTTTCCCACTCGTGGAAGTCGTGAAAACACCTATTCCATCCTTGTTTTCTTTGTTTGTGGTGAACCCATGTCTTATAATTCGACAAACATTACATTTTTCTGATGTGCAGAGGCTGCAGGATCCATTCATGCTGAGAGAGCAAGCCACGGTTGTGCCATGGAACCTCAAAAGCTCATTCCCATCAGCTATGCAACGGGGGTGCTTTTTGGGGAGTTTGCTTTCATCTTGACCATTTCACGATACTCTTCAAATCGGGAAAGGGTTTTTTGCGTGTTGTGGACTTTTAAAACTCGCTCAATTCGACTACATTGGTTCTCGGATTTCAGCCAGCTTGTCCGGCAAATTATTTCAACGATTTTTCTTGAAGAATCACCCTCCACAAGTTCAGTGACTGTCCAATGGAGATCATAATTTCAGCTAATGAAATACCAATAGAGTTTTAAGGGATGAATAATAAATGAATCTAAAAGATTTCAATAAACCAAAGGTTTTACTTGGTAAAGAAACATTCAAGAATCTTGAGATTGGAACTATTTGTTCTACAACAAATGGAAGTGGGTGTTCTTTAAAATTGTGTTACACCGAAGGTGAAAAAAAGATGAAACAGGACCAACACACAAGCAAGCAAAATTTACTTATTTCGGTACAAGCACGAGTGAATTTACTATGAATGATCTACACAAGAAACCCTAGTCCCCAGAAGTCTAGAAACCCGAAATAACCCCTGAAATACAAGGATCTGAAAAAGTAACAAACTGAGTCAAAATAGACACAAATACAAATACTTGGGTCAGGCCTATGGTCTAGTAAGCTTTCAAGATCATAAATCCTGGAACTCGGAAATAACTTCTTATATACAAGGATCTGAAAAGGTAACAACTCGGGTCAAAATAGACCCAAATATGAAATACTGGGTCGGACCAATCGTCGTGCAGATAATAAGCATGATTCAGATAAAATTCGAGATACACCCACAACAAATTACTACAAAATTTGAAAAATCTGATGAGGAGACTGCAGGGGAATCACAAATAATATAAAAGTGAATCTTGTAAGAGGCTATGTATTCACACAGTCATGCTTGTATTTGGAGGAAAGTGCTGCTAAAAAAATGAAAAACAACAACGATCCAAATGCCTTGGAAGCACAGGGTAACCTCACACAAATTAAAAAAATTAAAAAATTAAAACAGGGTTCTTACCAGCATGCTTAGAAAGGTGATGCCCTTCAAGAGCTTCCCACTTCCCAAACTGCTCTCCACATTTGTAGCATGTCACTGTTGAAGACCCATTAGCATCTGTCTCAAGAAAAGCCCTAGGGTTTGACAGACCACCACTACCACCACCAGAGCCTTCTCTATCTGACCCAAAAGCAGCACTACTCTTTCTTTGAGTTGTTGAGGTCCTCAATGAAGGGCTGTTATGATAGTGCATTGTAGAGTTGTGACCTCCAGGACCAGGTGTACCAGGCCTTAATGTACCCACATATGTTGAGCCGCCGCCGCCGCAGCCGCCACCACCAAGTTGTTCTTGGAAACCACCAAAACCAGTGATTTTGAGCTCACAACTTGAACTACTCAAAATCACTTCATGGGTTATTGGGTTGAGGAATTCATGGCTCCCTATAGATCTTGGACTACAACTTGGGGGCTTCTCAATTTGCCTCTTGCTTCCATGAATCACATCTTTGAGATTTGCTATAGACCTTGAACACCCTGACCTCCCTCCTTTTCTAGTCAAGATTGTGCTCAAGTGTCTCCTAGCCTTTGGATCATGAACATCTGATGGCTCTGATTTGCAGTGCAAAGATCTCTTCAAAGAAAACCAAACTGTTGGCATCTTTTCTCACTCTCTCCCTAGCTTCGTTTTTTGGTTCACTACTTCCTTGAAAAGCACTTCACTTTCCATACCCATTTTCCTTTCTTTGCAATTTGATTTCCATTTTCAGAAACCAACCATTGAAACACCAAATCATTGGAAGCAAACCATTTTGAAAGCCATCCAAGGACTAATAAATGAAGCTGTTTTGGAGCTTTTTTTTCTTCTTAAAATAGGGGAGTCAGTTGCGAAGGAAAAGGAAGAGAAATTCAAGAAAAATGAGAATCTTTGGATATTGGGGGAACATGACAGCCAATCTGATAAAAGACAGTAACTGAGAGTAAAAAACAAACAACCCAGAAAGAGACAAATTGAATTGGAATTCATTGACTGACACCTACTAGTCACCCAATTTGAGAATTGAAATCTTCTTTCAAAGAAATCACTCTCTCAAACTAAGAAAAATGTTTGAGAGTTCTAGAGTTCTAATGACGTGACAATTGTACCAGTCTTATCTTGATGTCATATTTTAACTTAATTTTCTTTTTTGAAAGCTGTCAAGTTGCCAACTCAGTAGAGAGCTACCAATCACTTGCTACTCAAACTAATGAATCTTCAAAGATTTTTTTTAATGAATCAGCAAAGATCTACTCATCTAGACTAGCCATGTTGTCTTTTCAGCTCACTCTAAGAGTGAGAACAAAGTAATTTATTTATTTATTTATTATTTTTTAAAATTTTATGTAAGGAAGTAGTAAAGTGGTTTGAAAATCTACTTTTGAAATGTAATTTTCAATCACTCCATTCAACTTATGTACGGTGATTTTATATTTTGACTCCTGTTTGTTTGAGCACAAATTTACTAATTTTTGGTATTTAGTTGCATAAAATTGGGGTAAAATACTTTTCAACAAGTTAAAAGGAAATTGACTTATTAAATTGATTTCCTGGAGTTAATTTACAATCAATGCTGTCATCCAAGCTGTGTATATGCTATAGCCTAAGTAACTTATTTGGGAACAGGCTAATTTAATAATTTTTTAGTTATTTGGCTAAAATATGAGCTAAAAAAACTAGTATGTTTGGGATGACTTTTTGAATTTTTACGAAAAGATGTGTAAAAAGTAGAAAGAAAAGAGAATCTTTGATTTTTTGGTATGAGTTATTGACTTTTTGATTTTTTTAGTAACTTTTTGGCTTTTTGGCTAAACCGGTCGCTTCCCAAACGAGGCCTAAGTTGTTGGACAAGAACTAATTCAATATTAGTGCCACCTTAGTTGCATTTTTTATAAGGTTCATAGCCAAACATCAAAAAATGAGATTCATGAAATTATTTTGCAAGTAAAAATAGGTTTTCTTATATAGATTATGTGATTTTCTTGCCTCACTTCCTCTTTCAAAGTATAAGAGTGCTAATCGTGTAAAAAAAAATATATATATATATAGACTTCCTGTGAGATTGAAAAAAAAATGTAGTAATTTTACAAGTTTAACATAATTATATTAAAAAAAAAATTAATTTATATAACACTTAATCCCATTTCATTAATACTTCACCGGCCAGAACTACTGGACCAATAACAAAATTGGATTTCATTATAAACCCTCTTAAGTCATTCAAGGAAGTCCTATATAAACCCTAAGTTTAAATTTCAAATACAGCTCTATACTAGTGAAGTGGGGATACCATATATACCAAGCATTGAAGTTGTAAAAATAACCACCTTTTTGTTTTTGTTTTTGTTTTTTGTTGTTGGCTAATCCAGTAGGGGTAGAAGTAAAAATAATAAAAAAAAAAAATTTAAAAAAGGGGTAACAAATGCTTAACAAAACAAAAGAAAGAACAAGAAGCAACACAAAGACAAAAATAAAAAAGCACAAAACAACACAAAACAAGCAAAGCATTTGTTGAGTTCCCTCTCAACACTGCCTTAACAGAAAAGAAACCCTTTCTCTTTCATACTAGTGTGTGTACCACTTATTGTTGAAATATATAAAAGCAAATTGAATTCCAAAAACACCACATTACATAAGAAATACTAATTGTACAAATGTCACATGTGCAATTGGACCACCAATAAATCTCCACAATTGTTATTGGGCAAATTATACCAGTTATTTCTGTAATTTGTGTCTGGTGTCAGTTTGGTGCCTATAGTTCAAATTGCATTAATTTTACTTTTAAAATTTTCATATTGTGTTAATTTAGTCCAATTAATTATACCCCCTTAAAAATTAGATTGAAATCAAAACGTAAATAATTCATTCATTGTTCTCAAAATGATTGAGTGGTTAGTATCTAATTTAAAATGATTAAGTCCCTTTTTTTTTTTTTTTTTCGAACTCAAGAAAAATGATGTTCTCTATGGTGTCTTCACCGCATCCGTGGGCTTTAATCCCAAGATAGCCAGTTGCCAGCCAAATTTAACCTAACCCATAGAAAGGGATCTACCACCGAGGCACCAATGGAGCTCAATCACATGCCACAGAAGAGCCTAGAGTCGATCGGAATACAGTGCAATGTTTCAACACTACAAGAATTTTCTTTTTTGGCGACTAAATTTTTAGTCGCCAAAAGTCAATCTTTAATTGTCGAAGGCTTTTAGCGACAAAAATATTTGGTCGCAAAATTAGTCGTGGAAGAATTGTCGAGAAAGATCATTGGCAACTAAAATTATTTTAGTCGCCAAATGTACAACATTGCAGACTAAGTTTTTAGTTGTCAAAAGGTTTGAAATAAAATTAAATATCATATTTTCGGCGACTAATTTTTTTTGTTGCTAAAAACTTCACTTATTTTTAATGACTAAGCATTTAGTCGCGTAAAAGATTTTTAGCTACTAAATATATTAGTGGCCTAAAGTAAATAACAATGTTTTGGCTACTAAGATTTTAGTCGCCTAAAGTCAATTTTTTTTTTGCCTACTAAAGGTTTAGTCGCCTAAAGTCTCACATTTTTTGCTACTAAAGTTTTAGTTGCCAAAAGTTTTTTTTATTTCTTCAGCTTATTTTTTTAGCTACTACATATTTTAGTCGCCATATGTTTGATTGTCTTTTGCTACAAAATATTTTAGTCACCAAATGTTTGATTTTTTTTTGGCTACTAAACTTTTAGTAGCCAAAACTATTTTTCGAATTTTTTTTAGCTACTAATAATTTAGTCGCCAAAAACATGATTTTATGTTTTATCGCAAAATTATAATTTCTTCACAACCTGTTTATATTCCATGCAACCTGTAATACGTATATAAACAAAACAATACGTATACTATCAATCATTCCACATCTGCATCCATATATAAAAAATGAATAACTTTAAATGTCAAAATCCATACAAACCAACTATTGCTCAAACTAAAATAATAATTCCATAAAAAATACAGAATTATACAAAAATCAAGCCTTCCATAGAAAAAAAATATGTACTAGCATGCGAAATGGCCATTTGGCATGGTGCAAATTACCATCGTAATCTGTACCACGACAAAGGTGATTGATGTGTCGTTTTACACACCAAAATTAAAAACTAAACTATACCAAATTCCTTAGAATAATGGTAAGTCTAGATATCGATCCACAGAGACAATTGTAAAATTAAACTAATTTAATTGTTAAATTCCTAAATTAATTTTGATAAAAAGATTGATTGTTCATGACCTAATAATAATTAAATTAAACAAAGCGAATAAACTAGCAATTATAAATAACGATGAATTTACTGATTTGGGAAAAAACCTAGGGCAATAAGTTCACCACTAGTTACGTAAATAAGGTTACAATTTGGAATCAAATATGCTACGGTTCAAACGGAATAATACTTCGCAACTACAAGTTCGAAGCATTTATCAAGAAAATCATCACGTTCAATGTACGGGCACGAACCATTTCAAATAGTATAAATCGTTCGCTCTAAACTAGGGTAGCGACACGACTCGTTCCTCATAGTATGGTTTGTCTCATACCTTGAATATGAAAGAATAGAAAACTATTTTATGGAAAGCATTCAACAATCACAGAAAGCTGAATACTCGAAGAAATAGTGGAATATATATCTATATATATGAAACTTCTAAACACCATTCAATTGTTCATGTAGCGATCCCCGTTTCGATCCTTCTTTTATGTTTTGCCACTTTGACTGGGCCGGTTGGGGGTTGAGCTGCCCGATTAGCTCGCGAAGGTCTAGGGGGCAGCGTCCCTTGGTGGGGTTGAGGGGCAGCGCCCCCAAAACAAAAATGCAAAATGCATTCGAAGTTGCTTGTCCGCTCGAGTGGCCGTTTATGCACTCGAGCGGAGAATGTTTGGTTTCAGAAGTTTGACATGTCTGCAAAAGTACTGAGTTAGTGTATTTGACGCTCGAGCGGGACATTCCACGCTCGAGCGGATCATGTTATATCAGTTCATGAATTTGATATTTCATATCACTTTTTCAGTCCTCTCTCTCTCTAAAACTCTCCAGAATTCCAGATTGGGAGCTTCTCTCTTTGATTTCTCCAAATCCATTGGAATTTAGACCTAAGTTTTTCACCAAAGTTGGTTATCATCTCGAGGGCTTCGTTGTGTGCAATGAAGATCGAGTTTCGACATCGTTGATTTTAGGGGTTTCATCTCATTTCTTCTTCAAAACTTGAGATAGGGATTTTCTTAGAGTTATATATATGTTTTTGCAAGATCTAGATGATTTTTGAAATCATCATTTGATTAGCTTTAAGAAATTGATTGTTGATTTCAAGAAGATGAGTAATTTTGAAAGAGGGTTTAATTTCTTTTCCTTTTAAATTGAAGGTTTTGAACCATATTTATTGAAGAAAGATGATTTTGGGGAGATTCTTCTAATATTTTGGAGATAAATGGTTTTGGTGAGAAAACCTAGAAATTGGGTCTTTTCTTTGAAAGATGTTGAAAATCCTTAGAAGATGTTGTCATATTTATTTTGTGTACCAAAATAAATAGATGTTTTGAAAATTGTTTATTTATATATAAATGACAAATTTTGTGAAATAAATGAGAAATGTTGTTTATTTTGGAAATTGTTGTCAAAATGTTGATTTAGTCTTGAATTGACTAAATTGTTGAGATTGCTTGAAATGTGGGAATTACGTTATTCTCTTGAATGAATTGGATATAAAAGTATATATATATATATATATGTATATATTCATCTTGTGGAATTATGTTGAAAAGGGGATTGAAAATTTTGATCACAATGATATATTATATGGAACAATTGAATATGGAAGTAATGTTGCATTACATTATTAAGCATACATTGGCATTTCAATTCATTGGACTATGTTAAGCTTTGGACATTTGCATTGAGAAAAGAATGTTGGGAAATGGGTTTTCATGAAATGGTTTTGGGGTAAATACGGTGGTAAGTCTTGATAGGTGGTGTAGATAAAATTGTTTAAATTAGCCTGAGTGTCCTTGGTGAAAGACCAGAAAGTCGCGCGGATAGGTGTCGAGCCTTCCGGTTAATATCGGTAAAAATGACAATTGGTAGTACTCGTATAGTCTACTTGCAGACACCGACCTAGGAATTACCAGAGTTGTATTCCCTTTAATTAAATTGATAAATTTTGAACAGTTGAAGTTGCATAACATCATTGAGCATGATGGTTTTCAAAAGATGAAGATGTGTTTTATTTTAAAAAAGGCATGGCATGGCATGTGCATTCATCTCTTCAGACTTGTATAAAATGTATATACTTTGTTAAGGATTTCCTACTGGGCTTTATGCTCATCCTACCAGATTTTTGTGCAGGAAAAGACGTGGTGAATCTGCCTAATTGAGGGCGTAGAAATGTGTGTGCTGAGAGCACTAAAGTTCTCATTTATCGTGATCCTATTTGTAAGCCAAGAGCTATGTATGTGTGGGTTTGAATAACCATTTTGTGTACCGAGCTTAAGTCTTAAAAGATTGTAAACCCTTGGGGGTGCTTATTTAGTTATTTATTTGTCGTTGAGTCAATGTAATATCGCATGAGGAACTATTATTATTATTTAATGCAAGTATGGGAAGTTATATTTGGTTTTCCTTTAAGAGAGCCATGATTGTTGCATTATCATTTGGGCTAGAAATTTGGGGCGTTACAACTTGGTATCAGAGCTATCGGGTTTGAATACTTGAGCTCGTGAGAAGTGGTTGTTTAACCACAATGGGTTCATCTAGCATGCTTAGGAAGTGTTATGCATTTTGCGACTATGTGATAACATGCTTATGTGACTAAATGGGTATGGGATTGGACTTTTGGAATGTTGTTTGCGCCTGTTAAATTCCTTGAGGTCTCATTAGAAGGGTACTTGATTAATACTCGTTCTACTAAGAATTCTTGGTTTTTCGTAGGACAAATTTCATCATGAAAGAATGATCCGTATGTGTTTACATGACTAAGTGCTTATGTGTAGTGAAATTGAATTGTGTATATGGTAGAGAAATATATGGAATTGTTGTAGTCGAACGTATGAGTCAAGTTACGAGCACATAAAAGTTAACGTGCTAAATTATTTCTCTTGTGTCCTTCATTAGGATGTCAGGAAGGGGTCAAGTCCGTGGTGGTAGCGACGAGAGGCGTAGTAGGGCTCGCTAAGGTGTGCATAAGGTACTGGTCCATAGGGTTCCGGTGTAAGAAGAAGGTTTTGGCTAAGCTAGTATGGCTGAGCAAACAGGCCAAGCTAATGTGGCTAAGCAGGTGAGACAAGCGGGTCAAACCGCAATTGGGGCCCTAGCCTGAGAAATGGTGGGGGCTTTGAGGAAGTCTATGAACTTTTTGAGGGCAGAGAATCAAGCCCGAGAGAACACCGTAGAGTCAAGGACGAGTTTCCTTACTAGAGAGTTTTTACGGGCCAAACCAAATGAATTCCATGGTGGCCCCAAGCCCAAGAAAGTGGATGAATGGCTCGAACAAACTGTGAAGACGTTCGAGATACTTCATATAGATGATAACGAGTTGAGGGTGACTCTAGCAAGTTACTACCTTAAAGGGGATGCGAGTCAGTGATGGAAGTATGCCAAGGGTAGGGTGGAGCCATCATGGGAAGCCTTTGTAGTTACTTTCCAAGATAAGTATTTACCTCCCGTTGCTAGGGAGAGATTAAGGCAAGAGTTCAAAGACCTCAAACAACTCGACATGATCGTGGCTGAGTTCGAGGCAGTCTTCTCTAGTTTATCTTGGTTTGCACCAGAGTTAGTGGCAACGGAAGAGCGTCGTTGCATTGAATTTGACAAAAAGTTGAAAACCAAAATTTTCTTTAAGATTGTTAGGAACATGATTCGGAACTATGACCGTCTTGTAGAGTTAGCGGCATACGTTGAGATTTCTGTACAAGCCGAGGATGAGAGGCTTCGGAGTTCGAGGCCTAGGGGCCAAGAGTCTCAAGGAGACTATAGGCAGAATAAGAAGAGCATGGGTACTTTTTTATTCCAGCCACAACCACAGTAGTCAAAATCCACTTTTCCTTTGCCTAGCGTGGTTCCAAGAAAAAGTACATCTAGTGGCTTCACGTGTTTCAAGTGTGGCCAGCTGGGCCACAAAGCCTTTTCGTGCCCACAGAAGGGTGAAGGACAGTTGATGTTGCCACCACCACCACCACCACCACCTAACCAATCTCAAAGTCAGTCTCAGTCTCAGAATGGAGGCCAGGGATTTAATTGTTATTAGTGTGGTTAGTCGGGGCATATGAAGAGAACTTGCCCTAAGTTGGGAGGCGCATCTGGCGCATCAGGGTCGAAGCAGACTCAGAGCCACCAGCAGGCTCATTCAGCTTAGGCTTCACGAGCTAATCAGGGAGCCACTTCGGTTCAGTCGGTACAACAGGCCTATGCTCTGAGAGGGGGGCAAGTTAATCAAGGGCCACATGGGCGCGTGTAGACTGTTACCATGCCAAACAGTTGCCAGAATCCTCAGTTGTGAGAGGTATTTTTGTTATGTGTAATTCTTTGGCTAATGTATTGATAGACACAGGTGCGTTTTATTCATTTATATCTACTGCATTTACTTCTGCATTGGGGTTAGAGGTAGCACAGTTAGTGTCTCCACTTAGAGTAGAGTCACCTGTTGGGGGTACAGTTAATGTAGACCGGGGTTGTCGTGATTGTGAAATAAAAGTTGCCGGGCATCGACTTCCGTTTGCTTTTGTGTTGCTAGATATGTCGAGTTTTGATGTCATTTGAGGCATGGACTGTTGTGTTCTTATCAAGCTGTGATTGATTGTTACCGTCAGAGAGTTACAGTGTGCACTACGGGTGGTGATCGTTTCTATTTTCGGGGGAACAGAGTTGATAGAGCCTTGTCGCCAGTTGTTGACCCTCGTAGTAGGAGCAAGCTTAGTGGCCTTCTTGTAACTCTCTTGGATAGTGAGAGTGACAGGGCTCGTATTGAGTTACCAAGGGTAGTTTGTGAATACCCGGATGTCTTTCTAGAAGATCTTACTAGTTTATCACCTCACTGGGAGATTGAGTTATCCATTGAATTAGTGCCTGGCATGACACTGATTTCCATGTCACCGTATAGATTTGCACCCGCCGAATTGCGTAAGTTGAAGATTCAACTCCAAGAACTTTTAGACAGGGGCTTCATTCGCCTTAGTACATCGCCTTAGGGAGCGCCGGCTCTCTTTGCGAAGAAGAAGAATGGGTTATTGTGGTTGTGTATTGATTACCGCAAGTTGAATAGAGTTACAGTTAAGAACAAGTATCCGATACCCATAATAGATGATTTGGTTGACCAACTTAGAGGGTCTCGTTGTTTCTCAAAAATAGATTTGATGTCAGGGTACCATCAGTTGAGAGTCCGGGAGGAGGACATTCAGAAAGCGGCCTTTCGTACGCGTTATAGCCACTATGAATTCCTTGTAATGCCTTTTAGGTTAACCAATGCGCCTGCTTCCTTTATGGATTTGATGAACAGAATTTTTCAAGAATACTTGAACCATTTTGTGGTCGTCTTTGTGGACGACATCTTAATTTATTCAACCTTCGAGGAGGAACATAAGGCTCACTTACGGGTAGTGCTTGAATTGCTTGAGAAACACCATTTGTATGCCAAATTTGAGAAATGCGAGTTTTGGTTAACCAAGGTAACATTTTTGGGGCACGTAGTGTCAAAAGAGGGAGTAATAGTAGACTCCTCAAAGATAGATGCTGTACAAGATTGGAAACAACCCAAGAATGTTTTCGAGATCCGAAGTTTCTTGGGGTTAGCGAGGTATTATCGACGTTTTGTTAGGGACTTCTCTAGACTAGCTGCACCTTTGACTAGGTTAACTAGAAAGGGTATCAAATTTGTGTGGAGTGAGGCTTGTGAAAAGTCATTCCAAGAACTTAAGACTAGATTGACCATCGCATCTGTGATAACCCTGTTCCGTATTATGCTAATTGGTCCTTATTATGAATGTGATTATGTGTTTGATATGATTTTGTGTGCCATTATGTGAAAATATGTGGTTTTGAATTTCTATCCGTTCACCGTAGGAATATCTGTTGAATTATCTGCTTTGGAAATTAAATTGAAGGCCTTATCGGCCACAGAAACCAAAATTGATTGCACTATTGTGATTAGCGTAATTTTTAAAGCCTACGGTGAAATTTAATTGGAAATTGATTCGGATCGAATTAATTAGACTAAATTAATGGGTTGGTGCTCAATTATTCAATATTAAATTAATGTGTTTGAGTAGGGGTTTATAAGTGGGACACTTTCACTCAATTTCTCTCTTTAATTCAATTTGGCTGATTTTTTTTTTAACTATAAGAAAAGAGAGAACCGACCTTGAGAGAGAGATGAGGCATCCTTGTGCATTTTGGCTAAAGATTGTGAATTTGGAAGGCTAGGTGCAAGATTTGACCACAATTGTGAGAATTAAGGCTCTTAGGTGAGTAGTCAACCCTTGACTCATGGATTTTAGTTTGTGATTTGTAAATTCAAAGTTGAATGATGATAAAGAACATGAATTGAGTTGGTTTTGTTGATTTGGAAGTTTATATGCTCATGCATAGGAGAAATTTCTTTGAAATTGCATGTTTGAGCACAAAATGTATAACCCATGTAAGATTTTAGTTAAAGTTCATATTTTTGACTCTCTTCATCATCTAAGTTGAGAATGAGGGTTATACCTCACATGCATGTACAATTCATGAGAGTAGGAGTTTTGAATGCATAAATTTATTATGTTGGAATGAGTTTGGTGTAAATTGGGGCATGCATGTGATTAAATTATGAAATTGAGCTTCATGATGTAATAAATTTGGCATTGGATCATGTTGATACATGTATATGTGGAGTTTGAGCCAAAATCATGTGTTTAGAGCCTTTGAATATCGAGTTGAAGCTCAAGAACAAGTTCTGGAAAATCTAGAAATTTTGATGTTCGCTTGAGCGGGGAAATCGCCGCTCGAGCGTAAAATTCGGGCTCCCAGTATTTTCTGCAGACATGATGTCTGCTCGAGCGGGGAAGTTCACGCTCGAACGGGGAGCCATGTAGTGAAGCTTTCAGCTCGAGCGCCCGACTTCACGCTCGAGCATAAAATTGATGTAACCAGTACTTTTGTAGGCCTCATGGGTCCGCTCGAGCGGAGAAGTCCACGCTCGAGCGGGGGACCCCTGTTTCTGAAATTTTGAAAATGCGTTCTGTGTCTCGTTTTTCGTTCTCTTTCACTTCTAAGTACTCTTAGGCATGCATTGAGCATTATGAATGAATTAAAAGGATAAGAAAGAAGCCTAAAGAGGAATATGTGAATTAAGGAACGGATTGAATCGTTTGTGACCCATATGTGTTATGTGATGTGTAGGGTCAAGCTCCGGGGCAAATCATCCAGCCGATCACTATGAGTCATATCTTAACAAAGATATCTGAAATATGTTATTTGTCCAATTGCTAATCTTCTTATAAGTCTGTTATATTGAATTGTGGACAAACGTTTGATATGAATGAATGAATGAATGGGCCAAAGGCCAGTCTGATACAAAAGTCTGAATGGGCCAAAGGCCAGTTTGACATGAATGAAAGTCTGAATGGGCCAAAGGCCAGTTCGACATGATTGAAAGTCTGAATGGGCCAAAGGCCAGTTTGACATGAATGAAAGTCTAAATGGGCCAAAGACCAGTTTGACATGATTGAAAGTCTGAATGGGCCAAAGGTCAGTTTGACATGATTGAAAGTCTGAGTGGGCCAAAGGCCAGTTTGACATGAATGGATTAGGCCCAAGGCCGTTCGATGTGTTCTGGAACCGCAGTCACTTGATCTATATATATACACTAGATAGAAATATGAATTGGGCCCAAGGCCGTTTGATGTATGATTGTTCTAATGTGTCTTCTTTATTTGATATTATTCACTGGGCTTTCGCTCACGTTCATTCATGTGTTTATAGGTGAGCCAAGAGAGGTCCAAACCCAGCCTCAATAAAGTCTGTGTGGAACAACCAAGGTTTTGAAGAGTCAGCCCTTGCGTCTCGCGCACGAGACCAGTTTTCACCCTTTTGCTATTTTGTTTTATTTTGTCTTGTTGGCGAGGCCTTTGGTTCATGTTTGTATATAGTTTTGATTGGCTGACCTAGACTTAATTGATCCTGTCTGTACAGAACTTTATGTCACTGCATTTTGATGTGAGTTATTAATATGTATATGTATGGTTTGTTATGATGTGCCATGTAAGCACAGCTCTATGGACAAAGTTTTAAATTTTACTTCCATTTGGCCCCTTTACTCTGATGAGTTATGTTTAGTTTGGTCTGAGGCCGTAGTAATCTCAAGATTATTGGCCGGTTATGTCCTTAACCCATGAGGGCGGGTTCGGGTCATGACAGCACCGGTCTTGATAATTCCGGAAAGGGGTTTGAATTACACTGTCTATTGTGATGCGTCTAGGGATAGACTTGGTTGTGTCTTGATGCAAGAGGGAAAAGTTATGGTCTACGGTTCACGACAATTGAAAACTCATGAGAAAAATTACCCCACCCATGATCTAGAATTAGTAGCGGTGATTTTTGCTTTGAAAATTTGAAGGCATTACTTGTACGGTGAGAAGTTTGAAGTCTTCTCCGATTATAAGAGTCTAAAGTATTTGTTTTCTCAAAAAGACTTGAATTTACGACAACAGAGGTCGATGGAATTTATGGACGATTATGACTTTAAGTTACACTATCATCCAAGGAAGGCCAATGTGATGGCCGATGCTTTGAGTCGAAAATCTGTGAGTAGTTTGGCAAGTGTGGCCGTTCGAGAATGGGATATGCTAGATGTTATTGGCAAGTTTGATTTGCACTTGGGTGAGTTCGGAGAGAGTGCTACCTTGTTTACTTTGAATGCTCAACCTACCTTGGTTAGTAAGGTCATAGAAGCACAACGAGGAGATCGTGATTTGGAATCAATCCGTGTTAAGATTTCCAATGGGAAGGAAGAGAAAGGTTTGAACGTTCACTCGGATCTGAGTGTACGTTACCTAGACCGTTTGTTTGTTCCAGAATCTTGTAGAGAGGAAGTACTTCGGGAGTTCCATCACTCACGCCTTGCGGTATACCCAGGAGGCACTAAAATGTATCATGATCTTAGTCGTCAGTTTTGGTGGAGGGGTATAAAACGGGATGTTGCTTTATTTGTATCAAAGTGAGTTACTCGTCAACAAGTGAAGGCCGAACACCAAAGACCAACGGGTTTGTTACAACCCTTACTGATAGTCGAGTGGAAATAAAAGCGTGTTACCATGGATTTTGTAGTTGGGCTTCCTAGAACACAATGAGGCAATGCCGCCGTTTGGGTGATTGTTGATAGATTGACTAAGTCTACCCATTTCATTCCGATGTGCACTAGCGACTCAATTGAATGCTTGGTAGAGTTATACATTAGAGAGATAGTTCGACTTCATGGAGTCCCTGTGACTATTGTGTCGGATAGGGATCCTCGTTTTATTACCCAGTTATGGCAAAGCCTTCAAGAAGCGTTGGGAACTAAGTTGATTCTTAACACCGCTTATCATCCTCAAACCGATGGACAGTCGGAACGTACTATTCAGATTTTGGAGGACATGCTTAGAGCTTGTGTCCTTGATTTTAGAGGGCTTTGGGAAAAGCACATACCATTAATTGAGTTTGCTTACAATAATAGTTACCAAGCTAATATTTGGACGGCACCATTTGAGGCCTTGTATGGCCGACCTTATAGATCACCGGTTTGTTGGGCCGAAGTGGGTAATGCACTATTACTGGGTCTGAAAATTGTTAGAGAGACAACCGAGAAAGTTGTTCTCATTCGGAAGAGGTTAGCTACAGCCCAAAGCTGACAAAACAGTTATGCCGATAAGAGGAGACGACCCTTATCTTTTGAAGATGGTGACCATGCGTTTCTAAAAATCTCACCAAGGTGGGGTTTGATGAGATTTGGTAAGAGTGGTAAATTATTTCCAAGGTTCATTAGGTCTTTTGAGATCTTAGAGCGAATTGAGGAAGTGGCGTACCGGTTAGCTTTACCGCCACAACTTTCGGGAGTTCACAACGTATTTCATGTAGCTATGCTTAAAAAGTATGAACCCGACCCTTCTCATGTGCTTGATTGGGCTGACTTGGAGGTAGATGAGAATGCCTCTTACGAAGAACAACTGGTTCAAATATTAGATACATGGGAGCAAGTGCTACGGGGCAAAACTATACCGTTGGTAAAGGTGTTATGGAGACACCATGGGGTTGAAGAAGCGATGTGGGAATGGGAGGCGGAAGTCCGCTCCAAATATCCAGATTTATTTGAAAATGCTTAAGTTGTTTTTGTTTGTAATATTCCCTAGTGCTGAGGGAAAACGTATTTAAAGTTGTTAACTACATGTTGATATGTGCGTTGTTGTTTTAAGCATAAGGTTGTTTAGAGTTGCCATTACTTTTTGGAAAATTTCATGTTTATGCATATTTGAGAGGTTGTTGTTAATGAGATAACTATGGTGGAAATTATGGAATTTGGTTGAGAGTTAGTGTTGTGATTTGAAAATGAAATAGTGTGGCTTTAATTGCTAAAAACCCTTTGTTTGGGTAGTTTGATTTGAAATTTTGGGGACGAAATTCTTTAAGGGGGGAAGGTTGTAGCGAACCTGGTTTCGATCATTTTTTCATGTTTTGCCACTTCGACCGGTTTGCTGACAATGAGTCAGCCGAGTCACCATGGGTCCAGGGGCGCCACAGTCCAAGGCGGCGCCTTATGGCGGGTTGAGGCCCCCAAAACAAAAATGCAAAATGCATTCGAAGTTGCTTGTCCACTCGAGCGGCCGTGTATGCGCTCGAGCGAAGAATGTTTGGTTTCAGAAGTTTGACCTGTCTGCAAAAGTACTGGGTTAGTGTATTTAACGCTCGAGTGAGGCATTCCACGCTCGAGCGGACCATGTTATGTCAATTCGTGAATCTGATATTTCATATCACTTTTTCAGTCCTCTCTCTCTAAAACTCTCCAGAATTCCAGATCGGGAGCTTCTCTCTCTAGAAGTCATCTTCTCTCTTTGATTTCTCCAAATCCATTGGGATTTAGACCTAAATTCTTCACCAAAGTTGATTATCATCTCGAGGGCTTCGTTGTATGAAGTGAAGATTGAGTTTCGACACCGTTGATTTTGGGGGTTTCATCTTATTTCTTCTTCAAAACTTAAGGTATGGATTTTCTTAGAGTTATATATATGTTTTTGCAAGATTTAGATGATTTTCAAAATCATCCTTTGATTAACTTTGAGAAATTGATTGTTGATTTCAAGAAGATGAGTGATTTTGAAAGAGGGTTTAATTTCTTTTCCTTTTAAATTGAAGGTTTTGAACCATACTGATTGAAGAAAGATGATTTTGGGGAGATTTTTCTAAGTATTTTGGAGATGAATGGTTTTGGTGAGAAAACCTAGAAATTTGGTCTTTTCTTTGAAAGATGTTGAAAATCCTTGGAAGATATTGTCATATTTATTTTGTGTACCAAAATAAATAGATGTTTTGAAAATTATTTATTTATATATAAATGACAAATTTTGTAAAATAAATGAGAAATGTTGTTTATTTTGGAAATTGTTGTCAAAATGTTGATTTAGTCTTGAATTGACTAAATTGTTGAGATCGCTTGAAATGTGGGAATTACATTATTCTTTTGAATGAATTGGATATA